>CM032384.1:5276593-5901827 GCA_019049475.1 Eueides isabella | reverse complement strand
AATTAAGTAATTTAAAAAAAAAACTGTGTAAATATCTCATAAAAGCCATGAAGCTCTTTGTTCTTGTGCAGCTCTACTAGCCTGTGGAACTTAGAGTTTACGTATGCTAGACAGTAATAGTACTAAATTTTGAGCATAGCATCCTATTATATGTAAGTTAATTAATAATTGCTAAGTAGAGGTTATAAGGTCTAAGATCGTATACAAATTTAGGTGCTTATTGTTTCTTGTCATCTATGAGAATGTTTATGTAAATATTTGTCTATTGTGTTTGACCTCTGATACTTTATTCTTTAAGGTAATTTTATTTAGCGTTCGCGTTAAAAAGCTCTTTTTCCATTAAGACCTTTCCGTTTTCCAATTTTCGTTTATTATGAAGACATAGCGTGCTGAGCGGCGGTCCTTAACATCGCTTTGCCTCATTACCAGAGCTAGCGAATCGAACCTTGTGAGTACGAATCCTACTTCTCTGCCCCTGCGCCACGACAGGTTCAGTGTTTTTTGTATGTAATTTCCACCGTATCCAAGTTATTAAGTAGTAATACAGATACATGAAATTACTTTATTTACTTCTATTTTTGTCATCGACAAATGCCAGAAAGTATGCTTAAATTCTCTAAAATATTGTAATCAAATAGTACCTTCTAAAAGTTTTTTAGTTCCTCCACAGCTGGCTTTACAATCTCTGGAGTTTCACGTAGTTCACATCTAGCGATCTCTCTGACCGATTCTCTGGGTTCCTCTAGTTCAAACTGGAGTAGAAAGTCGCCCAACTGTACACCTGGTAGCTTAGTTACTTTCTGATAGCATATGCTGTGAAACTGAAAATAAAATAATTTAATATGTTAAAATACAATAAAAAATCTATTAAATCATAACAGTTTGTTTAGTATTAAAAAAAGGTGAACAAAAAGTTCAAGTCATAATTTTCTTGTGGTTACCTTTAAGTTTACCAAAATACAATAATGAATTGTATTTTGGTAATTTCCTTGTTCAATCGGGATGAAATTAAAAAAGTATTATATAAAGTTTTGTTTTTGACAATTTAGCTTATTTATATAAATAATTGTGAAGTTGTATAGCGGGATCGCGAAGCGCTGCTAATATACACACTTATACTCGTATATGGGAAATAGGGTGGTTCCCACTAAACTAAAGACTTTTGGGTTCAATGATAACATAACTTGATAAGATGTAAAACTAAAAAGGTTATAAATTGTTGGATATACCATACTTAGACTTGTCATAAATATTATTAGATACAGAGAAAAACACTGTTTTAATTGTACGTAACATTTATACTATTATTTTATTTATTCCCATTAAAAATATATAAAGTTTATTCGAAGTGGCTGCAAGTACTGTAGTCCATAAAAAGTCAAGGCCAGCACGCACTTCTATTGAAAAAATTCTTCAGTGCCATTATGTGCGTTTGGATTGCTTTAGGGACTCCAAGATGTCGTAGCGTTTAGAGAAAGATCATAGCAAATCCATGCCTACTTTATGTAACGCAATTACTGCGATTCGGTTTCTCTTGTCACCCTACTTCCATTTTTATATTAACAAAATATTTTACAATTTTTGGCGTGAAAGTAAAAAAAATGCAATCAAAATCGATTCCAAATTTAAAAGCAATTACTTTGTTAATTTTAATTAGAACAGAATTATGGCCAGACCAGTATATCTATAATAATTGACACCTATAGCTTATAAGGCTTAAATAATACTCTGTTATATATACGGAGGAAAAGATTTATTTTATCTCCAATAATTTACTTGATTTAGCTTAATGAGAAAATTGAGATAAAATTATAGTTAATTTCATATTTTACGTCATATTTCAAACAAGTACATTTCTTGTTACAAGTAAATTTACATTTATTCTTACGTCGGTTTTTATGGAATGTTAATTTCTAACTCTAAATTGCTTGATCAATGGTGACATGAATATACAAATAAGAAAAAGAACTTACAAATAAAAGTTAATTTCTAAAATTCATTTATTTTATTTCGTAGATATTTGAATAATACTCAACGTGACATTGGCGAAGCGATTTTGTGCAACTGGCACACTCGGAACGCCATAACAAAAGAACTGAACTGATAATTAAAGTTATTCATACTTCAATTTATTCTTCAGTTCATACAAAAGATTTGAGTCAATCTCTACATAACGAACGAAAATAGGTCCGCTACGGTTCAAGGTTCATGCAACGTGTTTTTTTTTCAGGTCTGTTTGGTGTAGTTACTTTAGTGAACTAGTATACTTACAAGTCAAGTAAACAATAAGTGCACAAATAAGTTATCTATAAGTGCAAATAAGCTATACATACTGTCACAATATGCGACATTGGAACTGCGTCTAACTTTCAAAATATTGGTAGTGGAATCAATTTCATTTTGGGGGAATGAATTATTTTTAATTCCTCGCTCCAGCGAGTCTTCTCTGCCTAACCTGCTATGCAGGTCATCCCTTTCAACTAAGAATTATATACAGATAATTATATCAAACAACACAATAAAGGAATTAGGAGGTTAAGATGGTAAATTTTGGATTCCTGCATAGGAAATAATATAACACTACTTTCTATCGTATATAGAAGCAATTATTGTGAATGATTATTAACACAAATTGTATTTTCAGTGTACGTAGTATAAGTTTATTAAACATTTAATAATCACTTGTATATAGTGTCCAAAATGCGATAAAATTGTAGCCTCGTAAGGTTTTCCAAAATGAGTAGCAATTTGTAATCTAACAAACATTACTAACTATGAATTTCATTAATTTATCTTTACTATAAATACTAATTCAAAGCTTTTACGCCAATTTGATTAAGTAGATTTTTGTCGAAATCAGTGTGTAAATCAGTTACATGAAGTGTTCTTATTAATAACTTCTTATTGAACTGCAACACTATATTTCCACCTTTGGAAATTGTATGTTATTTATAGTCAACGTCGCATCCTGCGATAGACCTTAAAAATACACTTTATTTAGCTCCATAGGTTTCTATAAAGGGTGACTTGTATTTATTTCAACCTTTATATAATTAACACGGAAATTGACTGCGTATGTATGTATATGCAAATGCCATCTTATTTATTCATCCTTGACAACAGAAGTGTCGGTTTTAATAAATCAAAATTTACACGCATAGAAGCGTCGTAGATAGATGTTGACATCATGGCATTATAAGCTCCCGTTTATATTATTGACCGATATACATTATTTAAGCGATTTTTCCATTATTGGCTATAAAGAAAACAAAGGTTTTTAAGGCAAATGTAGTATAAATATTTATGTACGATACAGCCTATAATTCTTTTTTTATTTTAGCATTCAACTACTAGTTTGTGAGCAAACCGCTTTGGCAAGTTTAGTGAATAACTTATTTATTTATAAAAAATGAATCTAAAATTTAAAAGTTGATATTACCGATGTAAAATAGTTATGCTCTATATCTATATATATTGTTTTCTATATAAGACATTCTCACATGTACATATATTTATTATTAAGTAAGTACTGTTGTACACATTACTCCTAATATTTAAAGTGCACATGCACATTTTCTAATGTTTGAAAATATAATTAATTTAATATCGCCGTGACTTTTTCAAATATCTTAAAGAATGTGATGGTTATTCTAAATATAAATTTAAAAAGCTTATAAAAATTTTGAACGGGATTTTTAGCGGGATTTGAACCCGCGCCTCTTGGGAACCGTCCAAGCGCACTGACCAACTACGTTACATCCAGCCATAGAACGTATGGCTTAGTGGTCAAAGCGCTTGGACGGTTTCCAAGAGGCGCGGGTTTAAATCCTGCTACGTTAAAAAAAATTATATGTTTTTAAATTTAGTATTTTCTGTCCTGAGTGTGGAATAACACTTTAAAGAATAGTAAAAATATGGTGGTTGTGAGTTGCAATAATACTCGTAAGGAAGTTTAACTTCTTCTGCCTGGTTTAGAAAGTAAAATGTTGATTTTTAAAACATGTACACGTTATCTGTATATGGATAGAAAATAGAGGACTCAGATATTAAGTGAAGATAAAAAAAATAATAAGCTAACAGTTAATGACTTTGCTTACTTAATATCTAGACTATAAAAAATGTATAAGGAAAACGAAAAATATGTGATAATGGATGTTTGCAATAACTAGGGATTAGCGTCAATATTAATACATGCCGATGAGGATATTACTTTACTATTTGCGTTTTGCTACTTTACATTACATTATATTTACATTTTAAAACTATTAATAATTTATTAACAGATTTCTAGTTTATCGCTCATATTATATTTCACTTAAAGAAGTAATATATTTAATGTTTTCAAATAAAATATTAATATTTCATTTCTTCGCTCTAGTAGCAAAGGTAAAGTGCGGCGTTGGGTTCCACCACTTAACACGCAATTTCTCAAATTCGGCGAGAGACAGAGACAGAGTGTTTTAACACTAAGTTACCAAATTCCTTCTGCCTACCCTGCCATGTGCGTGATACCTACTGCGTGAAGCTGAAAATATAATCTATCTGAGGGCGATGGTTTTGTTTTTTATTTTAAGTCCAAGTATATTTCCATTTTTAAAACTTCAACTTAACTTTAAATATTAATAACACTTTCGAAAGTATATTTAAGTATATTTAAGTATATTTAAGTATATTTAAGTATATTTAAGTATATTTAAGTATATTTAATGATATTCAAGAAATTATTAAAAACCGAATAATAGGATTTTAAACTTAAAAGACTAAGAGCAATTGTAATTAGTATATAGAATGGAAACCCACAAGAATTCTTCTGTGGGTTTCCCCACATGACCTACAGCATATTTTTTAATCGAAAATAAGAAAACACTTTATAGTAAAATTAGACTAAATAATAAAATATTCCATATTTTCAAAATTTGCCATTAATATCTTTTATATTTACATTTTGGTTTTTTTTTATTCAAATATCAATAATAATATTTAATATATACATTTAAAGACCGATGATAGTTGTTGGTAGATGATTAAATATCTTGTAATTATACAAGATTTTTTTGTCGGGTAGAATTAACTAAACATATAAAAGTATTATGTACAAAAGTGGTATCCGTACGAAACTGCATTGAAACACTTAAATAATTGCATATTTAATTAACAAGGCCAGGTACATGCTCCACTAATTATCATAATCTCATCTTACTCCGAATCGAAATCTACAGCAAACACTTGCACTAAATTGAAAAATCTTAAAAAATTATAGATATGATAAAGGAAAACTTGATTTAAATATTACTTACCTTTTCCCATGGTTCTATAAAAAATATCACTTCAATAAGTATCAGTAATTTACTGGTAAATGGTGCTTTACTGTTTTGAAATGTTGGAATACACTTAAGCAATACAGGTACGGTGGAGACCGCACGTGTGATCAGACTGCACAGTTGAACGAGCATCCGTGTTGATTTATACTAGTAATATCGGTAGGCCGTATTCTCTTTAACATTTACACTCTTATGTACCGGTGTGCACAATTCTGATTTTTTAAATATTTTTATATATTGATTAAAGAGACTACCAGGAAAGAATAGCTATATTTTTTTTAGTGAAATTTCTTTTCTTTTTAAATATGAGGAAGAAAAAGTGTACATGTACCTACCTAATTAAACAAAATATACTAGATTTAGGTAGGAACAACTTTTGATAAGTTAATAATATATTATAATGTATTTTAGAATTTTTATATATGGCCATGGGCGTTTCTAGAGATATTTCCCAAGGGTAGCGTGAACTTGGGTTTGTTTAGATAGCTTTGAGCTCGTCGGTTGGTCTTTTTTATTTGCTAGGGAAATTTTGTTGTTAATCGGTACAGACCATCCGGCTCCCCTTACTCCTACGCTCGTGGTTATAACAATGTAGCACATAATTTATACATAATTTCTTCAGGAAAGGGTTTTCAAATTGTGAACTATGTAATACGTATCTATAAATATTTATTTTATAATTTAGAAACATTCTGTCATATAATGATTAGAAATCATATTGTTATTTATATCAGTGAGAAACCGTCCCAACGAGACACTATGATCTGGTGTACCATCTGGGCGTCCATTATTAAATTGTGTTCTTCAATTTCCACATACTAGGTGCACAAAGTAAAATTTAAATTAAAGAATTCTATTGTACTTATTAATTTTGTAAGCTCTATTAAGTAAATTATTTTTTTAGCAATTAATAATACTATTAATTTTGACATCATTCATTTGAAATTGTTTATTTTATTTTCGCAGACGAGCATATTAACAATAACACTCTAAATATTATGTAATGACCCATAAGATCAGTAGGCGAAAACAGTATGTTGCAAAACGTAAAATAATTAAAACATTTTCGGACTAAATTCACCGTATAATTAAAAATATGATAATAATTCTCTAAGCTTGTGTAAAGTAAATAGATCTTAGTGTAATATTAGAGTTCCTTTGTCTACGCCGTTTCTAAAAATAAATGCGAGTTTGAAAAAACCACTCGGTCGAGCGCGAGTCGGACTCGTCCACCCAGAATTCCATATTAATATCGTGATTACGCAAAGTACAAAAGATGAAAAGTTAAGCTTAGAAAACTTCAGGTCAGTTTTTGTTAAGAATTTTATTGTGAACATTGATAAGATATACACCTTCGGACCTATAATTCGATTCGATTCGACTCATAAATAATCGATTATAAATAATAAATTATTTTTTGACAAATCTATTCTGAAACATGTAATTTTATTTACGCTATCTATTGAATCAACGGAGTACTAAATTATATTAAGTAGGCGTTATTTAGTTTTGCTACTTATCGACAGAGGGCACTGCTACTGCAAGCGAACAGTAATTAGATCTTTTCATTACTACTCTTAATTTATAAGTAGCTTAAAGAAATAATAAAAAACTCACTCTACTCAGCTTCACGCTGTATCCCGCACGAGGCAGGGTAGGCAGAGGGAACCCGGGAACCTAGTGTTAAGACACTCCGTTCCACTTCAGTTCCCCACTTTCCGCCGAATATGAGGCATTGCGTGTTGGGTGGCGGAACTCAACGCCGCGCTTTTGCCTTACCAGAGCGAAGAAATGAAGCATTAAATATTTATGAAATTGAAAATATTTAATATTTCATTTCCTCGACTGGGGATCGAACCCAGAACCTGTCGGTTACAGTCACACTCTTGTGCCGCTGCGCCACGACAGGCCTCAAATAATAAAAAACAATATAATATTTTGCGACAATAACAATATCTATTTAGTGCTGGAGCATATAAGAATATTTTTTAACATTTTAGTATTTTAAAAAACAAAGAGCAATACTCCATTGATATTAATAATTATAAATATATATTCATGGAAAAGCCGTAATACTGAATAAATAGGAATGTAATATAATAATTATGTGGGTATAAGTATTAACTCAATCAATACATCAAAAAATATATTATGTCTATTTACACAAATTAAATATATTTAATATTAGTTTAAGAAAATGTAAAAATATTGATTTGGACTTAAAGAATATTTTTCACTGTTTCTTTTTCACTTCATGCTGTATCCTATTTACACAGTAGTAGACAGAGGCGGCATAAGGTGATGAATGAAACATGATAAAATCAGGGTCGTTAGAAGAACAACAAGCCACCAATAGTAAAAGGCAGCCGACACTATTATCATATGTGAAGGAGGAGGACACGATTGGCAAAATCTTAAGAAGAGCTTCCATTAAAATTAATTTAAAGCCTAACATGAAAGTGAGCCAATTATTGAGACCACTGAAAAGTAATATTATTTTGCAGTGTGCAGGTGTGTCCAAACTAGATTGTTACTGTGTTTATCATAAATCACTTAAATAAAAAGAAGCACGGATGTATGATATCGATATGTTCTTTCACCCTGAAGGAACACATCGATATCGGCAGATAAATTCAACCACTAATCCAGTAATTGAACCCACACCCGTTCCGTTTTTAAATTAAAACGTGAATTAATAAAATATAAAAAATATTTCATAAAAATAATATATTAAGACCTTCATAGTGCGTATAAGATAAGTAAAAAAGATGAAGTCTGCATTTTTTAATATTTATGTTGTATTTCAATTCATTTGATAAATACTATTATTTAATTCCCTGTTTTGTTAATAGAAATAACATTATTTGACTTTAATTTGATATCTATCAATGTTTGTTTTTATGATAAATTCAAACACTTCCTTGAAGCTTGCAAGCTAAAACCGTATCGATTAGCGACTGTACTGACACAAACTTTCTGCTTGTACCTGACCTAGAATTGCGGTTGTTACTTTGAATGCGCCTTATATAGAGGCATGATTTTATTTCGGAATGCTATTATGGTTACGTTCTTAATTTATTTAAAGTAATTATGCCATAATTAAAAGGTTAATTTTAAACACTCAAAATATTGCTGGAGTAAAAATGTAATTAAATGGAATAATTTTATAATATGTTACACACTTATTAATGTAGCAATATGTTCCCGAAGAGGCATAATTCAAATTGATTAACATATGTTGTACTATTATCATTTTGAAAAATCATGAAAATTGTGAGAAAAAACATAAAATACAGAAATAATGATTTATATATATATTTACTTAATCTGCTTTCGTAATTGTAGGCGTACACGTGTTTGTCCTATTTGCACTCTGAGACCATCTAGCTGTAACTGTATTATGGCATCTTACTCGGCCACGGCCCTTGTCCGCACTTGGCTGCATTCACTGCATTTAGATATACATAGGCATAGTATACGAATATGTTTATGTTTCGCAGTGCATTGAATCGATTCGTCCATGACTTCTATGAGAGATTTCGATATTATTTCTTAATATCCATTTACACATAGTCGAAGAAATGTATTTCATTTTTTAGGAAGTTTTAAATTTCTCATTTATAAAATTCTTGTATGTAAGTATTGGATCTATAGGTATATTTAAAATATTGACTTTACTAAATGAATTCAACAAAAAAAGATAGATTAATAATTTGTAGTTCCTGAACTGACTTGTATCCGCATGCCGTTTTGAAAATATTCAAAATAATACTAGAATATCTATTAAAATATTCCATATATACAAAATAAGATGTAATTTGTACTTATTTTGCTATGTTTTAAGGTTATCATTAATGTATCAATATCAATGTATCCTAAAACTTGTCTTAAATTTTCAAATTGTTTTTCTTAAAGATAGCATAGTAACATGTAAGTATACTGTATACAAAGTTTTTACATATATGTTTTACATATTTTTATAATTATGCTTAATAACTCATTTACTTTCAGTAAAAATGGCCAAACAAGTGGCCTCAGTACAGTTTTACCTAACAAGGATCAAAAGTAGTCATAAAAATATTTATGGGATATTTTAATGACATATCACACTTTTATTGCATATATATGTATATATTTTACTTCTCATTTATGATCGTTGCAGCAAAAGTAATGAAACTTACTATACTTAATATATTGATCAAGCAATAAATTGACTTTGTCAGTGTGAATCTACAATAGCTAAATCTTGGTAAAAGATATTTTAGCTACAATAAACAAATTTTCCGCACTCCTTAAGACATCTTATGCTAGATAGAAAATACCTAGATGATGGAATAAATTTGAAAAATAAATTTTAACTATACAGAAATAAAAATAATAATATTATAATACATTTTGAGAGAAAAACGTGGTAGTAAATAGGTAATCCATATAATATACAAAAAGTTGTATGCACATTGTATATTGTATCAAATTATACGATATATGTATATAGGGGTAAACATTTAATTGATATCAGACGAAATGCACGTGTAAATTTGCTTTACATATACGAATTTACATATAGCATTGTACTTTGTTCCTAGGCTTATTGAGATCCATCAAAGCTTATTGAGATTAGTCCGATCATAGTAACATATATTTGGTCCTGGGCCAGAGAAGAGGTTATTAACCGACTGCACGTGCAATTATTATTCTATTGTGAGCTAAAAATAAACAGATTGACTCCTAATATGCAGGTGATATGTAATGATGGCCATATTAGTTTTTCTTATGAAATATATTTTATATGTAGGTATATACAAACCATATGTATGCTAATGTGTAGGTTTTTGTCAATTGTAATTTATATGTTACTTTATTTTATACAGATACAAGTTTGTTATGTTTTTTCTTATCAAATACCATTAAATTTTACATTTGGGTTGTTTTTTTGTAAGTTTCGTTTTTGTTGCAGGTCGACTGGCTCCTATAGGATTTAATTATACGACGATTTTGAAACAAAATGCAACAAAAAAGACTAAGAAGCTTAATTTATTCTATGCAGCGAGATAATGAAAACTTCATTTTATTATTATTTTAGATAGACAACAGGTTTTCCGATACCAGCTAAATATGACAATCAAAAAAATTTTATATAAAATATTTCAAGGAATATTTTACTTATACCTTTAAATAATAAATAAATATTCGATCTTTACCGTAAAAGTATTTTTTAATACTATGTTTGTGAACTGACTATATTTTATCACAATTTATATGGTTTTTTTTCAATTATATGAAAAATATAATTTAATAGTACCGTGGGAATCAATAATATTATCTCCAATAAAAAATAAAAAAATTACAAAGTCAGTAAATATGTAATGCTTCTACATTTTTACTGATAAGAAGAGAAGGTGCGTGATTTTAAAGTGAAACGTGCTTGAGTTATATTTCGCTTAGCATTTGTTTTTTTATTATCTTTTCTTGATCATCTTGTTATCACTTTATTAGAAGATTATGACACTGTGAAATTAAATACGGTATGGAAACTGTTTCTACAATGCAATGCAATGGTATTAAATTAGATTTTTTATACTCTTCAAATTGCATGGTCATATCTGAACTGAGTTTATTGTGGCGCAGTAGTAAGGTACTAACTGACTGTAATAGCGATAGATGATCGTTAATACTATATTCAGTTATACTCATATTGCTGACTCCGAAGGAAAAGTGATTTTTTTATTGTAAATAGTTCTAGATCGACTGATCTTTTGGAAATGGAAAGATGTCGCTTAAACTTCATTCGCCTATAATTATAATTCTAAAATTTGCTCTAATCGAAAAGTAAGGTAGACTTTAAAATAATTATTTATGATCCCCAAAGGGGATTATAATTTTCATTAGAATTATAAATTTTACATTTTTTCCGGTCTGGATGAAGAAACATCAACATTCTCAGGTATATTGTACTGTTCTGATAAATATCTATCATGAGACTTTAAATACTATTTTATTTTTGTACAGATTTCTTAACCACTTTGACTATCATCTACAAATAAGTCATGATTATTAC
The DNA here is from genome assembly GCA_019049475.1 of Eueides isabella. NCBI lineage: Eukaryota > Metazoa > Arthropoda > Insecta > Lepidoptera > Nymphalidae > Eueides > Eueides isabella. Next base: position 5,890,448 of record CM032384.1, on the reverse strand, counting down.
TTCGTATAATTGTTCATATTTAAACTAACCTTGACAACAGCGTTATTTGCTGTTACAATTTTTTTAATTAACCGACGTGGCCGTCATATCGCTCAAAAATGTGAGGTAAATTTTCATGCAATTAATTACTTCATATAACGATTACTTGCGATCTTTGTAACAGATAAGTAAAGTATCTTAACTGTTTTCTTACCTTACGCAACTTACGCAACTTGCTTGATGACTGCTGTATGGGGAATCATCTTACGAGATATTATTTTTACACTGATTTAAACGCATTTGGTATTAACAGCCGGAACCAACCGGGGATATGTAAATTCGCGATGTATCCTGCACATGGCAGGGTAGACAGAGGGAACCTAAAACCGAGTGTTAAGACACTGAGGCATTGAAACGAGTGGCCGAACTCAACGCCACGAAATGAAATGAAAAGAAATGAAAACATTAATTTTGTATTATTAATTCCATTTCCTCCAGTGGACGTCGAACCAATTACCTGTCACGTTTACAGTCACACGCTTGTGGCCTGCGCGACGACAAGCCTTTAAAATATCACTCTTTTACATTGGACCATTGTACTGTGTTTAAAATATAACGAAATAATAACAACAGTAATAAAATTCGTTATCAGACTATTCAGTTGATAGAGTAAATAGAGCAAGCGACAAAATAATTATAATGTTTTATAGATAAACATTTATTAAAAGTAGATCGGTTGAAAGTTCGAGCAAATTGGGACAAACTATCTATATAAAAAACGGTTTATAATAATATAAATATATATATATATATATATATATATATATATATATATATATATATATATATATATATATATATATATATATATATATACATATATATATATATATATATATATATATATATATATATATATATATATATATATATATATATATATATATATATTACTTCATGCTATATTTCGAACAAAGTGGAGTGGTGAACGAAATTTTCCCTACCTTCCCTACTATAGATAGATATGCCATTCAAAGAACTAAAAAAAATGATTGATCTTATGAACTACTTAGTCTATTTAACGCTAACAGGAGTAATAAGTATAGTGGTTATATTTAAAATAGCTGAATAATCAAATTACTTATTAGACATATATGTACGTAATTTCCTTTTAACATTCATCAAGCCTTTTCTAAGTATGAAATTGTGTTGCACCTTGTAACGAGCTAAAACCTCTCTAGAGCCTCAGTTCAATAACCGTGACCCTGTTTCAAACTCGATCGACCACAATATTACAGCTCAACGCTCTTCCTCAATTTAGTATCCATTTGCTGCTGTCACACATTCTAATATAACTTTGATTTGAACCTTACGAAACAATTTGATCGGTTTGTAGTGGTTGTGTAATAGATATTTTGTTGTATTCTAGATAAACTATATTTATTTAAATATGTATTTATAAGTACGTATCAAATACACAAATCTATGCACATTAAGGTGAGCAATGAATGACAAACGGGATATAGACAACGTTTGGTGGAGCTATATACCTATATACTCGTACAAAGACTCTATACTTTGACCTGTATTGTTTTATTGACGTTTGGGGAGTCACTTGAACACTTGATACAAGAAGTCGTATTTAATAAACAAATCATTTAACTCAGAAATCAAAAATTTTGTAGTTTCTTCATTCACATTCATGTGTATTTACGTTTTATAGAATAAGCTTTTTAATGTCATTCTATTTGTTTCCATTATATACATTAACAAAATTGTTTTAGTTTTTTTATTTATTTAGTTTTTCTTCCAATATACTATAAAAGTATTTAATATCTAGGTGAGCCAACGGCTTTGTCTGTGTGAAAAAAAAAAGAGAGTGACAACTATACTAGACTACAGTAGTTTCTGTAATTAGCATGCATAAAAGCATATAAAAATAGCAAAAGTAAATAAATATTATCCTATATTTTTTATACTTACATTTTTAACTTTTTTATTTTGTAAAATTATATCTTCCATGTACAGAAAGCGAGCAAACAGCCTAAGCTAGACAGATGCACAACGCAAATAAAATAAAAATACAAGCACATTGAATCTTAGCTTTTTATTTTTGTAAGTTATATTGTTTCCTCAATTTGTAAGCACCTACTAAACAGGTTGACATTAGTAAAATGATCACTGTTCACCAGATGATTGTATTATAACAGCAAAGCGAAAGATGTCATAAGTCATAAATAATGACATAACTATTAAATAATATAGCTTAAGAGCTATATAGCGTGACAGCTTTATAGCTTAAGACTCAACATATAGCAATATTTACATTAAAGCAAATCAATTTTTATCTTAAAAGTAAACTCATAAATATTTATACTTTCATTAAAATTTTCTCTCAAAAATAATAACACTAACTAAAAACTCTATTAACTAATGAGAATATTATTATTTAAAATATATTATGACTACGTGTAAAACTTGTTTGTAATTTAAAAAATAAAAAGTATTGAGCAAATCTTGCACTTATGTAACTTTTTTATGTAAATATTTTGTTTAGTAAATTTGATATCGTCACCTGTAATATCCTGTGTTTCAAATTAATGATGTAGTGATTTCGACCTGTTTTATTCGAATCATTTACTTTAATTATGATATGGTTCTACTATTTTTACTTTTAGTTAAGCATTTATTACAATATACGTATGTGTAATATTAATCCATAAGCTGTAAAAGCTTTTGCAATCTATACCTACGCAGTTTTTATAGCATCTTTATAGCATAATTTAAGCATCATTAAGGAAAACGAGTAAATATCAATATTGTAAAATATATTATAAAATATTGTATATTTATTTCCCAACTTCCTGAGAACAAGAGTTATGACACCGCATCTGATTTAACCAAAATAGAAAAAGAGACAAACCCTATTTTTTGCTTTATTAATTATTTATTTTTTTCACTTATCTTATTGTAATTTATTTTTTCCATGTAAAACAATAGGTATTGACTAATAGTTTAATGATTGGAGTGAATCACGATAATGACGTAGTTTTATACGAACATAAGAAAAACAACAAATAGTGTATAAATAAAACCATTAAAACAGTAAAAAAAGGGAACGATATAAAAAAATAATTTAGCATTTTGCATTTTAATTATGTACTCGTAGATACTCTATGTAGAACACTACACAAGGGCTGTGTCTATCAAGTACTGATCATAAATTGATTTCAATCAATATTCCGCTTTTCGTAAAACATTAAGATACATGTAAGAATCAAACATTGTACAATATACAACAATATACTTTAAGATTGGTTAGTAATAAATATATTTTTTCTATTTTCTACAGTTTCGAATTTATGTTTATGTTTCGATTAATTTGTTTACATAAGATTTTGGCTTACTACCCTAACATGACTTGAACTTATTTATAATTAAAAAAAATATTAGCTTATTAGTTACACGTTATGACCGTTAAACTTATGACCAATTATACAAGTATATCATTAATTAATTGCACATATTTGTTAAGTCTTGCTAAAACGATGATGGAGCTTTAACTTATTGTGTCGACTCTACATTAACGTCCGGTTTACGATGCTTTGAAGGTTGCAAATGATTTATAAGTGTGCTTTTAATCGTCTGTGGTTACCGTTTTAATCGTCATTGCGATTTTACATTTCCAAAAAAAAATATTTCTTTTGATTTATTTTAAATTAAATGCTGTATACATTGAATAATAATTCTTAAACAAAATTAAATGTTGTATACGTTAATTAAACTAAGTATAATTTTTATTTAATTTTATATTACTTTATCTTTTCAAATCAGTATAATTAAATATTATTTATAAAATATTTACTTACTGTCAGGTGTAACTTCCCGCAAAATAACTTTTGTTTGAGCTTGGGCCGGCATCTTGAAATTTGCACTACTTTCAGTAAATTGAAATATTTATTATATAATTCTAGTGCAAGTGTTTTATTATCTTATTTGCACCAACAGTCACTCTGTGGAATGATATAACTTTGTCACAATCACGTATAACTTATGGAAAGAATCAAAGCGGAACGTGCTCTGCTGGTTAGAGTTCGTTCGTGACTGGCAGGACTGGTGTATGGCTGTTTGGCTGTATGGCTATGCCGTGTGCTCCGCATAGATGTGACAATATATTCCTGTATTTCATTTATAAACTATATACTAATGATGATTTTGCGTCATAGAAGAAAGTACACGTACATACATAGATTTGTATTATCTCGCAATAGTAAAGTTGGCAAGATGTGATCTCCCTACATTTTTTAGTTAGTTATTGTGAAATGTGTATTTCTGATAAGCAGTTTGCAACTTTACTCGTTCTGTCTTAGAGCATTATAGACAGAGTGATTCTAGTGTTAAGATAATTCATTTACAACTTATCACTCAATTTTAAGTTACATTGCGTTGAGTAGCGGAACTAAGCGGTGCACTTTGCCTAAAGATATGTAATTATAATAGGACGAATATCCCCGAGTTGAGATTGAACCCATAATCGTCGCGTTTCAAACCCAGACATTGCATATCTAGTAAGAATATATTTAAATAATATTTTTAGATTTATGTGAATATACTCGTAGCTGATGTATATAACAGCGTCTGCTCGACGAACTATTAATTATTATTCATACATCAACATTAATTTCCATAGTATAACTACTAATATAAGAACTATACAACACATCAGAGTTGCTTCGAGCTTGTGCCGAAGGGTGCGTCCCCAGAATGGTCTTGTGCCCACCTCATTAATTTTACTAACACGAAATTGACCATAAAATTAAATACAAACGTCGTTGACTTGAGTGTAATAATCGCATATTAGAAAACTTATATTTCTATGATTAATAAATACAAGTACATTACAAGTACATTTATGTAGTACCTTTTATATATTCAGAATCTGACCTCGCAATTAGATAATAATTCACTTAATTATATTGAGAGATAAAGTGTAATTGTATGTTTTCCAGGAAAATATGTGATCATTTTATGTTCTTTTTTCAGTATATGTTAATCTTTAGTAGTATATATTAATGTTTTAGGTATAATGTACAAGCTTAATTTTATTTTGATATATAATTTTTTCTTTATTGCCCTTCCCAAGTATTTAATAAAATATCATTTGTAGGTAACATTTTTTGCATTTTTTTAATACTCCATACCTTTCGTTCTTATTAATACTACTTATTAATACTATGACGATATTAAGATTTTAGTCCTCTAGAGGGCTGCAAGGTTCTATCCGCCACGATGAGCACTACACGAGCGCGCAATGATAGGGCGTCCCCCTAACGCGACTCGCACCAGTGAGTCCCCGCTGGTGTGATAAGTGGAGACCAATGCGGCGTTGGGGACTGCCACCCAGCACACCATTTTTTTTAAAGAATCATTATTTACATATTGTTTAAACTGGTTCTCGTCATAGCATAGTCTCATTATCTCAGTTACACACAACACACGCCACCTAATTGTTGTTATCCATATCTAGACTATAGTGAAAACTTTTCACGACAGCTCTTCAACCTTATAAAAAAATGCGAAGTACTCGTAGACACGGCTAAACACGTTATCGAAGTTACCGAGATATCCTTATAAGTTAATTATACAAGTTAAAATTTTTCAGTTATTTATTGCACTCAACAAGAAATTTAGTTTTGTTAGTTACGCAGTAAGTAGTTAGTTAGCTAACTAACTACTTAAGTTAGTTGGCTATGATTGTCCTAATGATTATAAATCATAAAGTAATAAAATAAATATAGTACCTCACAAGGATGATAGAATGCATCTTGAATATAAATTCGTCGTTGTATAGTTATCTGATATAATCGTATCTATACGTATAATTTTATACTAAGACAGTAAGGCAATCGAACTTTAGAAGTTTTAACAAAATTATGTAAACATTTAATTTCATTTCAGGCGAAACAAATCTTGTCGTACCCATAAAAGAAGATAATTTTCTATTAAAATTTCTCAGACCCTCGAAATTTTACCCGGAGAGTGCATTCAAAAAAGTAAGTTCCCGAAAATATAATTTTTGTTATATGTGACAAAATATACAAATAATTATAAAATTATTAAAACTTAGTAAGGTACTATTTCTCTATTCTAGAAAAATATGGATCAGTATATTAATATAATAACATCAAGGCGTAGGGAAATGACGACCCCATCGCCCACTGGTCTAGACCAGTGCAATCAGTCAATGGGCAGCCCACCATCATAAACAAAAAGTCCCAACCGGTGTAGGAAGCGAGCAACGTCGATAGGCAACTGTATGCGGTTACTACAGCGGTTCGGCAAGGTATTTGGTGATGTGCCTTAAAGGGCGTACGTCGGGGCTCTTTTAGTGACGTGCGGCTAATTGCCTGCAACCTCAGTCTCTTGTCAGTCGTACCGGCTACCCGGTCCATTGACATTCGGATACGGAGGATGAGAGAGTGGACTTGCATCTGCGCAACTGTTTGTCCACTTAAATATACTCACGCGTAAATGACTTCGGCATGTTTACTGTGATTACGATAATAAGCCCTACGGCGATGGAGAACTGATGGCAAGGAGAGGATATGGTGTATCCAAACCTTAGTTGGTATCTGCACGTAGGCGGTCTTCTGGTGATGGTCGCTCTGTATTCTGATTGAGGCAGGGAATCAGTTCGGCAGCTCAGTTGATGACAAAGCAGCCCTATTTAGGAATCACTCTGCTTTCCCCAATACGGGGAGGGGCCTAGAAAAGGTGGCCTAAAAATAGTCTGTCTCGTTCCTCAAACAGTTGGCTAGCCGCGGTCACCTGTTCACCACCTTTAATGCGGTCGAAACAAAAAACAATACATATCAACAGTTAAACTAAATATTGCTACGTGGAACGTTCGAACTCTTCTGGACAGTGATCAGAACTCGAGTCCTGAAAGAAAAACGGCTTTGATTGCGAGAGAGCTGGCTAGATACAATATTGATATTGCGGCCATTAGTGAGACGCATCTCAGTGATACGGGAGAATTATGCGAGTACCTTGGCGGCTATACTTACTACTGGAAAGGAAAACCCAGTACTGAAAGAGCTGCTAGTGGAGTGGGTTTTGCTGTGCGAAATGAACTTGCACGTAGATTGCAGGAGTTACCAAAAGGTATCAATGACAGAATAATTACACTAAGACTTCAACTGACATCTAAGAGGTACATCCACCTGATTAGTGTTTATGCCCCCACTCTGCCAGCTCCAGAAGAAGAAAAATCGAAATTTTATTTTGAACTTAGTGAAGTTCTCTCGAGAATACCTTCTTCTGACAGGATCCTACTCTTGGGCGATTTCAACGCACGTGTGGGTAGTGATCATAGTGCTTGGGACGGAGTTCTTGGTCGCCATGGAATTGGAAAAAGCAACGCTAATGGGTTTGATCTTCTTACTTTATGCGCAAAATTTGGCCTGTCGATTACTAACACATATTTTCGTCTGCCTGAGAAACTTAAGACCACATGGATGCATCCAAGATCTAAACATTGGCATCTTTTGGATTATGTGATAGTGCGCAAGAAAGACCTTGGTGAGATTCAGATTACCCGAGTGCTGAGAGGGGCCCAAGGCTGGACTGACCATCGACTTGTTCGATCTAAGCTTAGATTACAATTGAGAACACCACGTCGAAGCGCTCGTAGGATCCCAACAAAGCTAAACTGTGCAAAGCTAGTCGGAAACAAGGATCTTGGAATGGAATTGGATAATGCTTTCTGTTCCAGTATGCCAGTGATGGCAAATACTGCGTCTGTTGATGAAAACTGGCGCTTATATGCTGACCATCTTTACAGATGTGCTTCTCTAGTTATTGGGAAACCTGACCGGAAGAATCAAGATTGGTTCGATGATTCCGAAGGTGCCATTAAGAAACTCATCGAGGATCACAGACGTAGTCTCCTTTCATTTAATACCCTTGAAAGGAGAAAAGCTAGTCACAGCCTAAAGTTGCAGGTGCGTGCTCTCAAGGACAAATGGTGGACAGATAAAGCAACAGCGATGCAGCTATATGCTGATACAAATCAGGCAAGTAGATTTTTTGAATGCTTGAAAACTGTCTTTGGACCAAAAATTAAGAACATTGCCGCGATTTACAACAAGGATAAAACCCAACGGTTAACTGATCAGCGTGATATAGTGGCCCGGTGGGCGGAACATTTCTGTGATGTTTTGAATCCCACCACTGAACTTGCTGACTTGTTGTATATCAACTCCTTAGAAAACACACCAACAGTGGAAATCTTAGCGGAGCCACCAACCTTTGATGATTTCTCCGCCGCGCTCAGTAAGATGAAGAATGCCAAGGCGCCTGGGTTGGATGGTTTGCCATCTGAGATATATAAATATAGCGGCCTAAATGTTACTGACAGGCTATATCAACTCATCCTGGAGATATGGAGGTGCGAAACTATACCACAGGACTGGAGAAATGCTTCTATCTGCAAATTGTATAAAGGTAAAGGAGACATTGCTGACTGCAGCTCATATAGAGGTATCTCTCTTCTCTCAGCAGCTGGTAAGATTCTAGCTCGTATTATTAGCACTCGATTATCTCAACATGCTGAAACGATACTTTCAGAAACCCAATGTGGCTTCCGTCATGATAGAGGTACGGTTGATGCCATTTTTGTCGTAAGGCAAATCCAAGAAAAAAGTCTAGAGCAGTGCCGTCCGCTTTTCATGTGCTTTGTCGATTTAGAAAAAGCTTTCGACAAGATATCACGTAAGGCTCTTTGGATTGTTCTCGAAAAGGCTGGTTGTCCAGTAAAACTTATAAACTTAATACGTCAGTTTCATGAAGATATGAAGGCATATGTTCGGCATGAAGATGACTTCTCGGATCAATTTCCGGTTTCTAGTGGTGTAAAGCAAGGCTGCGTTCTGGCTCCCACCTTATTTTCTTTATATTTTGCTGCTGTAATGAAAGATGCAATAAGATCTTGCAATAATAAAATTGATCTAAACATTCGGATGGACAAAAGCGTTTTTGATCTTTCCCGATTCAGAGCTAAGCGTCTAGTCACAAACTTGCCCATTTTGGACATTCTATATGCCGATGACGTTTGTCTGATGGCCGATTCAGTCGAGTGTCTTCAAAATTACGTAGACTCGTTGCATTCCTCTTGCCAGCGTTTCGGCTTGGTTATAAACACCAGTAAAACCCAAGTTTTAAAACAACCTCCTCGAGGTGGCTGCAGGGACGATTCTAATATCACACTAAATGGCATTGTATTGGAAGAAATCTCAAACTTTAAATACTTGGGTAGTCGAATAACAAATGATAACACCTTAGCATCAGAGATATCTGCCCGAATAGCATTTGCTGCAGCAGCTTTTGGTAAGCTTAGGGTGCGTGTTTGGAACTCCCACGACCTTAAATTGCAAACTAAAATATTAGTCTACAAAGCGATTGTTCTGCCGACCTTATTGTACGCTGCAGAGACGTGGTGCTGCTATAAAGCAGACATTAGGCGACTGGACATATTTCACCTTAAGTGTCTAAGATCAATTTTGGGGCTAAAATGGCAGGACCGTGTTCCAAGCACTGAAATTTTGCGTCGATGTGGCTTGTCGGGTATAGAGGCAATTATTATGAAAAAACAATTAAAATGGTGTGGTCACGTGTTTCGCATGGATAACAATAGATTGCCTAAGATGGTCCTTTTCTCTGAGCTTGCTCACGGAAAACGTAGACAAGGTGGGCAATATTTACGTTATAAAGACGTTCTTAAGCGAAACCTCTTGGCTTGCAATATACCGACAGATTGTTGGGAACAGCGAGCACGTTTTAGACAAGAATGGCGACGCACTGTTTATAAAAACGTAGATGAATTTGAACAACAGCGGCTTGAAGACGAAGATGCCAAACGCAAATTACGAAAGACCCAACTCAAACTTTCCTACACTTACACATATAACGACGTTGGCCAACTATACTGTGTGCCCTGTCAGCGGATTTTCAAGAATAAATTCGGTTTCGCTAGTCACATAAGAGCCCGCCATAACACAAGCACAAATGTATAATAAAGTGAAACATGCAAGGAGTCGCCGTCGCCGAAATCGGTGTGGATTGATTGATAATAACATCTACATATACTATACTGTATATAAATAAAATACTGCATATTATTAAATTAGGAGACTAGTGATAGAAATATGACTATGATGCTAATTCATTCATCATAATGTTATAAAAATGTGTTTCTTTCGACATGCTAATTAAATCACAATCATTGATATTTTTCTGATAAACTTGCAAATTTTTAACAAGACGCGTGTGCTTGTTACCTAACAAAAGAAAATTTAATGTTACACATGCAACAAAATTTGCGTTAATTATGGTGATTTTGACTATATTCAACGTTGTATTATTTAATGTAAGTGGGTTACGATTATTTTGAAATTTCATTACTTTCTGTCATAAAAAATGCTTTTTTTTTATTTCAGATACAAGCGTATTATAAATTTAAGTTGTCGCACCTGGATTACTGCCGGGATCTGTTTCCCAGTAACATTCACTCGGCATTCGACCATTCGATCATATCTATACTTTCGCCGAGGGATCAACATGGACGACGTATTATGTTTGTTGAATCTGGTGGTAAATTGTTCTTAAATCTCATCTCATCCTCATAAAAAGTTGTAGAATAAAATTTTATTAAACAAACATTTTCCTTATCTAAAATTTTACTCAATAAGAAGTCACTTGATAAAGTACTTTAGAGAATAAGAATCATAATGAGCTGGTTAAAAACCGGCAATTTAGTTGTTCAATTTTTTTTTCTACTTCGAGAACTTATAGAATCTTCAAGGGACGTAAACATCATGTAATATAATTAGTCATTGTTCAACTAACCAATTATATTACATTAATGTTCAAGGCTACCGGAAATATTAATATCTAGTTCTACCTAAGAATTCTCTTCTGGGTAAATAAAAAGCATGAACATATTGTATTTTAGAAATTCTTAGTTAACTTATCTCATTGTATACATCATATTTTTATAGTTTTATATTTGTAAGTGTTAAGCAGCCAAGAGAAAAACACAATTAATATGCAGGTTTTAGAAAATAAGAAGTAGGATAATTCTATTTTACAAATAACTTGTGATACAATAATGAAATTTCATCTTTTTTGAAGACTTTTATAAAAAAAAAAACAAATTTTATAATATTTTTTTATAAAAATTTTTAGAGCGCTGGGTTCCACGCGATGTGCCATTGCGTGAAGTGTTTCGCGGTGTACAACTGGGACTGGAGGCCGCGATGGTAGAGCCGCGCACGCAAGTTTGCGGCGTTTCCGTTATAATGGACATGAAGGGGCTATCTTTTTCGCATATCATGCAGTTCACGCCCTCATTTGCAAAGATGGTCGTAGATTGGATACAAGTTAGTATTTTAAGTATATACTTAATAGAACTATTTAAGTAGTATTTTTGTTTTTGGTTTTTGTCGATCTAATTATGAAATATTTAAGAATCATCTTAAATTGGTATAAATATGCTGTTTATAAGCTTTATAATTGACAATGTTACATTTAACACAAAGTATATAAGTATATTTGTAAGTACGATGTAATGTCACTGTAAATACGATACGTAATGTTTTGTACGTACACAAAAAGTCTAGTAACTACGCTGATATTCTTATTGAGAGAAGTTTCTGTTTTTGTTACATAACACAATGCAAAAAAATATTATCATATACATACTTTTTTTGTTATACCTCAAGCCTATAACAAAATAAGATCAAATTAAGGGCTGTCTTCAAGATATTATTGAATACCTTTTAAAAAAATATATTATTATGATTTGGTTGTTTTTTTTATAATTTATGGACATTTTATATAAAATATAAAATTGTTAGTAAATTATAAAAAAAACTTTATATATATAGGTACAAATTCTTTATAAAAAAATATCATTATATTTATTATTATGTAATGATATTAAATTTTCATGAATAATACAAATTTTAACATTAATTCTGTCGTCATAGTAAATACTTTGAACAATTTTTGCATTACGATACATTTGTTTGGACTCGATGCGTGTGATTCCGGATTAGAATAGGATTACCCTGGTACTGATGCTGTCGTAAGAGGCGACTTAAGTACGTGTGGGAGAGTCACGTTGTCAGCAATGACAACACGCATGGGCAGCCGCGACCGGATTGTTACCACCCCTGGCATTTAAAACTGGCGTTAAGTAGTGGCTTTGGTCCCTGCGTTTCGCATAGAGTAATGCCGTGCCCCGGTGCCCATCCATCTTAAAGGCCGGCAACGCTCTTGTAGCTCCTCGGAGTTGCACGAGGCAAATGTAAAAGAAATATTTTTGTTTTGGCTAAAAACGAACATTGTTTTAGTTTTTATTGGTTCTAAAAATTCGTTTTATGTTCATTTTACTTAACATATTTCGAGTACAGTTCATTTATACCAGTAATTGTTAAACTATTATAACATTATATCTGTTATACTCCAAGGATTGCATACCGATTCGTCTGAAGGCAGTACACATTATAAACCAGCCTTATCTCTTCAACATGCTATTTGCTATATTCAAACCATTTATGCGAGAGAAGCTCAGATCGCGCATTTTCTTCCACGGATCTGACAAGAAATCCCTATTAAAGTACATTAACGCTGAAGCTTTGATGAAGAGAGCTGGAGGTGTCCTCCCTGATGGCGAGATATCTGGTGAAGTTTTGTGGAAAATGTTGAGTCATTACGAAGATAGTTTTAGGCGTAAGTATTGCATAAGCTTAATAAATTTTATGTAAAGATTATTGAAATAAATTTAAATAAAATTATTTAAAAAATATGAAAACGACTGTTTTAAATATTTGTATACTATCTAAAGTTTTTGCATTTGCATCAATAGTTTCATTCAATAAGACTTAAATATATGGAAACAAATAGAGTATATTTTTTTTTTTACAAATTTTAATTTTTGAGAATGTCTGAGAGAGAATGTGAATGTAAATGACATATGCAAGGTATTCTGATGTTGTACTTTGTTCTACTAGGTATTAAAAGTAGAAGTACGAATTTACCATGTAAGTCCAGTTAAACAAAATGGTATATATAACAGAGGCTTATACGTTTAATTTTGCCGCTAAAAACGTACTACTAGGGTAACGTTTTCTGTACAAATACATACGAAAGGTATTAATTAATGATATTTTTTTTATTTAACTTTTATATAAGTTTAATAATATAAGAAATATCTAAATGATAAAAACTCATACTTTTAGGAAAATAAGTTGACTTTACAGACAAATTTTGAACTTAAATGTTCTGAATCACGCACGCGTTTTTTAAATTTACATCCACAAAATTACACATATTCAGAGATATTTTAAAGTGTGAGAATAAAAAATAGATAGTGAAACGATATTCGACATCTTATTTCTGTGTCTGTAAAACAGACAATAAAAGATGCATAATTAATATTAATGTACTCTTAAGATATGAAAGTATTTTTTTATAATTTTCAGGAGCTGATTCATTTGGCTACATAACTAATAATAATAAATGAAATGCTTGACGATGCGAATCATAAGGAACATATTAAGGTAAGATTATATTTATTAATGTGATGCCATAAATATTTTTAAAAAAGTATTATAAACTATAATATACTACTGTTAGTTATTAGATGAACGCATGTCGAGGCGCAGGGGCTCAAACCGTAAACAGTAAACGACGGGCTGTGTGTTCGGTCCCCACTGGAAGTAAAATATTTTTATTTTTTCGCACTGGTAGAAAGGCAGAGTTTTAAGTTCCGCTACTCAACACCGGAGTGTCATAACACTAGGTTACCAAGTTCCTTTGGCCTATCCTGCGGACTACAGAATAACGCTGAAAAAAAATTTGAGATGGTCGTTAATAGGTAACAAACAGTGCACTAATATAGGCTCAAACGTGGTCTACCGAAATGAATTTATATATTTTTTTTATCTTTTAAGGCAGCAGCAGGCAGCTTTTCATACCTCTTAAGCAAAACGAATTTAATACATTTTAATTTGATTCAATAATACGATTTTTTAATGTTATTATTTACCATGGTAATTAAAAATAAAACAATTTTTATATATTAGGTATATAGAAACTTTATAACATCTACTTTTTAATTTACAGGATGCGGTTGATAACGTAAGCAGTCAAGCGTTTTTTTTTTACAAAATTAAAATAATGCTACAATTCCTAATATTATATAAGCTTGCATATTTATATGAGATTTGTGGTGTGCTATAAAAACTTGCAGGGAGTATGAATAAATTAACATATCAAACAATTGTTATTTTATAGCTTGGGCAAGAGGTATATTACAAGGTTATAGGAATATATTTGTATAGTAAATATTATAAAATTAAAAGATTGTTTTATTTATAAAATATTATCTTAAGCTTTATTTAAATTAAAATATTTAAAGAAATAAATTTTATAAAATATAAATTTGCATTAAAAATATAAACGTACAAAAAATCATAACAGCAGGTACAACTAACACATAAAAAAGACATTGTTTATTGATTTGTGCGGGTATATTATTAAGAAATTAAGAACTTTCGTTCTCTAGTTACACAGCCAATTACGTAATCGGATGATGTACTAGCTTAGCAAGAATTTATAATAAAACACAGGCTAAGTATATCTGTTCCGTTCCAAGACCTCATAAGAAAACAATTTTTTTTGTTGTAGAGTATAATTATATTTCCTATTGTTTTTTTTACAACTTTTGTTATTTTTATAAAATATCAGTATGGTCTTCATAAAAACTAAAATTATGAATATAGGTATCTGATAGAAAAAATATACTACTTTATTTATTTTTATTATGTATATATTGATAGTAGGTATTGATATTGGTCGTATTACATATAAATCATATACTACTGGATATATATAGAAATATAACAAATTGAGTTACAAATTAAAAATCATATTCGTACAATCACTTTCATCATTAAAATTATTCATATTGTGGTTATAGACACAAGCCCCTTTATAAGACGTTATGAAAGAAAATTTATTTATACAATTACCGAATGTCATAAGTATGTAAGATATCACAGCCATTGTCTGGCAATATATATGTAAGCATTAATAAGATTGAAAATAGATTTCATGAACACCAAACACAACATCCTTGTGTACGGCGTAAGATAGTTATGTACTATTTATTAATAATATATTTAAACATTAATGATTACCTGTAAAAAGGTCATATAATCTAAAATACAGCAATAAAGAATAAACAAATTATAAACTTTTGATTAGCTTATAACTAGTGATGCATCTTAATATCTTACAGTAGAATATCACATTTTCTTTTTAAAAATATAACTAAATAGTATTACTTAGAAATTACTTTTTCTTATATCCATATTTGTTGATTTCTGAAACAAAAGAAAAATAAGACATGAAAGTTAAATAAATACACATATTATTTATCATAACAGTTTTTAAATACCTATAAGGCGTTTATAATTTGTAAAGGCAAAGTGAAGTAGAACGCTAAGGCGTAACGTAAAAGTTATTTTATATATTGTTAATAATATTGTTTCTTTCTCGCATACCTACGTGGCATATGATAACATGTAAATAACTAAAAAAGAAAGTTTTTATGATCATGTCGAATATTCAAATCTTATAATTCATTTTCAACTTTTACATACCGACAATGACTGTCTTTTACATATAGACAATAATGAATTAATGGGGCGTCCAAGTAATGTTTTAAATAATATTAATTGTCCATAACACACTTTGCCGCATTATTATGGAACTGGATATATCTATAATATATTTGCCGAATAATATAGAATTGGATAAAAATCCTAGGGATTGTAATCAAGGACGTGCAGTTCCATCGGCTTTTTATTTTCTTATACATATGTACATTACCTGTAATGCGATATGCTACCATATGCTATTTTGAATACCTAACTAAATACACGGACCGCCGGTAACAGTGGTACATTCAAAACATTGCATTTTTCTATCGTTCAAGTATTTCTGTAGTAAGTGATATTCCACATTAATCTGAATGTTTCTTAAGGTGCTTTTAACATGTGTGCAGTCTTGACTATTAGTGTCAGCTTAAAATTTGTTAACAAGTGATATATACTTATATTTAAAAAAAATATAATGACATGTATTTATTTTTTTCTCAAATTCCATTATTATTATGAGCCAACTTTATTACATGTTGCTACAGCTGTTATTACACCGAACGTTTGATAAAAATGTTTATTTACTCATTTATATAATATTATTTAATCATATCTTTATACTATTGAAATATTTTGTGTACCACGTACATTTGAAGGTCGTGTTTCAATTTCTACCTCTAAATAATATTGAAGTAGGTATAATAACGTAGTTTTTTATGAGGTACAACATTTATCTGATAATTAAATTAAAGGTACTAAATAAAATCAATATTCACAATTAGAGCTGTTTTTAAAAATGAAATAAAATAAGTGATTGGGCAAATATCATCAAAAAAGGAAGGTGAAGTAAATATAAATCTGTATGTGTGTTACCACCATTGAGTTCAAATTTAAAAAAAATCGTTCTTAAAATCAATTATCTGGGTATAAGAGTTGGCGTAAATTTTTGAATTTAAGAGATCCTTAAGTACTGCAATAATGCTAGGGAAAACTTACATAGTGCAATCAGAGTGTTATGTGATTTATCTAGGGCTTTTGACTGCGTAGATCACGATACATAATTAATTAGCTATTAAGAGATCAGAAGTAGTGCTTGTAATCTAGCTGTTTTGGAAGTGTTTATATAGGATTCGGAATGATATGATAAATAATATAACGTCGTCAGTTTGTTGTGGATAGATGTATGACAAGGAACGATTATAATTCTCTCCAAGGCCTCTTTTCTTTTTCTTTTTTTCAGCTTCACGCTGTATCACACACGAGGCAGGGTAGACAGACCTGGGAACCTAGTGTTAAGCGATCAGTTCCACACTTCAGTTCCCCACTTTCTGCCGAATTTAAGGCATTGCGTGTTGAGTGGCGGAACTCAACGCCGCGCTTTGCCTTATTACCAGAGCGAAGAAATGAAATATTATTAAATATTTTAATTAAAAATATTAAATATTTCATTTCCTCGACTGAGGATCGAACCCAGCACCTGTCGGTTACATGCTTGTGCCGCAGCGCCACGATTGGCTTCTTTTTTTTATTTATATTTATGATCTCCCCTTTTATGTATTTATGAGATATTGTACTTTACATAGCAAGTCCACCATTGATTAAAAAAAATAGTAGAAAAAGCTATTTCTATTAGTTTCAATATAATATGTTTTAGTACCATTTTACCGCTAGTCCCACATCCTGCAGAGATGCAACTTTTGCCATTTCAATATACGAGTTGGTTTGTTAATACATATATCTAGCCTAAAATTATTTTTGTTCGCTATTTCGGTAATTGTTCTATAGCATGCTCATTGTCTGTTTTCTATTTACTTTAAATTTAATTTTTTCTTATTCTACTTTAATAGTAATAGGTCATACGTACCATTAAATTCCATGTCGCATATTAAAAGCAATTCCAGCCACTGTGGTCCGCTGACATTGGGTATACACAGGGTGCCCCCGTAACAGTCCGGAAGACATTTTGGGCTTATGTATTTGTATAGTAGATCTCTGTCATTACCCAAAAAAACGATGCGGGAACGAAGTTTTTCCTTTAGCAATGGCTTGAACAGTTGGAATACCATATTGAATATGTATGGTTGATTGATGATGTACAGTCCTTTGATTCTGAGTGGTATACTTTCCTGTATATTATATATAAAGTTAATATTATCAGGCTGTCCTTCTAAGTACGTAGATACGACATTTTTTACAATTTAAAGAGTTATTTCACTTTTAGGGAAGAAAATTACGTTTATTTAATATAGGGACCTTTGGCTTTTTTGGTGAGGCGCCATATGGCACACATTAATTTTTATGTTTGGACGTTAATTACAAAAAAACTCTTTAGATAAGCGAAACGAATGTAATACCTGGAGCCAGTCAACGATTCTCTTAGCGAACTGTGGAGTAAACTGCCATACTTGCTGCATGGATAGACCGTCCATGTCAAATATGACGACAGCACCGCATATCTGGGTTTCAGGCTCAAGCATTGCCGCCTCCAAAAACAACACGCATCCTTTGAACACTTCATCCAAAGAGCACTTGTGATGGTTCCATTTTTCTGAAATTATCATTACAATGAACATCAAAATTATTTTATGAACAATGCAATTATTCTGTGACAGACATACGTAATAATGGTATCGTCGTCGATGTGTAATTAAAATATAATCAGTGGAATTAACACGAGTGTGATTTGGCACTTTATGTGTAACTAAATATACAATTATAATACATTCATTTCAAAGTCATTAGTATTAAAGTTTACTCTTTGTTTAATTTTTAAGGATTAAGAAAAGATGTTTATTATTGTATTGCTAATATTATATATATATATATATATATATATATATATATATATATATATATATATATATATATATATATATATATATATATATATAAAATGTAACTGCGTTATTGAAGATATTTCTTTTAAAATTATATTGCTTTTGGAAAACGAAAGAGAATAAAAATTTGTTAATCAATAATAAAAAATTTCAAGCGGGTGAAGTCGCGAGCGGGTCGCTAGTATATATAAATATAATCTTTATTTTACTTACTGCCTAATTCAAGCACAAGCACTCTTCTTCCGTGCTGGTCGCGATTAGGGAGAACCCGAAGAACATTCTGGTTAAAGATATTCTGTTCTTTGCTGGGAGTGAGCCCCTCATATTGCTTGTGATGTTTGACTTTAAAAGCATAATAACGCTTTATCTGAAATAAATATAAAATTTTGATATGACCCAGTATAGGATTAAAAAAATTACCTTTCATATTTTAGTTTTGAGGAAAGTGACACCATAAATAGTTGAATTTAAAACACTGATTTACTAACATTTTTACGATTTTTTTTATTTATATTAAATAAATTGCAAATTAAAAGTTTAGAAATAATAAATACTAAAGTAATAATACGATAAGAAGGATAGAAGTTGGAAGTCGTAGTAGTATTTAGTGTTTTATCTCTAATTATATTTCTATTGCTCATATTTCATTTCAATGTAGTCTTTGTAGGTAATTAAATTTGCTTATATCTTTATTATATCATAATTAAACGAAAACTTACCAAATCGTACGCACTTTCAGGGTAGAATTTACATGGCCGTAAGAATCTAATCATCCAAGCATCGCTATCTAATGGTACTAATAAATCTTTGTCCGCTAAAAAAAAAGTAACTAGATTAAAATAAATTACTCACTCATTTACTAAACTTTACGCTGACTCCTGCACATGGCAGTAGGCAGTAGTAGTGTAGGCAGAGGAAACTTGGAAACCTAGTGTTAAGACACTCCGTTCCACTTCCGTTCCCCACTTTCCGCCGAATTTAGGACTTTGCGTGTTAAGTGGTGGAATTTGCCACGTTTTGCCCTGTACCAGAGCGAAGAAATAAAAAAATAAAAAATACTTTAATAGAAAATATTAAACATTTCATAAATAAAAATAAATAAATAATAAAATAAATTAATATTCTTATTATAGTAAAAAGACCGTCCAAGGATTAAAAATACCTAAAGCAAAGCTTTTATCGTGTTATTGGTTTAACATAGTGTGCAAACATTTAAACCAGTTAAAAATATATAGTTTATACATATTAATGTATTTTATATTTGATCAGTAATGATGCCTTATTAATTTTATATTTTAAATGAATATAGTAAATAGAAATTAATAAAGTATTTAAACTTTGAGTTCATTTACATTTTGTTTAACTTTGCAAAGCGGGACTACTGGAAAAAAATTGCGGAATAGTCGAAAATAAAAATTAAGTAATTTAAAAAAAACTATGTAAATATCTCATAAAAGCCATGAAGCTCTTTGTTCTTGTGCAGCTCTACTAGCCTGTGGAACTTAGAGTTTACGTCATGCTAGACAGTAATAGTACTAAAATTTTGAGCATAGCATCCTATTATATGTAAGTTAATTAATAATTGCTAAGTAGAGGTTATAAGGTCTAAGATCGTATACAAATTTAGGTGCTTATTGTTTCTTGTCATCTATGAGAATGTTTATGTAAATATTTGTCTATTGTGTTTGACCTCTGATACTTTATTCTTTAAGGTAATTTTATTTAGCGTTCGCGTTAAAAAGCTCTTTTTCCATTAAGACCTTTCCGTTTTCCAATTTTCGTTTATTATGAAGAGCGGCGGACCTTAACATCGCTTTGCCTCATTACCAGAGCTAGCGAATCGAACACTTGTGAGACCGAATCCTACTTCTCTGCCCCTGCGCCACGACAGGTTCAGTGTTTTTTGTATGTAATTTCCACCGTATCAAGTTATTAAGTAGTAATACAGATACATGAAATTACTTTATTTACTTCTATTTTTGTCATCGACAAATGCCAGAAAGTATGCTTAAATTCTCTAAAATAATTGTAATCAAATAGTACCTTCTAAAAGTTTTTTTAGTTCCTCCACAGCTGGCTTTACAATCTCTGGAGTTTCACGTAGTTCACATCTAGCGATCTCTCTGACCGATTCTCTGGGTTCCTCTAGTTCAAACTGGAGTAGAAAGTCGCCCAACTGTACACCTGGTAGCTTAGTTACTTCTGATAGCATATGCTGTGATACTGAAAATAAAACAATTTAATATGTTAAAATACAATTAAAAATCTATTAAATCGTAACAGTTTGTTTAGTATTAAAAAAAGGAGAACAAAAAGTCAAGTAATAATTTCTTGTGGTTACCTTAAGTTTACCAAAATACAATAATGAATTGTATTTTGGTAATTTACCTTGTTTCAATCGGGATGAAATTAAAAAAGTATTATATAAAGTTTTATTTATGACAATTTAGCTTATTTATATAAATAATTGTGAAGTTGTAATGGCGGGATCGCGAAAGCGCTGCTTATATACACACTTATACTCGTATATAGGAAATAAGGTTGTTCCTACTACACTAAACGACTTTTGGGTTCAATGATAACATAACTTGATTAAGATGTAAAACTAAAAAGGTTATAAATTGTTTGGATATACATACTTAGACTTGTCATAAATATTATTAGATACAGAGAAAAACACTGTTTTAATTGTACGTAACATTTATACTATTATGGTATTTATTCCCATTAAAAATATATAAAGTTTATTCGAAGTGGCTGCAAGTACTGTAGTCCATTAAAAGTCAAGGCCAGCACGCACTTTCTATTGAAAAATTCTTCAGTGCCATTATGTGCGTATGGATTGCTTTAGGGACTCCAAGATGTCGTAGCGTTTAGAGAAAGATCATAGCAACTCCATGCCTACTTTATGTAACGCAATTACTGCGATTCGGTTCTCTTTGTCACCCTACTCCATTTTTATATTAACAAAATATTTTACAATTTTTGGCGTGAAAGTAAAAAAAAATGCAATCAAAAATCGATTCAAAATTTAAAAGCAATATTTTGTTAATTTTTAATTAGAACAGAATTTATGGCCAGACCAAGTATATCTATAATAATTGACACCTATAGCTTATAAGGCTTACATAAATACTTCTTATTTATATACAGAGGAAAAAAGATTTATTTTATCTCCAATAATTTACTTGATTTAGCTTAATGAGAAACGTTGAGATAAAAATATAGTTAATTTCATATTTTACGTCACATTTCAAGCAAGTACTTACATTTATTGTTACAAGTAAATTTACATTTATTCTTACGTGGGTTTTTATGAATGTGTTAATTTCTAACTCTATATTGCTTGATCGTTGGTGACATGAATATACAAATAAGAAAAAGAACTTACAAAATAAAAGTTAATTTCTAAAATTCATTTATTTTATTTCGTAGATATTTGAATAATACTCAACGTGACATTGGCGAAGCGATTTTGTGCTCAACTGGCACACTCGGAACGCCATAACAAAAGAACTGAACTGATAATTAAAGTTATTCATACTTCAATTTTATTCTTCAGTTCATACAAAAGATTTGTGTCAATCTCTACATAACGAACGAAAAATAGGTCCGCTACGGTTCAAGGTTCATGCAACGTGTTTTTTTTTTCAGGTCTGTTTGGTGTAGTTACTTTAGTGAACTAGTATACTTACAAGTCAAGTAAACAATAAATGCACAAATAAGTTATCTATAAGTGCAAATAAGCTATACATACTGTCACAATATGCGACATTGGAACTGCGTCTAACTTTCAAAATGTTGGTAGTGGAATCAATTTCATTTTGGGGGAATGAATTTTTTTTAATTCCTCGCTCCAGCGAGTCTTCTCTGCCTAACCTGATATGCAAGTCATAACTTTCAACTAAGAATTATATACAGATAATTATATCAAACAACACAATAAAGGAATTAAGAGGTTAAGATAGTAAAATTTTGGATTCCTGCATAGGAAATAATATAACACTACTTTCTATCGTATATAGAAGCAATTATTGTGAATGATAATTAACACAAATTGTATTTTCAGTGTACGTACGTATAAGTTTATTAAACATTTAATAATTACTTGTATATAGTGTCCGAAATGGGATAAAAAATTTAGCCTAGTAAGGTTTTCCAAAATGAGTAGCAATTTGTAATCTGACAAACATCACTAATTATGAATTTCATTAATTTATCTTTACTATAAATACTTACTAGTTCAAAGCTTTTACGCAATTTGATTAAGTAGATTTTTGTCGATATCAGATATCAGTGTGTAAATCAGTTACATGAAGTGTTCTTAATTAATAACTTCTTATGGAATTGCAACACTATATTTTACCTTTGGAAATTGTATGTTATTTATAGTCAACGTCACATCCTGACGATTGAGACCTTAAAAATACACTTTATTTAGCTCTATAGGTTTCAACTATAAAGGGTGACTTGTTATTTATTTCAACCTTTATATAATTAACACGGAAATTGGCTGCGTATGTATGTATATGCAAATGCCATCTTATTTATTCATCCTTGACAACAGGAAGTGTCGGTTTTTA
Source organism: Eueides isabella (assembly GCA_019049475.1). Classification (NCBI taxonomy): domain Eukaryota; kingdom Metazoa; phylum Arthropoda; class Insecta; order Lepidoptera; family Nymphalidae; genus Eueides; species Eueides isabella. The sequence goes on along the minus strand of CM032384.1, from coordinate 5,867,324 downwards.
ATAAAATCAAAATTTACACGCATAGAAGCGTCGTAGATAGATGTTGACATCATGGCATTATTAAGCTCCCGTTTATATTATTGACCGATATACATTATTTAAGCGATTTTTCCATTATTGGCTATAAAGAAAACAAAGGTTTTTAAGGCAAATGTAGTATAAATATTTTATGTACGATACAGGCCTATAATTCTTTTTTTATTTTAGCATTCAACTACTAGTTTGTGAGCAAACCGCTTTGGCAAGTTTAGTGAATAACTTATTTATTTATAAAAAATGAATCTAAAATTTTAAAAGTTGATATTACCGATGTAAAATAGTTATGCTCTATATCTATATATATTGTTTTCTATATAAGACATTTCTCACATGTACATATATTTATTTATTAAGTAAGTACTTTGTACACATTACTCTAATATTTAAAGTGCACATGCACATTTTCTAATGTTTGAAAATATAATTAATTTAATATCGCCGTGACTTTTTCAAATATCTTAAAGAATGTGATGGTTATTCTAAATATAAATTTAAAAAGCTTATAAAAATTTTGAACGGGATTTTTAGCGGGATTTGAACCCGCGCCTCTTGGGAACCGTCCAAGCGCACTGACCAACTACGTTACATCCAGCCATAAGAACGTATGGCTTAGTTGGTCAAAGCGCTTGGACGGTTTCCAAGAGGCGCGGGTTTAAATCCTGCTACGTTAAAAAAAATTATATGTTTTTAAATTTAGTATTTTCTGTCCTAAGTGTGGAAAAACACTTTAAAGAATAATAAAAATATGGTGGTTGTGAGTTGCAATAATACTCGTAAGGAAGTTTAACTTCTTCTGCCTGGTTTAGAAAGTAAAAATGTTGATTTTTAAAACATGTACACGTTATCTGTATATGGATAGAAAATAGAGACTCAGATATTAAGTGAAGATAAAAAAATAATAAGCTAACAGTTAATGACTTTGCTTACTTAAATATCTAGACTATAAAAAAATGTATAAGGAAAACGAAAAAATATGTGATAATGGATGTTTGCAATAACTAGGGATTAGCGTCAATATTAATACATGCCGATGAGGATATTACTTTACTATTTGCGTTTTTTTACTTTACATTACATTATATTTACATTTTAAAAACTATTAATAATTTTATTAACAGATTTCTAGTTTATCGCTCATATTATATTTCACTTAAAGAAGTAATATATTTAATGTTTTCAAATAAAATATTTAATATTTTCATTTCTTCGCTCTAGTAGCAAAGGTAAAGTGCGGCGTTGGGTTCCACCACTTAACACGCAATTTCTCAAATTCGGCGAGAGACAGAGACAGAGTGTTTTAACACTAAGTTACCAAATTCCTTCTGCCTACCCTGCCATGTGCGTGATACCTACTGCGTGAAGCTGAAAATATAATCTATCTGAGGGCGATGTTTTTGTTTTTTATTTTAAGTCCAAGTATATTTCCATTTTTTTAAAACTTCAACTAAACTTTAAATATTAATAACACTTTCGAAAGTATATTTAAGTATATTTAAGTATATTTAAGTATATTTAAGTATATTTAAGTATATTTAAGTATATTTAATGATATTCAAGAAATTATTAAAAACCGAATAATAGGATTTTAAACTTAAAAAGACTAAGAGCAATTGTAATTAGTATATAGAATGGAAACCCACAAGAATTCTTCTGTGGGTTTCCCCACATGACCTACAGCATATTTTTTAATCGAAATAAGAAAAACACTTTATAGTAAAATTAGACTAAATAATAAAATATTCCATATTTTCAAAATTTGCCATTAATATCTTTTATATTTACATTTTGGTTTTTTTTTTATTCAAATATCAATAATAATATTTAATATATACATTTAAAAGACCGATGATAGTTGTTGGTAGATGATTAAATATCTTGTAATTATAACAAGATTTTTTTGTCGGGTAGAATTAACTAAACATATAAAAGTATTATGTACAAAAGTGGTATCCGTACGAAACTGCATTGAAACACTTAAATAATTGCATATTTAATTAACAAGGCCAGGTACATGCTCCACTAATTATCATAATCTCATCTTACTCCGAATCGAAATCTACAGCAAACACTTGCACTAAATTGAAAAATCTTAAAAAATTATAGATATGATAAAGGAAAACTTGATTTAAAATATTACTTACCTTTTCCCATGGTTCTATAAAAAATATCACTTCAATAAGTATCAGTAATTTACTGGTAAATGGTGCTTTACTGTTTTGAAATGTTGGAATACACTTAAGCAATACAGGTACGGTGGAGACCGCACGTGTGATCAGACTGCACAGTTGAACGAGCATCCGTGTTGATTTATACTAGTAATATCGGTAGGCCGTATTCTCATTAACATTTACACTCTTATGTACCGGTGTGCACAATTCTGATTTTTTTATATTTTTATATATTGATTAAAGAGACTACCAGGAAAGAATAGCTATATTTTTTTTTGTGAAATTTCTTTTCTTTTTAAATATGAGGGAGATAAAGTGTACATGTACCTACCTAATTAAACAAAATATACTAGATTTAGGTAGGAACAACTTTTGATAAGTTAATATATTATAATAATGTTTTTTAGAATTTTTATATATGGCCATGGGCGTTTCTAGAGATATTTCCCAAGGGTAGCGTGAACTTGGGTTTGTTTAGATAGCTTTGAGCTCGTCGGTTGGTCTTTTTCATTTGCTAGGGAAATTTTGTTGTTAATCGGTACAGACCATCCGGCTCCCCTTACTCCTACGCTCGTGGTTATAACAATGTAGCACATAATTTATACATAATTTCTTCAGGAAAAGGTTTTCAAATTGTGAACTATGTAATACGTATGTATAAATATTTATTTTATAATTTTAGAAACATTCCGTCATATAATGATTAGAAATCATATTGTTATTTACATCAGTGAGAAACCGTCCCAACGAGACACTATGATCTGGTGTACCATCTGGGCGTCCATTATTAAATTTTGTTCTTCAATTTGCACATACTAAGTGCACAAAGTAAAATTTAAATTAAAGAATTCTATTGTACTTATTAATTTTGTAAGCTCTATTAAGTAAATTATTTTTTTAGCAATTAATAATACTATTAATTTTGACATCATTCATTTGAAATTGTTTATTTTATTTTCGCAGACGAGCAAATTAACAATAACACTCTAAATATTATGTTAATGACCCATAAGATCAGTAGGCGAAACAGTATGTTGCAAAACGTAAAATAATTAAAACATTTTCGGACTAAATTCACCGTATAATTAAAAATATGATAATAATTCTCTAAGCTTGTGTAAAGTAAATAGATCTTAGTGTAATATTAGAGTTCCTTTGTCTACGCCGTTTCTAAAAATAAATGCGAGTTTGAAAAAACCACTCGGTCGAGCGCGAGTCGGACTCGTCCACCCAGAATTCCATATTAATATCGTGATTACGCAAAGTACAAAAGATGAAAAGTTAAGCTTAGAAAACTTCAGGTCAGTTTTTGTTAAGAATTTTATTGTGAACATTGATAAGATATACACCTTCGGACCTATAATTCGATTCGATTCGACTCATAATTCGATTATAAATAATAAATTATTTTTTGACAAAATCTATTCTGAAACAAGTAATTTTATTCACGCTATCTATTTAATCAACGGAGTACTAAATTATATTAAGTAGGCGTTATTTAGTTTTGCTACTTATCGACAGAGGGCACTGCTACTGCAAGCGAACAGTAATTAGATCTTTTCATTACTACTCTTAATTTATAAGTAGCTTAAAAGAAATAATAAAAAACTCACTCTACTCAGCTTCACGCTGTATCCCGCACGAGGCAGGGTAGGCAGAGGGAACCCGGGATCATAGTGTTAAGACACTCCGTTCCACTTCAGTTCCCCACTTTCCGCCGAATATGAGGCATTGCGTGTTGGGTGGCGGAACTCAACGCCGCGCTTTTGCCTTACCAGAGCGAAGAAATGAGACATTAAATATTTATGAAATTGAAAATATTTAATATTTCATTTCCTCGACTGGGGATCGAACCCAGAACCTGTCGGTTACAGTCACACTCTTGTGCCGCTGCGCCACGACAGGCCTCAAATAATAAAAAACAATATAATATTTTGCGACAATAACAATATCTATTTAGTGCTGGAGCATATAAGAATATTTTTTAACATTTTAGTATTTTAAAAAACAAAGAGCAATACTCCATTGATATTAATAATTATAAATATATATTCATGGAAAAGCCGTAATACTGAATAAATAGGAATGTAATATAATAATTATGTGGGTATAAGTATTAACTCAATCAATACAACAAAAAATATATTATGTCTATTTACACACATTAAATATATTTAATATTAGTTTAAGAAAATGTAAAAATATTGATTTGGACTTAAATAATATTTTTCACTGTTTCTTTTTCGCTTCATGCTGTATCCCATTTATACAGTAGTAGACAGAGGCGGCATAAGGTGATGAATGAAACATGATAAAATCAGGGTCGTTAGAAGAACAACAATCCACCAATAGTAAAAGGCAGCCGACACTATTATCATATGTGAAGGAGGAGGACACGATTGGCAAAATCTTAAGAAGAGCTTCCATTAAAATTAATTTAAAGCCTAACATGAAAGTGAGCCAATTATTGAGACCACTGAAAAGTAATATTATTTTGCAGTGTGCAGGTGTGTCCAAACTAGATTGTTACTGTGTTTATCATAAATCACTTAAATAAAAAGAAGCACGGATGTATGATATCGATATGTTCTTTCACCCTGAAGGAACACATCGATATCGGTGGATAAATTCAACCACTAATCCAGTAATTGAACCCACACCCGTTCCGTTTTTAAATTAAAACGTGAATTAATAAAATATAAAAAATATTTCATAAAAATAATATATTAAGACCTTCATAGTGCGTATAAGATAAGTAAAAAAGATGAAGTCTGCATTTTTTAATATTTATGTTGTATTTAAATTCATTTGATAAATACTATTATTTAATTCCCTGTTTTGTTAATAGAAATAACATTATTTGACTTTAATTTGATATCTATCAATGTTTGTTTTTATGATAAATTCAATCACTTCCTTGAAGCTTGCAAGCTAAAACCGTATCGATTAGCGACTGTACTGACACAAACTTTCTGCTTGTACCTGACCTAGAATTGCGGTTGTTACTTTGAATGCGCCTTATATAGAGACATGATTTTATTTCGGAATGCTATATTGTGGTTACGTTCTTCATTTACTTAAAGTAATTATGCCATAATTAAAAGGTTAATTTTAAACACTCAAAATATTGCTGGAGTAAAAATGTAATTAAATGGAATAATTTTATAATATGTCACACACTTATTAATGTAGCAATATGTTCCCGAAGAGGCATAATTCAAATTGATTAACATATGTTGTACTATTATCATTTTGAAAAATCATGAAAATTGTGAGAAAAAACATAAAATACAGAAATAATGATTTATATATATATTTACTTAATCTGCTTTCGTAATTGTAGGCGTACACGTGTTTGTCCTATTTGCACTCTGAGACCATCTAGCTGTAACTGTATTATGGCATCTTACTCGGCCACGGCCCTTGTCCGCACTTGGCTGCATTCACTGCATTTAGATATACATAGGCATAGTATACGAATATGTTTATGTTTCGCAGTGCATTGAATCGATTCGTCCATGACTTCTATGAGAGATTTCGATATTATTTCTTAATATCCATTTACACATAGTCGAAGAAATGTATTTCATTTTTTAGGAAGTTTTAAATTTCTCATTTATAAAATTCTTGTATGTAAGTATTGGATCTATAGGTATATTTAAAATATTGACTTTACTAAATGAATTCAACAAAAAAAGATAGATTAATAATTTGTAGTTCCTGAACTGACTTGTATCCGCATGCCGTTTTGAAAATATTCAAAATAATACTAGAATATCTATTAAAATATTCCATATATACAAAATAAGATGTAATTTGTACTTATTTTGCTATGTTTTAAGGTTATCATTAATGTATCAATGTATCCTAAAACTTGTCTTAAATTTTCAAATTGTTTTTCTTAAAGATAGCATAGTAACATGTAAGTATACTGTATACAAAGTTTTTACATATATGTTTTACATATTTTTATAATTATGCTTAATAACTCATTTACTTTCAGTAAAAATGGCCAAACAAGTGGCCTCAGTACAGTTTTACCTAACAAGGATCAAAAGTAGTCATAAAAATATTTATGGGATATTTTAATGACATATCACACTTTTATTGCATATATATGTATATATTTTACTTCTCATTTAATGATCGTTGCAGCAAAAGTAATGAAACTTACTATACTTAATATATTGATCAAGCAATAAATTGACTTTGTCAGTGTGAATCTACAATAGCTAAATCTTGGTAAAAGATATTTTAGCTACAATAAACAAATTTTCCGCACTCCTTAAGACATCTTATGCTAGATAGAAAATACCTAGATGATGGAATAAATTTGAAAAATAAATTTTAAACTATACAGAAATAAAAATAATAATATTGTAATACATTTTGAGAGAAAAACGTGGTAGTAAATATGTAATCCATATAATATACAAAAAGTTGTATGCACATTGTATATTGTATCAAATTATACGATATATGTATATAGGGGTAAACATTTAATTGATATCAGACGAAATGCACGTGTAAATTTGCTTTACATATACGAATTTACATATAGCATTGTACTTTGTTCCTAGGCTTATTGAGATCCATCAAAGCTTATTGAGATTAGTCCGATCATAGTAACATATATTTGGTCCTGGGCCAGAGAAGAGGTTATTAACCGACTGCACGTGCAATTATTATTCTATTGTGAGCTAAAAATAAACAGATTGACTCCTAATATGCAGGTGATATGTAATGATGGCCATATTAGTTTTTCTTATGAAATATATTTTATATGTAGGTATATACAAACCATATGTATGCTAATGTGTAGGTTTTTGTCAATTGTAATTTATATGTTACTTTATTTTATACAGATACAAGTTTGTTATGTTTTTTCTTATCAAATACCATTAAATTTTTACATTTCGGTCGTTTTTTTGTAAGTTTCGTTTTTGTTGCAGGTCGACTGGCTCCTATAGGATTTAATTATACGACGATTTTAAAACAAAATGCAACGAAAAAGACTAAGAAGCTTAATTTATTCTATGCAGCGAAATAATGAAAACTTCATTTTATTATTATTTTAGATAGACAACAGGTTTTCCGATACCAGCTAAATATGACAATCAAAAAAATTTTATATAAAATATTTCAAGGAATATTTTTACTTATACCTTTAAATAATAAATAAATATTCGATCTTTACCGTAAAAGTATTTTTTAATACTATGTTTGTGAACTGACTACATTTTTATCACAATTTATATGGTTTTTTTTCAATTATATGAAAAATATAATTTAATAGTACCGTGGGAATCAATAATATTATCTCCAATAAACAATAAAAAAATTACAAAGTCAATAAATATGTAATGCTTCTACATTTTTACTGATAAGAAGAGAAGGTGCGTGATTTTAAAGTGAAACGTGCTTGAGTTATATTTCGCTTCGCATTTGTTTTTTTATTATCTTTTCTTGATCATCTTGTTATCACTTTATTAGAAGATTATGACACTGTGAAATTAAATACGGTATGGAAACTGTTTCTACAATGCAATGCAATGGTATTAAATCAGATTTTTATACTCTTCAAATTGCATGGTCATATCTGAACTGAGTTTATTGTGGCGCAGTAGTAAGGTACTAACTGACTGTAATAGCGATAGATGATCGTTAATACTATATTCAGTTATACTCATATTGCTGACTCCGAAGGAAAAGTGATTTTTTTATTGTAAATAGTTCTAGATCGACTGATCTTTTGGAAATGGAAAGATGTCGCTTAAACTTCATTCGCCTATAATTATAATTCTAAAATTTGCTCTAATCGAAAAGTAAGGTAGACTTTAAAATAATTATTTATGATCCCCAAAGGGGATTATAATTTTCATTGGAATTATAAATTTTACAATTTTTCCGGTCTGGATGAAGAAACATCAACATTCTCAGGTATATTGTACTCTTCTGATAAATATCTATCATGAGACTTTAAATATTACTTATTTTATTTTTGTACAGATTTCTTAACCACTTTGACTATCATCTACAAATAAGTCATGATTATTACTTCGTATAATTGTTCATATTTAAACTAACCTTGACAACAGCGTTATTTGCTGTTACATTTTTTTTTAATTAACCGACGTGGCCGTCATATCGCTCAAAAATGTGAGGTAAATTTTCATGCAATTAATTACTTCATATAACGATTACTTGCGATCTTTGTAACAGATAAGTAAAGTATCTTAACTGTTTTCTTACATTACGCAACTTACGCAACTTGCTTGATGACTGCTGTATGGGGAATCATCTTACGAGATATAATTTTTTCACTGATTTAAACGCATTTTATATTAACAGCCGGAACCAAACGGGGATATGTAAATTCGCGCTGTATCCTGCACATGGCAGGGTAGACAGAGGGAACCTAAAAACCGAGTGTTAAGACACTGAGGCATTGAGTCGAGTGGCCGAACTCAACGCCACGAAATGAAATGAAAAGAAATGAAAATATTAATTTTGTATTATTAATTCCATTTCCTCCAGTGGACGTCGAACCAATTACCTGTCGCGTTTACAGTCACACGCTTGTGGCCTGCGCGACGACAAGCCTTTAAAATATCACTCTTTTTACATTGGACCATTGTACTGTGTTTAAAATATAACGAAATAATAACAACAGTAATAAAATTTCGTTATCAGACTATTCAGTTGATAGAGTAAATAGAGCAAGCGACAAAATAATTATAATGTTTTATAGATAAACATTTATTAAAAGTAGATCGGTTGAAAGTTCGAGCAAATTGGGACAAACTATCTATATAAAAAACGGTTTATAATAATATAAATATATATATATATATATATATATATACATATATATATATATATATATATATATATATATATATATATATATATACATATATATATATATATATATATATATATATATATATATATATATATATATATATATATATATATATATATATATATATATTACTTCATGCTATGTTTCGAACAAAGTGGAGTGGTGAACGGAATTTTCCCTACCTTCCCTACTATAGATAGATATGCCATTCAAAGAACTAAAAAAAATTATTATGAATCTTATGAACTACTTTGTCTATTTAACGCTAACAGGAGTAATAAGTATAGTGGTTATATTTAAAATAGCTGAATAATCAAATTACTTATTAGACATATATGTACGTAATTTCCTTTTAACATTCATCAAGCCTTTTCTAAGTATGAAATTGTGTTGCACCTTGTAACGAGCTAAAACCTCTCTAGAGCCTCAGTTCAATAACCGTGACCCTGTTTCAAACTCGATCGACCACAATATTACAGCTCAACGCTCTTCCTCAATTTAGTATCCATTTGCTGCTGTCACACATTCTAATATAACTTTGATTTGAACCTTACGAAACAATTTGATCGGTTTGTAGTGGTTGTGTAATAGATATTTTGTTGTATTCTAGATAAACTATATTTATTTAAATATGTATTTATAAGTACGTATCAAATACACAAATCTATGCACATTAAGGTGAGCAATGAATGACAAACGGGATATAGACAACGTTTGGTGGAGCTATATACCTATATACTCGTACAAAGACTCTATACTTTGACCTGTATTGTTTTATTGACGTTTGGGGAGTCACTTGAACACTTGATACAAGAAGTCGTATTTAATAAACAAATCATTTAACTCAGAAATCAAAAATTTTGTAGTTTCTTCATTCACATTCATGTATATTTACGTTTTATAGAATAAGCTTTTTAATGTCATTCTATTTGTTTCCATTATATACATTAACAAAATTGTTTTAGTTTTTTTATTTATTTAGTTTTTCTTCCAATATACTATAAAAGTATTTAATATCTAGGTGAGCCAGCGGCTTTGTCTGTGTCAAAAAAAAAGATAGTGACAACTATACTAGACTACAGTAGTTTCTGTAATTAGCATGCATAAAAGCACATAAAAATAACAAAAGTAAATAAATATTATCCTATATTTTTTATACTTACATTTTTAACTTTTTTATTTTGTAAAATTATATCTTCCATGTACAGAAAGCGAGCAAACAGCCTAAGCTAGACAGATACACAACGCAAATAAAATAAAAGTAGAAGCACATTGAATCTTAGCTTTTTATTTTTGTAAGTTATATTGTTTCCTCAATTTGTAAGCACCTACTAAACAGGTTGACATTAGTAAAATGATCACTGTTCACCAGATGATTGTATTATAACAGCAAAGCGAAAGATGTCATAAGTCATAAATAATGACATAACTATTAAATAATATAGCTTAAGAGCTATATAGCGTAACAGCTTTATAGCTTAAGACTCAACATATAGCAATATTTACATTAAAGCAAAACAATTTCTATCTTAAAAGTAAATTTATAAATATTTTATACTTTCATTAAAATTTTCTTTAAAAAATAATAGCACTAACTAAAAACTCTATTAACTAATGAGAATATTATTATTTAAAATATATTATGACTACGTGTAAAACTTGTTTGTAATTTAAAAAATAAAAAGTATTGAGCAAATCTTGCACTTATGTAACTTTTTTTATGTAAATATTTTTTTTAGTAAATTTGATATCGTCACCTGTAATATCCTGTGTTTCAAATTAATGATATAGTGATTTAGACCTGTTTTTTTTAATCATTTACTTTAATTATGATAAGCTTCTACTATTTTTACTTTTAGTTAAGCATTTATTACAATATACGTATTGTGTAATATTAATCCATAAGCTGTAAAAGCTTTTGCAATCTATACCTACGCAGTTTTTATAGCATCTTTATAGCATAATTTAAGCATCATTAAGGAAAACGAGTAAATATCAATATTATAAAATATATTATAAAATATTGTATATTTATTTCCCAACTTCCTGAGAACAAGAGTTATGACACCGCATCTGATTTAACCAAAATAGAAAAAGAGACAAACCCTATTTTTTGCTTTATTAATTATTTTTTTTTTCACTTATCTTATTGTAATTTATTTTTTTCCATGTAAAACAATAGGTATTGACTAATAGTTTAATGATTGGAGTGAATCACGATAATGACGTAGTTTTATACGAACATAACAAAAACAACAAATAGTGTATAAATAAAACCATTAAAACAGTAAAAAAAGGGAACGATATAAAAAAATAATTTAGCATTTTGCATTTTAATAATTCTAATTATGTACTCGTAGATACTCTATGTAGAACACTACACAAGGGCTGTGTCTATCAAGTACTGATCATAAATTGATTTCAATCAATATTCCGCTTTTCGTAAAACATTAAGATACATGTAAGAATCAAACATTGTACAATATACAACAATATACTTTAAGATTGGTTAGTAATAAATATATTTTTTATATTTTCTACAGTTTCGAATTTATGTTTATGTTTCGATTAATTTGTTTACATAAGATTTTGGCTTACTACCCTAACATGACTTGAACTTATTTATAATTAAAAAAAATATTAGCTTATTAGTTACACGCTATGATTATAAACTTATGACCAATTATACAAGTATATCATTAATTAATTGCACATATTTGTTAAGTCTTGCTAAAACGATGATGGAGCTTTAACTTATTGTGTCGACTCTACATTAACGTCCGGTTTACGATGCTTTGAAGGTTGCAAATGATTTATAAGTGTGCTTTTAATCGTCTGTGGTTACCGTTTTAATCGTCATTGCGATTTTACATTTCCAAAAAAAAAATATTTCTTTTGATTTATTTTAAATTAAATGCTGTATACATTGAATAATAATTCTTAAACAAAATTAAATGTTGTATACGTTAATTAAACTAAGTATAATTTTTATTTAATTTTATATTACTTTATCTTTTCAAATCAGTATAATTAAATATTATTTATAAAATATTTACTTACTGTCAGGTGTAACTTCCCGCAAAATAACTTTTGTTTGAGCTTGGGCCGGCATCTTGAAATTTGCACTACTTTCAGTAAATTGAAATATTTATTATATAATTCTAGTGCAAGTGTTTTATTATCTTATTTGCACCAACAGTCACTCTGTGGAATGATATAACTTTGTCACAATCACGTATAACTTATGGAAAGAATCAAAGCGGAACGTGCTCTGTTGGTTAGAGTTCGTTCGTGACTGGCAGGACTGGTGTATGGCTGTTTGGCTGTATGGCTATGCCGTGTGCTCCGCATAGATGTGACAATATATTCCTGTATTTCATTTATAAACTATATACTAATGATGATTTTGCGTCATAGAAGAAAGTACACGTACATACATAGATTTGTATTATCTCGCAATAGTAAAGTTGGCAAGATGTGATCTGCCTACATTTTTTAGTTAGTTATTGTGAAATGTGTATTTCTGATAAGCAGTTTGCAACTTTACTCGTTCTGTCTTAGAGTATTATAGGCAGAGTGATTCTAGTGTTAAGATATTTCATTTACAACTTATCACTCAATTTTAAGTTACATTGCGTTGAGTAGCGGAACTAAGCGGTGCACTTTGTCTAAAGATATGTAATTATAATAGGACGAATATCCCCGAGTTGAGATTGAACCCATAATCATCGCGTTTCAAACCCTTGAGACATTGCATATCTAGTAAGAATATATTTAAATAATATTTTTAGATTTATGTGAATATACTCGTAGCTGATGTATATAACAGCGTCTGCTCGACGAACTATTCATTATTATTCATACATCAACATTAATTTCCATAGTATAACTACTAATATAAGAACTATACAACACATCAGAGTTGCTTCGAGCTTGTGCCGAAGGGTGCGTCCCCAGAATGGTCTTGTGCCCACCTCATTAATTTTACTAACACGAAATTGACCATAAAATTAAATACAAACGTCGTTGACTTGAGTGTAATAATCGCATATTAGAAAACTTATATTTCTATGATTAATATACAAGTACCTTTATGTAGTACCTTTTATATATTCAGAATCTGACCTCGCAATTAGATAATAATTCACTTAATTATATTGAGAGATAAAGTGTAATTGTATGTTTTCCAGGAAAATATGTGATCATTTTATGTTCTTTTTTCAGTATATGTTAATCTTTAGTAGTATATATTAATGTTTTAGGTATAATGTACAAGCTTAATTTTATTTTGATATATAATTTTTTCTTTATTGCCCTTCCCAAGTATTTAATAAAATATCATTTGTAGGTAACATTTTTTGCATTTTTTTAATACTCCATACCTTTCGTTCTTATTAATACTACTTATTAATACTATGACGATATTAAGATTTTAGTCCTCTAGAGGGCTGCAAGGTTCTATCCGCCACGATGAGCACTACACGAGCGCGCAATGATAGGGCGTCCCCCTAACGCGACTCGCACCAGTGAGTCCCCGCTGGTGTGATAAGTGGAGACCAATGCGGCGTTGGGGACTGCCACCCAGCACGCCATGTCCGGAACGGCGGGAAGTGGATGACGGAGCTACAAATAGTTACGTGGAATGTAAGGGGAGGGATGGAAGAAAAGATGAATGAATTATTAGATGTGATGGAATGTTATTTGTGTGACTGAGACCAAGCGAAAAGGCAATGACACGACCGGTTTAGCATCGGCCGGATCGTTTTGTGAGCCGGCGTACCAGAGAGCGAGCGAGGGAGTCGGGGTGCAGCCCTGTTAGTGTCCTCTCTATTGGTTATTGCAATGATAAAGTACAAGGCGATCAACCCGTGCTTTAGATGCACTTTAAGCAGGTTATACGGCGAAACGTGGGTATTACAGAAGAAGAATGTAAGAAAGATGAATTCTGTAAAGATGCGATCTCTTCGTCGGATATGCAGAGTCAGTTTGGCTGATCACATACCTAATGAAGAGATGCACAGATTGTTAGGTACTAGCGAGGGTGTCATAGTGAGAATGAAGAAGAACGGGCTTAGGTGGTTTGGGCACGTCGAGCGAATGAGTTAAGAAAGAATGGCAAAAAACATTTAGGAAGGAAAAGTGAGTGATAAGAGAGGGAGAGGGAGACCTCGGTTGACCTTGGAAAAAAACAGTATCGCCGATACTGGAGGAAGGTCACGTGAAAGCATGAGGACCCCCCGGAGGGCATGTATGAAGAGGTTGATGACAGTGGACTAGGTGAAAGAGGTATACCGTGACCGTTCCGTCGTCCATTCTCTCTGCCTACCCCGCTAGGGATATAGCGTGAAGCTAAGTAAGTAAGTAAGTAAGATTTAGCCGAGTTCCGTAGTTTCAGGTAGTTTCTTCTAGGTTGGACCGTTAGGTATTCAGTCAGCTCTTAAATAAAAGCCTGTATGGAATAATTCAAGCTTACTAAGTATTTATGTACATAGTATGTGATATATAAATGTTTATTTGGACACACAATAATTGTTCCATTTATTGAAGTACAGGATTTATAATTTTTTGCCGGATCTTTCCAGCAGACCCGAAATCCGAGCTCGGCGCTAGCTTCCTAGCTAGCTAGTAGGGCTGACTACTGGCATTTCTATCCAACTTGATTATTCAAAAATGATGTAATTGCCTAGTTGAATAAAGAAAACTTTAATTTGATATGATTTGGTAGACCTCTAGGTTTACGAGAAATTATATTAACCTAAATATATGTTAATACATTTTTAGAAATAAAAGATTACTTTATAAATAAAATTATTTTAAACAATTCCTAACATAGTAATTATTCGCTCTTTAACCTTTTTAGGGATAATTGTTACTTTCCGTGTCTCATTTGAATACAATATAATCATTATAATTATTCATATATATACATATCACAATTTTATTAGCAATATAAATTTCACATACAACGACATCTGGCGTAGAATAGTATAACTATGACTACCTACTATATATTACACGGTTGCATAAAGTTTGTAATATTTACGCTAGATGCCGCTAATAGGTAAAATATCTTTATGTGGAAAATTAAAAAAAAAAAACTATTGTCGGTGGATTTCAGGTAATATTATTAAAGGGAACACCTATTTATCCTTTTAATTCCATTTTTTATTTTTGTTATAAATAGATAAATATCCTCACAACTAGATTTTTTTCAACTTCACGCTGTATCCCTGCACATGGCAGCAAAGGCAGAGGGAATTTGGTAACCTAGTGTCCTAGTGGAATATCCTAATATTCCGTACCGTTTTCAACTTTCTGCTGAATTAGAGGTATTACATTTTGAGTGGTAGAACCCAACGACGTGCTTTGCCATGTTATCAAAGCGAAGATATGAAAACATTGAAAAATATTTATTATTTCATTTCCTCGAGTGGGGTTTGAACCCACTAACTGTCACGTTCACAGTCACATACTTGTGCCCATGCGCCATGACACACGTCATCACAACCTTACAATTGGAGGTTTCTTAAAAATAATTTTCCTTGTAAAACAATACTGTCACGTAATTTTCTTAATGGAAATTGATACCTATATGATATTGAAAAAAAAATTTTTTTTTTCTTCTTCACGCTATATTCCACATATAGACATACGAATATGAGATAGTTCGTTCCTCACACTCCTCTCAAGATAACATTTTATGTAGGCGTAACTAGTTTTATCACACAGCCAAATGTACTGATAGAGGAAAATTTAAATGTATAACCTGATCGTCATAGGCAATTATATATAGACTTTAAAAAGATCAAGGCCAAATATTGTTTTTTGTTTCATATGTTACTAAAAAGAGAGCCAGTTTGTTTATAAGCTTCTGCCACTCTGCAGTTTGAAGTTTGTTATATAATGGTGTTAAACTCTCACTGCGCTCTGCAATAGCTCTTTTGCTAGGAAGAATCAGATTTCTGTCACTTTTAAAGGCAGTTGTCTTTTCACGAATCACTTCCTGCATCTTGTTATTCAATTACCATGTCTCCTTGTCGATTACACGTCCTCCCTTAACGCCAAGAACTCGTCTGCACAATTGAGCTCGATCCCAGGCATCCTGAGCAGTCTGTGTTGGTCGTCAGATTTTGACTTTTACCCCTGTCAGGAAGTCGGTCATCTTCAGTCGATATCAGATTATTTTTTTCGGCTACTTTCTTTGGAGTGACGATAAAGTCCATGTCAAGATGGCGAGGTTTGGCCGTCAAGCTTTCCGGGCGAAAGCTTGATGGCCAAACCTGACCTTATACTCATGGCCCACTTGCCGCAGGTATAGGGCGATGTGCCCTTACGTCATTTAGCGGTGACGCCCTAGCCGTACTTGGTGTCCTTTTGTTTTTTTCCATTAAAGCAGTGGATGGTGGCTTTAAAATGGAGCAACCGTATGTCCAAGAACAAATATCGAACAAATATATGTCAGGGCACCCTCTGAATAAAAAATATAAATGATTAAAACAATAATGTATATACATTAATTATCTAATACACTATAATATAATGAAAAATTATCTTGTCGTCTACTGACTAATAAATGCACTCTTCATACACACCTCTTCCAATACTCAGCATATCTGTCATCTTATACACCTAACAAACATGATAATACCAATTCACTTGTATCTGCTTCTCTTGATCATGTTGCACGAGGCGGAAGAGACAGGTAGAAAAAACAACATAGAAAAATATTAGAAGAACAGAACCGGCATCTTCACTGGTTTTTTCACTTCGTTTTTTCCTTTTTTATCAGCTTCACGCAAGCAGACAGAACATGGGAATTCAGGGTTAAGACACTCTGTTCCTTTGCCCACTTTCCGCCGAATTTGAGACATTGCGTACTGAGTGGCAGAACTCAACGCCGAGTTTTGCCTTGTTACCAGTAGATCGAAGTCAAATAGAGGAAATTAGTTTCACACTACATTATAAGCTTGTTTATTTACACCACATACATAGTTTATTATGTAAAGACAAAGGACTAAATAATATGGTGAGTCATGAGTGTATACTATCGACCACATACACAAATGTTGATGTAGGTTCTAAAGTATAGAGTCCGAGTCGGCTTGTATATTATGGAAACAAATATTGGCCTCGCACTGCGCGCGAGTGCTCTGAACAGAGTAGACGTTTTATGTAATATAACTTCGTAGAACTTGTAAGTCATTTTTACAATTTTATTTTTACCAGTACATTAACACCCCAAAAGATTTTTCATGAGATATTTTATAATTAAAGCTTTTAATTGTAATACATTTAATTAAATTTTAATATACTTTTAATTTCGAATAAAAAACTGTAGTAAAAGTTCTTGGTACATTTAATAACTATATGAAATATTTTTTTAACTATCTCTAACTAAGCGTTGTTAATTTCAGTATTATCTGGGAAAAGCTCATACTGTTTGCAAAATTAGCATGTCAGTGGTCAGGTGGTTTTATATTAAATTAAGCGTTATAAAGTTAACTCTACAAAAAAAAAACATTTTTTTAAAACTGTGGACAAAAAAATATGTTTTATCATTACTTTACCTTTTATAACGAACTATAATTTTTTAGCATAATATGAGCATAATATCATTACATTTTTAACTATATGATATAAGTTTTAGTTCATTCTATATAATTGATTTAGTGGTATTAAAAGTAATAATAAAGCCCTCCCCACGTATCGAGTTTAAGTTCGAATAAAGTCGACGATCTCGTGGCCTTGACTTCGGTTATGCACGTGTGTAGCTATATAATATAATGCGTCGGCGCATAAACCCTTCACAAAGTACAAATTTGTATAATCTATTGACTATTGTATTTATATTTGATGTTTAAAAAATATTGATTGAAAGCTATGACATATAAGCTTTTTATTGTAAATTAACACTCAATAAGTATATTATTTTTAATTACTAATCTATAAAGATATCTTCGTATCTATTACCTATATTTAGGTAACATTTAATCAAACAAACTTGTTAGATTAATTATATAATTATTGCTATTAACGAAACGGATAATATTATTATTGATATTAATGCAAGGAGAACGGAAGTAGAACGGAGTGTCTTTCAATTTCTCTTTGTCTACCTTGTCATATGGAAGAGAGTGAGACATTAAAGTTAATAGTTTTTCTCAATAAATAATTTTTTCACTTAGTGGTTATTATATTGTGCCAAAGATTTCGTTCTAACTTTATATTATGTAGTGCCATGCCATGAAATATCACACCTAATTAAATGGATATATTTTTTATGCAGGTGTGACAATTAATTTCATTTATTGTTGTGGTTAAATAAATTGCGCCGTTTAGACCCGTCTTAAATTCGGATGGAAAGCGGAGAACAGAATTTCATTACACTAGGTTTTCTTTACCTTCCCTGTTATGCACCATAAAGCGTCAAGCTGGGAAAAATCACATGTTACACATTGCATATTAAAATTAGGTTACATATTAACAGCGTGACAATGTTATGGTGTTAATCATTAAAATATTTTTTATGATACTACGAATATCGTATTAAAAGTAAACAGTAAACATTTCTCTGAGATGCCAATGTAATATAAATATTATGTCTTAGTGCCTGAAAACTGATCCGGGTCTCAGCACGTATACTTGTATACATAAAGAGGTAGTTAACTGAACAGAAACACCTGTTGCTTGTGTGCGTTTGGCAGTCGACACATATTGCCTTGACCACCGATATATTTGAAGTGAGCTCGCATGCACGTGCTTTGGCAGTAGGCTCTATAAAAAAGAAATTGTGTTTTGTAATCGTGTTTGTATATATATATATATATATATATATATATATATATATATATATATATATATATATATATATATATATATATATATATATATACATATACATATATATATATATATATATATATATATATATATATATATATATATATATATATATATATATATATATATATATATATATATATATATCGCATGCACGTGCTTTGGCAGTAGGCTCTATATATTAATAAAATACAAAGTATTTTTTTTAAGTTTTTACCTTTCAAATCAATAATTGATTAATATCTTTTTGGAATTCTCTTATTGTTTATTTTTTCGTTTTTAGTCAGTACTATTTTCCTATTAGAGTCATACGTGCTGGCTGAAGCTCTCTCTCTCTCTCTGTATATATATATATATATATATATATATATATATATATATATATATATATATATATATATACATATATATATATATATATATATATATATATATATATATATATATATATATATATATATATATATATAAATAATCATTACTGTAATATTTTAATCAGGTGTATGGCAACTTGCTCCACATCGACGTCAAATTAAACGATAGGTACGAGAACATTAAGATTAAATTCATTTATATGATAAAATTGCTTAGTCACATATTAATGTAGGAATATTGTAAAATGCATTTTATCATAATATTTTCCTAGAAAAAATATAATACCTACAATAGATAGATTCTTATGGAAATAAACAGAAGTAAATAATAAAACATAAAGAGGTTTATTGTTGAGCCTTTATTATCTTTAATATAAAAATGTTTTATCATTCAATTCAATTATTTATTGATGAATATGCTATTTATTCTTCCATTCTTTCATAGTTTTTTTCGTTCTTAGATCTAATTGTCAATAGTTGATAACTAACTTGTTTTGACATTTTTCCTAGGTATATGTACCTACCCACCTATCTTATTTTGGTACCATAACTCAAGAATATTACATTACATTTTGCGTTTCCAGCTTTTTAACTTTGTTGGGCGCGTGTTTTAATTTTGTCGCCATATAAGCCAATTCAATCACCAGTAGGCACTTATACTTTATTTATACGAGTATGTATAGATGGTTTTTCATATTGTTATTTTCACGAGACTATAATACAAACATAAAATTAAATTAAAAATAAGTTTCACATTACGAATTATTAATAGCATAGATAACAATTTCAAAATAATAAATCAATGTTCCCTCAGTTCATTCAAATAATATTAAATATATATCGAAATAGTACAAACGGGCGAAGTTGCTCGGGTTTGCTAGTTACCATATAAGAAAAAAGACTGACTCATTATGTAAGGACGTCATCTAAAATAGCATCGTGATTTACAACTTGCAAGTTTTCCCAGAATTTGCTTTAAAAATATAATTTAATTAGTGGTGGCCGACATACACTTACCAGATTTTATAATAAAAGGCGTTTAAAGTGGTTTGTGCTTTATTGCATTTTTATTACACCTAATATATATTTTTTAATGTATTGATGTCATGTTTATAAGAATATGTTTGCAAAGAATACGCAAATGACTCAATTGTATAAACAGGAAGGTATGGTACTTTATTCGTCATTTTTAGTTACATCTCAATTTTCAAACGTAAACAGTATAAATAAAATGTAAAAAAAAAACAAATGTAAAGTAAAAATTATAATATTAAAACATACAACTGTTCTACAGGCCTGTCGTGGCGCAGCGGCACAATCGTGTGACTGTAACCGATGGGTTGTGGATTCGATCTCCACTCAAGGAAAAGAAATATTTAATATTTTCAATTTAAATATTCAATGTTTTTATTTCTTTGCTCTGATACAAGGCCAAAGTTCCGCCACTCAACACGCTATGCCTCAAAATTCAACGAAAAGTGGGGAACGGAAGTGTAACGGAGTGTCTTAACACTAGGTTCCCGAGTTCCCTCTGCCTACCCTGCCATATGCGGGATACAGCAGAAGCTGAGTATGAGTATTAGTATACCACTATTTAAGTAACTGATCAGCTTATGTTAATAATTGAGATAAAAAAATAAAATTAAAAAAATTAAAAAAGTCCTGCCCAAATTGCTACAAGGATTTTTTCATGACAAGATTGTAATCATTATGTCGTGATGGAAAATTCATTGCACCTTGGTCAGCAGCTGCTTGCTAAGTTTGAACTGTAATTGAATTTTCATAAGACATAGCCAAGAATCACAGCGACGAGCAAAACTTGAATACATTGAACTCGAATTGGTTCATTCGTTTAGGAGTTACAGTGCCACATATAGACAGACAGATAAAACTTATCACACCCCTCTTTATGTGTCCAGGTCAAAAAGAAAGCGCAACACTACACATGTAGTTAAAATTTATTGATACTTTAAAATTTACCGTGTTTTTTGTTGAAAATACAAATATTTAGGTACTTCAAAAATAATATTATTATAGAAATAGAGAGAAGTAGCATTATAATGTTTCTAAGACTAATGAGTTATAACTGCTGAACAAGTAACAAATGCGTCTAATATTTATTGATAATTATAATTGATACCTTCATTGGGGTCTAGGATAGATCTCGAACAAATTGGAAAATTAAGTTAATTCAAATAGCTACCTAGATACTTGCTTACGTGAATTACATAAATATGTAATTAATCCTAGTTCTACAAATATATGAATACTTTATTCAATAAATGACCTTAGGCAATACCAACATAACTACGATTGCATCATTATCACTGTCAGCTAAATTTTTCTAATATATATTATGTTAACTTCTAACTTTGTCCGTTCAAGGAGAGTTACGGCCTCATGTTTTTTGCGCTGACATAACACACGCTAAAGTGCCTAAGCAATAAAACTTGATGAAGCTGCTTATATCAAACATTTATTAAGCTGTTTTAAGAGGGCTATTATCACCACATTGCGTAAAAGTATATTTTACTTATTATGTTCTTTATTTATTTGTAACATTTATCACCCACCATGTAGGAACGTTAAATTCAAAGAATAGTACTTATTGATGTTTTTATTCTTATAATATTATCAATTTTACTGAAGCAAATTCATTTTGTACTACAATGCACATTCATATATCGGATAGTAATTGGTGTAGTAATAAAAATAAAATGAAAATGACTACATACTGTGCAAAATAAAACATTGTGTGAAATTGTGTGCTCCTACTCTGGTTCCGTTTGTTCGTTTGTAACAGTTGCTGAACAAAAGCTCTTTTTCATCCTGATCCATTGTTCTTTGCGAAAAATGAATACGCCCCACTTAGAATGCTCTAAATAACTGATGCATATGCTATCCTTTGGCATATAAATGTAAAAATGTCTCAATTTTTATACTATTTCTACTTATTTTTGTAATAAACATTACATTGATTTATAAAAAATGTAATTGTGTATTAATATCTTTCGAAAGATATATCAATTATCAGTAATTTAAAACTTCATAATTTTCATGCTAAAGGTTAAATAAATAACCCTTTTATTTAAGTAACTTATTAAGGTTATAGTGTAAAGTTTAAAAGATTTGACTCATGTATTTGAAAAGTTCAAGGTTTCCGTCCATATTTGAAGGATATTGAGGTCGACAACGCAATTATCCCTCCAATTTAGTATGCGGTAAAGCTAAAATCTCAAAAACAAAACATTTCTGAATTTAAAGTAATTAAAAAATTTGTAAATGTTTGTATTTTTAACGTTTAAATTAAGATAATCATTAAACGTTTTGAGATGATAAAAAGCATGCAAAGCAATTTTTGCTAAGCCGAGCGTGCTTGATAAAGAGGCATGACCAGCGGCCTAGGCCTATGCAGTAATAATAGGTTACGTGAAATTAATAAGTATAATTAAGTTAATAAATCCTTTTAATTCAAAAAAGTATGCAATTATTGCGCTTATGATGTCATCGTATCGTCCGCAACAGAAATCCAGTTTTTTTTTATATTTTTGACTTATATTTGATTTTTGAATATAATGGATTCTGGGTATATTTCCTTAGTACTCGTACATGTTCTGAACTTTTTATTTGCATAAGGATAACAAAAAATAAAACACGATATGAAAGCATAGGGTCGTGTAAAATAGACAGCTCGTGACTGGTTTACACTATCGACTTGCGCAAACCGGTGGAGAGTGGTGCCCTAACTCTTCCACTTTCTCTAGGCCCTTCGTCATCCGCCCTATCGATTAATTGCGTCGATTGTACGGTACATGTCTGTACAAAATTGCATAGTGTATTTTATAAGCGTCATCAAACATTTGGCGCAGTCAGAGAATATTTCACTGTACACAAGATGGCTTTGCGATTACAGATTCGATTTCGGGGAATGAATTATTTAAAACTTTTATTTTACTATTTTTCGCGCTTGTTATAAGTTAAGGCGTTATATTCACTTTACTCACACGCTTTGAGAATTCAGCGGAAAGTGAGGAACGGAGTGTTTCAGTGTTATGTTATCTATGTCTTCTTTACTATATGCGTGAATTTAAAATGAGTAATGAAAGTCGAAGAAGAAAATCATACATTGACATAGGTGACGCTTACTGCAGAAAATGCTTCCTTATTCACCGGCTAAAACAAATAATTCTTAAGTAATAGAAAGTGACCGAGAGTTATACAAGCTTTAGGATTTTGTTTCTTACGAGTATCAAGTATTACTGTGTCAGCTTTTATGCAGTTTAAGATATATTTATTGATAATGAATATGAAAATAAATACAAAGATGCAGCAAAAATTACTTTTTGCTTAAAATAAATTCCATGAACTCAAAAAAAAATACACTATATGCAACAACTTCAACAAAGTAAGCTTGGACTATTTTAAAATATCCAATTTTTAATAAACTTTAAATGTTCAGTTGATTGAGGTTAAAATGTTTACTTAAATATAATGCTTACGTGATTTACTACTTTATTGTATGGTACTTTGAATGTATGTTATTTTAAAATATTTATGTCTAGAATTTAATTTGTTACACAATAAAAGATGTTCGTTAAAATCGGTTCAGTAGTTCAGAATATATACGTGTAATAAACTGATAAACTGATAAAGACAGATATTTTTTTAAATTCAAAAGGTGTTTCGATTAGGGGCGTATAAAATACGAAATCAAGATTGAGATTGGCATTTTAAGCGGAAGTAGGTATATTGGAATATTCCACACATACTTTTTTATACCAATATAGAATAAATAGTGCGAAAAATAGTAACCTCGTAAACGTTTTTCCGTGTATTATTGATTAATTATTTCCTTGCATAAATAATCTTAAATATTATAAGAAAAAAATTGATTAGCAAAACGAAGGAATTAGATATGGAATTTGTTTACATGTATTTTTTAAAAAGATGTATTTAATTATTAGGTTTTTTGTTATACCTAATAATACATTAAAATCATATAAAAACAGCTAAGCGATTATTGCGGCATTGAGTAAAGGAAATATATAACAATATGCCTACGTAAATATAATTTAAAACCCTACAATTTGTGATTCTTTGTGCGTGAAAAAATCGATACGACCTCTCATAACCTTTAACACAAATCTAAGTTAACGACTCTTACGTTCGTTAGCCTTGGAGGTTGTTGCAACCGTTCATATTCCTTGTAGTTATTAATTAGTTACTTATTTCAATCTTTTAAAAAAATATATTTGTCTCCTATATTAATGAGATTTTTTTTGTTCTCATATTTTTTATATGTATATTGAAACGACGAGGTATGTAACTAGCCGCGTCTTTAAATTGATTTTGTTTTTACTACCACAATATATCGACAGGTTCTGGGTTCTATCCCCAGTCGAGGAAATAAAATATTTAATATTTTCAATTTAAAAGGCAAAGCGCGGCGTGAGTCCCGCCACTCAACACGCAATGCCTCAAATTTGGCGGAAAGTGGGGAACGGAAGTGGAACGGAGTGTCTTAACACTAGGTTCCCGGGTTCCCTCTGCCTACCCTGCCTCGTGTGGGATGCAGCGTGAAGCTGAAAAGAAGATTTTTTTTTCATTTAATGCTATTTTATCTTTAGAAAATGCCTACTCCGGACTACAATGTTAATCTGGATCTCGGTGAGCCACCATCGGAGTTACAAGAATATGCTCGTCTCCGGTGCGGTGAAGATCCTAACACACGTCTCCAGGCAATATATGAGCTTAGAGACATGATATACGGTAAGCTGCTAATCTAGTTTTATGACTAAATATACTATATATTAGTGGTATAATTAAAAATTTAAATTTATTTTAGTTTTTATTCTAATCATGTAACCACTTTTTTAATTAAGTAACCCGGCATTGAAGTATGTGTTTTATAATATTTTTAAAAGTAATATTCATTATATATTCAATTTACTTTTATGTTTGAAGTAATAACTGACTTCGCAATTAGCATGAGGTCGTATATATGATTCCAACCAAGGACAGGCAATGATATTAGATGTTGAAGGTAGAACACTAACGTCTGTGTCTATACCTATGTTCATTTGGTCCTAGCGCAGCGATAATCGTCTGGTATATAATAATAACTAGACGGTTCTGGATAGGAATTCACACTCAGGGAAATGATTTTTTTTTCTTTCTGGTTACAAGATAAAAAAAGGTTGACTAAAGACAATAGACAAAACATTGTCTATTGCCATGTTGCTCAATGGTGCGGCGTTGGGATACTAAATAAATATATAAGGCAATTCAGCGTAAAACTAAATTTAAATCTAATATTTGTTACGTATATTTGATAATGTACATATTATTTTGAAATATAAATAACATAAATTTAAATAAATATAAAAAATAAAAAATGACGCAACATATATTTTAAAAAAATCTTATAAGTATCTTTATTAATGTGATAGTGAAGGCCCAAAAAAGTGATTTTCAGTTTTTTTTGTCTGTTTGTACGCATTAATCTCAAAGACGGTTAACCTAACATTTTGACAACTTTTTACAACATTTAGTGTAGTTTGTAGTTTGTTATATTTAAATCCGGTGATAAAAAAAAAGTTACGTAAATTTACAATATTTATTTAATATTTAGTTTGACACAACTGCGACATTTTTTTTATCCGTTTAGCTAAAATGTTAGTTTTTATTCTATAGATTTTGTCTACAAAGTAATAACGTTATAAAAACAAGAAAATAATTAAGATTAGTAAGTAAATATAGTGAGTAGTTAGTTAGTGTAACTCAAGCGGGCGAAGCCGCAGGCGGGTCACTAGTTGTGTAATATATTTGTTAAGATACACAATTTAACATTTAATAGATATCTTTACGATTAAGTGACAATACCAAGGCTAGCTGGTTGTTTAAAATCATTTCGTTACTATTTAGACCATACCCAAAACTTGATTCAAAAGTAAGCCATAAACCACTTCAGCGCATTAGAGATTCAGATTCACACATGATTCTAATTGTTTTGAAATTGATGTCAAGGTACACGATTTGGTGTAAGTAGTTGTAGTTGAGAGATGTCTGCAGGGCTTTAAAAGATAACAATAGCTTGAAAAGTTGTCCACGATTTTTAAAAGAAATATAATACCAAATTACACCTATAATAATAATCATATCTATCTAATATATTTATAAACAAATCTTTGAAATAAGCGACATATTTAGAAAAATCGTAATGGCAGGGAAAGCAGAGAGAACTTCTAAACCAAGTGTTAAGACACTCCGTAACGTTCCCTACTTTCTGATGAATTTGAAGCGTTGCGTGTTAAGTGGAGGAACTCAACGTCATGTTTTGCCTTGTCACCAGAGCGAAAAAAATAAAGTATTAAATATTCCATCTCCTCGAGTGGGAATCGAACCTTCAACCCGTCGCTTTTACAGTCACACGCTTGTGCCCCTGCGCCATTACAGGCCTAAATGAAACAAATTTAAAATTTTATCACATATAAAATAACATGGAAAGTTAAATAAATAGTTATTGCCTAATACTATAAGGACAAGGCGAATCAAATGCTGTGAAATAGATTCTTTTTTAGCTTTAATATTCCCAAGGTATCTACACGATTGACGTGTTACGTTAACTTTTAATTATTATTAGTGAGTAGGTAGTAAGGTCATGAGAATACACAAATTATTGTATTATATACGTGTGTGTACATAGATAATATAGATGTTAAGTAGTCTACCAGCTACAAAAAATGCAGGAAATAAATTCTACTGCTTTGCAAAAACCAGTTGTTTCTATGTATGTAGCCTTAGATTACTTTTTAAAATAACTTATGAGCATATACACTTTTCAATTACATTTGAATATATTATTAAGCCTTAAATAAAAGCCTGTAATAAAATACAAACGTTTTAAGCCATAAAGGCCGATATACTTTTTATATATTTTTTATTCAAATAATACCTTTTTTATTATAGACTATATTGAGATATTTAAAAATTATATCTTCATTCATGTCATACGTCGTTCTTTTCATCTTTATAGTAACTATCAAACAGTATATTTATTTCTCATAATAATATTTTTAAAACTTACTAGTATTCATATTTACAAAATACATGTATAAATCTTACGGAAAATAATCTTTTTGTTGCATAATACCTTGAAATCGAAAATTATAATATATACATTGGCTCTGGCACCTTGCTATAACTTTAGCTGTGAGTTTTTATTACGACAAAAACTGCGTTTTTGTTTTCATTCAGTCTAAATGAATTATAAAAAGTGAAAGTTGGTTATAATATATTGAAAATGCTCTATAGGTGCCACTTTATTTGGTCTATGTTAATACGTTGAAAAGATTGTAAAATAAAATATTATTTTTATTTGACGTGATCTAAAAACTATTACGTGGCATATTTTTGGCTATAAATCCATGTCATCCCTTTTCTTAATCAATACTGAGAAATGTGTTTGTTTATTTCAAACCAAGAACATTTAAATTGCAATTCATAGAAATGATTGGACTCTTATATAAACTTCTGTAGCCTCATACCTATAGTAATCAATTTCTGCCTACTTATTGCGAACTTTATTATGAGATCAAATGTTACATAATAACATTTTTTTATTCATCCACGCGGTGATTAACTTGTTATATGTTATGTTATTTATTATATAATTATTTGTTATTTTAACATATATTTTTAATTGTTATTTTAAGATATATATTTTTTCTTATAGATTTTAAAATGTAGTATTAAATTTTGTTTCAGAGAGAGGTGAATGTAGTCCCCATAGGATGGATGACGATTTCCTACTACGATTTTTGCGTGCCAGGAACTTTATACCTCAGAGAGCTCATAGGCTGGTCAGTTTAAATCTTACGCACTTGTCTAAATTTATTTAAGTAAATTCGGGTGGAAAGCTCTGAATAAGGAAGCTTTAAATAAGCTGAATATTTAGTTCGACAAAATGCAACTTATTTATTAAATTAGCTGTAATTTTAATTTTCAATGCATAGATATTGTCTTAAAAGTGATAATGTTATTAGAACAACAAAGGAACAGAGACTAGTAAACAAAACAATGTAAGTCTAGCGGGCGAAGCCGCGGGCGGATTGCTAGTTTAGGTATATTAAGTTCAATGAAATATGCTACATTATATTACAAAAAACTTCAAATTTGTATGGTTGAGTGTTCTTTTTCTAAGGTCAAGGTAATATGAAAATCAAAATCTTATATAGGGCTTTTATTAATGATAGTCTGTGCATATGTACTTGCTTATCTCAGAAAAGGCTTACCAGATTTTAGTGCAGTTTTCATTATTATATTTTCCCTCAACATTTAGTGTTTGTTTTATTTAAATCGGTTAACAAATAAAAAAGTAACGTCAATTAAATGAAATATTTAGTGTGGCAAAATTGCTACAAAAATTTATTCATGTGAAATTTTAGTATTCAATGTATAGATAGATACTGTATCAAAAGTTATAATGTGTTTAGATCAATCAGAAGTAATTGGGTAGTAATTGGGATTAGTATATATAACAGGTGGGTCGCTAGTTTTATATAAAAGTACATACATACAAACTTATGTATAATAATAAATATAATTTTAATTCCTGCGTGGTAATCGAATCTACAACTGTCGCGTTTAGGGACACCAGTGGCACCGAGCTACGACGGCCTTAACACACATACGTATATTGTGCAAGTTTATTATGTATTTAGCACAACTAATAAATTTACATATAGTTTCAAAAAATTTTGTTTTATATTTGGGGATTTATTCGCTACAGAAAATTACTTAACTGACAAAAACGATTATTCTTATTTAACATAAATCGCCCATTTAACAATAAAATGAATAGGTATACCTATACTATAAATAACAAATGAAATAAATTGTAAAGAAATCAGATATTATTATTTGTATACTGATGTTACTAAAACTTGTTGTGTTATGGAGCAATTTTTATGTGTATGATGGTCGAGGTCACGGGTTCAAATATTTCTTCGAACCGCTTAGAAATATATTGATTGAGTGACTTTTGTCCACTTTTTTACCTTTCTGTTATTTTGTTTTACAATAATATTGAAATTAGAGACATATAAGAACGTTCTGTTATTTAACAGAACATTCTTTCAATCATGAATATTTTTTTTAACAGATGGTGAATTACTATCAATTTAAAGAAGAAAATCCAGAATTATTTGAAAATGTGTACCCTTTGGATTTAAGAAGAATTGGAGATGCGAATGTGATTGCCGTGCCTCCATACCGTGATCAGAACGGACGAAGGCTACTTCAATATAGATTGGGTAAATTTACATACATTTAAGATGTTTAAACATTTATTAAAATTGTAATGAGGCCATAATAAATATCAAAACTCTTTAAAATAAAAAAATAGAAAATGGAAATGGTATGTAACACAAAGCTAAAGAAAATAATCGGAGTATTTTTATATGTAAACGAAAATCACATTTTATGTTTTTATGTATTTTACGTATTTTATGATTTGTGTTTTTTTTTTCAATTTTATTACAATTTTGTAAATTTACTGCTAAATTTACAAAATTGTAATAAAATTAAAAAAAAACACATACATATATATTATGGATGTGGGGTCAAACATCTTTAAGAAATCGTGAAGTAAAACTTTACACGACAATCGTTATAAACAACTAAGCTTGGAAT
Source organism: Eueides isabella (assembly GCA_019049475.1). NCBI lineage: Eukaryota > Metazoa > Arthropoda > Insecta > Lepidoptera > Nymphalidae > Eueides > Eueides isabella. The sequence continues at coordinate 5,837,346 of CM032384.1, read as the reverse complement.
TCGTTTTTTAAAACAACTTAGAATTCGTTTTATAATGGTGGCAATGCCTGCAAAGAACCGAAAACTTTTTGAAGATCTTTTTAATTTACTGGTTCTTGATTCAAAAGAGACCGTTATTGATAAAGGCGATTGTAAAACCAAAAATAATTGTAAAACTACAAGCCATTGCACGTCTGTTCAGAAGTCGTATGGGTGTGCGTGTGAACCGTGAATGAGTTGACCACGCTCACGGTTGCCGAGGTCGGATTATTTAAGTATTTATGTATATGGAAAACATGCAGGAACGAAAGCGTATTGCTCTTATCTGAAAATATTTTCTTCTTTCAATATAAATTTGAAATTACTTTATATACCATAAATGAAATGCGCTTTAAAACAAGTATAACATATAATTATAACATATAATATAATTTGAATAAAACAATAATTATTTTTGTAATTTTTATATCTGATTTTAAATAAGAACATTTTTGACTTTTCCTTATCTTATTTAACAATAATTTTTCTTTTCATTATTTATAGTTTTTTTTAGCTTCAAGCGGTATCCCGCATATGGCCTGGTAGGAAGAAGGAACTTGGGGACTTAGTGTTAAGGCACTCCGTTCCGTCCTCCACTTTCCGCCGAACTTGAGCTTTGCGTGTTGGGTGTTGCCTTGTTACCAGAGCAAAGAAATTAAATCATTAAATATTTAAATTGAAACTATAAAATATTTTACTTCTGCGAGTGGGGATCGAATCTAAGTACAACCTGTCTCGTGTGCTCGTAATTTTAGTAATAAATTTGATTTATAAGACTAAATATGAATTCTCTTTCTTCAGGATGCTGGGATCCGAAATCAGTTTCTATTGATGATATCTTTAAAGCGACAATTTTTGCAATAGAATTGGGTTTGCTGGAACAACGCACTCAGATTTTGGGTGGCGTAGCATTATTCGACTTGGAGGACTTGAGCACTTACCACGCGTGGCAGGTGACACCATCTGTAGCGAGCAAAGTTGTTAAGCTACTTGTGGTGAGAATATTTATTTGCTTTATGATTTTAAAATTTGCACTATTAGGTATATGGTTTATTAAAGTTGTTCGCAACCACAAAAAGTAAACATATTGGGTGTAGCTATCACTATTAGCTACAAAGCGAGATAAGGGCATTGTCCTTACTAATTTTTATAATTAATTTGGCAATAAACATCGCAATACCAAGTAATGTATGGTCAACGCACGTAAATACTTATAAATGTCCTCAAACGGCGTCCGCAAATTTCTTCTTAAATAATTTTTAATACAATTAACATCAAAGTATAAAGACATTATTGTTTTTGTTGGCCTTAAATTATTTCTTAGCTGAGGCTTCTCTTTATTTGATTTAAGTCCAATAGTCGGGAAGTTTTATGATTTCTTCAATATTGAAAATACTTAAAGTATTACTTTCAATTCATTCTTTGATTTTCTACGTAGTTTTTTATAAAAAAAATTGAAAATTAATCAAATTCACTTAGATTTCATTTTAATATTATTTATACTTTAAAATTTTATAATCGAAAACGTTCTATAATTTTGTTCAAATATTTTTTATCACATGTTTCACCTCGAGATCATCTTTGACAAAACTGAACTTAGAAAGACATAGGATAAGAATAAGTACTTTTACTAACACATACAAATAACATGCAATGCAATTTGTCATTTGTCACTCAGGGCTTATGAGCGATAACTCGGCGTTTAGGGCATTTGATTTGGTTTGGTGCACTGGTGGGTGTTCTATATCATCAGACTATAATCGTTGCATATAGGTTTAATAAACCCTGCGTTGCTATTTTAATATAAATTCTTCCGAATTCAAGGCTAAACGAAAATATTGCTTTATTACTACTACATACTACTTTTTTTTTGTCTATCGAGACCTGAAAATGTAGTATACTCGTATATTAAATAAAATATATAAAATATTTTAATTACTTAAAAAAAAAATAAAAATTCTTCTTTTACAGTCCAGTTTTCCAACAACAACACATGCTATACATATAATAAACCATTCATGGACATTCGACATTATGTATAGCATGTTCAAGCCGCTCCTTACCCCTGACATGCGTTCTAAAATCTTCTTCCATGGGTATGACGTCACTTCTCTCCATAAACACATTCAGCCCGACTTCCTACCAGAACGTTATGGAGGTATATGGCCCGATTATCCGTACACAGTGTGGCTTGAATCATTGAAAAAAAATTATACAGTCGCTAAAAAAATCTTAGCATGTGGATACAAATTTCGCGAGGAGGAGATTTGTCCTGAGGTAGTGAGACGACTCAAGCAGGAAGGCGTAAATTTATCTTGAAAATAATATCATAAAACTGATTGTAGTTTCTTATCTACTTTCTATTTGATATAATTTATATTAATTGAATATTTAGCTGAACGGAGACAAAGCGCAAATAAGGTTCAGTTCATTCTAAAAAAATAGACTCTAGGGAATCTACTTGTCATATATTATATAGTGTATAATCAATCTTTTATAATTTGTACTTTTACAAATACTATTAGATAAGAATACGTATCAGTAACGGTTTACTAATAGAGGTTGTAAATAAATCTTTCCTGACAATAACTCTTACTGACCTCATACAAGCCTCATATGTCCAATCTTATATCCCCCATATAACTTCCTTGATTACATTAATTTCAGTACATGAAAAATGCCCATTTTTCTTGAGTATCTAATTTTTGTAGCATAGTATTTGGTACCTTAAAAATGTATTTGCCCATATAGAAAAACATTTTGATGTTTTCCTTGTACTCAAGATTTCCTCAAGACCGACCTTATATGGAAACCCATTTGAAACATTTGACTGAAAGAAATTCAGTTTGTAAAGAGGGGAAGGAATGAACGAGACATATACTTAACAATTTGGCCAACTGCCTAAGTTAGCATAGTACTTCTTATTAAAGTTAGTTAGTTCCCTGAGTATTAAAGTAAGCATAAAAATAGCTAAATCAAAGTTAGCCGAGCATCTCAATAATTTGGACAAGGTAAGTTGGTTTGCCTTTTCGTACTCTTCACGGATACGTTAAGACCAAGCTACCTTGTAGGTTAAGTTTTTTTCGATATATACATATGTATATAAAAAAATCTATTGTAACTGCTTGGCTTTCTTAATTAATATTATAATTTTAATTTGATTTATTATCTGGATATGTATTCCGTTAGAACATTAGAATGTGTAGTTAGTTATAAGTTCTCCTCTTAGTATTTGGCTTAGAAAAATTGTAATATTTAGGGTATATAGTAATATAATTTGGTAGTAAGATGGTTTTATAAGTTATATTTTAAGATTCGTCAAAAATCTGTGATAAAATATTTCTTATACAAGGAAGCGGTTTACATTTTATTTTTACATTTTCTATTCCTGTAAATGTAATACTTAACTCATATAATTTTCTTTGCTTAAAATATCTTTAAAGAGATTATTAAGATATCTTAACTGATCTATGTATTGATGTAAGATAATTAGTAAATAAAGAAAATATATACTTTTGTGTATGCCTTACTTATTTCAAATTTTACATTTTTTTTTATTATGGTACTATACTCTATTCATTTCGGCTTGAAACAAAATGTAAACAAAGAAAACACCGTTTTACAAATTTTTATTTTAGTCAAATTTTTTGTGTATATTTCTATTTAATTTTACTCAAGGTTAAAAAATAAATACGAGTATATCAAGTATCCAGCGGTACTATCTGTCTGTATAATATTGTCTGAAAGGCTGAGTTGTATGATAAAAAATTATAATAATAGTAAATTATTTGATAAATAATATTAGTAAATTGTTTAATAGTAAACACAGCAATTTTTTTATTGTATTTTTTTCTTTGTAACTTTTAAATAAATTATTTAAAGCAGCAAATAATTACAACGAAAATTGGAAGTTTTAGTAAAAGGTCCTCAACTATGTAGATAATTAAACGAAATATGTACCTATATCAGTTATTCAATTACATATTTATAAGTAGAATTGCGAAGATTCTGAGTAACTGCTACCATCATGAATAACAAAATGGTACACTATGTTATCAAGTATGTGATCAAGTCATAGAACTTTTTGTTCTTTTTTATTACATGGTAAATGCAGCTGTGCCTCCGTTAATACTGTTAAAGTACAAGAGATGTTTAGTTTTCAAATATAAAAATATAATATTTTTATATAAAAAAATACTAACAAAACAAGAAACAAACAAATAACTTTAAGCTAAACAAAACAAGAAACTTAATAAAAAAAATTGACAACGGAATGGAATTCACCGAAAATATCTGAAAACTGTATCATCAAGCTGATCGAGATTGAAAATAGCGAATATTACCAAAACAACAGTATTACAATTATATTTCTTAACCAATACGCTAAACGCCATTTTTAATATAAAATATTCGTAATACAGTGCTCTATAATTTATCAGTATTAAAGACGTCCGAAGTTTGAGAGCAACATGGCTTTAGGGTATTTTTCATGTCAACTATTTTATAGATAATTACTATTATGATACCGTAAAATATTTTTTTCTGCTTTTAAGTATGAAAACATTTTTTTAAATACTAGTTTTACATTTCCCAACTAGTAAAAGTGTTTTATACTCATATTATAATATAAAATATAAAATGTGTTAGCTTTATTTACACTGGAAATGCCGTCAATGCAAACGCTATATGGGATAAATAGTTCTATTGCATAAACCATAAAATTCATCAAAAAGAAAAAGAATTTCTTTTATTATCCGATTCGTTCTTTATACTTTACATTTTTTTAAATGTTAATATGCAAATATATTTATCAAATTTATATCCTTAATTATGATCCTAATTAATCACAGAATACTAAAAAGAGTCTTTTGCCACCGGCGTTATTATAATAATTAAAAAAAACGACAACTAATTTGAGGCCTGTCACGGCGCAACGGCAAAAACTTGTGACTGCAAACGACAATTTGTTGGTACGTTCGCCACTCGAGGAAATCTAATATTTAATATTTTCAAATTATATATTTAATGTTTCCATTTCTTCATTCAGGTAACAAGGCAAAGCGCGGCGTCGAGTCCCGCCACTCAACAGGAAATGCCTCATATTCGGCGGAAAGTGGCCAACGGAAGTAAAACTGAGTGTCTTAACTTTAGGTTCCCAAGTTCCCTCTGCCTATCCTGCGAAATACAGCGTGAAGCTGAGTAGTGATTAGAGTAGTAAAATAATAGTACATTTAAAATATAAATGTTTAATAATCGAAAGCATTATATATTATGATATAAGAAACAATCCTGGTATTGAATCTATTCCCCCCGCTCTACGGTTTTTTATTTTAATAGATCGGAAAGCATTACATAAATCTTATAAACATCGTTCTATAATATTATTTACAATACTGTAAGCGTAAACTAATCTTAAATGGTTTTATTATTTCTATAAATATTTTTTATAAGCTATAATCCATCTTTCCATCAATCGTGACCTATAAAATAAACTTTTTATAATTTGATTATCTGTTAGTTCAAGGCTCCCTGAAAATTAAATATACCCTATATGTAATTTTAATTAATCAAAAAACCAAATAACATTTGACTGAATCATTTTATGATTTCTACTACGGTTTTGAAATTAGGGTAATTTATATATTTTTTAATTCAAATAACAAAAATATACATATTTTTTTTGTCAGCTTGAATTCTTAGTTATGTGCGCATTCTGTCTTTCGAAGTTAATATACTGCCTCATAAAAAAATAGGAAAAACAAATTAGTAAAGTTTTTAGTTTTAATTTTTTTAATGTTTATAAACACAAAAAAATAAAAACAATAAAAGTTTTTAATAAAAAATTAAACCGACGAAAAAGCTAAACAAAGTTAAAAATAATACATTTGAAATATTAACTTTTATAAATAAGTAAGTTATATGGGTACATATATATTGCAATTTCTTTTAACTTGTACTAGCGAGCCTGGCAGTATACGGTGGATTTTTGGACGAAGCATTATTTACTGTAACTGTCTAAATTATTATTCTTTTTTTTAAAACTACACAGTTCTAATACAATATATGTTTTGCTTGTTATGATTTTAAATCATCTAAGAACCTATCTATCCTATACTCGTATCATCTAAATCTATCCAGCGGTTAAACAGGTGCAGGATGAATAACACGCGTACAGAAACTTATGTATAAGTTAAGAACCTAAGAACCGAGTATAACTTAAGAACCTAGTTATTGAGGTTAGCATTTCGAAGAGCGATTATTTTAACTTTTCAGTATTTTCATCAGTATTTTGAATATTTTTGTATACCTTTCCCGTGGTATGTGTTGTGTCTCTAGTTTAATATTATTAGTTTAATATCTTCTTATGTAAGGCTTGCTTCTGTTCCCCAGTTTCCGCCGTATTTGAGGCATTGCGTGTTATGTGACAGAACCCAACGCCGCACTTTGTCTTGTACCAGAGCGCAGAAATGAAAACGTTAAATTTTTAATTTGAAAATATTAAATATTTGATTTCCTCGAGTGGGAACCCACAACCATTTCTTTTGAGTCATACGTTTGTGCCACTGCGCCTCGTCAGGCCCCAATCACTTACTCTTACGCCAATTTCGGAAATTATTGAAGCAAATTAAACAAAATAAAATAATATTGGTATTTAATTTAAATAACGAAACAACAATAAACAACAAGCTTGGAATCTATTACGTCATATTAGGATAGAAAATTATTGTAACTATCTTTTAATCTCCCTTAAAGTCCTTTGAAAATTATTATTAGTATATATTGTGGTTTTCTCAGTTTTTTCGTCTTCCGATATCGCATTTAAGTGAGAACAATAACTTTTATGTTTGTTACATTGAGGAAATTTATAATTGGATTTAATTTGTACCATTTCTACGTCATCTGCATTATCGTCTGATATATTGAGTGTCTTATACTTTCGGAATGATTTCATTATACGGGAGAGAAAACCTTCTCCACTTGATTTAGGGAATGGCAAGATTTCATGCATAGGTAATGTTATTTGCCTATTTTCAAGAGTTTCTTGAAAATCATGAGTTACGTTTCTTAAATTACAAGTTTTTGGTGATAGGAAATTTGGCTGAGACTTAGTCTTATTACTGAGGGCTTTTTCTTCCAGTCTTTTCTGAAGAAAATGCACACTTGCTGTATAAAAAAGCCCCACGTCATCAGGTTTCGTTAGTGCAACATCTAAAAGAAACACTGAATTTTTTTCATTCTTTGAAGAATTCGTTAGTGGCTGCCGTTGCATGCCTTAACTCCTACAATACACTTTATTAGCATGTTTAAATGGCACTGTAGGTATTCATTTATGAACATTAATATTTATTTTAAAAAATACGTGTTTAATTTACCTCATGAGTTGCTGTCACTGTCAAAAAATATATAAGCTTTAAGAGCATGCGCGAAATGAAACCTTGAGAAAAAATATAATAAAAAATATATTAAATATATATTTAATATACATCCTTTTTTCATTCAAACAAAGTATCTGTTGTGATTTCAACACCTTTATTATAAGTACATATATTGTAATTTATGTATGATAGTTTATTATCATCGCGTAATGACGCATTTTGAAAACCTACTTGTCTATCTATGAGTGATAATCTGTTCGGTCTAATGTTAATATCGGCTTAGATGCTATGAATCCAATTTAGTCATAGCTTTTGGGAAAATATTAAGGATTAAGGTAAATACATAACGACATACTAAAAAGCATTAATATGACTCACCGCTAGGTTTTTGCTGTACTGGTATAAAGAGTTAAGCTTTTGTTTTTATGCATCTATGTTTGATTCTAAATGAAGAACACACAATAAGATTTTATTCTACTAGACTGTCGAATGGGCAAAATGCCTTACTTTAAAATATTAAATAACATTTTAAAGAAATCAGATCTATTTATGTAACACAATTTTTAGATATTTCACGCATATTTAACTCTACATTTAAAGGCTGATGTTATCACAACTATTATTAATTATTATAGAAATTTTTGTTTTGTTTTGTTTTCTTTAATACGTCCCATTATGCGAATAACTATCTACGCCGTAGCAAGAAAACTGAATTACATATATAAAAAAATGTGATCTTAGAACGCTAAAACACCTAGATCCAAGAGGTATATATAAAAAGGTATATAGTTGACACGGTTAAAGAGAAAGGGAAACATATTTTCGTTACTTAGCTGTAAATTGTAAAAGATATCATCCTGAATTACTTTTTTAAAATTCCCATTTCCATAATGAAAATCAATAGACATGTTTACGAACATGTTTGTTTATGTATATATACTTACTTTTTTAAAGCGAATAATTTATATTAAACAAATATTAATAAAGAATTAAATTATCAAAACTGTTTTATAAATAGAACTCAAATTATAATTCTAAGCAATTTTTTTGAGTATTATAGAATTTTATAAAAAATATCCTTTCACATTAATAAGTTGGAAAGCCAACTTATTCACACTTCACTGCTCAATAAAATAACAGTCAGAAAATATAATTTCGTAAAATAGTACGAAATATCCATTTCAAATAACTTGTGGGCACAGGTAGTAAATTCTTCAGCGGATATTTACTTGTCAGGACAATGACCTCATGAATTCTAATCCTAATGGAATTGCCATTCTGAGAAATAGCGTAACGTGATAGTTCACATTAAGATGAAAATGTAATTGAATCGTAAATGGTATAATCGGGTATTATTTTGAGGCCATCATGGCGCCGTGGAGGGCTTGTGACAGTTAACGATAGTTCACCACTCAGGGGAACAATTATTTATTTTTAGTTTCATTTCCTCCTTCTAATGAAGCAAATTAAATTATAATTGAAATCAGTTTTTATTTTCAGGGCATAAATTAAAAAAAAACGCTTAAAAAAGTTCTCGATTTTACAAGTGACTTCTTTTTACTATATAATAGTATTTTTTTCAGCTTCACGCTATATATCGCACGCGTCAGGGTAGGTAGAGGGAACTACGGAAATGGTGTATTAAGACACTCCGTTCCGTTCTTCACTTTCCGCCGGATTTGAGGCATTGCGTGTTGAAGGGCGGAACTCAACACCGCGCTTTGCCATATTGCCAGTGCGAGTAAATGAAAACATTAATGTGTTATGAAGATCGTGTGGAGTTATCAATCTGAAATGAACACCAAATATTCAAGTATAGCGACCTTAAAGTATAGTAAAATTAAAACATTTTAATTAAAGAAAGAAAACAAAACGAGTACCATGCATCGCTTTTATTTAAAATTCACTGGTAATCAAAACTTATAGGGTACTTCCCGTGGATCTACTCGTATCTATAGATAAGAAATTTGACACGAAGTGAGGACTTACTATACAAATAAAGAAAATAATACAAAAAATAGAAATATATTGGTGTTTAATAGAGAAAATTTTATTACAAACTTTTATTGTAATAATATTCTATATAAAAATATTATTAAAAACTTATACTGTAGTAAAATTCTATAGAAAATAAATATTATTACAAACTTATATTTTAATTGAGATCAGTCGCGGCGCATGGATATAAATTTGTGGGGTTGATTCCCATTCCAGGAAATGAAATATTTAATACTTTCATTTTCTCGCTTTGGTAATGAGGCAAAGCGCGTCGTTCGGCGGGAGAACCGCCACTAACCACGCAATACTTCCAGAGTTCAGCGAATTGTAAGTATTGGAAATTTCTTATTGAAAGCACCAAGTGTGAAACTCATCACACGTGGTGCGTAAGTTCTCTCTGTCTACTAATATTTATATTTCATTTCATACAAAAGGAGCGCATACTAAAACACAAGTAGATCAATTTTTATAAGTTGTACCTGACCATCCTGAAATTAGTAAGGAATCTTCGATGGATGAGTCCGACTTACTCTTTGGACGAGTCCTACTGGCTCTGTTTTATTGTAATATTCGTATTGTATTATGAGCTCAGTCTTCCTGAAGAAAGGCGTCCTCTTGTATATAATAGCATTAGTAATAAGAAACTTAAATTATCATAAATAATTCCAAATGTCATTTTAATTCTTTGTCTAATCATTATACAATACTAGTTATAATAGTTATCTTAGCTATATACATACATAATTTGTCGATTTTTTAACAAAAAAAAATCATAACTTAGCTTCTTTATTAACCCTTCATAACCATAAAATTTTATACTAATAATAAAAGTATTAAGAAAATAAACAACACAAACATTATAAAACAAAAAAAGAACACTATTCAAATTCGTATTTATAACATAATAACATTTTTATATTCATCTGTGCCATTACTGTCACGGACTAAATCACGGACCTATAAATTTCGCAAACTGCTGGGGATATCCATGACGCCAATGCCACTCACCACTTAGCTCACAACATAATAGTCTGTCCATTTCTACCACTGCATTGATTAAATCACGGGCCTTTAAAAGTTGCAATCTGCTGGGGAAATCCATGACGTCAATGTCACTCACCACTCAGTTCACAACATTATAGTCCGCCCGCTGTCATCTGTACATTTAACTATGTCACTGATACATCTGGACACTACATCTACGCTGTCTGCTATAAAACAGTTCATGCCAAGTTCTCCAGGACACTACCCGTGATAAATGCGATAGAGAACGTCTAGCGAGGATATGTCTCTAAGCAAAGCCAAAATATCAATTCCCTCATAAATTATTAGGTCCCCAACGATTCGAACGGCTCTACGTTGTATGCGATCAAATGGTTCAAGCTGATACTGGGATGCATCTGCCCAGAGGAGACAACATTATTCCATATGAGGCCGCACCTGGCCCCTTTACAGGGCAAAATGGTGTTTTGGTGTGAAGTACTGTCTCGCTTTGCTGATGACCCGTAGTTCGACTTCGAGGCCAACGTGGCCTTGCTTTCCTGATGATGGTGATACTGTCAGTCCCTCGAAATGCTAAGGCCCAATATATTGACGCTGAGCTCGGTGTTAAGAGGAGTGTTCTTAAAAACTAGTGATTCGACAAATGGGTTTTTTTAGTGATTGCGCAGACTTGTGTCTTCTGGGGGTTAAAGTAAACAAGGTTCTTTTCACATTATACGGAGATATTCTCGAGGGATGCCTCAACGGAATACACAAGATGATTTCGGCCCCGGTTGATGGCTTTCTGATTCTGTTACACATAACGTTAATGTGTTACAAGTGTGTTTCATCGAACCATATTTGCAGGTATTTTATTTCAGTTGTATTGCAGTTGGTGCATACCACTGTGAAAATATTAGTGAGTGTAACTGCATAGTTACACTCACTAATATTTTCACAGTGTGTAGTATTATTAACTCCTATAGAAAGTGGTGGTGATGGAAGAGTCTTATTAAACATATTCTTAATTCGGTAGTAATAGGAGGAGCAAATGGTCAAGTCGAATGATTTAACAGGAAAATTTTAGATGCGCTTAGCACTAAATGATATGGCTTCCTTCTTAGTTTTAGAAAATGCATTCCTTCGAAATTACCTATATATTCTCAAGATTCTTCCGTAGCATTTGTCAGGGTATCTCTGTCAAGTTATTTAACGTGCATGATAAACGTTATGGTTTCAGAAAGGATCGCTTTAAAAACGACGCCGGCATAGGTCTCTTAAAGAGTATTTATTAGGCGTGGGAAGGATCGTTCTACTATCGACGCCGGCATAGGTCTCTTAATGAGTATTTATAACTAAAATAAAATGACAAAAAATCTTCTGGGTCACTAATCAGTATGGGGTCCCACGGGGGTCTATTCTTGATCCTTTTCTCTTTTTCATATAAATAAATGATTTAGTTTATTTATTTGAAAGGAGCCACGAGATAGTATTGTTTGCTGATGGCGGTAGTTTTTAAAATAAAAAGTGCTGTCTCAAAAATAATGCATTGGGTTAGTATTAAAAGTTTACTTTTGAATAGTAAAAAACTTAAATGTGTTATATTCTGGACATCCAACACGAAAATTGTGAAATCCAATGTACTCTTGAATGGTGAAGCCGTGGGGTCTGTTGATTCTACGGTATATCTTGGACTAGACTACGGTATATCTTGGACTAGACTGAGCTCTGCAACGTTCGCAGTAAAAAAATCTGATTATGAACTGACGAGGAAACGGCTCGCCCGGTTTACTTTAGCTACTTCCATAGTATTATGTTTTACGGCATTTTACTTTGTGGTAATGCAGCCGGTATTATGTCAATCTTTGTCTTGCAGAAGTGAGCTATTCGCGCAATCTATATCCTAACTCTAAGGATGCTTTAAAGGAAACGTTAAAAGAAATTAACATATTGACCGTTGCATCTCAACACATTTTTGAAAATGGTATGTATGTTAAGAAAAATATGAATAAATTTACTAAAATCGGTGATGTACATGTTATGAATACAATAAATAGGCTTAAACTTAGTCCGCCTGTAACTTGAGTTGAGTTTGTAATTCTTTTATGAGACAAAGTACGCTTTTACAAAAAGATTTCAAACAACGTCCGAAAATGTTTTATTTCACAATTTTAAAAAAGGTGTGAAAAGATGTTTGTGTGTTTAAGGTTATTACCAAATTTTTTATATGCTCACTTCAGGCTATTTCAAATGTATCATTGTCACTTACAACAATATGTGGTAAAGATTTGATAAAAAAAGACGTGTCCCACAGAGTTTCTTTCGTGGATTCTTCTCAGGTCTGTAACTTTAGAGAACTAGGAGTAAATTGTATAATATTCAAAAAATTAAGCTTCTAACTTCTTATTTTGAATTCTTCTTAATTTGAATTTGAATAGAGGAGTACGAATTATTTACAGACTTGGTAAATCAACGAATATTTTAATAATGACATTTTTCGGCATCATTAGAATTAAAATACCATATATATTAAAGCATATTTAATTTTAACCTCAGCTAATATATTATTTATTGTCCCCTAGAAAACTGACGAGCTTTACTTCGTTTTACTTTCGTTCCTCACTTTCCGCCGAACTTTGAGGCATAGCGTATTGAGTAGCAGAACTCAACGCCGCGTTTTGCCTTGCACCAGAGCGAGGAAATAAAAACAATAAATATTTAAAATTTTAAATATATCAATTCCTAAAGTGGGGATCGAACCCCCAACCCATCGGATATAAGTGTTTTTTTTGGCAAAAATGAATTTACGACGTTTGTATGTATAGAAAAGTAAATTATTATACATCACATTATTTAAATATATTTAATAACATTTTTGTATCAATCAAAAATTATTCCTAAATTACCCAAGATACCTACTCAAATTTAATAACGAGGACCGCCATAGGCAGAATTTTGTCCTTGGTCTAAGATTAAAAGGGTTTTACAATCGTACGGATATAATTCAACGACCCTTATCTGCCATTAAGGTGCTTCTTCACAAGTAAATTTTAAAGTGATTATTATAATTATTTTGCTTAAGCATGTAAATAATATTATATGTGAGATGAGAAATAAATTAAATTACTAGAGTTAATTGTGAATTTGAGAAGTAACGTACAGCGGATATATATTCGTATAAGGACACGAACTTTGCCATGTAACATCTTCACTAATTAGTTTGTTGGAAACTAAAACTACTCGATTATAGTTCCAGTTGAAAAGGCAACGACCCCTCATTTTAAGGACAAATACCGTTCTAAACATATGTATTATAATTTCTTTTACATTTATCATAACACAAATATTATTTTCATCTGTATTTTCATTAATCTTTATACTTATAGAATAAAAGAAAATATAATATTTTTTTCCAAAGGAATGCTGTATTTAGAACAAATTCTTACAAAAAGGAAGTTACCTTTAAGAAAATCTAATAGGAATTAAACAGGTTCAACACAGTTCAGTGCTCTACACTTTACGGCGCGTGAACTTTGACCCCGTCACATTGCATCCGCGTTTGACACGAGAATTTGGTAAATACTTAGATTAAAAAAAAATACTTATAGCCTTTATATGTTATTTTTTTAGCCTCACACTTTATACCGCAACATGGCTGGACAGGGAAAGAGAACTATCGCCACATGGCAGGGTAGGCAGAGGGAACTTGGGAACCTAGTGTTAAGATACTCCATTCCACTTCAGTTTCAAACTTTCCGCCGAATTTTAGGCATTGCGTGTTGAATAACGAAACTCAAAGCCGCGTTTGCCTTGTATCAGAGCGAAGAAATGAAAACATTTAATATTTCAATTGGAAATGTTAAATGTTCCATTTCCTCGAGTGGGGATCGAACCCAGAACCTTTCGGTTACAGTCACACGCTTGTGCCACTGCGTCACAGACTGGACCTGTTAAAATGTGTAGAAAAAAATATTTTATAACATTACGATCTTACTGCGGCGAAGACACTCACTAAACGTCTGCTTCACTTCAGTCGCTGTCGCTGTTCTGGTTCGTTTTAGTATCTTACTGTATCCAGGATAAAGCATGAAGCTATAAATAAAAAATATACTTTAACGAACTTAAAGATAGTTTATATATTATATTATACCTATTTAGAAAATGTATAAAATTTTGAACGTAGCTTGTTACAACCTACTTATGTTATTATCTCTGTAGGGAGATTTTTATAGATTTCCGCTATCCAAAGATAAGAAGAGAAGAGAGCTTATATATTATAGTTTCATAGGTCTGATTAAACTAAACACGCACTGTCGCGTAAATAGACGAACAATAGGGAAAAGTTTAGTTATAGATATTAATAAGTTTTCTTACTGTGTAAATAATATTGTAAAAAATTTAGTATATTAAATTATACATAGTAATGGTTTTCTAGGAAATATGTTATATTATTATGCACTAGCAAATTCGATCCTATTACCAATTCTTGATTATGCAGATATTTTAATATTTTTACTATGTTTTAAAGTGTTATTCCACACTTAGGACAGAAAATACTAAACTTAAATTTAAAAGCGTATAAAAATTTTGAACGAAGCAGGATTTGAACCCGCGCCTCTGGAATACCGTTCCAGCGCTCTGACCAACTAAGCCATTCGTTCTCACCAAGCTCCGTCGAAATTCTTATACGCTTGTTACAACTTATTTATGTTGTTAGCATCTCTGTAGGGAGATTTTTACAAATTTCCGCTACCCAAAGACAATTCGTAAGAATTATCGTTTGGCAAGAGAGAAAACTAATTATTTTAATATTTTTACTATGTTTTAAAGTGTTATTCCACACTTAGGACAGAAAATTCTAAACTTAAATTTAAAAGCGTATAAAAATTTTGAACGAAGCAGGATTTGAACCCGCGCCTCTGGAATACCGTTCCAGCGCTCTGACCAACTAAGCCATTCGTTCTCACCAAGCTCCGTCGAAATTCTTATACGCTTGTTACAACTTATTTATGTTGTTAGCATCTCTGTAGGGAGATTTTTACAAATTTCCGCTACCCAAAGACAACTCGTAAGAATTATCGTTTGGCAAGAGAGAATACTATTTATTTTAATATTTTTACTATGTTTTAAAGTGTTATTCCACACTTAGGACAGAAAACACTAAACTTAAATTTAAAAGCGTATAAAAATTTTGAACGAAGCAGGATTTGAACCCGCGCCTCTG
This sequence comes from Eueides isabella, assembly GCA_019049475.1. NCBI lineage: Eukaryota > Metazoa > Arthropoda > Insecta > Lepidoptera > Nymphalidae > Eueides > Eueides isabella. Next base: position 5,821,749 of record CM032384.1, on the reverse strand, counting down.
GAATACCGTTCCAGCTCTTCCAGCGTAGCAGATGCTAACAACATAAATAAGTTGTAACAAGCGTATAAGAATTTCGACGGAGCTTGGTGAGAACGAATGGCTTAGTTGGTCAGAGCGCTGGAACAATACCTACAACGAACAATTGGGCTGTATTATTAATGATAACGAGTGGTAAATAAAAAATATATGGCAAAAGTACGATTTTAAGGGACTGTCTTAAAGTCTACACAATTAAACTTAAATATAGTAATATTTAAGTTTAATGAATTTAGTTTATTCAAGTAATGTTCAATACAATTGCGATACATACCTTACATATAGTAAAGTATACGTCGCAATCCAATTGAACATTAAAAATGTAAGTAAGGGAGGATGTATGTTTTACTTTCACACGAAAACTATTGAACCTATTTAGATAAAATTTTACAGTAAAATAAATATAGTTTATTTTTTCAGCATAACGCTGTATTCCCCACATAGTAGTGGGTAGGCAACTTGAGAATGAACTAGCGAACTTGGGAACCTTGTGTTAAGTTCCAAAGCAATTGAATTAGAGGCATTGCATGTTCAGTGACGGAACTTATGAAAAAGAAAAATTTAAATAAATATAAAAATTAAATGAATGACAATTTTAAATATTTCATTTTCACAGGCGAGTTCGGCCCACAGTATGTCACGTTTTCTGTACAATTTATGTAAAGGTTTTATAAAACTGGATTCTAATCTTTCACAAAAAACTACTGGACGCATTTAGATAAAACTTCACAGTAATATACGTTACACATCATATTAATATATAGAATACCATTTGTAATGATTTCATGTAATTTTGGTCGTAATAAAACGATACATGTAAGTTGGAAAAAATCTGTCTTCTGAGACCTATCTCGGCGTACGCTGCCTAAATGTTAATCAATTTGCATACTATTTTACAATGTAACTTTATTATAATAATCAAAGTCTTACCGAAAATATTCAATACATTTGTGGCTTTAAGTAACTAATGACTAATAATTATATTTTGTATATTATATTATATTATGTGTATTCATACTTACTAATTTGGCCGAATCGTTTAAGAGTTATCATAATACGATTGACTTGAATAGAGCGAAATAAATCGCCTAACGCAAAACTTAGTGTGGCAGACCAAATTCCACGCGAGCGAATCTGCTGGCAATAGCTATAAAAATAAATTGAAGGCTCGCTTATGTAGCCGGCCATGGATCGGTGGAGTTTAATATAATATATTATTTCATACTTTCAAGGACGGGGGCAACAGCATTTGACTTAATAACAACAAATCGAGTTATTTATATTATCTTTTTCATGACTAAATTTTAGGTTAAATTCCGCCACTTAACGCAATGCCTTAAATTCGGCGGAAAGTAACGGAGTGTCATAACGCTATAACGCAGGATACAACGAAAAAGCTAAAAAAAAAATTCCAACGCTATAACGTGATTAATAAATTACCGCTTAGTTTTAATTAGATAAAAGATGCTGAAAATAGATTTTATATCGAGATCAGTGGGTAGGAATTAATTGTTTAAAAATAACTAACGCGCATCTGCCGAAATTTTCCGGCCACTTGTTTGTTTTCATATGGCGTTTCATTGAATTGGACATTTCAATATTTTCGTCATCGAAATATCAGGTTATAAATATTTTTGTGCTAATGATAATATACCGGCTTCATAAATATAATTATTTAATAATTTATTATAATAAATAATTTTGAGCGTCAATCGATCCGTCCAACAGTTACATATACATAATATTGACATTATTACTTAGGTACTATTTAATTACGTAAATGGCATTGTGGAACCATTTTTTGTAGAATTTTATATCAATTAACCTTAACCTTGAAAGTATCATTAAGTACATGAAAGTAAATAAAATTTACTACAGCAACATCCAGCCGGCGTATTATCAAAATATAAAATATTGTCGAGGTATACTAAGTAGGATTTTATTTAATAGATATTAGCAAATTAATATGAGGTTTCTTTCGTCATTTTTCATTTTAGATAATCTAATAAAGGTCTGATAAAGTTGTCGGTACTAACTGGAATATCCGAGAGGCAAATACAACGTCGCGCTACAACGTGGTTGACGACGATCACAGACCACTCTGAATATTGAGGCATTGACCATTAAAACCAGGAAATTACGTTTTAGAAAGGTTCATCCAGTCTTTCAAATAACAAGCAGTCAACAAATAATGAAGCCTTTTTTGTCTTAACTAAGTAGTCATCATGTTTTTTTAAATATAATCAACTCATTTTCCTTTTCCTCCAAATCCTTTTAAACATTAAAAGAAACTACAAAGGCGGTGATTTAATTTAGAACGTCACGTAAATGTGAAAACAGCTATTATTGGGTATCTTGGTGTAGTCTTCCACTGTTTTTATTAACAGACTTTGCCTTAATTGCCTATTTCAGAGATTAATTCTTTAACTATATATATATATATATATGAGTCGTATAGAATCAAAAGCGGCAGTCAGTACTTAGGATAATTTTTGGCAATTCAATAAAAACGTTTTCCTAGGTCTGCTTTGAAACTTATTTTAAAAGGGTACTTTCAATAATTAGATAATAGTTATAGTAAATGAAAAATAACACAACATGGGGTCTTTCCTGTTAATAAATAGTCAGAAACTTAATAATTATGTCACAGAATGCCGGTTTTGATACTAAAAATCAGAGAATGCCGTATTTGTTCCCAAACATTGAGCACATCGCCATGTTTGATGCCAACTCATTGAAACATTGCCGTGTTTGAATTTAACGACATTAAAGATAATTCAGGGGTGTCACACAGGGTAAGAAAAATATATTTTTTTATGAAATTACGTTTTATTAACTAAAAAAAAATATATTAATTCAAATGCGCAGTAGTTTTCTTCTTCCTGTGTAATATTCAGTTGTTCCTGTTGATAAAGTACGCTTTTATAAAAAAATAAGGTAGGAATATCTTTCCAGCTTGTCCCAAAGTGCTTAGACAGGAGTTTGTTAACATCAGATAATTTATTTTTATTAACCGCAACCACATTGGGCATTGGTTGTGGATTAATCATGCCCATTACTTTTTGTCGTTGACAAACATTAAAGCTTTTAGCTAAATCACTCTTATAGAAGGTTTCACCTCTGACTAGAACGTTTTCATATGTTTTTGTCCTTTTCAGTATAAACCTTTTACAATTCATAAACGCCATAGGCCAGGATGTCGTAGGTTTTAAGACATTTTTCACTGCATCTCTCCAGTTGAGAACAGGGCAATCCGTTCCAAATTTAACCAACGAAGAAGTTTCGCCGATTATTCCACTTATTTCGTTTGGTTCCACTATAACTTCTATTTTTTTTAGTTTTTTCTCTATTATCCCAAATTGCCTATCAGCAGGCATGTACGAGTGGCCGGTGACGGGAAAAATTAGCTCAATACTTTTGATATTTCGGTTTTCTAGTAACCATTTGGAGCAGGTTCCTATGAGTATAGAATTTTTATTTTGCCCCCCGCATCCATCGGCAACCAAGCGAATATTTGTTATACCTGTTTTGTCTGTGTGGCATAAACGGTGATACACAGCGGAAGCCACCATATTAGAATCTTTAGAAAATTCATTCTCTGTGCAATGATAAGCGAACACACGTTCTTTGGCTATAGCTTGTCGGGAAGATCCTTCCACCATAGTGAAGTTATAATAATATAACTGTCGACTATAATATGATATTTGATCTGGCAACTTAGGCAAGGGTAAATTTTTTTGACAGTCAAATGATATGATTTTGAGCCCTTCTCTTGATTCTCTCAACTTATCAAAAAAAGCTTTTGCTCTTAATGAATGTACCCGTTTTTCAGTAATAAGGTGTTTCTTTTTGTTGAGATCGGTCTCCGTCTTAATTTTTTCGGTATATTCTAGGCACTTCGAGCAGAGGTCTGTTCGGGGGGTACCGAAGCCAATATTATAATAATTATTAAATATATGGCGAAAATATGATCTTTTTACTAAAGCATTGACATATTCACTGCCCTTGTAAATATTATACAGCTTATTTATATTTAGGTCGCTCGACATATACTTTCTTTCAGCCATTATAGTTTTACGACAATAATGTGACTCAACACAACTAAGTGTTTGTATAAAACTGTGCACAGATTCCTTTAGTGGAGCAAATTTTTTTTCTTTGCGATTTCCTCCACGTTTTTCGGTAATAATCAAATCGCCAGCATAAAAGAATCTTTGCATGACATAAGAGACACTATGCCTAGTTACTCCAAAAATGTCCAAGAAGAACTTTTGACAAATAGGCACTTTTTTACCTCCTATTATAACGGAATACTTTATAGTGGTTTGTTTCTTCCCTTTGTTGGTGGATCTGGATTGAATAGGAATTATTGAACAAAATTTTAAAATCATGCAATCTTGATCAGTCTTGTTAGTGAAAGCATAAAACTTTTTATTAAGATGTATAAGCTGAGTCATGGTAAGCGATGCACACTGAAGTGATTTAGAATTATGACTGCAAACCCTTTCTGGTGCAGACTTTGCTGAATATGAATTTATGACAGTTCAAAAAAGCAATAGAAACCAAAACCATAAAAAAATAAGTTAATATGGTTATCCCGTAGGTGACAACCCTGTACTAAAACTTACTTGAGTTTCTTTTGCAAAGTTCGTTTCCATTTTTCTGGATTATTTTGGCGTTTCCGCGTAAACCTGTTAGTAACAGGGGTAGGATGACAATCCATTATTCAAATTATTGCCAAAACTCTTTAGTTGCACCACAAAAACAATTAAAAATCATTAAAAACGCAGAGACGTTAAGTACGAAAACTTCAACCGACGCCATTACATCATGCGACCGCTTGGACGCTTGTGATTGGTTGAAAGATCCAGAATGCCGCGTTTGATTTTAAAATTCAAAAGATTGCCGTATTTGAAACTAATGCTGATTTTCAAACTCGATTTCAAGGACCATATTGCCACCTTTGTTAACAATTGACAAAAATATTTAACGTTATTTTAAATTCTGTAACCGGCCATATCAATAACTCATTTTTGTAAAATTTGGCATTTTGCCGCCTTGGATTCTATACAACTCATATATATATGTATATATATATATATATATATATATATATATATATATATATATATATATATATATATATATATATACATATACATATACATATACATATACATATACATATACATATACATATACATATACATATATATATATATATATATATATATATATATATATATATATATATATATATATATATATATATATACATATACATATACATATACATATACATATATATATATATATATATATATATATATATATATATATATATATATATATATATATATATATATATATATATATATATATATATATATATATATATATATATATATATATCAGCAGCTCTGATAAATAGAACAGCATTTTTTTTTAAATATGCATTTTTAGAACAATTAACACAATAAACGTACTAATATAAACTAATTTCTATTTTTATATTAATAATACATGAACGTGTGTATGTACTTATAATAATTCCAGAATATCACATAAATTTTTAAATACAAATATATAGGTTCTATTGTAAAATATGCTTAAGTAAGTAAATATATTAATAGAAAGTACGAGCTAAGTATATAAGTGCTTGTAGTATTAATCCTTTTTTATAGCTTCACGTTGTATTCTACATATGATAGGGTAGGCAAAGAGAACTTGAGAATCTAGTGTAAAGACACACCATTCCGTTCCCCCCTTAATTAATTAACAATATTGTCACATTATAAATTTAAGATACCTATACTTGACGTAGGTTAAAAAGATCAAAACAATTTTACAGAAGCGTACTTCTTTAATATTAGCTATCACTTACTTAGCAACAGCAATATATATGATATAAAATTTTCCTAATGAATAGATTCACCGGAATCAACCAAACCTATCTGTTTGACTTTACGATATGTTTATTGAAATGAATTTTCGTCACAAGACTTCAAAGCCGAATAAATTTATATTTATTTATTAGACAAATATAAGAAGTTCATATCTTCCCCTTAGTGCTATAGGTATAATGAGTATAATAATCAAGGTAAGTGCTAAATTTGATATTTTTAAATGACCTAGAGACGTTAGAATGATCAGCACACTAGTAAGTAAATGATTCATTATATCATGTATTAAAAAATAAATGTGTGACCTTTTTGCGGAAGTACTGTAAACGGCGCCAGTCGGGATTAAATAAACGGTGCTATTCTAACTACACATTATCATATAATAATAATGTTCTATTTTGATTGACGGAGAAATGAAAAATATGAATTAATAAATTTAACATATCACTCAATAAAATATGAACTTATATACCACTTATAATGTAACTGTATGTACCACTCAATAAAATATAAACTTTATAATAAACTACTTATAATAAATCTGTAACTGATCACTGTCAAACGGCTAAACAAGATTTTAATACAGTTTCTACTACTATATATTGGGAACCTTCCTTCAACAAAAACACTTAAAAAAAACACTACATGTGTTTTTTTATTTAATTTGGTTGATAAATAAAAAAGTTAAGTCAATTTGTCTAGTCACACAAACACAAATGTCTAGTTTGACAAAATTGTGACAATTTGTTTTTTAATTTAGCTGAAATTTAAGTTTTCAATGTATAAACATTGTCTTAAAAGTTATAATTTTATTAGAACATGAGAGCAAGTGAGCTTAGTAACTATAATGGTGTAATTCAAGCTGACGGAGCTTTGGGCGGGTCGCTAGTTTGTACATGTGTTTCATTATAATACATGTATGTGTGGCTTAATAATTAAAATGAATAAAGACATTGTAGTTCAGGGGCACAAGCATGCATGAAAGTGATGGTCGTGTATTCGATCCCTACGGGGGGAAATGAAATATTTAACATTTTCATCATTTTCCTCGCTTTGGTAACGAGACAAATCGCGTCTTTGTGTTCTACCACTTAACATGCAATGTCCCAAGAATGTAGGAATGATAGATTCCCAGATTCTCTCTGCCTGCCATTCCGTATACGGGACACAGCGTAAAGAACGTAAACTCGGTCACATCATTCCGGTGATGCCATCGTAGCGCTTTAGCAGTTGTTAGACTATACATGAGCTTTGGGGTCAAAGTTCATCTACACTCGGCATTATTAGTTTCGCCTGAAATATCTAACACCTAAATGGGCGGAATAAGAAAAATAACGGTGTGAGTGATATCATCAATTTTCGTATACCCGCCAGTAATATGCGGGATAATAAATAAGTAAAGACTGGCAGAATACCGTTTCAATCAACTTTAAATCCATATGTAAAGCATTTATTGTATAACAATAACACACCTCGGCCTTAATTACGTGGTGTTAGGGAAATGTCATTGAAATGTAAATTGTAAATGAAACTGATGTATTTATTAGTAGCTAATTCAAAATAAACTTAACCTTAATGTGAAAAGTAGGACAGTTATAAGACAAACCTAACCAAGCTGTTATTAAAAAATTATATTTAAGTATTTTAAATGAAACACTTTTAACCGGATTAATCGACTATTGGTAAACGTTTTTGGAAACTCGACGTTTCGAATACTTTACAATACTGAGGTGGCATTTGTCTATCATTTGATACAAACTATCGCCAACGATTCCTTAATTGCCTCGCGTACTGCCCTGGATTCTTGCAGAATGAGAAGCAATGTCCGTGGGTAAAATTGAAAGTATCATCTAAGTACCGCTTATATATATATATATATATATATATATATATATATATATATATATATATATATATATATATATATATATATATATATATATATGTATATATATATATATATATATATATATATATATATATATATATATATATATATATATATATATATATATATATATATATATATGCGGTAGTCGCCACGGACTACTGAAAAGTGTTCGAAAATTAATCCAGTTAAAAGTGTTTCATTTAAAATTTGCAACAATCGCGAAAATCAAAGACATTATTATCTTTGAAGTAATTTTGTACAAATTATTTTATAAGTAAAAATATGTGGAAGAGTTTTTTATGAAAAAAATAAAATAATCACTTGTAGTGGAATATTTTTAAGACGGGCGTAGATCCATCATCGATAACATTATTTATGAGCAGTCTATATAAGAAGTTTAGCTGATGTATAAAACACAAAACTTTTCTTTATAAAAATGTAAACACAGTACAATACAGTGTTTTCAGTCTTACTATACTCTCACTATCGCATCATCAATGTAGAAAATGCCATAACATGGAATTGATATTGTGTGATTTACTGTCAAGCTTATCTAGGTGACACTTTCAGTCTGGTAGAGATAAAAAGCCAGACGTATGAGGATCGGCATTCATTTTGCGAGGCCCGAATAGTTGGCTGATAGTAGAAAAATATATAACTATAAATCAGACTATGAAAATTTTAATAGCCCGTCGTGGCGCAGGGGCACAGGCATGTGACTGTAAACGCGGCAGGTTGCAGGCTCGATCCCCACTCGAGGAAATAAAAAATGGGTAACAAGGCGCGGCTTTGAGTTCTGTCACTCAACACACAATCCTTCAAAATCGGCGTAATGAGGGGAACAGAATGGATTGTCTTAGTACTAGGTTCCCAAGTTCCCTCTGCCTACCCTGCCATGCGTATAACACGTGAAGTTAATAATTAAAAAAAAAGATTTTTAACTACTCGGCGTCGACGAAATAAAATTCTGTAAACTACCTTTTCGTATCGTCAGCATTTAACCAAATGCTTTAAATATAAACAGTAAATTAAATATCTTGTCTAGTGAGATGTATAATTTATTTCAAATCACGACCTTAGAAAACGTTTTAATGCTGCAACCTTGAATATGATCGCGCATGTATCATCTTCGACTATTTATCAGCACTCTGTCAATGCTAACTATTTTCACAATGAAGGCGATCGCTAATTAAACTCGCGAAATATATAAGCGAATATGATACGACACTCATTGTCAGTAAAGTAAACTTTGCGAAGGTTGTATTCTGGCAAATGATCGACGTTGTGTTTTAATTCTTTAAAATTTTATGAATGACTCTTTGTAAATGAGTCATATTACGGCACAACTCAATAGTAGTTCCGCGATATGAACAGCGTTTGTTTTGATCATCCACGTTTTATATTAATTTCGCGCGAAGCATCAACAACTTAATATTTCCTCGAAATGTTTAATTTTATGAAATATGTAATACTTTAGATAGAAGTGGAGGAAAATTTTTCCACATACATTCCTACATTATCAATAAACATATAATAACTAGCTTATTTCTATTATAATATTTATCGATAACTGGAATTCATTTTTAATATATTATTATTGTATAATTTCTCATGGATATAAAACTTTAGAATATTGATTAATTCCTCACCATCTCGCTGTATCGCGCACGCGGCAGGGTTGGTAGAGGGACCTTGGGAACCTAGTGTTAGGACACTTCGTTCCACCCCTCACTTTCTGCTGAATTTGACGCATTGCGTCTTGAGTGGCGGAGATTAACGCGCTTTGCCTTGTTACCGAAGAAATGAATACATTAAATATTTATAATAAAAAAAAAGAATAATTTCATGTCTTCGTGTGCGCATCGAACCCACAACCTGTCGATTACAGTCACACGCTTTTGCCGCTGCGCCACCACAGACCTACAATATTGAATGGTGGAATGAAAATTTTAGAAATAAACAGATTTCAGATATCAAGGATCTTTATATAAATAAAATTTTATTTCCGCGTTAATAGCTACACTCATATGTTTTTATTTCGCACATTCAAAAGCAGCATTGAGACTTAAACGTAAACTAATATACTTATAGTGTACAAAAAGATAAAAATATTATTAATGTTCTTTGAAGACATCATGATGTCTTTCTCATTGAATCTAACACAATAATGAATACGTTCTTTGAATGAACACAAGGCAATCGACGAGGTTACGTAAAAACTATGAAAAGCTTTTTGTAAGTTTTAATTCTTAGTATCTAAAATTTAAATAATTGGATATATTTTCACTGTGCAATGGATAAATACTTATCGGATGCGGAAGATCCACGCATTAAAGATGTCATATGTAGATAGCAGTTAATATAGAATTTACGTTAAGGGTTTCCTGAAAGGTCTGACAAGACATAATGTTAAGGGATGACTAAAATCATATTTAGATATATTGTGTTTGGTAGAGTGAATAAATAATAGATAAGTAAAATATATAATTGTTATTGAGTATAAAGTATTATAAATGTAAATAAATCCACAATACTTCACGCCAAAAGTTCAAACTGAAATTCAAGTAATAAATATAAAATGTTATTTTCAAAAAATATTATTAAATAATACTTCTGTAATAGATATTTTAAATGGCTTAAGTATCACTGTTAAGAAAGTGTTTTTGTAACTATTAAGACATTACGATGTTAAATGTAATAAAATTCGTAAAATGACTATTTTACCTGAGCATATGTTTAACACAGTACAACACGCCGGAATATGAATCAATGGTTATTAATGTCAGCTCATGAACCAGCTCGACACGCATTGCCACCAATTCGGCGGAAAATGAGGAACGAAACGGACGACCTTGCTAAACGTTGAACTGCCGTGTGCAGGATACGGCGTGAAGCTGAAAAGTAACCTAATTGAAATAGTTATGTCATTCTAAATATTAAATTTTTAATGAATGGAAAGTGGTCAGAGTAGTTAGTTGGACGAGTCACAAATTTTATTTATAGAAGTTCCACTTACATATGCTGGAACTTTCTGTATAGTGATCATTCGAACATAATGCTTCAAACTGTAGCTTTCTGAGGATGAAGATTAATATTCAGATTAAACATATACTATATACATAGTTTTTCATGTTCTGCGCTTTTGCTGTATAGTGAAAATATTGTTGTTTTGATGGCAATGCGTAGTGCACATTGTCGAACACAAGCAAGGCCTAGACTACTAGCTAATTATTCAATATTCTGGCCAGTCGTGGCGCAGAAGCACTAGCGTGTGACTGGAAACGAGGTCAATTTCACCAAGAAATTATGTCAATCCTTACTCAATGAAATTAAGTAGTAGTATTATTTTATACTTTCATTTTTCTCAATTTGGTATCGAGGCAAAGCACAGGTATGCAATGTCTCAAAATCGGCAGTCAGTAGGGAACGGAGATTGTTAATTAGAACGAATCCCTGTGCCTTGCTAAAGGCGTAATACAGGGTGCAGCTGAGTGAAGAAACTGAATATGTCATTTCTTGTAGTGGGAATCGTACCCACAATCCACCCTTATGTCCCTGAGTCTCGATGAGCCTCAGGTTATTACTAAAACTATTTTTTTTTAAGTTTCTTTCTAATCATTCTTCAATCAATCACAAGTCAAAATAATTATATTTTTTACCTTGTCTTCCCTTATCTTCAAATTAAATAACAAAATAGCAACAAGGAAACATAACTAATGATTATGCTCTCTTTATTTGAAACACAAGCATTCTCTGGCGTCGCGTATGCGGAAATGTCGAAATCAGATGTCCCATTTCCAAACTTTTAGCGATATATGATGACTTAACAAAACTGCTACTGTACAAAACATTGAAGTAGTTATTTTAAAAAGTCACATATTTTAATTGTAATAATGAAGTTAAAAAATCAGTGCTACCATAACAAAAGTTTCGTATGAAAAGACAGTGATATATTTTTTCAATATTCTTCTAGAAGTACTTTCATATCATAGACAACAGCAGCAGCTGTTTCCATTTATGTCAACATAACTATTGTGACAAACAAACAATGTTTACTTGACAATAATATGCTTACAAAGTGTACATAATATTGTAATTATATAGTAAGTAGGTACGTTTCGGGAGCACGTGCGCCACGTGAGTGGTTACGTTATTTCATAAGTCTAAATTGTGTGAACGACATGTAGTTATATTACAGGCATTTCGGAAAATATTATTTTACTTTTAAAATATTTTTTGCAAATTATAAAAAATGGAGAGAATTGTTTACCGGTCTTTATTAACGATTTCTTAATTTTTTAATCCAATTTGTTGATGACGCCACGACAAGCCCAATATTATATTAATTTATAAATTATATACTAATTTATATAATTACATAATAAGGAATTATTTTAATTTTATACATATTAGGGATTATTTTTCAATTGTGTAAATGTATATATTTTTTGTTAAAATTTATAATATAAATATATTTGGTAAATCAAGAGATTTTAGCATTTTGTTGGTTTCTTTAAGTTGTACATTACCTAACTACATTGTAAGTAGTTATATTTACTTACATTTCTTTACACATTTAAAATATATAAAAGCTTTTCAATATTATTTACAACTGTACGTCTTTTTATTACCACCATTATTTATCACAACCTTTTATTGTGCAAAACTCATTTAGTTATTTACTTAATCGTTATTCAATTTAACCGCTTGATGTACGCAAGTTATCAGATATATGCTATAATTTATCTGCGCTTACCGTACTACGTTATGATAGACTACGTTATGATAGATTTATATTAAAATCAATGCAATATAAATGTTACTGTAAATTTGAATTTTGAATCCGCAAGAACAATTCGCTTTTACAATAAATGTTCTTTATTGCGTCCTTCTCAGGCTCGTAATCAGTTCGTCCAGTGGAGTTTGAATGGAATGTTTGTTTTTTCTAATAAATATTTGCTTCTTTACTACTTTGCGGGGAACACATAAATAATATATATATATATATATATATATATATATATATATATATATATATATATATATATATATATATATATATATATATATATATATATGTATATATATATATATATATATATATATATATATATATATATATATATATAATTTGCGTATTTTTCTTTATTTTATCTTTTTATTATATTTATTATTCAGGTTCACAAAAGGAATAAAATATTTTATAATGTCAAATATAGTCCAGTGAAGCTTCTATTTAAATATATACGAAAATCATATCAGAGCTGATTTTAAATTAAATAAAATACAAAGCAAATATTTATAATATTTTATGTAAGGGGGTCAAATTCATAAATTTATATGAATTATTAAACAAAACTTTCATAACTATTATAAAATAATTGATACATATCTTTACATTTTTTTTTCATATAACACATACATCTCGTGCGACATATAGTCGCAATACATATCATTATTTTTGATTTTTCTAAGCGGGTTTTGTATCCACCGCCATTTTGTATTTCTAAATATATCAAATTTATAAAAATCCTAAATGCATAAATGTAAAGACGTATGATTTAATTTTTTCTTACATATCTTAATGCAATAAAATTTTGTCTAACAAGTGTTGTCTTATTATCTATGTCAATGCCACACTTAATGCGTAATGTACTTTGAGTAAAATGTTCTTGAACAATTCATTGTGACTGTTTCCGCTTGGAAAAATTCGGTTAGGTTTTTCGTTGGTTTTCTTATAACTACAATCAAAGACGATTATTATTATAATATTTCAAACACTTTTCAGTCAAATTAAATAAGTGTTTAGAACTTCGACCGGAGTAGCTAAAGGTAAGGAATTATGTACATGAAAGAAGCAATAGTAAATGATCTATGATTTGCTGATGATCTGGTTATTTTATTGAAGAATTGTTCTTCACCAAACATTAACATCATAATCATCACCATTTACTAGAAATGTGGAATCAGCTTGTAATCAGCTGATTCCACATTTCTAGTAAATGGTGAAGATAAACAGCAACCAACAGTAGGTTTTCAAATGAACACAACATAAACTACATTAATGACTAATAGCAAATAACATATATTTTTTAAAAATTGTATAATTAATACAATATATTATCAAGGAATATAATACAACTATCTTAGCAATATTGTTTCTTTAATAGCAATGAGTGAAGTTTTTAAAAAGCTATTTATATAACATTCTAAGATTTTGCCATATGTCATTATTATTAGTATTTATTTATAAAATATCTATAAAATGAGTATAGCCCGGTAGATTCCACAGTATATTAACAGCGTACGCACATACTTGGAACGTTGCCAATTGCACTCGTGCGCCGGATGCCGTTCGTTCTCAAGAATTTCAAATTGGACATCGTAGAATCACCGCCGACGAACCGAGCAGCGTTTGCATCGTGTAGGCCAAACTGAACAATCTTTATATCTTATACTATACAGAATTACTATATAGTTCCTGTAAAATAAATATATTGAATATTTAACACATTTATTTACATATTTATATAATTATAAATGCTTTAAGGAAAATTTCTGGAAGCCAAACGTGCATGCAATAAAGATGCCGTAACTCCGGTGCAATTAACAGTTTACGAGTAAACAGGTTGATGGGTCGTCCACGGAATATTTTGAATCTGACACCCAAAGATCATTGACACTTCTGTATATTATATTATTTTATTGCCTTTTCATGCACTCCATTTTCTTTTCTTTCAATTGTTTAATTAAAATTAAAATAGATATAATAACTTGCATACTGTTTTTGTTATTTATTGATAAGGAAAATAAATATTTTATTTCAAGGATTTCAAACATTGTCTAAGGATTAATTGTATCGAGAAATATTTACGTTTTGCTGACGTATCACATAAGTGAAAATTTCTGTCTACTTGTTGATGATTGCGAGTCTGACAGAAGGACATACTTAATAACCTGAAACAAGGTTAAATTATAATGCTAATAATTATATCTTTCATACGCGTACCTTACTAACCTTGCAAGAGATCCTTTGAGAAGTAAGGACATAAACAAAAGCTTTATTTAAAGGAATCTGTGTCATTATAAGTATTTTTGTTCCGAATTATGACAATTACTCATGATGGATCAGCGCGAGCTGTGCTTTATTGGTTTATTTAGATAAGAATTTAAAATTATAAGAAAATGTATGGACTTTCAATTTAGTGTCATTGCCAGCCTTACCAAAATATTGTATACTACCGAACTCCCGCAACTTCACCCGACTCTTGGGAATTATACTATTTCATTTACTAATCTCAATTACTTTCTTGTTCTGATATTATTATCACTTTTAAGACAATTTCTATACATTGAAAACTAAAATTTCAGCTAAATGAATAAAAAAGTTATATCAATTTTGTGAAACTGCCATTTAAAATTGACGAAATCTTATTATATATTAACCAATTTAAATAAAACAAATACTAAATGTTGAAGGAAGCTTGCTTAAATATATTAGTGGACACTGCAATGAAATCTGGTTAACCGTTTGTGAGATTAGCACGGACGAACGCACAGATTAACAGGCCAAAACCTTAAAGTATTTTTTATTTTAGGTTTTATTATATTACTAAATGTTTTTAATATAACTTCCATATGGGGCATTCCATGTCAAGCGGGCAGGTAAAAATTTTTGATGTATCCGATATATATGGCCTCAAGCTAGATATACAATATTTTTGAAATACTATGTATAGTTAATAAGTTGTAGGACATTGAAATTTTAACTAATTATAGCGTTTTTATTATATCAAACGGAAAAATTAAGTTTTAAAAATTTATCATCGAATAAACTAAGTAATTAAATATGTACTCGACTTAATGAGCTATCTAATAGCATTTTTGAAAATTATAAAAAATATATTTTTTTAAAGTTGGACCCGTTTATTTTTTTTTGTTCAAATAGATCTTGATATACAGATAATCTATACCAAGTTTCATAATGGGCTCGAAAGCAGTTTAGGAGCTAGAGCAGTTATAATGCTGGAAAGCGACGACCGCGCTGGTGATGAACTACAGAATCTTTGGATCGAGCTAACCGCTGCTCAGCGCGGTCGCCGCCATCTGGCATTATACTTCTCTAGCTCCTAAACTACTTTCGGGTCTATTATGAAACTTGGTATAGATTATCTATATACCATGATCTATTTGTAAAAAAAAATAAACGGGTCCAACTTTGATAAAAGTTAATTTAAAAAATTAAAACCATTTTTTTTATAAAAAAGAAATCTTTTTTTAATTTTCAAAAATGCTATAAGATAGATCATTAAGTAGAGTTCATATTTAATTAGTTAGTTTATTCGATTATAAATTTTCAAAACTTAGTTTTTGTGTTTGAAATAATAAATACGCTATAATTAGTTAAAACTTCAATGTCCTATAATTTATCAATTATACATAGTATTTTAAAAATATTGTATATCTAGCTTGTAAACATTTTTTTTTCTGTCCGCTTGACATGGAATGCCCCTATACTGACAGTTAGATTTATATTAAGCCGAAACTTATTATGCTTTTTGCTCTTGTTTTTATGGTCAATTATCTCAAGATTAATTATAAATGCTATTTATATTAATTAGCCGAAATCAATATCACTACGGTGCTTTGGAACACAGAAAAAAATTATTATTTAGTATATACAGTATTTAGAAACTTAGACCAACAGATAAATTCTATGGTAAACTTATATTGATAATTCAGCTCATACAAAATGAGCATGTACGCCCGCTGACTTAACGTTTTCTAGCTTGTACTTTTTCTCTTTAACCTTAATCTTTTATAAGTTGTACTTAGTTACGTAGTAGTTGTCCGTCGATACTCAATTGGGAAATTGGTACGGAACCCTCGATGAATGGGCCCGATTCACAGTCTTCATCAGTCTTTTATTTTTTGTTATAGTCCCCGTTGACTACTCTTGAAACTTTTAGGTACAAATTTTGAATAATTGTAAATATATATTAAATTATATATTTTCAAACATTATTTCCCAATAAAATCAAACATTACAAAGAAAATTTCAAAATATAAGATGCAAAAAATATTTCCTTTTAAATAATAAATTAGCATATTTATTCCATTCCGCAGCTGTTGGACAGAGGACGCGAGGTGGTGAAAGACATCCGCGATATTGTGTGACAATTAGCTGCATAAGACACAGCTGGTGGACTGGCCGCCAAGTACGCTGTAATTCTTTTCCGTTACAAATTTAAATAATATTGTATAAAACGATATCGAAAAAACAATGATTATATTATAACGATCAACAACGATCGTGAGATAATGCAACGATCATGAAATAATAAGCTCGACTAAAATTAGAAGTAATAAAGAATAATTAATTAATTGATCCATACGTTTTATTCCTCCGTACATTTTGAAAGAATTTGAAATATGGTAAAAACACTTTTTGTATAAGCTAAACAGTGTTGTTGGTTATAATACTTTTAACATTTTTTCCTATTCTCTATTTTAATCTCTTTGATTTCAATATCTATAATTTTGAAGAAAAGTGCAGGTGAGTAGTTTCGTATGGCCTTAACCGAGGCCATGCTTGACCTGATTTGCCACGCCGCATTTTACTCGCACTGAGAACAACACGGGTGACTCACTGTTTATGAAATGTTTCTAACAGTTTATGATACCAGTAAACTCATAATACCGCGAGGAAATATAGATATATAATAATATATCAGACCTGTAATATTCTATACCTGGCTAAAGAATTGGAAAAGCCGTAGCGATGAACCTCTTAATACTATGTTTAAGATAGTTTATCTGTACGATATAATAATATTATTAAATTAGTTTTTTTTTCATAATTATAGTGAAGAAATTTTATAACACAGAAAATCTAATTTAAAATTGTTTACGTTCATAACGTCTCTCGCACGATTCAGAAGCTGCAAGAAGCTTTCAAAGTTCGTCGCTGACTATATTTGATCGATATTGGAACGTGGCGCGGATAAAGTGCAGCTTTGCACGTGATTTTATCTAACTCTTAGAGAGATGTTCCAATAATTTATATTATATGTACTCGCGTACACAGTGAGAAGCAAATGGCTCGTTACGTCACCAGTAGCTGGGTTAGAACACACGTCCGCTCACGACCAAGTCCGCTGCGTGACTCCCTCCCCACTACCCGTGAACCCGAGACATTCGAGTTTTGTGTCTTAATCAAATATGCAAACACTACATCCCTTCCTTATTATATTTTTTATTTCATATGATCATTTACAACAAAATATAGAGAGATAATAATCTTATCACTACATTCACATTGGTTTAATTTGATATTTGGTTAGGCAACAAATTAGCTGTCTTCACTTTCATTTAAATCTTCTGTGTCATCTCTATCCTGAATCTTCTGGACTTTCCATTCACCCTCTGTTCTTTTCAAGTGTATAACATTACGTCTAAGCTGTTGGCCAGTTTCCTCATTCCTGACAATTACGTCTCCGCCTTCCACTCGTTGTACAGTGTGTCGAGTTGATTTAAAGTTCGGTGTCAGCTTATTACGCTTCTCCAAATCCCTCTCATATACTTTGTCTCCTTCTGTTATTATTGACTCCTCAGCCCTCCTCTTCCTATCTCCGTATTCTTTTCCTTTTTCCTTCTGTGTTTTGTCCCTATCCCTAACATCAGAATCGACCAATTCATGTTCTTTATAAAACAGAGACGGAATTTTATCTTTATTCTGCCTTCTGAAAAATAACTCAGCAGGTGATTTCCCTGTTACTGAGTGTGGCGTCGAATTATACATCATTAAATATTCCATGACTGCATCTTTTAAATCTTTCTTTTCAATTTGACTTATTTTTAATCTTTTAATAATATCACGGTTCTGTCGTTCCACTTCGCCGTTCTGTTGTGGCCAGTAAGGCACCGTATTAAACAATCTAATATTACATTGCTTGCAGTAATCTTTAAACTCCTCACTTATAAATTGACGTCCGTTATCTGCTGTGATAGAAGACGGATATCCGAGACGACTAAAAATTTCTTTTAAAAGTTTTATCATTTGTAAACTTGTAATCATTTTAGTGAATTTGATTTCTTTATATCTACTATAGTAGTCAATCACCACTAACAAGTAATCGTTATTTGGAAGAGGTCCGAGCAAGTCCATAGCAATATCCACCCAGGGAGCAGTTGGAAGTTCACGTCGTTTCATAGGTACCGGATGGCTCGGCAGTCCTACAAGAGTGCATCCTTTACATTGTTTCACTATCCTTTCAACATCTTTATCAATGCGCGGCCACCAAACCTTTAATCTTAGTCGACTCTTCATGGATACTATGCCAGGATGGCCTTCATGCGCTGCATCCAAAACGGTTTTTCTTAAATCTTTAGGTAGAACAATTCGATTACCTCTTAGTAAAATATTGTTGTAGAAGCAAAGTTCTGGCTCAAAAATTTTATATTCCTTTACTGACTCGTCCCAATCATTGTTGTAAATGCCTCGTTTGACACTTTTTATCTCTGGATCATTTTCTGAGCTCTTGACAATAGCGTGCATGGGAACAGCACAAGGACGAGTTTCCTCAACTATTTGGTGGACGAAATCGTCAATACTTTCCGTTGGAATACTGGAAAATGTACACAGTCGAGACAAGGGATCAGCGATATTCGCTTTTCCTGGCTGGTATTTTATATTAAAACGATAAGTTTGCAGCCGTAATACCCAGCGCTCAACACGCGCACATGGTTTTGATTTTGGGCCAAATAAAAATTCAAGGGGCTTATGGTCTGTAATGAGGTCAAATTTCTTACCGAATAAGAATATGCTAAAATGTTCGACAGCCCAGACCAGAGCGAGCGCTTCCTTCTCAGTTTGACTGTATTTCCGTTCTAATGCACTCAATGTTCGGTTCCCATAAGCAATAATTCTTCGACCATTGTC
This sequence comes from Eueides isabella, assembly GCA_019049475.1. Classification (NCBI taxonomy): domain Eukaryota; kingdom Metazoa; phylum Arthropoda; class Insecta; order Lepidoptera; family Nymphalidae; genus Eueides; species Eueides isabella. Next base: position 5,801,978 of record CM032384.1, on the reverse strand, counting down.
ATCTTTTTGAATTAAAACAGCTCCAATCCCCACAGGACTAGCATCAGCGATGACCTGTGTTTCGTCATCAGCATCATAATATCCTAAGGTCTTTACTGTAGAGAGTGCTTTCTTTAACTGATGGAATGCTTGGTTCTGTTCCTCTTTCCACAAATCTTCTATACTCGCCTTCTTTGCTATCTTTAATCTCAACAACATCTTCAATGGTTCCGTTATAGTAGCTAGATTTGGCAGCCATTTATTAATATAATTCACTAATCCTAAAAAGCTTTGAAGTTCCTCTATTGTCTTCGGAACCCGAAATTCTTCAATACTCGTCATATATTTTTTTAGTGGTTTGACTCCGTTTGGTGTCAGCTCGTGGCCCAGAAAATTTATTTTTTGCACTTTATAAACACATTTGGTTTCGTTTAATAACACATCATTTTCCTTTAAAGTCTTCATGACATTTTGCAGACGTTCGTCGTGTTGTTTTTCCTCTTCTCCATAAACCAAAATGTCATCAATAAAATTTATAACCCCATCTAGCCCTGTCAACATCCTCTCTAATATTTTTTGGAACAACTCTGGAGCGCACGTGATTCCAAACATCAGTCTTTTATATTGATATAAACCCTTAGATGTAATAAAAGTAGTCAAATATCTGGAATTTGGATGGATTTCAACTTGATAAAAAGCATTCTTAATGTCTAGCTTAGAAAAGTACTTAGCTTTCTTAATTTTGGGTAGCAGACTGTCCATACACGGTAATGGATGGTTTTCTCTCATGATTGCTAAGTTAGCGCGACGCATGTCTATGCATAATCGAATGTCATTGTTATCCTTGAGTATAGGGACCACTGGAGAAATCCATGGTGATGGTCCATGAACCTCCTCAATAATATCACTGTCGAGTAATTCCTGTATTTTTTGCTCAACTTTCTTCTCAATAGGGATTGGTATTCTCCTATAAGGCTGTGATACAGGTCTGCAAGTTTCATCAACTGGAATTTCGACCATAACACCTTTAAATTTCGGAAATGGTTTATGTGTTTGCGTTATTTCATGTACTCCAGTACCTAATCTCAGTACTCCCAGATTAATGGCAGTTTCTTTTCCTAGTAGATCTCTGGATCCACCGGTGACTACGTAGATAGTCGCTCGCACAGACTGTTTGTTCGTCTCAATAATCGTTTGAAAAGTTCCTTTTACGTTTAAAGCAGTTTTACTACCGTACGGGTACAATATTTTGTCTGAGCCTTTTGTATGATGAGAAATGTTAACCCTTTTTGTTTCAACATCTCCCAAGTTTTATCTGTAATAATATTCAGTTTACATCCTGAATCTATTAGAAAACGCAATTTTATTCCTCCCACTGTACACTCAATTGTAGCATCATCATTTACATTAAAAATATCATCAATTTTCTCTGACGTCTCCTCATTCTCAATAGAATTTATGTTCCTTTCGTCTCGTTGTCGGTTATATTTCTTTTGCTCTTCTTTCTTGTTGTCTAACCTCCGCTTCTGTGGCCTTAATCTGCATTGCATGCTAAAATGTCCTAGCTTTCCACAAGAATGACAATTCTTCCTCTTTGCGGGGCATTCTTGGTTGGGTAAGATGTGCGCATTATAACCACACCTGCCACATTTATTACAAACTTGTTTGCTTGAACTTGACTTGGTCTGATAATTTCTAATCATATGTACCTCAGATTTGTTACATATCCTATTTTCACTTTGCTCATATCGCTCTAATTGATAGCCCACCGCTTCCAGTGTATTAGCCTCCATTATTATTCTATCTAGAGTCACACCGTCTCCTGCTGTCAATATCTTTTTCCTCAGTTCTGACGATGCACATTTTTCTACAATTTGATCTATTAGTTGTTCTTCCGAATTTGTGAATTCACACCTCCTCGCTTGGTTCCTCAATCTTACTACAAACTTCTCAAATTTCTCTCCTTCTTCTTGTTTTATTTGGCGAAACACATGCCTTTCATAAATTTTATTTCTCTTTGGAAGGAAGTATCCATCCAATTTTTCTATAGCTGTTGTAAATACATCCACTCCTTCAGAAATCCCAACGTATGCTCCGGGTAAATTGTAAATAATCTCCTGTAATTCAGATCCACCTAGCAATAGCAGAGTGGCCCTTTTCTTTTCGGCGCCCTTAGTTTCAGTAGCATCCAAAAAAATTGTTAACGACCTTTTCCATCTTTCCCAACGCAAAGCAATTGTTACATTGTCGCCTTCCAAGTCGAGTTTTTCAGGAGGTGGAAGTAAGTTTGTCATTCTGAGTACAATAGGTGCAACCTGCAAAATCAAAAGTTATTGCTATGGATAACAACAAAGGTACGTATGTTTTACATTCTTATGATGAAGGCTCATACTGCCTATTGATAATTTAACCGACACATACATTATATGTATAGTTTACATTTTAACATAAGGCTTATACTGCCCACACCATTTCTACGCACGGTTTACTCTTTAGGAAGGCCCATACAGCCTAAGACCACTATTACGAACGGTTTACTCTTTAGGAAGGCCCGTACAGCCTAAGACCACTATTGCGCACGGTTTACTCTTTAGGAAGGCCCGTACAGCCTAAGACCACTAACACGCACGGTTTACAACTTAGGAAGGCCCGTACAGCCTAACACTGCTCTCACGCACGGTTTACACTTTAGGAAGGCCCGTACAGCCTATATCTCCTATATTATAAATATCAAGGGTAGGCAGTTACATAATATTATTTATGTTTTTTTTTTTTTTTATACAGTTACTTAATGCAATGATTAAAATTTAATAAAGTAAATAAATGTAGTTACTTAATCCAAATATCAAAATTTGTAGTATATAACATTTCCTACTGATTAATATGATAAATATCACACAAATAATGTTTCAACAACTAATTAATACTTAGAAGAAAGAATACCTACGCTTTAATTTGCTTTTCACACAAACTGTTAAATCAATATTTTTTATTGTATTATAAAAAATCGTATATTTTTTATTGTCTCGATAGTGACACTTAAAAAAAATATTATTCGAAAGTAAATAGTCTACATAAATGTACCTACTATTACTTAACTGATAATACTTGATATCTTCTAAGTAATTTCTATTGAGATACATAATCATTGTCTGCCTTTTCTACCTTAATAAAGTATTATAAGGAAATAAATCACTTTGATTTATTTAATTCTGTATTCGTAACTATCGTTTGCTTCATAAACAGTGCATAAAATCATCGATATTAACAATATACCTCCACCATTTTTAATATATATTATTGAGTTGACCTTTATCCTCGTCGCCACTTGTATGTACTCGCGTACACGGTGAGAAGCAAATGGCTCGTTACGTCACCAGTAGCTGGGTTAGAACACACGTCCGCTCACGACCAAGTCCGCTGCGTGACTGCCTCCCCACTACCCGTGAACCCGAGACATTCGAGTTTTGTGTCTTAATCAAATACGCAAACACTACATATATTATACTAAATCACCAGTTACTTTCATAATTTAATTTATTGTAAGTACCTCCGTGTTGGCACTTTAACATATACGACTACGTGCAATAATGGGAATTAAACTGTATTTATTTTTTTAAGATTTGCGCTTTTATTTGAATATCGAGGTAGTTAAAAAGAAAAGAGGTTATGTGTTCTCCACATTATTAGCCAACACGCAAATTTCTGCATCGCTGGAAAGTAGAGAAATGTGCAATTTGCTTACAAGATTTTGCTCTGTGATAAAAGTAAAAAATATGCGAGTTAGATAAAAAATATAATTGATCTATTTTATCATTTTTTTTTTTACAACATAAGTATATTTCACTTCATTCGAGCAATAAAATTAGTTAAACAATATCATTTTTTTATTATTCGTTTAAAATATAAAGATTCATTACTTCATGGCGGTTTCGTTAGTAAATTTAATAACTGGGAATAGACAACGAATTGACGCGTAAAAATCGCGTTGCTATAACAACGTGTATGTCATTTCATACAAAAATGTATATACTCAAACTTATTCTCGTACGTATATTTATATTGTTTATTTTATGTAATTTTAAGTATTGTTTAAAAAATATTTGCATTCTATAAACAATAACTGTGCCAGATTAAATACAAGCGCACAATGTTTTTGCTTTATTGTGCCTATGTATGTATTAAAGTATACATTTGACAGAAAACAAAAAATATAATAATAGTATATTATAATAGACGTATACTTATATATCTATATATTATAAGAAAAATATTAAATTAAAATAAAATTATGTTATTTGTGCTTATCATATATAGAGACTTATTATTAAAATAAGTCTAGGAAATATTAAGTAGTAATGTTGTATGTTAGTAGTAACACTAAGATACTCGATTATAATGTTGTGTTGAACAAACTTATGTAAAAAATATTAAAAAGTAGATTTTTTTCAAGTAAACACTAACCTACAAAATCTTTTGGATTAATCAAGTTTATGTTTAAACAGAGTTAATTAATTTTTTTATTACGCGAGATAACTAAACAAAGAAGTTCCCTTTGAACTCGAGGACATTGAACTGTGACTTAAGATGGTAATGTGTACAAGCTTCGTAGGGACTATGACAGAAAGGGGACGAAGTGAACAGGGATCATAAACATCACTATGATCGCAGGTAAGGTTTTTGACCGGACTTTTGACATCAGGGAGATTCCACACTGGCGCCCGACAAATTAGGGTGCCGAGCTTAAGATGTCACAAAGGAATTTGGTAGGCATTTAGTAAATGACAAACTTACCTTGTAAGACACTTTCCAAATTCACTTCTAAGTACCCATGTTGTATATTGATACTAAACTGTTTTCACTTTCATAAAAATAAATGGTTTCCTGCGGAATATCGATGCAGACGCTTCATTAAGACATGTTTACATAAGATCAACACCGTGTTACAAATTCAAATGACGTCGATAAAGACTTTTCGACAATAAGGATTTAGGCATTTTTCGTAATTACGAAAAACTTCTCATCTTTTCAAAATAAACAATAATGCAAAATTCCATTAATTTATATTACAAGCAAAACAATGTGTTATTTGTAATAACGAGTATTTTTTTGTAGCGGGAGTGCATAACATATACAAAGTGCCCTATTTTTTTTCACATCAAACGTTTTTACTATAACAATATGTAATCGATGCGCATTAAAGTTGTGTTTGAAATGAATGCCATAGTTCATATTCTAACAATATTTTTTATGGTGTATATATATATATATATATATATATATATATATATATATATATATATATATATATATATATATATATATATATATATATATATATATATATATATATATATATATATATATATATATATATATATATTATATATATATATATATATATATATATATATATATATATATATATATATATATATATATATATATATATATATATATATATATATATATATATATATATATATATATATATATATATATATATATATATATATATATATATATATATATATATATATATATATATATATATATATATATATATATATATATATATATATATATATATTTTTTTTGTTTATAATATATAACGCAGTCATGATATTTGTGTTTATAAAAGATATGATTGTGGGTTAAATTCCACTCAAAGAAATGAATTACTTTCGTTTGATGGAACAAAGCGCGGCATTGACTTCTGCCACTGACACACGCAATGTCTAGGTATCACTGTTTATTCTGATAGATGAAGGAGACAGTGGAAAGCTAAAATATTTTGTATTGAAGACAACACAACAAGAAAACAAAATACAATGTGTACTTGAACTCTAAATAGACGTTCCAGTAGCTTCGGAAATAAAATTAAATATTAGAAAAAGAAGATTAAAGTATTATTTATGTGATATACTTAGAAGAACTATTAATCAGCACAATGCGGGTGAATCACAGGGTCCAAAAGCAGTGGGCGCCAAGTAATCCTGTTTATTTTTATAACTTGACTTGTGATACAATAAGAAATTATATTTAGAAAACTGGTTACGCTCCTCCTGTGTGTATTTATATGTCATTCCTTTTTGGTAACGTGCGTTTCCTTTATACAAAATAACAATATCAAATGGATGATATAACCAGAGATTAAACGGCTCCAGTAGTCTTGTATTGTTTTGATTGTCTTGATATACACAGAAGTAAGAGGGAAATGTTAAATAATTACATTTACATATTCTTTTTGTTAAAATATAACTGTTATTTGTAAAAACTTAAAATAAGTTAAATTCTCGGATAACTGCAAAATATTAAAATGACTTCCTCTTTCAACTTCAGAGCCGGACAAAGACTGCATATAAACAACATTGAGAATTCCACAAATCATTGACTAAAAGGTACTAAAATGGATTAAAACAATCCATGATAATCATAACATAATCTTATTATTAAATTTATGGAGTTTTAATGTATACCTTAAATGTTTGAAATGGCAATAAATAAGCCGAGAAATGGATAATTTATAAATTAAATCCAGTATAATGTATGTACATTTGTGTGTCTTATATTATATTTCGAGTTGGAATAGAATTATAATAAAATATATTATAAATTTTATTCATGCGGGTTAATTTAAATACTACAGTAAATAATAATCCTCCTTTAAAATATATAAACAATCAAAGTAAGTTATTATGTATAAAAGCTAACACAAGATTAACTTGTCTTTCTGAAATCGTCAAATTGAAACGAAACAATGGTAATGCTAAACCAGAGTCTCGTAAATGTCTATATACTACTTTGAAAATCTTATATACGATATGGTTAAATGCATTTAAAAAGTAATAAAGTTATTTTAGGTCTGACGTGAACGAGTGTTAGAAGTTTAAAGTGTATTTATGTACAATTAATGTAAAATAACTAATTCATATATCTTAATAACATTTAAAATATATATAATACGATAAATTATGGCCTATATATAATAAATGAAACAATGCGTTTTCATATAAACATATTTTCACAATATGTTCCGCTCTAATGAGTCAAGTGTTCTAAGAACGAGGAGTAGCATTTGCAAGAATCTCGTTCAACGAATGTGTAATCCAATTGGCATTGGGTATTATTGTATCCGAGTATTGCACTTTTTTCAATAATCCAATTTATTAAAATTGTCTGGATGCCTTGTAATGTTATTTTTAGGGGTTCCAAGGTATTAAATTCATTATACATTTAATTTTATTAAATTTATTATACATTATTGTACAACAAGTGGTAGTCCGCAACTTTGCTTGCATGAACTATAGTCATTTTGTCTGTGACACTTACAATAATCCCGTTTATGTCATATCCCATGTATATACACTGTCTTATCTTGTTTTTGTGTCGCATTGGTCTCGATTTTCAATATTTTTTTATTTACTAATGTGCTATTGCTTTATTTCATAAGTTTAAGAAGGTATATAAAATACCTCCTTCGTCAGTTATATAAAATACCTCGGTCGTTTGTTAGAAGTTCTAGACCTTTAATTTTATATGTTAATGAAAAACGCTAATGAAGCTGAACAATTTTTACTGAGATTACGTTACATTATTTCTTGTAATTTAGCTGTGCTTTTTTGTTTTGCTATAAACGCCTTTGTCAGGTCGAGCTGAAACAAACTCTGTCATAAAATATATGTAGGTAGGAATTACACGCACTTTTAATTGTTGTATCATCAATGACATAAAAAAATATATGTAAATTAAATGACTGATGATGGAATGTAACTGAAGTGAAATTTGGCAGCAAGTGAGAACTTACAATACGAATAAGTATTTCGTAGAAAAAAAATAATTACAAAATACGTATCGGATCGTACATTTTATACAATCATCAAATAGATCCACTATTTGATGATTGTATAAAATGTATTAAAAAGTTATATTTGTAGTATATTTTATACAATTATCTAATAAATCTGCTTATGTATGTTTTTCAATTTTAATGTCTCTATGTTATATGATTTATACAACAAAATTAGTACAAAATATTTCATGTATAATTTATCTTTTCATTAAAGTAAAGTTACTATCCGCTTATTCTTGTAGAAAAAACATAAAATATATAATTATGTTAAGTTGTATAGCAATATATAACACTACACACTCACTCACTCTCACTTAGCTTCACGCTGTAACCCGCATATGGCAGGGTAGGCAGAGGAAACTTATGAACCTAGTGTTAAGACACTCCGTTCCACACTTTCCGCCGTATTTGAGGTACTGCGTATTGAGTGGCGGAACTCAACGCCGCGTTATGTCTTGTACCAGAACGGAGAAATGAAAACATGAAATATTTAAATTGAAAATTTTAAATACTTCATTTTCTCGAGTAAGTGAGGATCGAACCCACAACCTATCATTTACAGTCGCACGCTTGTGCCGCTGCGAAGTGAAATGTTTAAATAAAGTTATTACTAATAATAAACTTATAAATAAAAAAAATCAAGAAATGGGAATTTTGTGAAAATCAAAAACTAGAAATTATGTTAATATATGCTACAAATAAAAATCACGAACAACTTAGTTGTAGTTGAAGTTTATTTCATACTATATATTAAATAGTGTATAGGTACCCTCTTATGGTTTAACCAAGCTGCTATTATAGTTAGGTCTTCTAGGTATTAAATTTTTAAGTGACAATTGAAAATGCTTATCGTATTCATCAATTTTTGTTAAGGTAGCATTTAATTAGTTTTTATGGTCGTCCTAGGATAACTTTAGTACTAAATCAGATGTGTCAGTTGTCGAGGTCCAACAAATATAATAATGTAACGTAACGTTTAGCTAAGGATGTTGTGTTCCGGAACTACTAATCTTATCAACTTATTAGAAAGGCGATAAAAAAAATATTGTAGTATATTTTTTTATATTATTTTCATCAGTCCTTACATTTGACGAATAAAAATATATTGTGATGACGTGGCTGCTACATTATTTTTAGACTTCATAGTATAGACAGTAAATATGCACTAACGTTCGTAAGATTCGACTTTTGATGTGTTTAAGAATTTTATTGAGTAATAAACTGAAATTCCTCTGACTGGGAACTAGTGACGGAAGTAATTTTATTTTTAGACTAAATTAAATGATCATATAACTTTAAAGAATTTATTTTATATGAAAATAAATTCTTTAAAGTTATATTTTCATATAACTTTGAAAAAGTAAATGTATTTGATTTTCAGTAATTTCTGCACACTAGGCTGAGAAAATTTTGTCTCAGGTCATTTCCGCTGTACAATTCTTTAATATTTATAGCCATAACGTATCAGGTAACAAGCACGTGATCCTTTATGTCTATAAATGGTAACGAACCTAAGCGCTGTGTCGAGTTCCACCACTAATTACGCAAGAAGCCTACGCCTCAAGAATTGGGCGGAAAGTGGACAAAGGAAGTTTCTGAATGTGTACTTTTTTAACTTTTTTTAACGGGTACTTTCTTAATGAGTATCTTAACACTACGTTCACTGGTATACTGGTGTGAAGCTAAAGAAAAAAATATGTTTCAGGTGGTAGAGCATACTGTCGCATTCTCTTTACCTAAACTTACATTTAACATGTACGATCTAACGTGATTTGATGCCATCTGTGGTTGTCAGCCACAAATATAATAAGTATATGTTATGGCAGTAAAAAAATACATTTAATATAAAAAAAGTCTAATATAGGCATAATAAATATTTATCAATATTTTTTATCATATATTTATAAATATTTATCAATATTTTTGAGGCCTGTCGTGGCGCAGCGGCACAAGGGTGTGGCTGTAACCGACAGGTTCTGGGTTCGATCCCCAGTCGAGGAAATGAAATATTTAATATTTTCAATTTAAAATATTTAATGTTTCATTTCTTCGCTCTGGTAATAAGGCAAAGCGCGGCGTTGAGTTCCGCCCCTCAACACGCAATGCCTCAAATTCGGCGGAAAGTGGGGAAAGGAAGTGGAACGGAGTGTCATAACACTAGGTTCCACTTCCGTTCCCTCTGCCTACCCTGCCTAGTGCGGGATACAGCGTGAGGCTGAAAAAAAAAATCAATATTTTTTTGTATTATTAATATCATTCTAGCTATTAATATTTGAATTTCTTAGTGTACCTAACATTTTGAATACACCAAAGCCCACATAAACAAACAAACACCTTTGATATTTACACAATGTGACTGTAGAATTTATTATTGTAACGAACCGATAAATGTTATGTTTAATAGATTATCTAATGAATCTACAGATTTATGGTATGCTATATATAAACAGTGATAGTCTTAGTCTAAAATATTTAAGCTTAGAATTCTTCGTCTAAATTGAAGATATTACCTATTCTTTAATTAAAAAAAGGAGCTTCCTACTTTTTTAAGAGGTAAGAAGAATAATGGGAACAGAACGGATTGCCTATTAAGGCACTCCGTTCTGTTCCCCATTTTTCAGAAAGAATTTGGGAACCTAGTATTAACCCAAATTCTTTCTGCCTACGAAGAAGTATGTGAAATTATTTTATTATATTTATAGATAACTTAAATAGTACATTATTTTATATTTACAACCAATAGAATACTCATGATCTGTTTTTCAAACATTTTCTATTCCTCAAATTCAAAAAAAATATATAGAATATATAAACTGAGTTAATAATATGCGTAGAATACATTTTAAATATAATATATTAGTCGATACAATTATTATACAAGTTTGTAGTAAATGTATTTACTAAATAATATTGCGACTACATAAAATGTGACCGAAACACAAAAACAACATTAATGTCGTAACAAGGTTAATTGGACGCCATGATTCTGAGGCTTAATAATAAATGAGTAAATCTGGATATTCAGGATAAAAGGACGCGTCATAAGGGACTTACATCTAAATTACATAATCATTCACGCGTATATTATTCATATTTATGTATATTGACCGCTCGTATTAAGCATATTAATGATCTTTTGTTTTTCGAAATTTGAAAACGGAGTGTTCTCCACGTAGTAGGGTAAAGGTGAACCTAGTTCACAGATAACCCTACTACATGGGATACAACGTGACTATAAATAATCAGTTAAAGTAACTAGTAATTGAAATTTCATAGATTAGCTAAGACTGGCTGATTACATGGCGTGGTTGTCAATTCAAATGAAATATTAAAGAAAAATATATTTATATTTTTGTTAATGTTAATGGTAGAAAACTGTAGCCACATAAATTATCAAAAAGCTACGGAAGACATAAATTGTTTTTTTTTTTGCTATATCTTAAAAATAAAATGAAAAGAAACTCTACAAATGCAAAGTGAGGCAACACAACGCCGTTGGGCAATTGCTGAGGAAAAATATGAAATATAATTCTACAAAACCATTTTATTGGATGACAATGAATTTATATTTTATATAAGCTTACAAGTTGAGTATTAGTATGTAGCTGTTAGAATTTATGAATCGTGGCGCAGTGGACCAACGCGTGACCATAAAAATTAAGGTTGTGCGCTCGATTTCCACTAGGCGAATTCAATTACTTTAAAACTTGTTATTAAAGTCAGTCGTATTCAATTTGCTTGTAAGGCTCTCAGTATCGACGGCTACGCAATGTTTCTACGACGTAGTATCTACGGCGATATTCCATTGCTTATTAGTATGGTACACTGTAAATTATTTTCTATGTACTAAATATATCTAAAATATATGTTCAATTCAAGTTCCTATATATTATTAACATTTCAAATATATATATATACATATATATATATATATATATATATATATATATATATATATATATATATATATATATATATATATATATTATATATATATATATATATATATATATATATATATTTATATATATATATATATATATATATATATATATATATATATATATATATATATATATATATAATTAAAATAATTGTGTTTGTCTATCGTTTTTAATAATTTTCATCACAGCTGAACCTATATGTTTTAGGATTTTCCTTAAAAGATATTAAACAAATATTCGTATGAAGATGCGAGAAAAGCCGCGCGAGCCGCGTGTACTAAATAATAAAAATAAACTCTCCCATACCAAACAACGAAAAATATATTATAAAACAAAACATGGTACGGCCACGTGATAGAATTCATTTTAGAAAAGACTCTATCTGATTTTCATACTGGTTTTGACATGTGATTTCTGTAAATAATACAATATAGAAATATCAAAAAACTAAAAATACACATCTAAATATATTTTAAGAAAATTTTGAATTTATCCAGTTACGTAGAAATTTCTTACATAATATATGTAATATTTAGCTGAGATATTGAGATTTAACAGTTTAAATATAGCATATACTTTAATAGACCCCATCGTTGCGTACCCCACAGCGTTACAGTGTACAGACTGTGCAGCACAGAATGCGACGATTGTAGTTCGATTTTTAAAATCTGGATTTTTGGAAATGATTTAATTCTAGGTTCCCTCTGCCTACCGTGCTACTACTACCGTGTACTATGCGAAATACGAGGCGAATCATGCTCATATATTTTATTTTTATTGTAAGTTTTAAATATATTTCATTGCATAATAAAATGTTATACGATCTTTTGGCATAAATATCTGGTGACAAATACAATACGTTAAAAAAAGAGAAAATAAATTAAATGCATGCCTGCGCTGTAGATGTTAGAATAAAGCAATATGTGGTGTAGATGTCGGAATAAAGGATCTTTGGAGCTTTTTATAAAATAATACAATAATTAATAATACGATCGTAAAATTATTTATTTATTAAAACAGCACTTCCACAATTTATTATTTATCTTTGTGGTGTACACAAAAGACATTACACGATCAACAACACAACACCAATAATAATACTAAGCATCATCAAAGAAATGAATTACGTTTGAGAATCGACAATTCTGCTGTAAGTGCAAAATTTATCCTTGCACTGATCTCTATTATATGATGTGATAACATGTTTTTATTATTTTTAATCGTATAAGAATCCTCAATAGGTAAAAATGGAACCCTTAGAGGATCACTTAGTTGTCCGTCTGTCGAAACAATTTATCTCAAGATCCAGTGGTGGCATTAAGCTGAAATTAATATCAAATATTTAGGTCTTACAGTCCCTTAGGATACAAAGAAAATTTCTAATTTCTAGGTCAACGCAATCAAAAGATTCAAGCATTTATACGTCGTTTTTGCTGAATTTTGAACGAAATTCACTGCGATATCAAAACCTTCAGGGACTACTCCGTGGAGTTATATTTATAAAAATTGGCACAATTAGTGAACTTATAATACAAAAAAGGACAAACTTCTAAAATATGAAAAAGAAAATAATAAACTTATAATTCCACGCCCGCAAATTTACGTGTGTCAAGTAGATTCGCAGTGTAAAATCAACCAGAAGTGATTCCCGTTGAATTTACACTTATTAAATTCGGGAAGAAAAGGGAATTTGCAGTACAAACAAAACAAAGAACCCGAAAAATGGAAATGAATGTCTTATATACCAGAGAAAACCTATTGCAATATTAAGTTATTGTTAAATTCATATAAAAAAAATGTACTTTCATTTGTACTACCCATTTATCTACAATGCTGATGCTGGTAGGAATCCGTCGGTCGGCGAGTTAGAATCACATTTGACCGGTATTTAGAAAATTGCTGTTTTGTAAGTATTAGAAGAACCTATATTGTAAGTGTCCCTATCCATACATGGTGATGATAAAATCGAGGGCAAATTACAAAAAGGCGGTCATTAGAGATTGAAAGAATCTGGGCAGTTGAGTCCCGATGCACGGAGATCAACGCTCCCATTGTGTCGAGGAAGGTAGTGACAGAGAAAATTAGGAGCCAGATTTGTTCGGTATTTTTATGTATTAAAATTATTCGAAAAGCGGGCAGCTGTAGCTAGCTACGATAGGTACGAGTATATATATCACGCTGAGAGTGCGCGCCGCCCAGTCGCTTGCAAGCTCTGTCTCTATACGCACGTAGAACTTTGTGCGCAGTGAATTCAATAAACACTCTTATCAATATTGTAATATTTCATTGATTTGCAATACTGTTGGTTTTGTATTCATACTTTAAAAAGTGATTTATATACTTTTGTGCTTTGTACTAGACTGTAAACATTGAATTGTGGAACCGGCACATTACTGACCTGAAACCGAAAGCTCCATTCGGCCCTTTTCATAGATTATTAGGTGAGTATATTGAATATTTGTATAAAATTTCTAAAAATAGAGGTTATATTGTTGGTGCGAATTGTTATATTTTTTATAATAGTACTTATAAAATTGTAGTATAACAATATAACATTTATTCATTGTCTTATTGTATGTTTAACGATAAATTGTCAAAGCTTTTGTTTCAAAGATAACTCTTGTTAAATTTTCTTATAACAAACACATCATATTTTAAGTAATTGTCAGTTTTTATTAAAACTACAACTAATTTAGTTATATGTTAACTTTTCAATTTAATATTTAATATTCGTGATTGTAAACATTGACATATAATTAGTTAAACCACAACATGGCAATAATACTAGTCCATGTGTAACTTTTAATAATAAAATTCCATAAAGAATGATTTCTTTATAATAATATTCGTACTCATACTCGTACTGAACTTCACACTTTATCCCGCACATGGCAGGGTAGGCAGCGGAAACTTGGGAACCTAATGTTAAGACACTCCGTTCCACTTCCATTCCCCGTTTTCCGCTGAATTTGAGGCATTGCGTATTGAGTTGCGGAATTCAACGCCGCGTTTTGCCTTAATATTCATAATATAATGAAATTATATTTATTAGGAGAATGTTATCATGTGCTAATCCCGGTAACATACTATCTATATATCGATTTTCATTTGAATCTGTCAATGTCCTTTATCGTAGTCATTGTGGTGCAATAAAACATCGACTGGTCGTAAATACATTAGTCGTTGGTTTGATCCATGTTCGATAAAATGAATAATTTAAATACTTCAGCAAGCAAATCTCTTCTCTTGTAAGAGCCTTGAGGTGTGTTTCACTACTCAACTTGTAAAGTGTTTGAATTCAGAAATTAGATAATAAAATGTCTTGGCTCTAGAATGCCTATGATTTTTCTTTTATGGGCGCTAAATGACACACTGGAAATGATCAACATGTTTTTAATAATGCCTATAATAAGATAATAATTTTTACATACATAGATAAAATATGCACACTTGAATTAGACAATATTAAAAATAATAAAAATAAAGCCAAATATATAAATTTTGTTGTCATCGGTAACTTCATATCGTATAAAAATATGAAAGTAAATTTTCCATGCGATTCCAATTTTTATTCAAATATTTTTCCATCATCGCTAATTGCTTACGAATAAGAACGTTACACATCATAAACTACGTTGATTTTGTTTTATTTTTTGTTATTTAATAAAAAACATTACATTTTCACTTTTTTTAATACGTTATTTGAAGATTAATATTTTACAATATTTCCAATAAAAGACTTAATATCGGTGTACTTAGAATCGACTAATGACCATAGAAACATAAACAAGAAATATAAAGCTAAATTGGATTTTGTCAATTTATCCAAATTCTGTATTATATATATACTGTCTATTTATAGTGCAATAAAATTCAAAGCCAAAATATGCAAAATTGATATTTTGCCATTAAATGAATACATATAATTTAGATAGCAAAATGCTCTTTTATCGCAATAATAAATAAATCATATGTAGAATCAAAATCGCAAACACATTTCAAGACCATTGCACTTGACTTTATATTACTATTTTAGATTTTAGTCAAATGACGTTCAGCACGACGTCAAATCTGCTATATATTTACGTCACTTATATCTTCACTACAAGTATGTATAAAATACTTATTATGTACTCATAGTATATCCATGATATAACATTTTAATGACGTATTCGTAGATGTATGAAATGAAAATATTGAAATACCAAATATAATAACAACATTCTTATTACGAGCTTATTTCACAGTACGAGTAACTAGGTTAGCAAATGGGAGATGTAAACAGCTATTCTACTCGAAGTGTGAAAACACAAAAGTAAGCAATCTTCAAGGTCCCAACATAGTTTTTAATTCTAAATTACATACTTTTATGGATAGAAAATACGAAAAATAATTTAATTAATTGAATGTAGAACTTTTTCTTAATGAAAATGGAATATATCGCTCTGAAGGTTAGCATCTCAAAACTTTCCCAACTGTAAATTATATTAGAAATAGCCTAAGCTACGCACGTGTTATTCGTTCATGTTCCGACTGTTTATTATTATATTAAAGTGTAATAAGCGTTGATGTATTTAATCAACACTAATAGACATAGAAAATATTTTTTTCACTTTCAAACAGCGTAGACTATAAAATATTGTTGAAGATGTTTTTAAGTATTTATTTTGTTAGCTTTACCGCTACCAAAATTGATTCCTTACAATAAACCCGCTATGTTATAACTATTATACGTTTCTAAGTAGTTGTATACACACAATTATATATATATATATATATATATATATATATATATATATATATATATATATATATATATATATATATATATATATATATATATATATATATATATATACATATATATATATATATATATATACATATATATATATATATATATATATATATATATATATATATATATATATATATATATATACATATATATATATATATATATATATATATATATATATATATATATATATAATGTTTGTAAGTTATAAGTTATAAACACAGTGCTCCACGCGTGTTATATGGATACGAGCTTATTCTTATCTCACAGTATCTGTGATAAAAAGTAATATAAGTAGTAATAAAAGTAATGTAAGGTTTTCAGGTGTTTAGTGGGAGAAGAGTTGAACTAACCATTTTGTCTTTTATATTATATTCATATCCGCTTTATATTAATAAAACATTATGTTGTCATTTTTCCTGTACTCGATTTCAAATATTTACATACACTTACATTATGTTTTTGTCTTTATTTTTCATTTAATTAAATCGGAAAATGAAAAAATATTTAAAAAAAAATATAACAAGTCACATAATCAGCTTATTATATTTATTTAGTATGAATTAATATTAAAATTCATCTGACCTCTAACCTAGATTCAAAATGATATATGAATTTTCATAAGTAATAAAGTATTTAATTTGACATTATTGCCGATAAACGCTTTTGTCTACTTGGTTACTAAGTCAATTAAAAAATTGAGCAATTTTTATAACTATATCTTATTGTAGACGGATAACTGGGTCAAGTTCACCACGAAACACCATCGCTCGATGATATATGGTTACATGTAATGGAAAAATATATTTCAAGTTCAGCTAGCCCTTTTGATCTCGTTAACATAAACAATCCTCTAAATTCAGCCCTTCATAAAACGTAAAATTTAACTCTACTCCCGTTTTACGTTTCATTGAATACCAAAAATGTAAACGATATAAAAATAAACAAATACGCAGTGATGTATATTGATCACCTTCAAATTGTTTAGAATGATCAAGTCATTATTTTTAATCGCTATAGTAAACTTGCGAAATTATAAATACGCTTGATTTTCTTAAAGAAATATAATTTTCTATGGGTATAAACATTATTTTATAAATATATTGTTAATGGGAATAATGTGATTTTTGTTTCATACTTGTGTTGAAAGCTTAATTTTTTTTTCAATTAAATGAATTCCAAAGAGCTTTTAATTGGCTTTTTCGTATTTTAAATATAGCAGAAAATTTAATAACATTCAATATTTTATTTGATGAAAACCAGAGTAACAAATACAAAGAGAAATCACATTGTCAATATTATTCTAAATAATTGTCCAGATATCCGCCTTGGTGAGTGTATGTTCAGCAGGCGTTCACCTCGTGCACTAAATATAATTTCATTCACATACCTCTTGCTAATCCATTTCTCTTTGATGGGTGATTTAGTGACTATTATATATTATACTATTCTTTCTTAGTTTCACGCTTTATGGTTGTCTATAAGCACAGAGTAAAGAGAATGGAGTATCATAATAATTTTGTTCTCCACTCTCCGTCTGTATTCTAAGCATTCGAGTGTTAGGTATTGGAACTCAATGCTACACTTTGTTTTACCAAACGGGAAGTTAATACCATAGAATAAGGATGTAAACCACAACCATTATATCTTTTACATGTTTCCATAGAGGCACTCATTGTAAGCTGGTATAGAGGTCTTATCATATTTAGGTAACCGTACAAAAGATCAATAATACAAATTTTGTAATGAAATCTTTTACATGAATAAATACAGCTTAAACAACAAAAGTTCTTACACCAGACCATTTGCCGAACAACGTTGCTGAAATAAAAACGATGTAAACACTTCACATTCATGCTATTGATGCGCAATAAATCTAAGGTTAATAGGTGGCACAAATCTAAATTCATAAGTAGTTAGTACATTAATTTATGGTATGTCTGAATGATTCATTAAACATGAGAGCATACGTATAGTACATATAGTTACATACATATAGTTTATAATAATAAATGAAGTAAATATTATAAAATGTAAGTATAATTTAAAAATAAATGTAATTACCGTGAACTTATTCCAATATCGTTCAGTAGGTTTACAATTTTGATTGTTATCTTTTTGTGAAAATTATGAGCTCAAATGTTTATATAACTCAAAATTGCAGCTTTCATGTAACCACACGGAGGCGTAGGCATTATAAAAAAGAGTAAATAAAGTAGATATTAAAATTACTAATAATTCTCTACAAAAAATCGATTAAGATCACAAATCTCATAAATATAAGCAACGCATTGTACTCAAGTGTGTTACAATTTTCGATTTAACCTTGAACACTGAAAGCTTGAGAATTATATGGAAGGCTTTTCTGAAGGCTCTAACCTTCATCGTTAAGTATTAGATTAGGGTATTTTGATATAATCGATAAGTAAATACAAAATTGATATCAATATTGCTTAGGATGAACTTTAAGTACTTTTTTTATTTTTTTTTATTTATTATTATTTAATTTTGATTGCAGGCTGAAATCTAATTTGTCGACAATTTAAGATATTTCAAATATTCTATGCAGGCCGTCGTGACTCAGTCTAACAAGGGTGACTGTAGACGCGATAGTTATGCGTGAGACTAAGCGCGGCGTTGAATTCCGCCGCTTAAAACGTAATGCTTTAAAATTCCGCGGAAAGTGGGAAACGGAAGTGTCCTTTTAGGGATGGAGTGCTATATGTGGGATACATTTATTTAAGTTACATTGCACAATCTATGTGCTTAATATCCATAGAAGTATTTTTTCAGCTTCACGCTGTATCCCGCACATGGTGGAGTAGGCAGACCTTGCAACCTAATGTTAAGACAATCCTTTCCGTTCCCCACTTTCTGTTGAGTTGCGTGTTAAGTGGCTATCGGCAACCCCGCGCTTTGCGTGTTACCAAAACGAAGAAATAAAAATATTAAATATTTAATTCGTATTCGTATTACTCTACATATATACATATCCCTTAAAGGAAGACGCTGACGTAAAGACAAGATGCATCCTCAGACGGAAACTTATTTCAATTTGCATCTTGTTATTATATTTACAAGTTAATAGTTTACACTAGGTGGGTGGATGTACCGCAGCTATCTCCGAGCGCTAAGCAATTTCACCCACGTAGTGCGCACTACGACTTTATACCCTTGGTGTAATCAATTCCAAGTGCCAAACAGACCTTTATTAAAAATTCAACCACCCACCAAGTGTGACCTTTAATTCAACTACATATTTTAAATGTTTTCACAAATATTTGCTTATTAACCTAATGTTAATAAAGTAATAATAAATTACTTAAAACAATATTTTGGGTTTGGACAAATAGGTACATATCTACGAGAGTGGTCTGAATTTTTTTTAACCCTAACCTGAAGATGGCAGCACTCGTAAATAAAAGCTACTAAATTTCGTTTGTTCGTCTGTTGATAATTACTCACCAAAGTTTCAGCTATTTTCGACGCGCAATTTTTAATGTTACAGTCATGTGTGTGAGTCGATGTGACTTTTTTTTTAAATGGACAAGATCATACTTATTGTCCATTAAAAAAAATCGATATATTTATCGATCGAAGATATTTATTTTTGAAAATATCCCTTCGCAAATAAAGGATTCTGTGTATGGAGACTCTGCACCATTATTTACCATAGTAAAATTTTGGGCTGCTGTATTTAAACATGGTCGTTGGAGCTTGAGAGACGATGAACGTTCGGAACGTTTAAAAACTGCAACTATCGACGAAATTATCACCAATGTTCACCAAATGGTGCTTGATGATGTTTAAACTGCTTGACCATCCACCTTACTCACCAGATCTGTAGCCCAAAGTGACTTATTTTTGTTCTCTCATCTAAAAATTACATTTAGAGGACATAGATTTTCGTCAAATGCTTTCGTGATTATGCAGGAAAAAATGTCGAGTACTATTTGGACGAGTTACAGAATTGGGAGGATCGCTGGGGAAAATGTGTAGAGTTATTCTCGAAAAATAAAAACAAAAATCAGAAAAAATTGCTTGTAGATATCTTTGTTTGGTTGGAAACTTTTAAACCATACTCGTACAGGAAGCATTTTGAGTGAAAGAAGTATATACGTAAAATATAGTGAAAATTGTGTAGTTTTCCCATACGTAATTAGTGTCGTTGACAAGGACGAGATATTTTCAGTATAATTCACATTGTTTCTAGTTAAATTTAATCATGGATAAAATACTATAGTACCTACTAATAATATACAGTTCATTATGGAGGCTACACAAAAGTAACACGTGTTCAGCTCTAATTATACCTATTATATCTTTATAAGTTAGCCACGAGGTTATTGTTTACTTTGTACTGGAACTTTACTTGCTAGCAATTTCTAAGCACGTTTTGCTTATGATCACGGGGTAGATCACATTGTCTTACTAGTCAGATTCAATAAATAATTGTATTAGCTTAGCTTTTATTAGGTTTATTTTTTATTTTTTATTCCTATGATATACAAAAGATATCTTTTGTTTATAATTTATACAAGTGACGCGCTCGCTGCTTCGCCCGCTTGCTCTATGTCATTAACCTGAATTACTCTGATGATAACATATACAATTTGTATGTACATATCCAATAGAAAACTAAAAATTCAGCCAATTTAATAAAACTAAAAAAAAACTAAATTGAAATAACTTTTTCATTAATGAAATGATTGAAGAAAGAGCTAAATGTTAAGGAAAGCTTACCAACATTAATAGTAATTTGCATTTAAATCGGCCAAGCTCTTTCTGAAATTAGCCTAAACGAATGCACACGAATGGCAAAAAAAATTTTTAAGATTTTATATAACGCTGATAAAAACTATCCTTTATTTCCAATAAAACACGTTACATTCTATTCAAGGGGGTCATCAATGCCACCACGAAGATATCTCTATTTCTATATAATTATTTTAAAAGAAGCAGAGAGCTGTCTGCATTTTCGAAGTTTTTATGTAATATACAGCTGCGTCAAAAACAAAATTTGGCAGCATTCATCCTTTTTTTAGCACCATCAACAAAATATATTATAGCTTGGCGCCAAATATAAATAAAACTTGACATCCGTCGCGACAAATACACTACCGGAGTATCCACTGTAGTGCATCAAACTCCAGTCCAATGTTCTTTTAACTTTTTTTATAAATACATCTTAAACGCCGCTACTGGATTAAGTAAAATTAGAGGCGAGCGTGTAGCGTAATTCAAAGTTATTTATCTATACAAAACTTCTATATTTAGTACCAGGACAACATAGAAAAACTCGGAAACCAAGTGTTGAATCAAAATATGGTATTATAATTATCCATATGTGAGTTGTGACGTTGGTGTAGTGTTTATTACTCAATTGGGACAACCGAATTTAACCAAGGAAGGATAGTAGAAAAATGTTAATTGAATATTGAAAAATATAATTAAGCTATTATCGATATGTAAAATATTTACTGATGTGTATATTTCAAGTTTAGTGACATTGTATATTGGTATATAATCATTAGGAAAGTATCTGTAAATAATAAATGTGAGTAGATTGTAGTATCGAAAATTCCTTTCCCTGATATGCATATATTGCATAATAATTTTTAAATTTTAATAATTTGTTCTGATAGTATAAAAAAAATCAAATTTTATCTTTTTTGTTACGCAAAAGAGCTTTACTTTCTTTGCCATATTCAAAAAACTGAGAAATTACATGAAACTTTGAACGAAATTATTTAGAGCAATAAAAATGCTAATAAAATTCACGTAAAAGTCCTAGATCTAAAGTTAACATAAAACGCTAGTTTAATTGCAGTGTAGAGTGGTAAATTCGTACTTCTGATAAACCGCTACAGCGCAAAATTAGGTTGATTTATTGGTGATATATTATGAAAATGAAACATCAACATCTTAAAGTACTAAAAGTATCATGAGTTATTTGCAATTTAACAAGCCACTTGAAAAATTATACACCGAACAGAAGGTTAAGCTTTATTATAAGTACCTTGACAACAAATATATTATTATTATTATTTTAAAGATACAATATAACTAAAATATTTATATTGTATCGCAGTTGTCGAATCGCATCGCAGATATGAATTCAAATTCCGCTCTGATGAACAGACTTGAGACCAAATCTTACATTGATGTAAGATTTGTTCAATTGTGCATTTTTTAACATGTTTTTACAGCCTACAGCCATTTCTATACTATACTAATTTAAATTTTTTTTTCGGTCTACACAGCGTAATATGATAGAAGCGTACATGAATGTAAAATAAAATTGTTGGCAAAAGAATATCTGAAACATATTTTATTAATGTTGTGTATTGTATACAAAAATCAAGATCGTCTTCATTATACTCCTATTGTCATTTGCACGTTCTTCTAGGGTTATTCAACCAATCAGTAGATAAGTACTGACGTAAAGAAACTATTTATACCACCTCATTTCCCCTCATGTTTTTATTGTGAGATTTTTGAAATAATCACGCTTACGCTCTTTATTATTTTAACATTTACTTAGATTTAAAAACAAACTATAACAGCATACATGTTCATCATTCTACAAAAGAAATACGATATTAGTTATACATATAGCAACTTTTTTTATTTTTTGTATAAAACGAGGCTAAATTAGTCGAGTCTAATATAATAATAAAAACACTGCATATAACAAGCTATTTTCTAATGTTGTTAAGTGAATTGTGATAACGATATGTTAAAATGCATAATTACATTATGCAAATTAAGATATTGAAAAAATATGATACCAAAAAATTTTTTTCTTTTTTAAATTGTTTCATTAGTTTACTTCAAAGTTCATACGTACGTTATACCAGCTTACAGGAAATGTCAATAACAAAGTTTTATTTTGTTTCAGGTACTTACGCAATCATGAGGGACGAGCGTGCCAGTCCACCGCGTGTGCGTATCGCCGTCATTGGTAGCTCCCGTGTTGGCAAGTCCGGTAAGACATCGTAGACTATTTATTATTCAAAAAAACATCACTGAGTAAACAAAGCTTCAATTAATTAATGACTTCCTAAATTGTTTGATAACATACTAAATATTCGTTTTATTTTAGGAAAAAATCTTTTGTTTGTGTAATAATTTATTCTTAACCAAAATGTCTACCAAATGTTTTACCCTAGATATATTAACCATCTATCACATGGTTAATATTTATAGGTTACGGCATTTTAACATTTTTAGACTACATTTACTTTCTCAAGTTTGAGAAATATGAAACTGCGCAATATTTTTTTCTACTCTACATTTACTGACACCAAAAAGGATACCGCGGCTCGCGACATCTTAATGTGCGTGTTGATGTGACCTCGTTTATTTAATGATATAACACTTCATTTGACACATACGCTTTTAAAATTCAGCAAATAGCTATTAAATAGTGGCTGAAAATCTGTCAATGTACGTAAAAAGTTAAAGAAATTTACAGGGAAAAAAATAAAATGTATAATTTTATTGAACAATTAATAACTTTTTATAGTTCATATAAACGAAAGAGATATATATTGCAAAGAAACATCAATCTGTTTTTAGTCCACAGGTCTTAAAATATTTTTTAGACATTGATTTTTATTTTTTTTTTTTGCAAATAATTACTTTTATTTTTTTAATTAAAATATTCCTTATAATAATGAATAAGAAAGAAAAATGATAAAACCTCTGTTGTTCCTAAATTTGAAAAAAGATAATAAAAATAAGACACAATGACACTGGCAGTTACTGATTATTCCTTCATTTTGAATTTTGAAAGTACGTGTAGGTACAATGCAAAATATCAAATACGTGAAAATAATTATTTAAAAATACAAGCCGATTTCTATTTTATTTCTTCATAACTTTATTATTAACAAACAAAAATAAAAACAATATTGAGTAGGTATAATAATTTTTAACTACCTATAATTTTACAAAAATATATGTTTCAAAGAAACATTCCAAACTAAGAATTTATAACTTTTGAAATGTGTGTTAAAGTTACTAACCGTATATTGCCATTAAGATCTTTGTTCAATTTATAGAAAAAATGCATTTGATTTGTAGATAATCTTAGCATTCAACAACTATCATTTCTATCATTTTACATACCATGACTTCTAAGCAACACTGAGAAAATAATATTTACAACATACATATATATTTACTTGCTTAAGTCCCATAATAACTATATGACCATATTTCCTGATATACATGTATATAATGTATTGTTTTACTTTTGTTACAGCTCTAATTGTTCGTTATCTTACAAGAAGATACATTGGTGAATATCATTCAAATACTGGTTAGTATAACAATCTTCTCCGAAATATTACAATTCATTTAGTGTTTTTGCTGTATTGGATAATGTTCAAATATGTTTTACAGATCTCCTGTACAGACAAACAGTACCAATAAACGGAACCCCAGTGGAATTAGAAGTTATAGATGTATCTGGCTCCAACGTTGACAAATTTCCAACGGAACAGGTAATTGAATGAAATACTTTAGATGGATTACATATACCGTGTGTATACTCAAATAGGCTGACTGACTTTAAATAGATTGACTATTATCATAACATTAGAAGATATTAAACTATCATATGTAAAAGTAGGTGAATCTGAGACAATCCTCAGTGTCAATGATATTCACCTTCAAACAAACCCAGCAATGAACGGCCTTTGGCACCCCTTTACTACACATATTAAATCACAAAAAGATTAAGGATATTTTAGTTTTATTTTAAAACAACAAGAAAACTTTTTCGAGGTCACATGTTACAGGCCCGACCTAACGTCGTCGTTATGAGGCGAATTAACGACACCTTTATTTTTATTTCTTTTTTATTTTACTGCGGCTCCAATTCAAAGCTTCCGTATATTTATGCCGTAGTTTAATTCATCAATTTAAATTTAAATTTTCTCGATGATAGAAACCACCTGCTTTTCCTACTTATCTGTTCTCCCATTTAATGGAAATTGAAATGTTATGGTCAACAAAATCATAGATTACTTCAGTCTGAACCCGTTCAGTGTTCCAACAAGTGGGTTAATCGTCACAAATATAATACGAATGGCTGAGGAGTGAAGTCGTTCCAGTGACCCGTACAACGCGTTCTGTATGAGTCACTTTGTTTACAGTTGAACGCTAAATTAATAATTTGTCTTACCTGAGCCAGCATTTGTATAATTCCTTTGTTTTAAAATTACGTTTTTATTTTTAATTGTTTATTTTATTTTATTTTAGATTTATTTTGTATCCCGACTAATAGAAGGGTAGGCTAGGGGGCCTGGAAACCTAGTAACTTGGAAAACTAATAACCAAGCATTACCGGCCTAGTTTATGTAGAGACAAGATTAAATATTTTATTAAGCATTATGCTAAATTTCTATTAATACTCAACAACGAGACGCTAAGCATTAATCAGTAGAATTATATCATAATATATTCAAGGTCGTTTTTGTAGGGAAAGGATTAAATATTGCTAAATAACATATTCATTAACATATTCATTAGTTCACTAAGTACCCAAGGTTACGTTACAAGGATTTGCACTATTCTTAGTCTCTTGTTTAGGTAAAAAATCTGCTGATTTATATTTATAATTGTGTAATATAAAAGTTTATTTTTTTAATTTTAGATCCAATGGGCAGACGCCTGTCTTCTCGTGTACTCAGTCACTGATAGGAGTAGCTTTGAATATGCTACAGAAATTTTAAATACATTGAAAAGAACACCTACACACAGTAGTCCGGCGCATGCACCAGCAGGACCGTCGACAGGGATGCCTCTCGCTTTACTAGGAAACAAGATTGACTTGGACCATTTGCGACAAGTAAGTTAAGATAATTTAAATATTAAATAGAAGATTACTACTATTTGTCTGACAGTCTTCTAATAATTTACTTTGCTAATTAAAAAATTATGTCGAAAAAAGTACAGTAAATCAATATTAAATCTTCAAGAAATCTATACTTGTAATAAATCTGTAACTATGTACTGTATGTACATACAGGGTATATTTAAAAAAAACCTTATAGAGGACATTTATTAATGTAATAGGGCTTGAATTTTTTTTTGTATGTTTATCTTCTTGTCTGTGCGTTTCTACGCGCTTATCTCACAAACGTCCAACCATACTTATATGCAGTTTTAAGTATTACATTTTAACAACCTTCCTTCAACATTAATTGTTTATTTTACTTAGATAAATATAAAAGTTACGTCAATAGATATATATAGATAGTGTAGAACCTTTTCCATAATTACCTACGTTAAACTCGTAATAAATTTGTATTTTAGATAAAATTTGTTGATGTATTAAATGAAGTACACAGACATAGATTCTATTGAAAGCCCTTATGTATGTTTTTAACCTTGTAATATTAACGATATAGCTATTCTATTATCAATTCCATTAACCACGCATATCTTTGTAGTTACTTCCTACATTCTATCTATTCTACGGCCTTTGTATTCTCCTCGGCTTGTTATTGTTTTAAATATAAAACATGGAATAACTGAACTACTTCAAACCTCGATTTTGCAATACATTTGCCATCGTTATATAATAACCGCGTGGGCTGTCTTCGCGTAAACATTTGACAGTTATTGTGGCAGCGGGCGGCCTACGCTCGTAATTTTTCCATAAGTGCACGTACCTATACTATGAAATTCTATTCTATACTAAGAATTTCTTTTTATTATATAAAAATGTTTAATCGTAGCGGGTAAACATTTTTGAAATATATGATGTACGTATACCTTGTATTAAATGCATAATGTACATATAAATATATTTGTTGAGGCCCTCATAGCGCAGAGGCACAGGCGACTCATTCCCATTCTAAGAGATGATAATATTTTCTTTTAATTCATTTTGATTTTGAGGTTAACAAAACTTAAATTAGTTATGTTCGACGGCGAAGTATTCTTTGATGTCCATCATCGTTCCTCAGCTTAATCAATTTCAATTTGATGAAAGATTTGAGTTTTTATAATCTGTCGACAAAGTGTTATGTTAGTAAGTAAAAAATAAGACAAAAGAATAAAAGCTTATATATATATATATATATATATATATATATATATATATATATATATATATATATATATATATATATATATATATATATATATATTCAACGTTAAAGCGATTTTACTCTATATAAGACTATTTTGTATAAACTATAATTATATATATTTATATATAATGTGTTGGTTAATGAATAGATACGAACAAACTTAACACGTCACTAAGATGATACATGTGAGGAAAACAAAGACGTGGGAGGTACAGTTTATAGTGTGAATGAAAGCCTGTCTGAGAATTGTTGGTGACTTTTGCCAGACTGAAAACGTAGTTTCAATTTTCAAATGTTTTTAGCACTCGCAAGAGAAAATACAGACAAATTTAATATTAACTTTCCGTTTATTCTTATTTATTAAAATTTGTTTACAATAAAATGCTAATAATACTACATTTAAAATATATTTTCCATTACGTATCCCGGTATCTAAAATTAGACCTGGCAGTGATGAGTCAATGTTTCGTCCGGCAAATTTAAAAATGACTTTACCGATTTGCTTAATTATTTGTTACAACTGTATAGCATTACTGCTTAAATTGTTAATTGTAACACCTTAGACATTCGAAATTATTTCAAAAGAGACTTTTGCTAATCCAATATAAGTTAATACAATAAATACATTACATTTTGTAAAACTTTGAAGTTTATTTTAACAATTCGTCATTTCCCTTTATTCACAGGTGCCAACAAAAGAAGGGCAGGCAACGAGCGTAGCGCACGGCGCATCTTTCAGCGAGGCGAGTGTGGCGGACAACTCGGGCGACCTCTACAGGTGTGTCGACCGCTTGCTCGCTGAAGTGCGCACCCCGCAACGCACGAGAAAATTTTCAGTAACAAAGATGTTGGGATCCTTAATAGGTAATTTGGATGCTTTATTGCTAATAAATTACATAAAAAATAAATTATTAATGAAAAATATAAATAATATGTATAATCTAACATATCCGAATAATAGTATATTCAGAAAATACATTGACAAAATATTATGATTATTTATTTTAAGTATACCTACGCAATTAAGCTTGGCACGGAAATTGAAATATGTGCTGTTCATGAATTACTGTCACTTTTTTAACAAAGGCAAAAAATATTTTCTTTTTACTCTACAAATTCGTATGTAATTTAAAACCGTGTGACGTAAAGTGATTTAAAAATATGTTTTAAATCGTTTGCACTTAAAAAGAAATTATCCTGAAAATATATTATATTTTTTATTGCACTTAAAATGACATAATAAAATAAACAATAATTAAAGTTAGTTCACAAACAATATATTTGATCTTCAAACAAGTGCGTACACACTAAAAAAGACTTAATACAATATTATCAATTTAAATTAAGACTACAAAAACCATAATTTCATATACAAAATATTTTTCATAATATACTAACATTATTTTTTTTTACGTAATATATGAATCTACGTCTCTTGGAAACCGTCCAAGCGCTCTTACCACTAATACGTTGTCCTAATGGGAACGTGAAACGTGGAATAACGTTTTAAAACTAATGATTTTCATTTGTTCAGGTGGAGCAACAAACAATAGCCAGACGACCCGCGGCTCGGTCGTAGCGTGCCCGCGCGTGCCGGCGCCGGCGCGACCCCCGCTGGCCGCCGCCGCGCCCTGACCGACGCCGCAGCCGGCGCACCGCGCTCGCTGACGCCTGGCCGGTGCTGAGTGCCTCATATGTCTCCCAGTGCCATCACGATTCACAACACCCAAACAACTATTTACTACGTAACTAAAGTTTTGTGATACGATCAAAATACGCTGGGAGTCGCTGTGTGTTATATACGTTACCTTAAAAACATGTATATTGCTACAATATTTTTCAAGAATATAGACTTTTCTAACTTTTGCAATTTCAAGATGTTATGATTATTGAAGCAACTTGTGAGTGTTGGTGCAGTATTTAAGCTTTAAACGCTGTCTTATTTTAGTTTTATTATTTAATCTATCTTAAATAATGTAATGCATGTTTTAGAGTTAAGTAATAAAGTGACAGTATCTTATCATGACAATAATAATATCATGAGGTCATCATGAAATCGTGCTACCTGAATAAAAACAACGTGCCAAAGATACATATATGTACATAAATAAATAGAATAGTTGTCAACTATATGTATAATAGTAAAATATTGTATTCGATTTACACACCGAACTAAAAAAATTCAAATAATTCTTATAAGGTAACAATCGAATACATAATGCCATATTCATTTAATAAACATAAAATTTTAATTATTATTAACTTTTAATCATGTTTAAACTTTAATCACATTTAAGATAAATTAATATGCTATAAAGTACTTATACATTATTGGGCCTAAACATTTTTAGATATTACACTTTATAAATTGATGTTGAATATAGCTTCTTTAAACATTTTACATTAAAAAAGTTTCATACACGTTTTTTCTACTTTTTACACAGTATTATTATCATAAATGTATGTATATATTCTTAAATCTTAGCTGTAATCGACTTTCGCATCGAAAAGTTAATAATATATTAATAATGTTCATTGTTATTATTATAAAATGTATATCTATTATAAATCATTATACTATGTATTGATATTATAAAAAGCTTTACCTAGGTGACTCACATTTACAGTTTTATATAATATTTAAAATATCTATATTTAGTCTACTTATAACCAATTGGAACAACTAGTGTACTAAAATCGTATGAAAATTGATTACAAATAGTTTGCTATAGCACAAACTAGCTATACGATTTATGGTATGTAAGTTATTACGTTAGTGTATTTATGTCTATGTTTTAGAATATGTACATTCCGAATTGTTGTAAAGGACCTTTATAACTTTAAAGCTTCATATATAAAATTCTAATCAAACGTTAATAATATTGAATAATAAAATCTATGCATAATACATATAAATAAATTTTACTATGATTAATAAATAATAAAACAAAATCTATTGAAGAATATATGTTAAATAGAAGATGCTCTTGCACGAGTTATTGTTGTTGCTTAACATATTTTAATAATAACAAAAAAGCTGAAAACATTTAAGTATTTATTGAAAAATATAGTCATTGTCTAGTCATTATGTATAGGCTGTGAAAAGGCAGAATGTGACATTTGTAAGACCACTTACATAGCTTGCTCTGTAGTTCTATAAAATATATATCTTTTAAATGTAACAACTTCTCATTTCTTAAAATAATAAAGTAATGTTTTCATTTTATGAATTATATGTAATTTAAATAGTATATATTTTTTTAATATATCTGTTTTAAAATATTCAGGTTCATGGTTAATTAAACAAAACATGTAATTGGAATACTATGTTGTTTCATAAAGTTTGATACCGTATAAAACATTTTGTTAAGCTGTTGGTCAAAATTACTTATAAGCGACAAGACTATTAGAACTTTTCATAGGCAATGATTTGTGTAACAATGAGTACATAAGTTTATATGGTTATCTTATTAAGTAAGGAGTGAAGTTGGAGGTATTAAATAGTAAGAGGACTAAGAAATCTGAACTGACTGGGATAAGTTGTAAATAAATTGTATGTTAAAATATTAAATGTTTATTAAATAATCTTTGTTTTTTTATCCTTTTCTAATCTTATTATTTTTGTTGATATAATTAATGAATATTATAAAATACAATAACTTGATACATTTTTTAAATAAGTTTCTACCAAAAGCACTGCCTAGTCTCTAAGCACGTCACTAATTAATCTATCATGCTATATTTGGTCACAAATATAAAATATATAAAAAATATTAAAAAAAGACCACATTTCTTAGCGGTATTTAATTTCCATTAATTAATAATTTATTTATTTTATTAATAAAGACAAAGTTTGCATTCATATTATACATGGGCGAGTCTACGATTCAGTTAGATAAATTTCGAAATTTGTAGGTACGGTCGGGTCGTACGTTATTTTTAAAATTAAAAAAAAAATACTATTAAGTTCGGTAAAACATGTTTGTTTTAAAAACAGCTAGAAATAAAAAACACTTCATGAATCAACAGTCTCTCAAAATCAATTTTAGAATATATTATCGTTCATAATAAAGAGATATTTTCCTTAGTATCCAACGTATGGAAATCCCTCTGATAACATTGATGTTTGTGCACGATTTAAGACACACTGCATTTAACCCACTTACGAAACCTAATAAAATATATCAAAACAAGATTGTTGCAGCCACGCGTGCTTTTATTTAAGATATACTGTATGGGTATAATACACAAATAATAAATATAATAAAATAAAGGCGAAACTAATAAATATAAGTATAGTCCATATATACAGTAGATATAGTTAAATTATAAGTATAGTCCATATTAATAAAATTGGTCCTTAAACGCTCCACTCACCACTTTAGCGTATAATTAATTTTGCCTAACATAGCCAAATATGAAAATAATTTTAAATATAAACTTTCCTACTTAGCTCAATGTAAAATAGTATTTCATGTGTAATTAAGAAGTGAGATGATTTTATTAGGTTTGTATAAAAAACTAAGTTGCATTTTATATATAATTATTTTTTTAAATAAAAAAATATAGAGCATAAAACAGTGCAAGCACCATAACCGCGATTGTGTTATAACAATAGACGCACCGTTTCGGCGGGTCACATCGTGCACGCGCTCAAATAAATCACGTCGAACATTCGCATCTCGAACAATGCGAGATGAGAGGGGTGCGCACCCCAGCTGCGTCCCTATCGATCTGTGGACCGCTTCAACTTCCCACTGCTAAGCTTCAGTCTGTCAACTCCGTTCCAATACAAACGTCCGTCATTCGAAATATTTATAATGTTTTAAGCGTCTTAGAGTTTCATTGAATATTAAGTGTTATGCGTTAATTCTTCTACGATGGAGGGGCGGAGGACCTGGGATGGAGTGCCGGTGGAGTCACATTCTCCTCCACAGTCGGTGCCGGGGCGACGGACGCCGCTGGGGGCTGTGGGCCTCGGCGGCTTCTATATGCAAGGCGGCCAGCCTCCGCCTCCGCAACACTGCTATCCCACTGATGAGAATCAGCCCGAACCTGGAACCAGTTATGCTCAACGGTAAGTCCACTTAAATGTAATAAAAATTGCCGCACACGTTTGTTTACGTTTTTTCTTGAGATTTTTTAAATGTCATTTCATTAATATGATAAAAATTGTTTGTTAATAAGTTATTATTATTATTCATTTTTCTTATTAAAGTTTATTTTTTAAGTTGAATATTTAAATAATGATGTAACTACTCAATGTACAAAAGCTAGATTTTGAAAAATAATTTAAGTCTACAGTCGTAGCACTTGGTTTGCATTGCTACGTTACCTATCCACATTCATTAAAAGATTTATATGAGAAATTGAAATATATTGCACTGTGTTACGCTTATTTTTAATGATAAATATCATAACTATAATTATTATAATTTATTATTTTTCAGTCCTTTGGGAGAGGGAAAATCAAAACAGAAGATACGTCAAGGAAAAAATGTGAGACTGAATATAAACGCACGAGAACGGAGACGTATGCATGATTTAGTAAGGATATTTTTAATTTATTTTTGTGACTACTTGTTATTTATTTGAATTGAAGATAAATAAAGTGTTTGACCAAATTAAAAATATTATAATAAGTAGTAAAGTTATAATAGTGAATTGACTACATATATAAAGTCAAAAGTAATTGTCTACTATGATAACATTTTATTTATTTTCGACAAACTAAAAGAAAATACGTTACTATATACATATTTCACTTTCAGAATGACGCTCTTGATGAATTAAGGGGCGTGATACCGTATGCCCACTCTCCTTCTGTTAGAAAGCTGTCCAAAATAGCAACGCTTCTACTGGCCAAAAACTATATTCTTATGCAGGCCAGTGCACTGGAAGAGCTAAGGAGGTATGTTAAGTTTTTATAATTAATTAAAACATTCCGTTTTCCTATAAATAAGATAACAAAACAGATATATAAACCCTTACTTGCTAGTAAAAGTCTATCTATAGATGTAATCATTATATCTAATATTTTCAGGTTAGTAGCCTACCTACAAGGTACAGCAAGTGCAGCAGGTTTCGTTCCTCCACCGGGATTCGATTTGACAACTCTACCGGCTGCAGCGAAACTATTACAACCTCCTGTCCCTGGACCTCCAGCTCCTCCAGATCCACCTTCTTGAGATTCATCTGACGAAAGTGAATCATAAACTAACAAAATTTTCTAAGCAATTATTACCTAATTATTGTATATCTAAATGTACGTATAATTTATATTAGATTATTTATTAGGCTACTTTAGTTACTATTACATATAGTGTAAGTTATAAACAGTAAGGTAAAATATGTTTTTTATATAATGTTTTATAATGTGAAGAAAAAAAATCAAGTATTAACGATTTTTAACTCCCGACGAACATATAAGGGTGTTTTATTATAATTAACTAACTTATTGATATTTCACTTTCACGAAATTAATTGTCTATATTACTTTGTTTACTCTGAACGTACTCATTTACTAAATCCGCCCAAACTGCTAATAGGATGCGAAAGCACAAACAATGCAGTCGAACTGCTAAATTAAATAATATTTACAGAGTATTTGAGTATTTCCTATCAATATTTGTGGTTTATGAATTAAAAAATTATGAGATTCTCATTATTACGTACAAAGTGTATTATTTAAATTATTAGGTAGCTATTTTACCCAACTTACTTCTGTGGAACCTCCTTAAGAAGCATACTATGTAAAGAATTGTAGTGGTAAATATCTAAATTGATTAATTATATGGGTAATGACCTATAAAGATATCTTAAGGCTAAAATTATTAAATTATTAGATAACTTACAAATATGTTGACAACAAAGCCTGCAAGATTTTTTTTGAGCTGAGCAAAATGTTTTTGATAAAAAAAATACATTTTATTTAATTAAGAAACTCTTGAAGTAATAAGTTATTATTATTTTTTAAAAAAAAGATGCCATACGTATTAAAAGTTTTAAAAAAATCGGCTTGCGGGTGTCATTAGTTAATAAATTAATACGCCCTCTGCCCTTAAGAGAGAAATGTGAATGCATGTGCCAAAAAAAACTTAGAATGTATTATATTTTAGCATAATTAAATAGAAATATTTTATAAATAATTAATATATTATTTTAATAATAATTCTTAATGTCTAAATAGAAACTTTTAGACAACAATTTTAACAAAAAATATTTATGTATTATATTATATAAGTATTTTTTGTAGAAATATATTGTAATAATTATTTATTCGTCTTTATGGATTCCTTTACTTTACTGTAACCATTAAAATAACTTTTTTTAGTGCTAACTACTATTTAGAAGTACAGAACATGACTTTTACGTTGGTTGTTTGGTTGTTTAATTTCACATTAAAAATTTATGTTCAACTATTACTAATCATGCTTTACTTTTACCTTAAGTTAGCAGTAAAAAAATATAAATTGAAGTGCAGAACAATGTTCTGGATTACCATTTGGTAATTTAATAAAATAGGAAGACAAAAATATATTGTATTGTTTATTTTATAATATTTTCTATAACTTCTTAAGTAACGTAGTTTGACATAGAATTATTATGTAATTAATAATTTTATATAAACCAAAGTAAATTGTGATTGTTATTAGCAATAAATAACATTAAATATAGTTGCAATTATACATAGTTAATTGTCCTAACAAATATACCAAAATGAAATATAAGCATAAGATCAATCCATGCATGCATTTTATTTATCGAAATTAATACCCTCTTGGCTGTTTGTGCGTACAGTTTTATAATATAAATAAGTAACTTCTTGGCGTATCTAATTTAAAGTACAATCTCACATTTCGATATTTCAATAATACAGAGAACATTTTAATTGTTCAATTGCTTTCTGGCAAGTATATCCTTAGTTTTATTTATAGCAACGTAGGCTATGATAACACTGATCTATAGGTATTCTCCAACGATATTATCTTACCAGAGTGCTGAAATAAAAAACTAACACTTAAATCCAAATAACACTTAAATCCAAGTTTTAAGGTCGAACCCACAACTGTTAAGTTTCAACACAGTCGGACGGTGCTCTATTGTGTCACGATAGATTATCCTAAAACAAAGCAATTTCGTGCTTTACGCCCACAAAGCAGAGTAGATAGAGGAAGCTTAACGTTAGTGTTAATGTAGTGTTTTTATAAAATTTTAACGTGATAATATTATTTATTTAAATAAAAGGCGGCCGGCTTCTCGACTTGGATATAATTTAAAAAAATCCCAACAAATTTTAAGTAATCTACGCCATCTGTATATAAAATAACTAAATTAGCAAGTCTCGCATATGTTATTATTAAACTAAAAGCGTATGTTCATGAAATGTTTTAGATGCTGAAAAGGATAATAATTACAAAATTCTACGTTAGGTGGCGCTGCCCAGTAATGATTAATACGTGACCACGCCCAACGCATCTGTACATTGAAATATATATGTACTGTTATCTATAAATATTCTTACACGACACAGCTGTTTTGATACAAGGTGGGCTGTTTTGAAACAAGAGAAAAATAATTTAAAATATGTAGACTAAACGAGGAATTCGTAAATCGTTAAAGTTAGTGAAGTTACATAATAATATCAAATATATATATTTCAATATATAGGTTCTACAATATATATTTTTATAGAAAAACTTGATTTACTAATTATACTAATACTTTCGACGTTCATAAATTTGTACATTTTTTTTTAAATTAAATTGCAAATTATATAGCTTATAAATAATCTCGAAATTTAGCTTTAAAAATAAGCTTTTTAATGAAGGTATTTTTAACTTTATATTGAGCACAAACTCAAACCAATCATGACATGACATGAATGCTTTAGATTTTTTGAAAAGAAAAAGAAATGTATTTCTAGTGACCTAGTGGTCACTATGTGTGCTAGTGCACACTTTTAAATCGTCAACATAGAGGAACAACAACTAAAACGATAACTTATTTTGCCATTAGAGTCGTTGATTCTTTTTACTGTTAGTTGAACTTTATGTAAACTTTTTTATAAATAATAACAAAATAAATAAACGGATGATGTAA
This sequence comes from Eueides isabella, assembly GCA_019049475.1. Lineage (NCBI taxonomy): Eukaryota > Metazoa > Arthropoda > Insecta > Lepidoptera > Nymphalidae > Eueides > Eueides isabella. The sequence goes on along the minus strand of CM032384.1, from coordinate 5,765,195 downwards.
TGTCGCAATACATTCACTCTGGCTTTTCTTTTTAATATACGATAGACGGTGATAGAATGAAATAATCTAATACAAAATCGAAATATCTTTTTGAACACGTTAATTTTTTTCTCACATATTATTGTCTGAGTACTAATAGAATTTATTTTGGTGTTACACTTACTCAACGGACATAATGTTGACATACATAAATAGATGCTAGGCTTAGATATAGCAACGTAATCATTGACATCGTAACCTTTCTACACAAGGTTGTGACATTTGACCTATGCAATCATGGAAGTAGGTATACAACAGTACAACATTGTTTAAAAACAAAACAAAATATTTAAACAGTCACAGCAACTTACAGCATTTCATCAAAAAAGAGAACCTCTTTTCTAAATAATATGTAAAACAAAAAACATTTCTTTATTATCTATCTAATTACATGCGTTACTACTCGACGTTCGTTTTTAGATAATTCATCATTAATTCAATTATTCTAACAAGAATAATATTGAGAGGGTCTTTATTTTACTTTCGTTCGTCTACATCTTCTGCAAAATGCTTTCTCAATTTTGTTTGTAAAAATTTATTATAAATATATTACTAAAATTTACTTTCATGATTGGAGAAAAGAAAGAAATTGTAATTCCTGTGAGTAAAGAAAATTTTGACTGGATTTTAAGACAATTTATATGATTTTTGCCAATGATCTTTTCCTTATTTTCTTATATTTTAACCTTTGTATTATGTAAAGTGAAAACATTATTAATAGAAAATGCTATCTGTAATGTATAATAATAAATAAAATTTAAGTGTCTGTCTGTGATTTCAAAATTACAAGGTTTTGTCAAGTGCAATATGTTTTATTATCGACACTGACACTAAAACAACATTTTTTTAAATTTCTGTCGGTCTGTCTAAACAGACAAACGTCCCGGACAAACGTCCGGGCTAACCTCCGAAACGGCTCGCCCGATTTTGATGGAACTTTCATTAAATGAAAATGGAATTAACAGAGCAGGATATATATATATATATATTTATATATATATATATATATATATATATATATATATATATATATATATATATATATATATATAATCACGGTACGTACCATAGGGGGTGAGCAGTGATTTAAAATTTAAATGAAGTCAGAGCTACATGACACTGAAGTATGGGAAGTTTGTTCGTACTACTAAAGTCTAAACTAGCTGTTACCCGCGACTTCGTCCGCATTAGAATATCGCATATCGAACCCATGTGAATCAAAAAGTACCTATTATTGACCGTAGATTAGCATAGATGGTCTAAGTCTAGGACATTATATTATTATTAGCTAGGGACTACATATGAACATAGGGTACTTTTTCCCGCGGGAAAACCTCTCATTCCCGTGGGAATCGCAGTTAATCAGAAGAAGTGTCCTGCTATCTTACTTTAGCCGCGTGCGCTGACTTTATGGTAGGAGATAGACTAATACAATGTTCTAGAAAAACTATCTTCTTTAATAGATCTAAAAAAAGTCAGCGTGGACATAGTTCCAAATGTGTTAGGTGAGCCATAATATGGTTTTTTAAACCAAAATATGGTTAAAAATTGTGATAGTAATTTTCAACCGGGCCGAGTCACTTATCACAAAGGATCCAAAGGTGAAAACCTAAAAAGAAAGTACAATCGTGAGGCTAGATATTTCAACTACTTTTACTTTGATAGTTTTTATTCGTACAGGTGGATATGGGTGTTCTTTCACGGGACTGGGAATACGCCGACTGAGTAAGGGTGCCGAAATAAATAAGTTAGCACCAGTGCCCGCTCAGAAGCACATGAACGGAACGGGATGGTAAGTAAGGTTGTTCCTCGGTCATGTAGTAGAATTCAACGCGAAGAAAGCGCCCATTAGATCATTTTTCTGTGCATAACAGCGGAAGAGAAATGGCACATCTATTTCTGATAAAATTATTCAGCGTGAAGGCATTATTATTGACTTAAAAAAATTAAGATCTGAAACAACTCAAGAACCCATAACAATCCTAAACTTTCAACTAAACTCTAAGAAATGATAAAATATCGCCTTAGTAAAAATTATTTAGTATAATGGGTAATTTCTTTTACAAAGTAGAGGCTTCCGCATGGCTTTGCCTGTGCATTTCTTTTTCTTTTTAATGGACAAAACACGGCAAACGAGCGTTCGGGTTACCTGTTGGTAAGTGAACACCGTCGCCCACGGCCCCGTATAACTCCAAAGGAGCTACAGGAGCGTTGCCAGCCTTTAAGATGGATGGGCATCGGGGCCACTACTTAACGCCGGGTTTAAATGCCGGGGGTGGTAATAATCCGGTTAAGTCTGCACATACGTGTTGCCATTGCGGACAACGTGACTCTCCCACACGTACTTTAGTCGCCTCTTACGACACCATCAGTACCAGGATGACTCTATTCTAAGCCGGAATCACATGGCCTAAAATTGGTACATTTTTGCGCGCTCCTGTATATTTTATATTATTTGATCGTATAAATAACTATAACATGCACTTGAAAATACGTGGTAATTTTTAATCAAAAATAATAATAATAATATACAACATATTCCATATATCAAGGAAGGCTCTAGGCAAAGAATGTGATCGTATGACTATTATGAGTTGAGTATCAATGAAAAATTTTATAAAAATGGTCTCCCACTCGAAATCTTCAGTTACGTTTTTAATAACACACAAAAATCCTATTTGGCTGACATAAAAGTTATATATATATATATATATATATATATATATATATATATATATATATATATATATATATATATATATATATATATATATATATATATATATATATATATATATATATTGTTGCTAACTTTTATGTCAGTCCTATTGATTGAGATGAGTGTAACAAATAAAATTTGTCCAAATATTACAATCCTAATAATATCTTTGATTTCGCGATTGTCACACATTTTAAATGAAACACTTTAAACCGGATTAATCGCGTATATTGATTGTTAAACATGTTTTTTGGAAAACCGACGTTTCGAACACTTTACAGTAGTCCGTGGTCACGGGTAGTCTACCCGTTGTTTACCTACATGTTTAACAATCAATATACGCGATTCATTCGGTTAAAAGTGTTTCATTTATTATAATCCTATCTCTGGAAAAACACAATTATATTTGATAGGTTAAAAGTCAAGGTAACTTAAGATATATTTTATCGTTTGCAAAACAACTAAAAATCCATATTTAGTTGAACAACCAAAAACTAACTTACTGATATCTTTCATTGTGGGTACCTCAACACAATCAAGACCTGGTGCCTTATGTGAATTGAGACCACTTATAATTTTATGTATTTTATCACAAGTAGCATTTTTAAATAATATGCTGGCATTTAACGGTTTGCAGTTGGAATTTACGTTAAGAAGTTTACGGCTGCAGCTAGGAATGATGTTCTTAACTTCTCTATTAAACCCGGAAGCAAATTTATCCGCAATCTCTTTAGATGTAAGACCTTGCGCTTCAAATGCTTTCGATATTGATGCATCTATAGTTAAAGTCCCTCGCCCTAATATCTGATTAAGTATTTGATAGACTTTTTTTATGTTATTAATGTTACTATTTATTTTGTTATAGTCATAAATGTTTTTTTTACGCGTCATTACCTTACACAATTTATTTCGCGTGTTGTTGTATTCTAGCCTTACTTTCGGATCTAAACATTTTTTCCATTTACTAAATAATAAGTCACGTTTCTCACATAGTCGATTAACATTGTCATCAACCCAAGGTACTCTAAGTTGCTTATTTGACACATTTTTATAAGTTTTCGTATAAGTAGCGGATTTTATTGCATTTTGAAAAGCATTGAAAATAAATAAATAGATATCATTTGGCAATGTCATATTATTTGTAATGTTCCAATTAATTTTACTTAATTCTTCCCGCATAACATTACGATTAATAACTATATTTTTGTCAACACCCTGTACATGCACAAACTTGGCATCATTTATACAAGTAAACATAATGCCTCGATGATCAGCTAGTATAGTATCTAACACCGCTGTGTACGGACGTAGTACGGGGAATCGTAAGAATATATGATCAATACAGGATTTAGTGATTAAATTTAGTTTATTTTCAATTCTGGTATATTCCGATATTCCACACGACAGTCCGCATTCGCTAAGTGTTTCCATGTATGTTTCCCTGTGCAATGTGGATGATTTAAGATCAATATTAGTATCGCCAATTAATATAAAGTTTTGTTTTGAGTTAAAGCTTGTAATGCACTTACCAAGTTCTTTAACAAAAAAGCTTTTATTAGTGGAAGGTGGTCTATATACTGCGCACAAAACTACGTCTTGACATGAATTTAATTTTAAAGTACCTGTTATGTTTTCAAAAGTTACAGTTTGATATGGTGTTATAGTAAATTTAAAGTGATTTTTTACATAGATTATGATGTCACCACCCCTCTTGTCATTTCGTAGTTTTGAGTGCATGTTGTAGCCAGGAATATTATATAATTGACAAATATTATTATCTGATAAGCCAACCTCAGTTAAAACAATTACATCAATAGGATACAAACAATTGTGAATAGTCTGTTGTAGTTTAGCAAAGTTTTTAATTATGGACCTAATATTGAAATGAAGACATGATATATCTATTTGAGTTTTGTAGGGTATTTTTTTTAAAAAAATCATGTACATTAGTACAATTTAAAATTTCTTCATTTTGTAAATACATAGTTTTGATAGTATAGATTAAGAAATTATATAGATTAAGAAATTACTTATGATTATTACTTATATTATTTTTATTACTTAAGATTGGGATTTTTTATTATTGTTTTCTAGGAATGCTATATCTTTTTCGGAACGAATATAATAAATTTTACTTTTAGGATTTTTCCTTACACAAACATCTTTACACCAAACAAATTGATAGGCCTTACTTAGCTTTACTTTGGCGTTATAAAGGAGAGTCTTGATGTGCTTTGTTAGCGTTTTCTGAGACTTCTTGCGGTGTATTCGGCAACACAAGACCAACCGTAAGGCAATGTTTCTTTCCTGTTTCAATCCATTGGGTTTTGGCTTCCTTAGATGTCATCTTAATGAGGATAGGTCCCGGTCGTTCTTTTGATCCTGGAAGGCGCTGCGATGGTAAAATAGTGTTGGCATCCATATTTATTTTTGAAGCTATAGTTTCAACCACTTGGTTAACATTTTTAGTTGGTATTTCGGGTAGGCCCGCGACTTCCAGTGTGTTTGAGAGTGATTATAGTTCAAAGAGCCGTACGTCTTGCTCAAGAACTGCTACCCGCAACTGCAGATTCTTGTTCGTATTTTGCAATTCATTATTTCTGCCTTCAAGATCTTTTATTTTGTGTTCGTGCTTTTTAACGGTTTCTTCAATAGTGGTTAGTTGATCACTGACAAATCCGAGTGAGGCTTCTAGATTACTAATCTCCTCGCGAAATGTTTTCTTTAACTCACGGCTAATGTCTTGAACAAGTTTTTTGGTGTTTAGAGAGTGTGCAGCATATTCTATTTCGGAATCATTTTCTTCCACATCATCTTCAGGGATCACAAACGAAGACCTGCGAGATATATTTTTCAAACATTCCTCACAACTCCATTCAATTCCAGGAGAGTTTTTGTGAATGTTTATCTGTTTGTTTGATAAACTGGTGCAGGCTGGGTCTGCATGGGCAATTTTGTCACATCTACTGCATTCTAAGCCTGGGGTTTTCTTAGTAATGTTTCTGTTACATTTAAAACATTTTTTTAAAACCATTTTTAAGTAGGTAGAAGTAAAATAAAATTCACTATAGAGACTAACAACCACTTACGAACGCATGTAACGTAAGAACTTAGAGATTACGGTTTTGTAACCTCAGTATTTACATTGTAATCATCACTTTAAAAGTATAAACATTTTCATATTAGTAAAGTGGGGAAGGGAAGTGAAACAGAGTGTCTTAACACTAGGTTCCCAAGATCCTTCTACCCTGCCATGTGCACAGCGTGAGCTGAGTAATGATAAATGTATAACACCTTGATAATCTTTCACTACTTCAGCAAATGTTAAAGATCTTTTCTATGTCAAGGATTCTTCAATTTTAACATGTCAACGGAGATTGCTTATCATACTCAATGACTAATAAAGCGGCATTTCATTGTTTTTCTTATAATCTAGACAAATTGTTATGATTGTTCATCAGATGTTCTAAATCTTCAAATTTTATGTGTCCAACCAAAATGCTCATCACGCTCAACAACCTTTGTGATAGACGTATTTAATTATTTCTTATACTTTATCTGGACCTATTTCTTATAGTTTAAGCTATAGATAAAAATTGGCCACCACTCTATTAAATAAAATTTTGGCTTACTAATATCTTAGCGTTACGCTGTAATTGTGGCAGTAATGAATTGATATCTAATCAGGTAATTATTTAAAGTGTTTTTATTGAACGGTAGATATAAGTAGGACGCTATTTTAGAAAGTGACGTCTTTTATACGTATGACGTCCATCATTACATTTGTTTCCTATTTTCTATTTCACTTGCCTTGTGCCCTAATAGTTATAATATATATTATATAATATTATGTGTAACTGAGAGACAAGAATAAACTTCATGTTCGAAGCTTTATTAAAGGCACAAAATAAACCTTATAAGTCAAATATACATATATTTTTAAAGTAAAACAATTTCTTATTTACAAAAAAATCGTGAAATACAAGTGTTATGTCGCCATTGCACTGGCCACAACGAGAAGATTTGTTAATGGCTCTGGCTCTTTTTGTTCAAATAACTTTGGATACTTTAAAAATTGGTGGAAAATATACAATGACTCCGGTGGTAATGCGTCTATTTCGGCACTCTTACTCAGTCGGCGTAGTCCCAGATTCGGGAAAGAGCGCTCTCATCCACCCTATTCCGAAAAAAGGCAATGGTTCCGATCCAACTAACTACAGGCCTATTGCTATCACCTCCCTGCTGCTGCTACTCCCTGCTGACCCGTACGCGCGTTTGCCTTGTCTTTTAGTTATAAATTTTATAATTCTTTATAGTTAAAAAAATATATATTTATAAAAAATATATATAAATATCTTACAACTGATAAACGCAGCATATTACTAATATAAATTGTCTATATTAGTGGGTATAGTTTTTATTTGGATTTTTTTTATTATTTTAATTTTTTTATTCGTTTTTATGAAGAATTACACACTTTTATCGTGCCTCACGATTACGACGACACTTAATTGTCCGACTGGCCGTCTGTCAAAAACGTTTATCTGCAGATCGCGGGCGGTATCAAGCTGAAATTAATATTAAATATTCAGGTCCTGCTGAAGCACAGAAAAAATCATTCCTCTGAGTTACCATCAAATTTAAGGATACGAGCAATTATACATCGTTTGCAATAAGCATTTTATATAAAATCCGCTCAATAATCATAACCTTTAGGGTACACAATCTTAAGGGTCTCGTGGGCCTAAAGCTATATATTTTCACACGAAATAAGATTTTACAAAACAAATAAAAAAAACCCGATAAGGGAAAACATATACTTCATAGAAGAAATAATTGCAAACCTATTTTTTAGTTTCATTTCATACTAAATGAATGCACACGCTCACGTGAAATGTCAACTTTATTCACCGCGTAATCAAAAAACATTGGGTAGTTTCCGCACATCTACAGTAATAAAATTTGATCTACAGTAATAATGTTAGAGTTAAAAAATATTTTAAACATCTAATTTTAGTTTACTACATACAAGATAAGCTTATACACCCGTAAACTTAAGTTTATTAGTTTTTATAAGATTTTCTTCTTGTTGTATAAATTTGTGTTTGTTGTAGGTCACAATTCTAAAATTCATTCTAAGCCTTCGGTGAGACCGACTCGCACTTAAACTTATTTTTCATATTTTTTTTATACAAGTTCTCACTTTAGACGCAATAATTTATCACTTAATCATTATTAGAATTTTGTACTTTACTGAAAAAAATATACCTTAAATTAATTAATGTTAAAACCTAAAAAATATTTCTTCTCGTTGTTTTTGAACTTTTAATTAAAAGGAGCAAACAAAACGACAACGTCGACTATACTTCGTCGACTATACTGTGTGATAAGGCTTAGTATGTTTGTCTAAATTTAAAATTTAAGGTGGTAATAAAATTAGCAAAAACTGGTTTCTGTTTATATAGTTCCAAGAAAATAAACATGAACTTCTTATTACGTTACAAATAGCTAACTCAGCAAACACCTTTCAAATATGGTCTAACCTTCATATTGTTGAGAAGTGCTGCATCTAGCATGGAATTTTATAAATCTAAATTAGCCTTATATAATACGAATATCTATACAATAATAAGAACCAATATCCTACCGTTCATACAAAATCGCATGCCATAGAGATGATGTGGTATTGTTTATCTGTGTTTATTTATTTATTTAATTAATCATAAACGTAAGGACATTGCGAGATGAAATACGGCGGGAAGCAATTCCAGCCCTAACGGTGATGAATACAAGAGAGCTTGAGGCTACGTAGCTATGTGGTACGAAATTTAATCTGCCCCCCGTCTGCCACCCTCGCTACCGCCCGCCCTGCGTCCGACCCCTCAACACCGCGCACCTATATGTCTGTTATAAAAATAATTTATTCATGTCAACTTGGCTTTTTAATGGATATACCAACTTAAGTGACCGGTATATGAAGGAGTTTGTTTTCTGTTACCATGTGAACGTCGAAAACGGGGCCCTGTTCGATCCAGGCTACGTTGCAGTACCTAGGTACGAAGCGATACGGCGCTGGAGTATATACGTACTACTACAGATCTATACTGTACATAGGGACTGGCAGAAACACAGAGTAAAGCCAAAAGTGAGATCACTCCACAATATATTTACAAATAAAGTGTATTATTTTCTTACTTATAGTCAATGAATAATTCTTAATATAATCAAATAGTAAAAATATTTTCACATTGTTTTCTAATTATAGTAAATTATACGATTAGGAATAAAGACCTATAGCAAAATGAAGATTTTGTTTTTTTAATAAACATTTATTCGTTACAGAGCCTTCTTACCTACCTCTAGGTAATTTATTATCTCAATTGATAACAATTTTTACGGTATGGTACGGTGAACATGATAAGAGTTGATAAAATACAATCTAGCCAAAAGAGAAAAAGGATTTGTCAATAAAATGTATCAAAATAAAAAAAGAGTATTTCCTTTTGGTTGGTTACTAAGTTAATAAAAAACATTCGTACGTGATATAATCTTGAAAATATAGCCTTGATTTACTACATTCTAATATATAGGTTCTGATGATATTTAAATACAAGGAAAAATACTTTTAGAAAAATGTCAAAAACCACATCAACAATTTATTAAATACACATATATTATCCGCAAGTTCTTTCTTTTATATGTACATCTGTCTATATGGGATAATGGCGCCAATCAATGATCGAAACTTTTTATTTTAAATCTCCCAAAATAATGATACGCTTAAATATAAATTTATTAAATTATGTTAATTGTAATAAATTACAATTAACATAATTTAATAAATTTATACGTCTTCCTAATGACAATTAACTTTAAAAATCTTTCTCTTTTTTAAGCACGGCAAATTGAAACGTTGATAGAGCGATAATATCAGCATTTCTTAAGCTGATTGTTAAGAGATTAACAGCAAGGTATTGCTTATACTTTTTTTACTGTCACCTGAAGGTGACTCAGCGTAATATAGGCTGGTACTGTACGATGTCTTATTCTTATTCCAACAAGTTTTTTGGAGAAAAGCACACCGACATCTGATGAGTACATCTGTGAGTCCTCTTCATCATCGTGTGAGAGAGCCAATCTCTATATATATATATATATATATATATATATATATATATATATATATATATATATATATATATATATATATATATATATATATATATATATATATATATATATATATATATATATATATATATATATATATATATATATATATATATATATATATATATATATATATATATATATCTATATATATATATATATATATATACAACCAATTCCACATTTTAATATGGAATTTCTATTTGGGTTGTAAATATATTTTTTTCTTTACTGGGTTATGATACTGTACAACCAAAATTAGGCATCTGAAATAAAAGTACCTTGGGGAACGTAAGGTAGCACTGAAAGAAGGTTTGTCAAAATTTCTAACAGAATGGAGAAAACAGGTTTGTTCGTCCACGCCAATAAAACTGTGGAGTGCAGCTCGTATTTTATAAAGAGACTACAACTTACGAGTTATAAATTATCGCTTATAGGTATTTAATTACATCTAAACGTCACATCACTACGATATACCAAAATGAATAAAACTAAAATTGTTAATGAGTTTCATCGAAACTTTTTGATTGCTCTGTATAAATTACAGGCGAGAGCGAGAAAGCCCTATGCAAGCGTCGCGTTCGTGCTCCGCGAAAGCCTCCTGAAAATATCTATTGATTATCGTATACGTGCGGCTTGGTACGTATAGCCCTCGCCCTATATTATGTCTACCGCAGAGTGCCAATTTATTTGAAGAACGCTCCCATGTTGTAAATGACACAAACTACTCAGTTGTAATTAGTGAACACATCTAACCCGAAAGTATATAATATATATGTAGTGAAAATACTGTACATATATTTTATAATTTTTCATAAGAAACTACAAGTGCTGTTTTAGGGTTCCGTAGGTATCTGAAAACTTAGAATCGGTACCGTTTTAAACAATAAGCTTAGGTTTGTCAACTTTATAAGTTGAAGTTCTGAAACTGTTAAGATACATAAATCTAACTTTAATGGGCCCATGATATTTATTCGCAAAAAAATCATAAATTAAAATTGATAGAAATAAAGAGATGTATCAAAATCGATGTAAAATATATTAATTTAAATGATTAACATTCAAACTAATACATTTATTCCAACATTATATTATGTATACCGCTAATACTGTTTCTTAAAATAGAATTAATACACACGTCGATTACCTTGAGTAACGAAATGCTATTTTTATTACGAATTCATGCTCGCCGGTCTACGTTGTAATGTTTAGCTGATTTCATAATTATTCAAATATTTATTATAAAAATCGTATATACTTTTTTGGTTTTCTTTTATTATGTATAAAAATATAAAAAAATGAAAACATAATAGAGAAAGATATTAAAAAGTAGGTAAATATATTTTAACCGTGACCGTCATACTGCACTGTATATTAGAAAGAGAAAAAAGGTAGAAAGGGAGAAAAGTAACATAGCGTCGTGGCGCAGGGGCGCTCACTATGGTTGAGAGTTCAATTCCCAATTGAGCAAAACAAGAACAAAAAAATGGGTAACAAGGTAAAAAGTAAGCTTCGCGGCGTTAAACCTCGCCACTTAAGCTCTAGAATAAAATAAGTCTTTATAGAAACGAAGTGTCTTAACATTAGGTTCTCAAATTCCCTCTGCCTACCCTGCTATGAGCGGGAGACAGAGTAAAGTTATTTTTTTTAGAAAGGAAAGCAAAATGTTAACACACTAAATCTATAAATTTGGCAACGCAGTAGCTTTAAGCTTTAGAACATACATTCACTCAGCGAAATGATTTATATCCATATACAACACATAGGTATGAACACAAAACAAATAGCTATTTAGGCCGGTCATGGCGCAGGGGCACAAATGTGTGACTGTAAACGTGACAGATTACGATCAGAATTCGATCCCCGCTCGGGGAAATTAAATATTTAATATTTTCATTTCACCGCTCTGATAACAAGGCAGGGCGTTGAATTCCGCAACACGCAATGTCTCAAATTCGCTGTAAAATGGAGTACAGAACGGAACTAAGTTCCCAAGTTCCCTCTGCCTAGTCTACCATGTGCGGAATACAGCATGAAGCTAAATAAACATATAGCTACTATACACATACAACTATACCCATTTATATATAAACATTAAGAACATGTTCAATAAAATAAAGGCATATTATAATATTTGAAAGTTAATTGTGTAACATATGTTTTTATCAATCCTGTACAATTGTTAACACAATTACATATCAGTTAATTTCACATCCTTCTCTTGTTCCACTTGTATCACTTTTTGTATAAAGAGGTTTCTCTTCTGAATTAAATATTCTCATTGAATTAAATGTTTAACTACAGTATACCCGTGAATATTATTAAGGTTAAAGTTAATAATATGTATATATAATAAGCTATATAAAAAATGAAACCAAATTAACTTCAAGCTATAAAGTTTAGATGGACAGTCTAGGCGGGTGGCGACTTTTCTTTCACTAGAAGGACCGAGCGGAAATTCTACTCCCTAATATGAATAATAATGATGTTTTATTGTTTTTTTTTTGTTTACTAATGTTACAAATAAGAAAGAAATTAAAAAAAAAATAAAAAAGGAAATAATATTAATGCAATTCCGTTCTATGTAGCATTATGCATTCCGTACCTCAAAAAGGAAAACCGGAGCCCCTATAAGACCACTTTGTAATCCGTCTGCTCGTCTGTCAATACCATTTATCTCGAGATCGTGTTGAGGTACTAATCTTATATTAATACCGGATATTTAAGTATACAGTCTCTTGGACTAAACCAATGCTTATAAGTTAAAGCAACCCAAAGATATGAGCATTTATGTAGCGAAATGATGTACAAAATTTGCCGCGTAATCATAACACTTACAGTATTTAAACTTCAGTTTGTCAACTTTTATTAATTATTATTTCTAGTTTCAAGTTGTATTCAGCTGTTTAGCAAATTGCAGATTGTTGATTGACGATATTTGCTTGTTCTATTTCTTGAGCCCCTGCGCCACAAAGGGCACTGCATACATTATATTCCTACTCAAATGAAACAATCTTGAAATTGACACGGAACGCATTATACCGGGACCGCGGTGCTGATAAAATATAATATTTACAAAAATCTGGATATGTACTAATAAAACAGTTTATTGTTTGCAGTTAAACAACAACTAACAAACATTATAACCTAATTTTGTATTCAAAACTAGTTACACTTTTTGTCTATTTTTTTATTTTAAAATCGCTTCTTAGTATTTTAGATATATATAGTATATATATCCTTAGTATTTTAGACATATCAATAAGAAAACCTTAAAATAACTAGTTGAAATCAGAAAGAGATTTTTCAATTTTATTTATCTACCTATAGACATATAGATTATAAAGGTGAAGGAACGAACGATGAACATTTATGCAATAATTGTATAACTTGATAATTAGATCAAGCACACGTGAATTACAAAATAGATATGAATTATAAAATAGACATGAATTACAAAATAGATACTAAATTTTGGTTTATATTTCTTATATTTAGACCGCTAAAATAAAATATCGTCTAAATATTGTGGTTTTCTCTTTTTTTACAATTAAATATATAAAATGTATGAAAGTATATGTATGTGTTCAGGCAATGTGCTGCAAGCGGGCCTACAAGGCGTGCACTGCACACGGGCGGCACGTCCATGGGGGCGGCAAACCGAGGGCTTCATCCTCGTCTCGTAATATTCAAAGTTCTTTTAATAATAAGTTATTCACTTAACACAGCATAAGCAATGTTACGACATGGAAAAAAAAAGTGAGTCGTCAGGGTACGGCATCAAAAGCTTAAAGACGATTCAAGAAGTAAATCAGGCATTCACGACAGCATCGGTACCAGGGTGATCCTATTCCAAGCCCGAATCACACGGCAACGATGTGTTAGTGTGTCACGGTCTTTCTTTGGGCAGTCTACAGTTGTATCTCCCTAGGCCTATTTTACACATCGGTATGGTCTCATGCAGTAATTCTTGCAGTGGCGATATTGTTGGCATCTTTGAAATTGCGGTAATGTTTTTCTTTTATTTTTTTTGGATTTTTGATTGTGACAGACTGGAGGTAGATATATGTAATATCATTTACTTATGTATTGTTCTTTAGGATAGCTTTGGGGTAACAAAAAATAATGAAGTTGTTTTTTTATCTGGTATCATATTTTGAGTTGATAATTTTACCAAAGACTGTTTCTCTTCGATTGCTTCAACGATTGTACTATGTGGAGTTGTATAGTGTAGATTTTTTATAACTATTCTATACTCGCGTTGATTTTTTAAGTTAACAATGTGTTCTATAAGTCCTTTATTTCGAACTAGTGTAATTTTATTTATGTATAGCGCTGTGTCCACACAAGTTATTTTTAATTGGTTGCTGTTGTGTGTGGAGTTGGTGGTCTGTAATAGTTCTACAAGGTGGTAGCGTACTGGATCGTTTTTCTCTTGGTTTTTTCTCAGCGTCTTTGTGATCAAGGGGTAACCCGCTTAATCTATTATTTGTTTCTTCTGGTGAAGACGAGCTTCTGCTTTTTTTGCTTATAATTTCTACATACAGGGAATCTTTGTTAGTCTAGGCTAGTGGTAGTTCGAGATTCAGGATGTTTATTCTGCAGCATTGTATTAACTGTCGCTGCCTGAGGTATGCTTCTCAGCTACGTTTCCCGATCTTGTAAACAGGTTAGGGTGGAATGCCAGTTGAACAAATTGTTTTCCAGTAGTGGTTGTTTTCCTGGTTATTCACTCCTGCGCAGTCTTCAGTAGCAGATTTCACACCACGTGTACTTCATGGCGCCGTGGATTGGTGAGATCGCATGACAAATAATTTACCTTATTATCCATAATTTCATAAAAAGAAGGTGGGAGGTTTCCCGAGCACCTGCCCTTGATGCTTTTGCTTGATTCCAGTTTGATGGGATATTTGACCATCGCCAAAATGACAATACCAAATTTATTGATGAATAATAATACATTTCAGTAAACAAAATAGTATTGTATTAATAAAAATATATATTAGTTAAGATATTTTTCTTTTTACCATCTAAAATGATAAAAGAATTTAAGTTGCCTTCTTTTTAGCAAAACTCAGCATATATAGTTACGGAGAGGCACAATCAGTACCTATTACACGCGGGCGATCAAACACCTAGCGGCGGCCCTGTATGTGTTATTGAAGTTACTGTGTAATTGAAGAATATGTAAAAATACTCAGAAATTATTACAACATGATCATAAGCCTGCTATAATAATTTCTCAGTAGTAATTGATAACGATTGGGAATAAATCAAGAAAAATAAGTCGTTAAACCCAAAGCGAAACGACAGTGAAAAGTAAAAGTATATAAACACACAGCGAACATAAAGTAGATGACAATATAGCAATAAAAATAACTATTATAGATTTTACCTATTATATGTGATACTTCGCTAAAAATTTGTACGTAGTTTGCAAAAAAAAACGTGAATAAAAATACTTCGAAAATTTTTGTTCACATTTTCTTTTTGCATACTACGTTAAGCACGTATTCCGCTTCAGATGAGTAACGCAACTAAACGCCAAGCTTAAATATACCAAATATCTACCTATTAAAGTGTGATATAAGTAAGTAGATAATAGCTCAGCACGTGTACTTTTTTATCTTCATAATCTATTTACGTATAACCATTTTTGAGAAATGTTCGTATGCACCTAATGTAATATCCTACTATGATAATAAAATTAAATGCGAAAATTATAAGACTAGATATTTAATACAATTTATGCAAAAAAATTGAACAGATTTAGATGAATCATTATAGTAATTGCTTATACATAATATTGACATATGGAGTATAGGCTACGGTGGCTATTTTTTTAACACATCAATGAGTATAAGCTGGTATTTTTATTTTTTAATATCACTGTGTAAAATTAATAAATTATTAGAGTTACATATATAAGTAACAATATAAATCATTTTAATTATAACACGTCGTCAAGTAGTTGGAAATGTCGATTTGAATTTGGTATTTTTTTCAATTTTAAGCCTTTTTTCAATTTGCTCACGACAATATTGTTATTATATTTCAGTCGGGACATTAATGACGATTTTAATTAGGAGAATACATAAACGAATTACTTGATTTCCCTGATATGCAACTCTGTCAAGTATGAAAAATATGTGCAGGAAGAAGCACTCTAGTGCGTCTACGACTGTCTGTTCCCAAGATTTCGATATTGTTTTGGTGGCCAATTTTTCATTCGTCTAGCACGCACTTGAGCTGCATATATTTTCTTAGAACAAACATAAATTACCCTAACAATAAAAATCTAAATAATAGATATATTCCACATAACCAAAGTTATATTTATACTTTTATAATAATATATATTTTTTCAATTTCAAGATAATTTTTAATGCGATGTTATGTAAATGAGATCTGATCTAGATACATGTGTACAACTGTACAGTCAATCACACACACACACACACACATATATATATATATATATATATATATATATATATATATATATATATATATATATATATATATATATATATATATATATATATATATATATAAACACGCTGTATCCCGCACGAGGCAGGGTAGGCAAAGGGAACCTAGTGTTAAGACACTCCGACAATAATTTATTAAAAATGTAGAGACGAGTATAATTATCATAACGAAGTGATGACGCCATCATGGTAGAGGTCGTCGTAGCGCAGAGTAGAAGAGGAAGTCTGATTATAACGCTTTGGTTGTAGGTTCGATCTTCACTCGTGGTAATAAATACATTTAAATTATTTTGATTTTCCTGGTTTGATAAACAAACGCGGCGTTAATTCCAGCACTCAAGAAAAAATTAGGAACGGAGAGTCTTAGCAATAAATTCTATCTGCCTGTGCCAGAAATTGAAAAGCTAAATTACTTATCGCTAGATGAAGTATGTTTACCGTCTTGTCAGTCTTGTATGAAGTACTGAGAAAAATGCGTTCCAAAAAAAAGTATATTGCTAAGATTTCAATCCACATTTTTTATTTATATTAAAATAAATAAAAAAACTTTTGATATACAATTGTATCTAAATTGCTGTTAGATACTATCTAATAATGTAGAACTTCTAATTTATGCATACAGTAGTAATGATATGACGTATAGCTTGTGTCGAACAAGACCTGTCGGGTGTTGAGTTGGCCAGAGAGCAAGAGATTGTGAACTGTAGGGCTAATACATTTCCTACATTTAAGGGAGAAAATACAGTACGTCGTATATAAAATAAAAATTATGGTACAGTAATTGAAATGTTAATAATAAGCAAAAGATATAAAAATATTAAAAGTAAGCTTAATCCTTCTCTTCATTATATACATACCCTGTATTAAAAGAGTAATATGATGTTTATAAATATTTACCGCTTAAAAAAATACATCGTTAATATAGATCTAAAGATTTTATAATACTTGTCTCTCTGTAAAGCTATACATACCAGGCTGTACTATGTATATTGATGCATGACACATAATTGTACTTTAATCGATCATACAATTTAAATGACATAGAGATTCAAAACGTAGCCAACGATAATATTTATACCTTTTATAAAAAAATATAAAAATAACTACAATAATAGGTAAAATATAACATAGAGCTGTTATTACTAAGCAAGAGAAGGATAGCGCTTGCGCGCCTTCGACGGGTAAGCGCGGTGCCGAGGGTCGCAAGGCCGGGGGGAGGGGCGAGGGAGAGGTAACGTCACGTCGAACAACGCAAGCTTTACCCTACCAAATGAAGAAGACGGGCCGACACGCGCTACATCGCGTACTAGCCTCCTTCTAACTTTTGCCGTATTCTAACTTGCCTGCGTCGCTCAAGAGTCGTCGTACACGATTACGCGAGAAACGGCGACTTCGCTGTTGTTAAAGTGAGCTCTCTCTGTGCAATAAAAACATTTAATATATAATTTTAATTGTACATTTTATTTCAAGAAGTCTCAATGACTTATAGTACGTCACCGAATATAACTGGCTGAAGTGATTATGTGCTAAAAGAAAATATTTGTGAAGTGACTATCAAAATATAGCAGAAAATAAATAAATAGGGAACGATACGGCGCGTCACCATATTTTTGTGAACGTTAAAAAGAACCTTATTGCCAAGTGTGTGAAGTGATATTTGCCTTGTGCTGAAGACATTGATAACTAAATTAATAAAAATTATGATTTCTCACTCAGTTGTTCATTGCTGATCTCAGTGCTTGGACTCACAATGGACTGGAGAATTCGAAGATAGTCATACGAATGCCGGTGAAGCCCGTTGAGGCCGCCACGGGCTTTTGAAACAGGTACCGGTTTTGTATTATCATTTTGTTTGATTTATAATGCTGCTCCGTTCAAACCCGACGGCACCTTGTACTCGACTTCGATGCTAAAGTTTTTAACTTTTAATTTAACCTAAATTATTTGTAATCGATGTGGTTGAAACAAAGTAATTTACGGCATTTATTACACAATTATAATATAAATTATAATTTATAAATATGTATTATAATATGTTTTTTTTTATTTCTTGCAGAAAGTAAGTAAGAACTCTACCAAAAAGACGGAAATATCAGAAGATCGACAAAATTTACCTTTCAATACAGAGGTGTTCGCAATGGAGCAACTAGATGATAAGGAATGTCAACCTGTGATAAGGGATGTAAAAGGAAGTGACAGTGACGCTCACAGTGAAGATCTTAATTCTAATGATGAACAAAGTAATATTAATAACTCTCCGTTTTATGAGAGCAGTGATAGTAAAATAGAATATGCTGTTAAGTTAGAGGACAACGACACTTTAAGTGACATTGATGACATAAAAACAGACACAGCATCAGCAGACAGTGAGGACTCTGCTCTTGGCAGTCTGCCACCTGACAGTACCCTCATTGATAGAGAAGAAGATGCACAGGATCGATCTGATGGCAGTGACTCAGGGCTTGGTTCAGAGACACCTGATACAAAAGTATCCAGTTTTAATTTGCAATTGCCCTGTGAAAATGATGAAAGCAATACACAATCAGCATCCGAAGAAAATATATCAAGTTCTCCTAATATCAATGATCAAGTTGGTCATGATAATTTTGCAGATATAATAAATAGACCCCTCAAAAGCAGCCTTAAAAGGAAATGTGATGATGAAACAAGTGAAGAACCCCAGCCAAAGAAAGTTAAGCACAATATACAATTTGATAATGTTACAGTTTTCTATTTTCCTAGAGCTCAGGGCTTTACTTGTGTCCCATCCCAAGGAGGCTCTACATTAGGTATGGAATGGACACACAGTCACATCCAGAAGTTCACTCTACCTGAGCATGCCCTAGAACAGCGACGGTTACATAGACAAGTTCTACAACAGTTAAAAAGTGAGAGGCATACTTTACAAGGAGTTTCCCTTTCATCAAGTGAAGATAGTGATACAGAAGAAGAGACAAGTGACATATCAGAATCGGAGTTAGATTTGGATAGTTATTACTTTTTACAACCAGTACCAACGAGGCAAAGAAGAGCTTTATTAAGGGCAGCCGGTGTAAGAAAAATTGAAGGCTATGAAAAAGATGAATGTAGAGACATAAGAACATCACGTGAATTTTGTGGCTGTGCCTGTAAAGGTGTCTGTAACCCTATTAATTGCTCCTGTAGTTTGGGTGGCATTAAATGCCAAGTTGATAGATTAAACTTTCCATGTGGATGTACAAGAGATGGGTGTGGAAATACTACTGGCAGAATAGAGTTTAACCCTATGAGAGTTCGAACTCACTTCATTAATACCCTTATGAGGATAGGTCTTGAAAAGAAAAATGAGGAGGCTCAAGAAGCTATTAAAAGAAAATGGGCAGAAGCACATAGTAACAATGCCCAATGTGGCACTAGTGCCTATGATAAAGAAAATCATCTCAACAGGCTTGGTATGGAATCTTGTATAAACTCAAATTTTAACAATATACATCACAGCAGTCCCGGTACTAATCAAAGTGACACATTTAATTTTAGAAATGAATCTCTAGACCATAGAAATCTAAAAAATAACATGCTTAATTTTGAAAAATCTGATCACCACAATCATGACCCTTACACATCAAACATATTACAAGGTAAAGGACCTCCTTATCCTACCGTAAACACTATGGAATTTAACACAATGACAAACAATATGCAGCGGTACCAATGTGATCTCAACTATTCATATGATCAGCACTCAGGGCTACAGAGTTTTTCAGCAGCTAGTTTTGAAGAGTTTGCCCATAACTCTCAGATGTCGATGCTTAATCATTATGGCCACATGTACATGTCAGATTACATGCAGAAGCCAAGCTCTGGTGTTCCTGAACACAATTCGATGCAATATCAATCAGTGCCCCATAATCACTATATGTATAAAAACACAGAATGTGTCACAGAAAACAAAACAGATGCACATTATACTACATTGATGACAATGCCATATCAACAAAGCAATAAAATGCAAGCTGTAGATAATGATGAGAATTGGTTTAGTCACAATACACTTTTAAATTTGGACCATTCAGTTCAAGTGACACAAGAAGCAAGTGTAGTGCAGTCAGAACCTGCACAAGTAGTGACCGAGAGTGACAATTGTGAAACAACTGAAAACTTTGGTGAACTTATTAAAAAGACCATGGTAGAGTCTGTTACAGTGTAGATGAATTATTTGTTGTTTTTTTTTCGATTTCAATGAATTATCATGTTAATAAGTTTTAATTATATCAATTGGGTCTACAATTTTATTTATTTTATTGTAATTAATTGTCTAAGTACCCTACAATATAGTTATTTAAAATATATTTCTTGATATATTATTTTTCCTATGTAAAATAAGTAGTAAATAGCTAAAAAAATAATATTGAAGTTGTAGTTTTATTACTCCCAAATTCCACATTCAATTAAAAATA
This sequence comes from Eueides isabella, assembly GCA_019049475.1. Classification (NCBI taxonomy): domain Eukaryota; kingdom Metazoa; phylum Arthropoda; class Insecta; order Lepidoptera; family Nymphalidae; genus Eueides; species Eueides isabella. The sequence goes on along the minus strand of CM032384.1, from coordinate 5,744,340 downwards.
TATATTAAACCAATCATAAAAAGAAATAGCATCATACAAATTAAAATTTTCAACGTTTTATCTATATGTATCATATCCATACTACCTGTCTGAATATAATTTAAACGAAATTAATTATTTTCAAAAATATTTAAATAAATAGCAACGAGACGATTTCTTTTAAAAAGAGCAAAATTTTAGTGAAGACAAGACTCTTTAAAAATTTATTTTGTAAAGCGACATCTATGATTAATATACAAAATTTCTAAAGCAGTATTTGTCTATCTCGATGTTTGAGCCTACTTCATGCTCCACCTGGCGTGTAAAAAAGTGTCTAACCAATTTGATTTTTCAATAAGCTATTTTTAACTTGTAATACCTAAGATATTAATCCATTTTTATTATTGTTCAAAAATCAGTTACCTTAACGCCTTTTTATAAATAATGATATGAATTTTTAAGAAAAAAAAATCAGAAACAAGTACGGCTTAGTATCATAAAAAAATACACGATATCTATATAATTTTAATACTTTATTTAAATATAGAACATTTGATAATCACATTTTTTTTTATAAAAATATATTTAAGAATAAGATACACAATAATAATACTGAAACAAAATAACATCACAGGGGGTCAAGATTTTTGAGTCAATTTCCATACTTTAATAGATTTGTCGTCGCTGGCGGTAGTAAGGGATTTCGAAACACTATCGAAATGAATGCTCTGAATTAAATCTGAAATGAAAATGAACAGATTTACTATAAAATAAATTAAAAAAAATCATAGTCAAGACACGCTTCCGGTTAACTTTGTTTTTCTACTATTTAACGGATTATTTTATTAACCATATTTAATCCATAATGTAGTCATAGTCTTAAGAAGTTATGAGAAAATATTTTAAATATTATAAAAAATATGCATCAAAATTATACACACTTATTTATGAAAATGTTTGTACTTTTTCAACTTTGTTTTTACAAGATAAAACAAAATACTGCTTTTTTTTCAATAAACCAGGGAAAGGGAATTTGTGTACCTAATGTTAAAACACTCTGTTCTGATCCTCTCTATTCGCCGAATTTGAGGCATTGCGTGTTGAGTGGCAGAACTCAACGTCGCGCTTTGCCTTGTTACCAAGAGTTGAAGAAATGACAACGTTAAATATTTAATTGTAAATATTTCATTTCTTCGAGTGGGAATCAAACCCACAACCTGTCGCATCTACAGTCACACGCTTGTGCCACTGCTCCACGACAGGCCTCATTTTTCCAATAAAATAATACAAATATGTACCATCATGAGCTTGTACTTTACTAAGCTGTTCAACGCTTATCATGTCCCAATGTAAAAGTGTACCACCATTACCACCGAGCCATAGCACTGACCCATCACAGCACAGGGACGTTATCACTGTTGACACTTGTTTCTGATACACCTATAAGAGTACAAAAAAGGAATATATAAAACATTGAACATATTCACCTTGTAGCCCACATATTGCAGGATAGACAAAGGAAATCTAGTGTTACGACGGCTAGTCTATTTCTCACTTTCGGCTTATTTTTTTAATCATTGCGTATTGAGTGACGGAATTCAAGGCCGTAATCTGTATTAAGTTCTAACTATTAAAATTTTATATTGTCATCCGATTTAGAAAAATTTTCAAACGATGAATGAGCCAGAATAATGGTATTTTCATATGGGAGGTAGTTAAAAAGTATCACAAGGGGGTAAGGGTGCAGTATGTTATCACGTGTATTTATTTTTTCGTCAAACGCGTAGTGTAAGAGAAAAATTTCATTACAAACATATGTAAATTGAAGCTAATTTTATCTGATTTTACGTACATTGTAGAGAAGTCAATTGTCTCTACGCGTTCACGTAATAACTCTTATTTCAAAAAGAAGCAGTGAAAATACGAAACTTTTGAATTTTAATGGAACCTGCTAAAACTACACGTGGTTCGGGTATGTGGGGGAGGGGGTCAGTCTTAAACCTCACCACATGTCACCAAGGGGGGAGGGCGGTTAAAAAAATACTACAAAAACATCACATGATTAATGGACGGCCCCTATGTTTATTGATTCAGGGTAGCCACATGCATGAAATATTTATATATAAACTTTATGTATTAAAAAACAATACGATTCAGTATTAAGTATGGCATATTATATTAGCATATTATATGTTTGATAATTGATAATTACAGAGATATCAGCTTTGTTTGTTTAAAGTATACCAATACTAATTTAATCTTTACGTATCTAGTGAAAACCGAAAAATATAGGTCCAGCTGTTCCAGAGATTACCGCTGCTAAACAAAAAGAAAGACTGACAAAAATTTCTATACTATTATTGTATAAATAACTTTATCCAAATTGGAAAAGGCGGTTATTTTTAAATCACAGACAGGCACTTAATTTTTTGACTACTTTACTCACGGAATTCAACACACTGAGATCAGTGACCCTTAAGTCACCACTTTCACTAGATGTCACTATTCTCTCCTCTGACAACAGACAGACGCCTGTTACAGCCGAATTGTGTATAGATAATTTGTTGATGAGCTCCTTTGCTGAGAAATCCCATATAAACACTTCTCCATCCGATGTGCAAGCTATTATGTCAAGTATATGCCGTCTGTGTCTGGAAATTATAAAAAATCATATTATTTTCACTGAAATCAATATTACATAGTTTTTGAGGTATTTTTTCTTTTTCTAGACTAGTCAGGCTAGATATTAAATAAACAAGGTTTCTTGAATGGATAAAAAAGGGAAGGAATTCAATTGCCACTAGGTAAAAAAATTGAAATTTGATTAGAAATAAATGTAACCCACCTATAAACAATAGCAGTGATCTTCCCATCATGGTCAAACTCTGCTTTAAGGCCTCGTAAAGCTTGGCCAGTTTTGCCCACGTTTCCCCACACTCGTACCACTCCGTCCCATCCACCCGATATAAGTAAGTGATCTAATTCAACAAAATAAAAAAATAAGATAATGGATTTTATCAAACATATATTATTGTATATTATATTATAACGCGTTTTCATTCCATGCACAAGAGAGTGGCTGAAAACGCGACAAGAAGTTTTATGTAAGTAGAACATTTCTTGGAAAATAACTTACAAGAACACATAGACTTCACAATCAATGGAGAGAAAGTTCATTTATTAGCTTTTTTTCCACTGGAATCAAAATTCCCAATAATATTGCTAATGAGCCTGAAGTACTACTCAGTAAGACTAATATGTATTCTTTATTGCACAATATAGTTTTTAAATCCCAAATTTACTTATTTATAAGTAAGTTATTTCTAATCAACTAAACATGCCAGACCTCTGTCGGGTCGACTAACTTTACGTATAACATATTATTATACTAATAGTTTACCTTTTTCAAGCCACAGTAAACAGCTTACGGAGTCATCATGCGCCCGAAAACTTTCAACGACACGTCCATACTCTACATCATATAAGTAGCTGAAAATAAAAAAAAAAACTTTATGATTATCATCAAAAATAATTTAATAAAGTGTTTATTAAAGTGTATATTACGTCTGCAATAGAATAAATAAAGATTTTCTATATTAAAAAAAAAAGAAAAACATTACTCTTTTACTTTTAAAAGATATAATAAATTATATTATGAAAAACTACATTTATTATAAAAAAACGTTTCACGGATATGACAGGGGAAGTAGGGAGTGGAAGTATGACTGGGAACTTAACTTTGACACTTGATTCGACACGCGCCTCCAAATTTCCATTTTTCCATTTTGGAGTAGCGTAAAATTTATTATTTTATTGCTAATTTGTCTTGTACGAATAATAAAAATAATACATTTCTCTGGATCTATTACCTATATAAAGGTTTTTTGGCTTCACACTGTATTCGGCACATGGCAGGGTAAGCACAGGGAACTTCGGAACCTAATGCTAAGGTACAGCGTACAATTCCCTATGTATTAAATGTAAATATTATATCTCTCTCAGCTTTACACTGTATCCCGCACAAGACAGGGTAGACAGAGGAAACTTGGGAACCTTGTCTTAAGACTCTCCGTTCCGCTTCCATTCCACACTTTCGGTTTTTTTTTTTTTTTTTTTTTTAGTAAATATTAATGATATAAATTAATACTTACATTTCATTGTCCCAGGAGCCAGCAGCTACAATATGCTCGTCAACCATAACACAGGAGCTCAATGGCGTCGCGCACAATATGACACTTCTTATTTGTTTATTTTGCACCATATCGTACACTTTCAGAGTGCCATCCTTGCAAACGGATATTACTCTACTGCCTCTCCGCAATACTGCACTAACGGCCTCCTTATGTAATTTAATAGTATTAACACACTCCATTGTATATTCTTGAGAACTTTTGTCACTCAAAGGTCTTAGTACTTTCGGTGTGATTTTTCGAACGTGAGGCTTCGTGAATATTTGTTTGGGAACTTGGCCGAATTCCATTATTTGGACCTCTAGGGCGTGTCTGTCGTTCATATCGTATATACACTCTAGGTCTATCGATCCCTCGTAACATACATGATGGTACACTGTAATAAGTATTTATATAGACATAAAGAGTTCTAAAAATTTATAAGAATAACAATAACTTTACGTATGTCGCAGTATTTGTATACGTTCACTCTCAATGTTTATAAAATATTCAATATTTCATTTCCTTAAGTGGAATCGAACCCACAACCTGTAGCGTTTACAATCGCACGATTGTATCACTGCGCTATGAGCAGGCCTGGCGGACTTGAATTCTGTGTTAACTATTTGTACGTAGCTTTGCCTGTTTAAATTGCTCTATTTTAACTGCTTTCTTGTTCTAATGATATTATCACTTTTAAGACAATATATATGCATTAAAAACTAACATTTTAGATAAGTGACTAACTAAATTGTAAAAATGTTATCAAATTCAAATTCAAATATGTTTATTCAAAATAAGAAGTTACAAACTTCGTTTTTTGAACGTCAAACAATTTACCACCAGTTCACTAAAGTTACTGCCTCAGACCTGAGAAGAACCGGCGAAAGAAATTATATAAACAATTATGTGACAAAAATACATTTGAAATAGCCTGGAGCGAGCATTTTACTCCCAAGGCGTGTTATTATTTATGAAATCATTAATTTGGTAATAACCTTTAACACACAAACGTCTTTCTACAACTTTTTTAATTTGTGAAATAGAAAATTCTCGGACGTTTTCTGGGATCCTATTGTAAAAGCGTACACCCTGACCTATAAAAGAATTACGGACTAGATTCAATCGAGTTACAGGTGCACTAAGATTAAACTTATTTCTAGTATTAATATTATGTATATCCCTTATCTTGGTAAATTCATTAATATTTTTCTTAACATACATAATATTTTCAAAAATGTATTGCGATGCAACGGTCATTATATTGATTTCTTTAAATTTTTCCCTTAAAGAATATTTAGGGCCTAATTTATAGATTTATAATTTGGCATAACTTTTTTTTTTAGCCAATTTAAATAAAACAAAACACTGAATGTTAAGTAGAGGTTGCCATAATATAATAGTGAAAACTGTATTTAAATCTAATTAGTTGTCTCTGAATTAGAATAAAAACACAAAGATACACACAAAATTCTAAAATTCACTTTTTTGAGCCCCATTAAAGGTTAATTCTTTATATAACATTTTTTTTAATATATAAGATTGTTTAAAATATATCTTCCATGTACAGACAGCAATCAGTTACAGAGTTATTATAAGTATAGTGTCTAAGAAAATCTTACTACGGCAAATTGTTTTATTTGTCATATTATTAAGGTATTTGTGAAATAAGAATTTCACTAAAAACATGCTGTAAAAAACGAGCCAAGATTGGATGAGGCCGTTTGTTTTTCTATAACGAGTAATAAAATCTCTAGGCAATGCCAAGCCAAGCCTAAAGTTCTTTACTACAATTTTTAAAATAATATAGTAAAATTTTATCTGACTGACCGTTGAACATTCATTAAGCAGGATTTCATGTTAATATATAGAAAACAACGCCAAAAAAACTTACAAACCATTATTAGCTTTAACAGCTTCTTCTCCCCTCTGTTTATATCCAAAAATCAGATCAATCCACAGATGTAAATGTCTTGATACATATTGAGACTCTAGGGCTTGCCTCATTTTGATAACAAAATCTTCAGGAGAACTGGCCCAAGGTGGCAATTTAACATTATCAACTTTAGTACCATCATGTCTTTCTCCAAAATCAATATCTCTCATATTCACTAAAAAATCTCCTTTTGAATTTGTGTCATAGAATTCTGGCACTAATTCCTAAAATAGCAAAGAAAAATAAGTAATATTTCATATTTATTAATTTAAATCTTTAAATAGTGTGTATTTTTTAAATAGTGATAAGATAAAAATAATAAAAATAGTTTCCCTATTTACGTCTCAAATGCTGGCTTCGCTGCACCATAATGGATTTATAAAAAATAATGAAAACATAACTTTATATATAAATAAACTTACCTTAAAATCAGACATGTTCTTTAAACAATTATTGTAAACATCTCTTACTGAATTGAACATTCTATCAGGATGATCAAATCTACCATTTTGCAGACACAACATGTATTGTGGATATTTTCTAACCTGAAAACAAATACGATTATTCTTACATTAAATATACCAATAACAAATCAGTAGCCAAATCCACTATAATATTTTAATTAATCTCTTTTTCTTATCAGTTTTTGGTATGGTCTAACTTTAGACAATGAGCAGTGATGCCGCTTAAAAAAATATAATAAAGTGCGTAAATAATCACCAAAACAGGGTTTCAGAAGAAGGACTCTTTTTTTTCAGCAAGCACACTTCAAAATCAATTTTAGTTTTATAGTAATAAAAAATCATTTTTATTCATATTGACTGCTGTCCTAATGTATGCAATTAAAGAAATATCCATATAATCAAAGAATAAACTATGCAAGACAATCTACCAATATTACATCATATTGTTTACATATTAAATAAAAAGTAATAATAATTTACTTACTAAATAAAACAGGACAAGACCTGGTGCAGAGTAATGGGATCCATATAAAAATTTAGGATCTGACATTTCATGGTATCTTTCTAGTAATTTCTCCAATCTATCGGGGTTAAGTGCACCCATAGGCTTGGACAGGTCTCGGAATGTATCTACTCTGTCCAAATCTAAGTTCTCAGACATATAATCTGCCACAACCCAAGGAAAAACTGGATATTGAGTGAGATCATTTTTACTTCTGTCCGCCATACTTAAAATTAGAAAATATTTTTAATTGTACAGTAATAATAAACATTATATTTTTTTAGCTTTAAGCTGTATCACGCATGTAGCATGGTAAGCAGAGGTAGCATAGTACTCTCCATTCCCTATTCTGTGTGTTTTCAATCTCAAATTTTCCAAACATTTTCATCTATTTATATATTATAACCACAGAGAGAAAAATTAAAATATAAAATAGTCCATACCCCTGATGAGCAAAAAACCATACAACCATTCCAAGAAGAAATTTAAAGAAGACTTTATATAAATTAGAAGAATATACATACATACCAATTAAGGTACATTAAGTAGTCATAATTAGACACAATTCCATTTTGCCATTGCAGAGTCATTTCTTCTACATGTATTCTTTCTAGATGAATATGAGGAGATTCTTCAAGTAACTGATAGACACTATCACGGTCTGATTCCGATGGAAAGGTTAAATAGATATAAGGAATGAAATTTGATTCTGAACAATATATTTCAAGTCCCTGTAGTACAAAATAAAGAAAGGTTTCAAGAATGTCAAAAATATTAAAAAAAGCATATAAATATATAAAATAAAAGTTGTTTTATGAATTAACTAAGTAAATTTAAATTTTCATGCTATTGATGAAAATAAGCAAAAGAAAATGCCACAAAGTAAAGTTTTCATAAACATTTAAAGCAACAAATACCAAAATAAAAATTATAAAACATACACAGATACATACAACTTGCCTTAGTAAAAATCTTCTTTTATAGATCCTCTTTATTTGTTCTAATTTTATTTTCAATATAGAACTCTGTAATTAAATAATAAAGAAATAGAAAATATTCTACTACTGTAAGAGAATATGTATTAGAAAAAGCCATCATGGCTCAGGATAGCTTAACACAATGGTTGTGGGTTCAATTCCCCCTTGGAACAATGAATTCTATTGAGTTTATTCTGTGCAACATTAAATTTGGGATGCATATAAAAATTAAGAAAACATAAATTGGCATATAATTAATAACAAAAAAATATAATTGACAAACATAATCATTACTTATGTACACATAGTTAGAGATTTAAGAAACAACTTTTTTTATTTTAGGTTTACAGCTGCAGCTATTATATGATGCTCCACAATATTCAGTGTAACTGTATCAAACTGTTAACACTATATTCTTTGTTTGATCCCTACTAGATGCATACAAGGTGGAATATCGAATCTAACAACATGTCAAATAATGTTTCAAATTTGGTTGAACCGTGGGAGACTTCTTAGAAAAAAAAACATTGACTTCTGTTAACTAATCCTGTTGAATGGTGTGAAGCTAGTAGAAATATTATCTTACTTACATTTTCAATATTACTAAAAGGTTGAAAATAAAGTGATGTTGGGGTTATTGCAAGTTTTCCATTGTGCCTTACTAATGGTGAAATTTTTTCTGCTTGAAATTGGCTAATTATTCTTTCTGTAAAATCTTCCATCATAACAGGATCAAATATCATCCTCATATAACGAGAATGGAGAATTGTTGCAATCATACTGTTGTGCTCTGGAGCATGGAGAGAAGATGCCCTCATCAACTGTAGCATTTGTGTTAGACACTCTTCAGCCGATGAGAAGTCAAATGAGAAAAAGAAATCTTTATTTTCATAGTTAAACTTATATGGAGTTAGTATATTTTCTTCTAACATTTCAGAATATTGCTTTACACTAACTTTTATAATGTTTTGTTTATTATACACATTTTGAACAGTATTAATATTTAGACATTCCTTAAAATGTAGTTTCACTAATGGATGCTTCCATTCTCGAGGCTCAAAAACGAGAGATTTAGAGCAAAGCTTCAGACGGCCTTGTATCGCATTTTCGGTTGTTAAACATGTTTTCTCAGTCATAATACATGAATAATCTTCAAAATATATTTCACCCGGCTCTAATAGTAGCATTGAAAACCTAAAAAAACAAATAATAAATGTCTTTTATTATTAAGCTTTTTAGAATATATCTTTATAATAAATAAAACTGTATGCCACTGTATTCTGTACCTTGATTTATTCATATTGAAATGTTTAACAAATTAAAAGTTTTTTTTTTAGCAATAACACAAATATATAACCATTTCAATGACATTCAATTAACGACTTTTCCTAAATTAAATAAATTTACAAACCAAGGAATATAAGCGTTTACGTGATGTATTTGCAAATTAACAGAACATAAAATTTAAAAGTATACAAATCAGTTACGATAATCGGATTAATTAACTACTTCTAATGAGAAAAATGTATTTTCACTAATATTATTCTAATTACACATAATAAAACATAGTTAAATTATTATCGGCATTCAACTTCAACAAATTTTGCAATAATTGTCAGTCAGTAAGCTAAAGCATAGACATGATGACAACTAAACAGGACTTAAGAAACTGTCAAATAGTGTTTATGCTTGCGAAGGTTTGCCAAGCTTCAACAAGCCCCAACATGAGGACTCCTCGTTGTGTCGTCGTGTCATTGTCGTGGCTTATGATAGCTTGCCAGAACTTGTCGCCGATCGAGACTGGTGTTATGGTGTTGATTATTTAACATAAACAAAGGAGCGTGCTGCGAACGTTTACGACGTGTTGGGTGTTGGTTCGTGTTCAGTATCGCTCATGAGGTTGTATCGAACGTGCGTGTATTTCATTTCCATCCCCTACTCTGTATTTATATATACATAGAAACCTTGATGGTTCGTATAACTATGAAATCATGGAGTCATCTTTAATGTTAATATATATGAAATTATAAATTAAACGAAAAAAGAATAGTTTAAGAAATTTAATATATTTTTTACGAAATATAATAAAGAAAATAACAGGCTAACGACACGTTATCTATCACTACCTGGACCAGCTAAACCTTTATTCATCTTAGGGAACTTACAACCAAAATGAAAAAGCTGTCTTTTTCTGTCACGTGAATTAACAAAAGCTAACGATCACCGTTACTGTTGGGTGCCCAATGGCAGAATATTATTACGGAAAAAATATGATGCAAGAATAATAAATTGTCAGTAAAATTGCTTTGTATTATTATAAGTTATATTGCTCTTTATCTCGCGTTTACTTTTAATAGATGTATAGAAACTGGAACTTTTCCAGACAAGTATAGAAACTGGCACTTTTTCAGACAGTAAAATAGTACCGCTTTTCAAAAGACAGATAGACCTGAACCTGGAAATTAAGACCAATATCGATTTACCATCATTAAGTAAAATATTTAACAAATATTTTTTTATCAGATCTCACTTTTTATACACGGAAACAATTCTCTACATAGTGAGCAATATTATTTCACCAAAAACAAGTCAACGATGGATGCGGTTGCTGCACTTCACAAGCACATCTATGACGCATGGGAGAAATCGCAAATTGTGGTTGGAGTGTTTTGCGATCTATCCAAAGCCTTTAATTGTGTAGACCACGAAACTTTGTTACTATAATTTAATTACTACGGCGTACAGGACGCAGCTCTTGATCTTGCTGCCTCGTATTTCACTTAAAGGATCCAGAAGGTTAATATAAATAATATGAAATCGTCTGGATATATATATATATATATATATATATATATATATATATATATATATATATATATATATATATATATATATATATATATATATATATATATATATATATATATATATATATATATATATATATATATATATATATATATAAAATGTAGTGCCGTGGTCCGTAATTAATTCACGTCGCTCACAGCGCTCCAACGCTCGGTCCGTATTAAGCTTTTATCGCTCACGGATGTGAGCTAATCACGGACCACGGCATTATTTTGACGTTGAATATATCCCTCACGTCAATGTCACTATTGTCAATTTCCTCAATTGCGGAAGATGCTTAAATAGAAACATTTTTACAAGCAATTTATAATCTTCATCGGCTATAGCACATCCTCCACTCATATTTATATAAAAAAATGCTCTATTAGGTACTTACGAATTTGACAAGTTAAACATATTAACTTGTCAAAGTCGTAAGCACGCTCACAAGTGGTCCGTATTATTAGTACTGCTAACAGACGTTAGCGCGCTCACTAATATCGGACCACCCGTTAGCAGTGTAACCGTCGTGAGCAATGTGAGCATAATTTGGACCACGGCCTAGTTATCGCCTCAAAAAAGTAAATAAATCATTTATGTGTCTGAGTATACGTATCTACAATAGTATTTCACAATGTATTTTGAATTTTCCACCTTTCCATTTTCAAAAATGCTTGCAAAAGTCTATTTGAATTAAATATTTTTTGAATTTGAATTTAAGAATTAATAGTGAAAATGATTTGGCTTGTCTTTCGTATAGCATACGACTATTTATAAGTTACTTTTTAAATTTTATTTAATCATTTGAATATTTTCGCTCATAACTATACTTCAACACTTACATTCATATACATTTTCTAGCATTTCTTTATATTTACTCACATCATATAATACACTGTACTCACTTTTCATATACGATCATCGCCAATTTATTATTGAAGTGAAAACTTCTTTAGGCGCGTTGAGCGTTTTGGTAGAGGGTAAAATCCTCGGTACGCGTCACCGCTATCGCTATGGAGACCCAGACTAGCGCACGCGCAGTAGCCTGTGTACACTTATACACTAATACATCGACTATTTCTGACTGTATTATGTGCGCGTTGGACGATTTTTGGATAAGTATAATTTTGTGAGTCACGACAATGATGTAAATAATAAAAATAATGTTCAAACTTGAATTCATTGAAATTCGTGTAAATATAAATACTATGTATAATTAAGATAACTGTATATTAATTATTTTTTCAACCACTTTGTATTTATATTTTGTTCATGATTTGTTTAACCCATCATATGTAACTAATAAATAAAACATTAAAAATTATTACTATGTTTTAAAGTGTTATTCCACACTTAAGACAGAAAATACTAAACTTAAATTTAAAAAGCGTATAAAAATTTTGAACGAAGCAGGATTTGATCCCGCGCCTCTGGAATTCCGTTCCAGCGCTCTGACCAACTAAGCCATTCGTTCTCACCGAGCTCCGTCGAAATTCTTATACGCTTGTTACAACTTATTTATGTTGTTAGCATCTCTGTAGGGAGATTTTTACAAATTTCCGCTACGCAAAGACAACTCGTAAGAATTATCGTTTGGCAAGAGAGAATACTATTTATTTTAATATTTTTACTATGTTTTAAAGTGTTATTCCACACTTAGGACAGAAAATACTAAACTTAAATTTAAAAAGCGTATAAAAATTTTGAACGAAGCAGGATTTGAACCCGCGCCTCTGGAATACCGTTCCAGCGCTCTGACCAACTAAGCCATTCGTTCTCACCGAGCTCCGTCGAAATTCTTATACGCTTGTTACAACTTATTTTTGTTGTTAGCATCTCTGTAGGGAGATTTTTACAAATTTCCGCTACCCAAAGACAACTCATAAGAATTATCGTTTGGCAAGAGAGAATACTATTTACTTTAATATTTTTACTATGTTTTAAAGTGTTATTCCACACTTAGGACAGAAAATACTAAACTTAAATTTAAAAAGCGTATAAAAATTTTGAACGAAGCAGGATTTGAACCCGCGCCTCTGTAATACCGTTCCAGCGCTCTGACCAACTAAGCCATTCGTTCTCACCGAGCTCCGTCGAAATTCTTATAGGCGTATAAAAAAATAGCGTAGCGTAAGCTACGCTTTTTAAGAACAAAAAAATTACTACGTATATATATATATATATATATATATATATATATATATATATATATATATATATATATATATATATATATATATATATATATATATATATATATATATATATATATATATATATATATATATATATATATATATATATATATATATATATATATGTAACCCACAAAGAAAATAGTATATAACCATGTCTAATGAAATAATGTAATAAGTGGCGTTGATAAAATGGAGCGAGTGGATTTTTTTTTGTAATTAATAATAAATATTTATAGCCGTGTTGATAGATTAAAATACACATTTGATTCCAGTCGTGTCGCAGAGGCATGACCACGAAGGATTGTGGTATCGATTCCCAGAGCGGAAATGTAATATTTAATAATTTTATTTCCTTGCTTTTGAAACAAGGCGGCAAAGCACAGTGTTGAGTTCTGCTACATGCAATGCTCCTATAATTAAATAGAAAATAGTTTTATTGTGATTGTGAAAAAATCGTAAAATTTTTTATCTAGAATTCGCGTATTGTATTCTCTCTTAGAAATTATGTTGGCAGCACTTATTATAATTTGATATTCTATAATTTAAGTGCTGTCATTTGTGATTTATAAAATTAAATATAATTGCGCGAATTTTAAATTTAATTTAAACTCATTTGTAAAAAATGCAAGAAGCTACGAATGCTATATTTCAAATGCGCTTTCCTCAAAAGCTATGGTATTTACTGGATTTGCAAACTTCCGCTATAATATGGGGAGGCACTGGTCGAACAATTTTATTAAATTATAGGCTTCTTCAAAATTATTTGCAATGCGATCATTCTATCTTTAAAACTACTAATATTTCTAGTTTTATTAGACAGTTGAATTTATACGGTTTTCGAAAAGTTACTTCACACCTTCAAGATCCTTTGTGCAACTCAAGCAATCCATATATGCACGAATTTATTCATGATAATTTTCAGTATGGGAGACCTGAATTATTAAATAAAATAACTAGAAAAGCTTTAACTATAAAAAGAGGATTTAAACCAAAGGTTTGTAGAAAATTTAATATTTATTTTATAAGCAAACATATAACCACACACAATAATCTTTTCAGAATCTAGATATCTCTGATAATTTCGTGTACATCTCTCCTTTACAAAAAGCAAGACGAGCATTACGTATAGCATTAAAAAAAGCAGCCCAAGATTTTGTCATATTCAGTTCATCGAAAATTGATTATAATTTGCAAGGCGAAGGTATTTTTTTATTTGATTCTATATTAACTTCATCAATAATTGGTACTTCTGTTACATTTATTTTTGTCCCTTTTTCATAGATTATGAGCAAATGTGTGAAAATGAAGAAAATATAGAATTTGATTGGATCATACCAGAGAATGCTTCCAATAATGAACATAAAATTAGTCCAGGTTTCTTTCACTTACCTTTCTTAATTTCCCTTTTTCTTTATAAAATTCTTTACCACACCTTTTACCTAATCCTTAACTTCCTATCTATATATATATATATACAATTTATCATCTAGATATTGACACTTGTACAGAGACAGCATCGGACAGTTTAAGGTAAAACAATTATCATATCTAAAATAATTACTTGAATTTTATATAATACAACATCTACAAAGAAATAAAATATGGAAGAATAAATATTAACTATAAATATCTTATGCACCCTAATTGTTTTGCTACAGGGAGGCTTCTCAAGATGATATTTTAGATTTTTCTGTTGAATCTTGCCAACAAAACAATGATAACTTTACATCTCAGTTCTTAAGCACACCAGACCTAGATTCTGAGGATAACTCTGGTGTTGAATTATTAGCAGAGTTCAACATAAATAATGAAATAGATGGAGACATAGCTAAGAAAAGAATTTACAATGAAAATTCATTAAACTGTGTTCTACCATCTGTAACTAATGAGTTAGATGATGTTGCAGTGATTGAGGTACTTATTGTGTAATATTTTAGTCAATATATTATTTTTATATATTTTTCATACTGAAATGCATTTGTAATATTACTTTACAGAAAAATGATCCAAATCCATATAATGGTGAATGGGACCAAATGTTTTATGACATAGTAGGTAACAAAGGCTCAAGCCAGGAGGGTTCAAATTTAAAGGATCTCTATTCTCAAATATCTCAAACCATAGATTTACTTAACTCATAAATATTGAATTACTCCAAAATAAAAGAACTTTATATACTTTTTGCAATGTATTAAAGTATTTATAAAAAATTGTTTTCATTTCTTTTGCTTTTTCTTTTCTGCTTCTTCTTCCTTTTCTTTTTCAATTACTGACACATATGAATTTATTGTGTCCAAGTCAAGCATTTGCATAGGCTGGTTACGTCTCATAACAGCAATTTCTAAGTTTTTCTGACCTGATTGAACAACTTCAAGGAGAGCTCTTATTGCAAGCTGCAAAATAATTTAGTATCATAAATTAGGTGAAATTCCTGCTATGTTTATATCAAGAATTAAAAATTAAATGAGAGAATGAGAATGATTAAATAAACAAAGAAGCAAAAATTTTATAAATCATGACTAAGTTATTTTATAATAAGCAGAAATAAATAAAGAACAAGCAAAGCAAAAATATGAGTATCACCTTTACAGCACCATTTTCTGAAGCAACCTCTTCAGCAGTGTAATTTTTCTCTAAAAACTCTCGGACAGTCTTAGCTGATCTTCCAGTAGCATTTGCTTTCCATTCATAATAAATGCCTGATGGTTCAGTTTGGAATAGGTGTGGGTGCCCATCATAATCAAAACCACCAATCAAACATGATATGCCAAATGGACGCCGTCCGTTGCTTTGGGTGTACTTTTGTTTAAGACTGGCAATATACCTTGTAATGTATTCCAAAGTAACTGGATCTTCAACAGTGAGTTTATGGGATTGACATTCAATTTGTGCTCGATTGATCAGAATACGTGCATCGGCAGTTAAACCGGCAAATGCCATAACCACATGATCATCAAGCAGACATATCTTTCTTACTGTTCTTTCTTCTTGCAGTTTTGCTACAGATTTTTTTTCAACTCCAAGAACAACGACATCTTTACCTCTAACACCCACCTGAAACCATATATATATACTTCTATGATATTTTAGTATTTTTGTTTAGTAATAAACTAAGCAAAATTTACATACCGCCGTAGAACCTTTACGTACTGCTTCTTGTGCATATTCTACTTGTAACAAATGACCATCTGGCGAGAATACAGTGATAGCTCTATCATATCTGGCCGACATTTTTTAAATTATTATATATAACAATTCTCAACAATATTCTTGAAACTTGATTCTGCTTAGTAATTGTTAGATCGAAATAAGGCAAGCTCGAACCGAAAACATAGATACTTTAAAATATAGATTAAATAGCATGACAAGACAAATGGTAATAGTGAGTATGAAAAAGTAACTGTACAGATACAAAAATAAATTTTGACATCAATAATCCTAATTACAAATTAATTTACGTTACACTGGGTTTAACAGAAGTCCCGGGGTGAATAGTTATCCAACTTTTAAAGCATCTCCATACAATAATATGCAATGACTTCTAATAATAAATTTACTATTTTGTTTTTTTATTATTTAAAGAATGAATAATTAACAGTAATGTTTAAATTAGAAGTTAAAATAAAGTACGTTCGTCGTACGTCGTTTGAAGTGCTGTAATAAAACAAATATAATTATAATCTTTTTTTACTAATATACGCGACATTAAACCATCAATGTTATATTATTCTTTGATCTATAAGATGATAATAACTTAACTTTGAAAAATATTTTAAATTTAATTTAATATTAAACAGTATGTGACTACGTAAGTAGAAAGCAACTCGACTACTACCTTTCTTTGTACAATCATAATTATATTGCATATGTTGTGGAGGGATCCTCGTGTATGAAACATTCCTGAAACCTACCCTAGGTTAGACTAGACGTACATTGACAAAATATATCGTCATCTCAAATGTTTTGTATGTACAATATTTATTGTAAGTAAAAAAAAAAATAATAATAATAAAAAATAATAAAAAAAAACATATAAATAAGAATAATAAAAATATAAAACAAATAACCTATATCACCTGTTTAGGTAATGTTAAACAAATATGTCCATTTAAAAAATAAAAACGCGTTTGTAACGTATATCTGTATGGTCTGTGTTTCAACATTATAATAATTTTAACAAATATTTTAAAGATAACATATATTAATTGTTTAAAATAGTTCCGCTAATATTTCTTTAAGAGGTGATAAAAAATAGTTACTTGGGGATAATATTTTTAGGAGAAAGGTATGGTGAAAGGTAAAGGTATATTTAGGAGAAAGGTATATGTTAAAACAATTTTGTGACAGATTTTACGCAGCGTAAACTCAGCGCACAACAGAAATTCTCAAACTCTTGTCAAAAAATATAATTAGTCCATTACCTTGGGTCAGAACGATTATTATACCCCTGTGGTAAAAAAAATCAAACATGTTGCTTTTGATATTAACAAAATAATGACTAGATAGTGTAGAAACGAACTAAGTTAATAAAATAAATAAACTCCATCAATCATGACCTGTAAAGTAACCTTTTCTCTAATATGTTCAAGTTTGTTTACCTTTTATCTCACGGCTTTCTGAATAGGTCATAGCACCGTTAAAATTCTTACACGATTCTTACCAAATATTTATTTGTTAGCAAAAATCTACCCTGTTATGTTAATTTCCGGGATACAGCTTGAAACAAAAAAAATCTATTTACCCCATATGACGTATCTATTAACCTCACATAATGTGTAAATAGAAATTAACTTATTAAATAATTATTGTATTTTATAAAGATAATACAATTTTTTAATATTTGGTGTATGTATAACTAATATTTTTTTTTCTCTGCTTCACGCTGTATCCCGCACTAGGCAGGGTAGGCAGAGGGAACGAAAGTGAAACCTAGTGTTATGACACTCCGTTCCCCACTTTCCGCCGAATTTGAGGCATTGCGTGTTGAGTGGCGGAACTCAACGCCGCGCTTTGCCTTATTACCAGAGCGAAGAAATGAAACATTAAATGTTTAAATTGAAAATATTAAATATTTCATTTCCTCGACTGGGGATGGAACCCAGAACCTGTCGGTTACATTCACACTCTTGTGCCGCTGCGCCACGACAGGCATCAATAATAATTAATCAACAGTATAAGTTGTTTTATATTTAAAGTACTCCCTGTATTGTTAAAACGCCCTTCAAGTCTTTAACCCTTTTTAGCCATCCCATTTTAAGGTGCTAACTACTTCTGCTTAAGGTGTTTTATGAAATATCAGTCGTGTTCCGGATGGCTTCCTTAGTGGCACTGGCGACATACCTTCGGTGTATGGGGGACATTCTTCCCGTTGGGTTAATGTATTCTGTGGTCATGTCATAAATACGTCAAATGTCAATTTCAGTTAAAAAGACGTGAATATGTCAACATGGCGGCTGCCGCAGAAGAATTCCAGCCGTGGTTAATTGATAAATTAAGATCATTAAAAACTGATGAAAATATATTTGGGTCATATATATCTGGTATTTTAGAAGGAGAAGAAACTATAGATGATAAGAAAGATGCTTTAGAAGGCATACTATCTGAAATTGTTGTAAGTAATTACCAAATTTATTGGTTATTTTCTAATTTTATAATATATTAGGTCGTAAAATCTTTTTCAGGATAGAGATATATCCGTTCACGTCAATGAAATAATAGAAAAATGGGAATTATGTAAGCCTAAGGAGGAAGCTCCAAAGACTGTTACGGATGTAGATCTTCAATTGGCAAAATTGTTGGAATCCCAATCTTTAGCAACGACAACCCGTCGGGAATATACCGATGAAGAGAAAAAAATACGCGAGGCTATTCTGTCTCAATACAGCCAGCTTCCTGATAATGAGGTATATTATAAATGGTACCAACAGTATTGATATCTACAAATGAAACTCAAAATGTGAATACATTATTTTGGTGTTTAGGAGGATCAAGAAAACGAAGAGGAAGCAGGTGGAAGTAGCTTCTCTCAGGATTTAGTTAGGAACACAAATGCTACTGATGTGGCAGCAGCTGCTCGAGAACGTCGAGAAATAGCCCGTCAAGAAGCTCAGCGTAAAAAAGAAAAGGATAAAGAAGATAGGTAAATATTTCAATAATATGTTCTTCAAACATATGAATTTAATAAAATATTTTGGGTGGAAAAGCTTCCACCAATACTTTATTATATGTGAGCCAGAAATGAAAATAATCTAGTTCCCCTAGTGAGAATAAAAGGAACATTCTATTTACACTATTATGCCAACTATTTTGACTATGCATTTACATTTTTAAGAATATTTTTTCATAATGTACTTAATAAATGAAAGAATTTTCAAGTATTCACTCTGTACACCACATGTAGCTAAGTAGGTTGGGGATGGGCAATGGTGGGAGATCCTGGGGTCACTTATGGCAGTCCTAGTGGAGGTGGTCCACACACACTTGAAGTGGTGGTGGGTTTTGGTGTCCTGATGCACAGGTAAATTCAGGCTCCAATGGGGCACAGTTGATTTGGCATTACCTCCATCATGGTGTGTCATGACTGTGATGCCTCTATAGATTTGACACATCACACTCTGGCCAAATGTCCTGCATGATCCCCACAACATCCCACTTTAATGGCTACAGTGGGGAGGGACTGCTCACTGTCCAATGTGGTAGTGTGGTGCAATGGTCCTCATCTGTGAATCAGTCATAGAAAATAAAGGACCAGTGGAAAGGGTGCAGAAGCCCAGGTTCCAGTATGTTGGTTAAAAGTAACCATTATGCGTGTCTTCATTGCTGTCTCATATAGGTGAAAAGGTTTATCTTAGTGGGTAGGATCGGATTCTCTGATAAGTCCCACAGGTATCACGGGACTACTCCAACAAAAGCAGAATTTGCATTGATTCTTGACCCAGTCATGGTAAAGTTGCAGTTAGCATGCTACTGCTAACAAGACAGGTTGTGGGTTCAATGCCCACTCCAGGAAATTTATTATTTAATCTTTTTGTTTCTTTGCTCTGGTAGGTAAAGAGCGGCATAGCTGCCTCTGCCTACACTTCCATGTGTCGGATACAGCATGAAGCTAGAAAAAGAAAACAGGTTGAGTTAAGACATTACTTAATTGTCTTGTGTAAAGTAGCAGAACTTAATATTACCGATGGAAATCAAACCAACAGACATTATTTTAATAATTAGAGACTGTGCTGATGTGCCACTATGGCTTCAACTTATAATTAATGTATTTGTTTCAGAGAGAAACAAAAGGCACTGAAAGAGGAGAAAAAAGAGAAACGTAAAACACAGAAAGGTGAAAGGAAAAGGTAGCAAGATCAACAATACATTTTTATTGAAATTGTTAAATAATTTTATTATTATTGAAAGATTGTATTTAACTGAGTGTGACATTTTTATATTTTTTCAGTTTTATTTCAATATTGCTTTTACTTCTTAGTTATTTGCATTTCTTCATAATAATGTGAGTAAAATCATTAGTTTTAACAATAGTCCTCAAAGTTTGGGGCTTTTTTACATAAGGTATTACTTGTTAGACGTTTAGTTTTTATCATATAAAAAATTTACATTATTTATAAAATAGCATTGAAAATTTAATAAATTGCTACATTTTATACATTTATTGTGCTTTATTTGATCCTAAACTTTTTGAATATGTATAACATGCTGTAAAATTGTTGTATTAATTAAATTATATATAAAATAACAATTATATAGTCATATGTTATTAGTATGCAGTTTTGAAATAGTCAGAAAATATCTACATATTATTAACAATTTAAATAATACTTCATTAAACTTAAGTATAAAATTCTTCTAGTATGAAGAATATGTACATATTTTAATAGAAAAACGTTGATATAAATATAATATACTATATGTTGTAGTAAACTATGTACCTCAATTACTCTTCACATTTAGAATGTGCGTCTTTCACTTCTCTTTGTGTGTCGTCCATGTTGTCTATTACTAAAAAGTTGTGAGCACTTCCTGCATAAATTTGTGTAATTTTTGAGTCAGTATCTAAAGATACTCTAGTAGGAATAAAAATGCTATCATCGGATGACACTCCTGTATTGGCATGTTCATTCCAGCCCCATGCCCATAATGTGTTGTCATTTGCTAAACATATTGTGTGCTCTGACCCCAGTGCAACATCTTTCACTTCTCTATTTTCTGAAAGTGATAATTGCATATTATGTTTAATCATTATTATGCAAATTAAAATTCATTCAAAATTAAGAAACAAACATTACAGAACTAGTGGACAATATAATATAATGTGAGTAAAATTTGTGCCTTTTGCAAACTGATAAAAATATGGTTAGATAAAATGAGCAGTTCATGTGCACATAAATGGCACATTATTTATTATATTCTTAAGACTTTCTTTTATATGTAAATTAAAATGTTATCTTAATAGTTTTTTATAACATTTAAAACACTAAAGAATATTTAGATATTTAAAATATTTCTTTAATCATTTTACACATAAAATTCACACAACACAGTTTTGTTTTGTTTAGCTTAAGTTGCATCCAACCTTTAAGAAACTGTTTCCCAATATAAAGGATTTATAATAAGTACCTGGCAATTTCACATGTATGATTTTTCCTGCAAAAGGTACATTGGTACCTAGTTGGCCGTGATTATTACGTCCCCATGTTAATAAGGAACCATCTTTCAACCATAGTAACACATTTGTCCATCCACTTAAAAGTTTCCTCACTTCCTGCTTAACATCAATGTCAATCTTTTCAGGAGTAAAAATTTTTTTATACTTATCTGAGGACAGTAACAGCTGCCCATGTCTATTGTCACCCCATACATATAAAGCCTTCTCTTCAGAGCTCCAAGCTATAGTATGATTCTGGCCACAACTAATATGTGAGACATTATTTAATTTAGGAACTTTTTGAAATCTGTCAGATTGTAGTACATGTTTCCCTAAACCAAGTTGACCATGTCTTCCACAACCTGTAGTCCATATCTCACCTTTTGAATTCATAATAGCAGTGTGTCTTAGTCCCATAGATATAGAACAAGCATTGACTTGAAGTCGCACTGGATGAAGATCTTCTGGAAAATGATCTTTTGGTAAGCCAAGTTGACCATGACTATTGGAACCCCATACAAATAGAAAGTTATCATCTGTAACACCACTACTGAAATCCCACCCACATGTAATATTTGTAAATTTTATACCACTTAAACGCCAAATACGATTAAATGAGTATATTTCCTTTTCTTGAGCTAGTTGCTTTTTCAAATTCCACCCACAAGAAAAAATGTTGCCTTCACTATCTAATAGGAGAGTGTGTCCACCACCACAAGATATTTGTTTGATTGGATTGAAAAAATCGTTTGTAACTTTAGTTGGTTTGTCTACTTGTTCACTGGTGACATTAAGACCTAATTGGCCATGAGAATTAGCACCCTGAAATTGTAATAAGTAATTAATAAAGAGAAAAAAAATAATAGATTAATGAATTATTAAACATTTTACTGTACCCATGACAACATTTTATCTGTTTTATCACTTTTTCATAAGATTTAAGAAAGTATCACACGAATATTGTCGGTTCAGGTCGTTACAAGCGTAAAAGGGATAATTATAAATTTATTATAATAAATGGTATGGTTCATTTAATTATGGCGTTCCGAGCGTGTTATAATAAATAATATAAAATATTTTGTTGTTTGAATATATCCGGACAATGTCAATGTCAATCTGATATTGTCATTGTCATCTGACATTTGTCTTGTAAAGTAAACTCCGTTTCATTGTATTTTTTGTTTGATTATAAATAAAAATGCAGGCCAGGCAATTTAATTTAATTATTTGCGATCAGCTAGCAGCTCTTGTCATGTATAATTTTTTTAAATAGATTATATTATTGTGATTTTTATACAACACTAATACATAAATATGAGAACTACATATTATACCGTAGAGTTATTATATACATTAGTGATTATTATTATTAATATAAAAGCTAACACAATGATTTGTCAAATTAAATACTAAATCTTCCTATACTCCTTTCACTCCATCTACTCGTCACCAACCTCTCCATGTCGATCTTCCAGCAGTTTATGCTTTTCCTTCAGCACCATCAATAGTGAGTTTTCAAATTTTAGTCGATATCACAATGCTTACTTTACCAATTAGTCTTACTTTATATGTTTTATGGCCGTTTAAATGAGCACATTCTTTTTTATTTTCATTGTGAGATCCTCGTTAGAGCTATGGAAGGTACTAGGAACGTACTATAAATGAGGCGGACCTCATTCATTGGGGATTAGTTCAGATAAATTAATTCTGCATATCCCATAAAGAGATAGCATCTACACTTTAATATTTCCTGTAATGGCCACGTTTCGCTGCTGTATATCAACGTCGATATCACAATGCTTATGATTCACCATCTCATCAATACAAGTAAAGCATTGTTAATTTTGTTACTGGGAGCAATATGCCTGGCCACATCTATTTCGTAGTATCCGTCTCTACTAAACTTATGTGTGTTGCCACTTTATTCACTTGTTCTTATATCTTCCTATTTACATTGATTTAAAATTTCATCTACTCTTCATTGCTTTCGATTTCTTTCACGCTCATCTTTAAGACTCACATTCTGATGATGTAACAATTTTTCTCATCCTTGTATATATCAGACAATTTACTCTCAGGTCACATCCAAATACAAATAGAACAACGGCGGCGACACGCCAGGCGCACACAGGCTTAGTGATATTTATAAAGAGATTGTATGACCTGCAGCAAAAAAAATCCTATGGTGTAATCGCTTTGAAGTCGTTGTCCAAGTGTCGAAGTTGTTGTGCAAAAAAAAATAGTTTACAGTCTGTGATAATACGGTAGGAAAAGGTTTACATACGAACTCATTACTATAATTATCCGTGCCGTGTGATTTTGGCTTAGAATAGAATCACCCTGATACTGATAGTGTTGTAAGAGTTGTTTTAGTAACTTTAGTGAACTGGTGGTAAATTGTTTGACGTTCAAAAAACGAAGCTTGTAACTTCTTATTTTGAATAAAAATTTTTGAATTTTGAATTTTGAATTTAGAGGCGACTAAAGTACGAGTGGGAGAGTCACGTTGTCATCAATGACACCACACGCATAGGCTGACTCGGCCGGACCATTACCACTCCCGGCATTTAAAACCGGCGTTAAGTACTGGCTTCAGCCACTGCGCTTGTATGATCAAAGTACCATCACGATTTTTTAATTGCCACGCGTACTGTCCTGGATTCTTACAAAATGAGCTAACTGTTTCTTGGCTTTTGATGTGGTGGGCTTGGTACTTCAATTTTATGAATGAAATACTCTTTATTGTACACCAAAGAAAATAACGCATTACA
This sequence comes from Eueides isabella, assembly GCA_019049475.1. Taxonomy (NCBI): domain Eukaryota; kingdom Metazoa; phylum Arthropoda; class Insecta; order Lepidoptera; family Nymphalidae; genus Eueides; species Eueides isabella. Next base: position 5,719,847 of record CM032384.1, on the reverse strand, counting down.
AGATTGTTTATAATAATGAATAAAATAGCACAATAGGCGGCCTTATTGCTAAGTGAGCAATCTCTTCCAGGCAACCTTGGGGTAGAGGAGAGAATAAATTAAATCGGGAGGGGTGTACTGAGTACATCTAAGTATATAAATATATATGAAAATCAATATACATAAATAAACATACGAAACATAAATACATACATACATACATATACATACATACATACATATACATACATACATACATATACATACATACATAGATATACATACATACATACATATACATACATACATACAATCTAATATACATATGGGAAATATAGTAGGAAAAGTAAACGTAATAATTAGATTTGACAATAAAGAATCTCAAAGTGTCATATGATAATCTTTTAGTCTTTTTTTAAAGGTCTTTAAAGTTTGAGCTTGTCTGACTGTTACGGGTAAAGAGTTCCACAAGCGTACAGATTTTACAGAAAAGGAGTTTGTATAGTAGGAAGAAGAGTGGCTAGGGATTTTAAGAAGCAAGGTTTGCTTGGAGCGGAGGGAGAAATCATGTGATTCACATAAAAATCTAAATCGTTCTTTGAGGTACGTAGGGGAAGATGGATTGAATAGAACATTATATAGAAGACAAAGAATATGAGTATTCCGGCGAAGGCGAACTGGGAGCCACTTGAGATTTTTACGAAATTTAGAAATATGATCGTATTTGCGTAGTCCAAAAATAAACCGTATGCAGATGTTTTGGAGACGCTTAAGTTTATCTAATTGCTCCTCTTTTAAGTCTAGATAACAACAGTCTGCATAAGCAAGAATTGGTAATAGGAGTGATTGTGCCATCGCAACTTTAGTACGGATAGGTAGAAAGTTACGTAATCGACGTAATGACGCAATGGCTGCGAATATTTTCCTACTCACTTCACTGATTTGTTGGTTCCAAGATAGATGTTGGTCGAATATAATTCCTAAATTCTTAACCTTATCAGTAAAAGGAATTTTTATTCCATCAAGTGATATATTAGGTAGATCGTTTACTGAAATTTGTCCAATAAGTCTTTGACTACCTATTATAATAGCTTGCGTTTTTTTGGGGTTTATTATCAGGCCTAGAGATTTACTTCGCGTTGATATATTTGCAACTTCTTTTGATAGTGCTGTTATAGAATTTAGGAGATCGTGTAAAGAACACTGACGATATATTTGAAGATCGTCAGCATAGAGATGGTAGGGAGAAGCTAGATGGTGACAGAAATAGTTAATAAAAAGAGAAAATAAGAGAGGAGACAACACACCACCTTGTAGAATGCCAGCAAGTACCGGACACCATTCATAGAAAGAATCCTGAAATCGAGTACGTTGCTGGCGACCAGATAAGCAAGAGTGAAACAAATCAATCACTTAAGAAGATATGTTAAGAGAGTACATAGTAGCAAGTAAAATATCAAAATCTATAGTATTAAATACGTTACTAAAATCGAGTAAAATCATCAAAATTACGTGATGATTTTCCATTCCTAAGTGAATATCATCTGAAACCCTGACCAATGCAGTAGTCGTACTATGACCAGGCCTGAAACCGGACTGTAGATGATTATATAGGTTGTTGTTTATAAGGTATTTACTTAATTGCTGGTTTACGAGGCGTTCTAGGACTTTTAATAGGAAAGGTGGGATTGATATACGTCGGTAATCTGACATGGAGGAAAGATTGCGGTTTTTATGCAATGGTATCACTTGGGCCTCTTTCCAAGCGGAAGGAAAGACACAGATACTTATAGAAAAAATAAGAATTCTCGTTAGAGATAGGGGTCACAATGTCAAGGATTGGTATGCTCATCTTACGACTAATGCAATCAGAGCCAACAACATCAGAAGTAATTGCCAGTATATTCTCTTTAACATCACTTTCTGTGAATTGAGCGAAAATAAAAATAGGATTTTTAGGAGTGGGCAGAGCGCGAATTTGATTTAAAGAACTTAATTTGGTGGATACATCAATTGTACCAGAAGGAGAAAAATGTTTGTTTAATTTATTTAAATCTAAATTACTAGGATTGATGTATTCCTTAGCTTTCGCAACTTCAAGTGTCTTAAGAAAATTCTAGACTTTTTCTGGGCTGTCTTCATCAATAACAGATTTATGGATATAGCGTCGTTGGTTATCCCTACACATCATGTTCCATCGATTCCGAATCTTGACATATTTTTCTCGGTTAGTATCTGATGAGTTCTTTTTATATTTAGCTCTTGCATTATTTTTCTTTTGTTGTAATTTTTTAATCCTATCCGTGAGCCAGGGCGCCGGTAGATGCTTTACACGTACTGGTCTAATAGGCGCATGTATGAATATCGTACAGTTGGATAATAAGTGAATTGAAAGCAAATACTTGATGCTCTACAGAAATTTCTTTAAAGATTATATCCCAATCAATTTTTGTAGCATCCTCCCGCAAACGTTCTAAATCCATACCTGCAAAGTTACGCTGGAGAAGAATTCTTGACTTTGCTTTAGGTGGTTTAACTCGATAAGAAAGAAAGATGAGGTCATGATAAGAGAATGCAGTAGCAATGCATTGATTATGTATTTCAACGTGGTCAATGGAAGAGACAAAAATTAAATATAGAAGAGAAGGGGCACAGTTTGAGAATGAATGGTTAGAGGATAAAGGGAGTATGTGTATGTTAGCACTATTTATAACAGCCTTTAACTGAGCAGTTCGGTTATCATTTTTCAACAGGCAGGTGTTGAAATCTCCCATAATAACTGAGTGCTTATATGAAGGAATCAGTTTTTCAAGCAGTACCTCAAGTGATTCGAAATAATCCACTATGAGTTATGGGCTGTAGAACACACCAACAAGGACCTTTGTATGTGTGAACGACAGTTCAATAAAAAGATGTTCAGGTCTAGCGACATCACCTGCATTATACTGGGAATAGTCAATAATTGTAAATGATATATGTGAGCGAAGATAAATCGCGACACCCCCACCAGTGCGACCAGTGCGATCATTTCGAATCAGATGAAATCCTGGCAATGAATAAGCTACAGATGGTAAACAAGGTTTTAACCATGACTCTGATATTAATATGGCGTGCGCGTTAGTATTTTCAAACGAGGAAAGAAGATCAGGATAGTGAGCTGGAATACTCTGGGCATTTATGTGAACCACGTTAAGATTTTTTGGAAAAGGAGAAAAATGAGTATTTAAACAGTCGTTTAAAGAGGGAATGCTTTGATAGATATTATCAGACAAATCATCTGAAACAGAAGAAAAGGAGAAAAAAGAATCAATAGCAGAGGAAGTATCAGACATTTAATTAATAAAGTATTAGAAATAATAACACTAAAATCTTATATACTACAGAAAAAAAAAAAAAAAAGTAGTTTATGTATATAAAATTTGGTATATAATATAAAATTATATGTAAAATTATAAATATATAATGTAATAATTGTTGTACAACAAACTATAAATGTATAATATAATATAGTTATTTTTATATAATTAAATAAATAAATAAATATAATTATGAATATATGATAAACAAGTAAATAATAAAATAAACTTATAAGCATACTATATAAAACTGAATTTTTTTTAAGCTTCTGTAACCCACCTGCCAGTTGCCAAAAGTTTTATAATTATATATAACATATATCATTTATAAGCATAACAAAGAATACAAGCCTTGCTGAATAACATTAAAAAAAACAGTTATTACTATAAGGTCAAGATAAAATAATAATAATATCTAAATCTTCAATAAAAGAAACGTATCAATTTTAAACATATAGAAAAATCACATGGCCTTTCAATTTGTGATGTACATACCTTTTCACTTTGTGGTACTAACATTATTAATTAATTATTTTAAATGTGATACTTATTATTTATGTATACAAAAAAAAAAAAAAAAAGAAATAGGACATGTGGGTAATGTAAAAAAACAATAATAAACGAATGGCAATAAAAAGTACAATATGCAGATTATAGAATGTAAACAAATAATAGTTATTTCTTAATAAGTCGTTTCGGACGTGTAGTTGTAATTTTTTGTGTAGATTTATTTACGGGAGCTGTGTTTTGTGGTAATTTTGTATTGGATAAACTGTCCAGTTCCGAGATACATTCAATAATATGTTTTTTCCCGTCAAGTGTTATTAAGTGAATGTTACCGTCTCTTGTCCAGCACTTGTTAACGCCGAAGCGCTTCCTAGCTTCAAGAAACGCTGTGTGACGAGGTATTGTTAAAAATTCTGATTGTGTAATACCGGTACCTTTCAATTTCGTTTTAGCATTCCAAACCTTATTACGCGTAGCCACATCCACAAATTTAACGACTATAGGGCGAGATTTTTCTGAAGAACGTCCAAGCCGATATGACGACTTTATACTGGAGCTTGAAAAATCTGTTAAATCTAAATTATCACCAATAACAGTGACTATTCTGTCTAAAAGTTCTTTAGATTTTTCTTCTGTGACTCCATGAAACAGTAATATTTTTCTCCGTCGACGCATCTCCTGACGATCCATTTCCCGGCTAATAAGTTCCACCTGCCTCTGCAGGGTATTCAGCGCAGACAGGGTAAAACTTTTAAAATTATTAAAATCGGTTGCCAAAGAAGAAGTAGTAATAGGAGACGAGGATTTGTGCAATTCTTGCTGGAACTCATTCATCTTCACGTTGAACATCTCGTTCATAGCAGTAAGAGATTCCTTTATTGCTTCCATGTTACAGGGCAGTTGTAGTTAAAGTTGTAAAACTCAGAAAATATATATAAATGTTACTTTTATAGGAGAATAACACTAGCAAGTGGGTTTAATATATTAACGGACCATTTTCTTTTCAAAAAACACTTTATAAACTGTTATTTCTAATAAATAGTAAATAATAAAATAGGAGCGATAGAAAAAACGACGTTCACTTTTCGACCTCCTACCCACGAAAAAAAGTTTTAAGTTCCACAAGGTAGAAAAATTTCAACCATCTTCTCTACTAAAGTTAGAATGTTTCTGTATTTATATATAGTCTCACGGATTATTCTAGTGATATATCTGTGTACCTAACGAAGGTGTAGGGTTTATCAAACCTGATGTAGTGGTTGGATTTATGCGTTGTATTCGATACATGCAATTCTTGTAGAAGGTCCAATCCTGTCTATATTATCCTTCATATATGGTAAAAGTACCGGCTGTCTCTCGCTGTGGGTGGCTTATGACCAACAACAACGTTGGCGGAGAACTGCCATCTTGTTCTGATAAACAGCACTCCCGACCCGATCGTCTCATAGATGTTCAGCGTCGTAGAGGTGGTGGGCTCTCTGAAACACAAAGTTGTCAACGGTAGTTGATAAAGATTCACGTTTAGGTTGGCGAGCTCTGAATCATAGTTCAACATTATCCCATCTTCAGCTTTTTGAAACTTAATTTATTTAATTTTCTTGGAGCGACAGAAGGACATCAAAGTGACCAAACTAAAGGTAAATTCAATATAAGATTTGTATTTCTTCCTTTTGATGTACGGACAGTCATCGCTAACAACGACTCTGTTATCATTAAAATGTATGTCTGGAGCAACCCGCTACAAAAATTGTGTCGAAAATAATAAACTGTGACCTGTGTGTGAAATAGAAACTGTGACCTATGGGTGAAAAACTGTGAACTGTGCCTGTTTAGCTTAAATTTATGATTTAGCTAAGAATACAGAAACATTTGACGGTTAATTATCTCTAAATACTTTATACCTATATGTTTTATTTTGAATTTACGTACTGAATACACATATTATTCTGTTCGTTTTCATAATATTAATACGCGACTTTCTTTTATTTTTTTTTAATCTTTTCTAGATTAGACTTAGATTGTCGAATGCCTAGTACACTACGCTATAATATAAATCTTTTAGAGGTGCACTAATTCTGGAGGAACCCCTTGTCTTTTTTAAACGATGGCAAGTATCCATCATTTTCATATATTTTTCTATACAGATTAAGTTGATAAATATATTTTATGGTAATGAAAATAATTTTGACGTTTTTTTTACTATGTATTAAAATACCAAAATACACGTCGGAAGTCTGAAATTCTGTTGTACCTACTATTTTGCTAGACTGCTACGTGAGTTACAAACTACTGAGAGAGGAAGGAAATATTCAAACTATACATATTTTCACGTCCATCATATGCAGATCTTAAACTTTTTCCACGAAACTAAGCGTAGAAAACTCATGGCGAATTTTCGTTGTTGCTACAGTACGTATTTTTTGTAGAATCTTTATTTTACCACACTTCTGTAAATAATTTCACACTAACTAATATATTATATCAATAAGTTTTAAAACTTTTTTTTATTTAAACGTTTTTTTTATTTAAACTTAAGTTTAAATACACTCTGAGGAGTTCTTAACCAAAAATCATTTTTTTTAAATAAGCAAAATGTTAATAAAGCTATTTTACATATACTCAATACTTCATGTAGGTACCGCTATATTGAAAGGCCGCGTATAAAGTTGTTATGTCCAGTTGAACGGTGATGGGCATCGGGGGAGTGTTGATCGATTGTGCGCTCCAATAAGTCTTGCACGCTTTGTAGGTCCTGGCCTAGGTATATTTATAAATTACATAAAATAGAACTTTTATATATAGAAATATTATTTTACACTAGTAAGCGGTATATATTTTATATTAACTCGTATGAATAGTGGTCCATTACATGTAAGAGCAGTTTGTGACTGAATTTAATTTACTGGTGTATTGATTGTTTAAGGGGCGCTTTTGTCGTTATAAACTTAATATTTTTATTGATAATTTTTGTTTTAATAAATAATGTCCCTATTGTAATTTTCTATTCAGCTTCACGCTGTATCCCGCACATGGCAGGGTGGGCAGAGGGAACTTGGGAACCTAATGTTAAGACACTCCGTTGCGGCATAGGCATTGCGTGTTGAGTGGCGGAATTCAACGCCGTGTCTTGCCTTGTACCAGAGCGAAGTAATGAAAACATTAAATATTTAAATTGAAAATATTAAATATTTCGTCTCTCGAGTGGGAATCGAACCCACAACCTGTCGGTTACAGTCACACCTTTGTGCCGCTGCGCCACGAGTCCACGACAGGCCTCACTGTAATCTTTTCTTAATATCTAAGAAAATATTACAGTAGGGATATTCTAATATATAAATGAAGGTCACATATTAAAATATAAATTAATATATTATAGGTTACAGCTTTACACTGTATCCCGCAAGGAAACTAAGAACGGCGTGTTATTTTTTTTTCCCCATTAAGATCGTTGCCTATAGAGTAACTAAACTTAACGTCGCTTTGAAAAAAATATAAAAAAAAATACTGTAGTATTTTTTATATTATTACAAAATAATATTTTGCTAGGCACATTTAGTAACAAATAATGAATTATTAAGGAAGGGTAATCTCTAAAATATAGCCAGAGACTATAATTTTAATAACCGTGCCCCAGTTATAAAGGGAAGATAAGCACTTTTAGCATAATTTACATAAGATGGGGTCGAGTCATTTAAACAATTACTGGAAGGAGAATTATATAATAGTTTCTTAATATTGTCTGGGGAACAATGGTTTACTTAAACTTGCTACCAAAAAATGTTTAGTGCATGTAGTCTTGAATTCACATGGAAAGCGGAGTGCCTTATTATTTATCTTGCTAAAACGTTGTGTTATTATTTTTGATTGTAAAGTATACTCGTAGATGCCAATGATAAGTTTTGCCTCCAGTACCTATTTTGATGTCAGATTCAACTTACTTTTCAAGCTCAGGTAAGAATTTATTCTATGATAGTGCTTAACTCCTTTGATCAATACAATGTGTTATTTGTTATTAATTACTTAGGTACAATATTGTATATTTGTGAAGTGAAGAATGAAGTAGGTCAATGCTAGGTTATTTCTTTCGGCTTACCTCGCTAAATTAGGAAGTCATGTAAAATATACATGTAGTATATTAATTTACTCGAAAGTCCCTGTATTTTTTGTTCATTATATATTTTTATGTGGATACAGGTAGGTACATATGGGTTTTTACAGGATCTTTATTTATAATATAAAATATATGTAGAATGGAGTTTAGTTCCCATTATTTGAAAATATGTTGAGCATAATCGGTGGGAAGCTATTATTATATCTATCGGAAAATCTCATTTTCCGCTTGAGGAAAACAGTCAAGGGTTGGGCGGGTTTTGGAGCTAAGAATGTGTACCTACTACTTATTATTATCACAACGGATGTGTATAATTTAAAAAGACACATTCGGTGTAGAGAAAGTTTTAGCCATATTTTTTAAATTTGCAAAATAATATATTTCAATGATATTAATATTCCTTTATAGTTAAAATTGATGTCACGATTAGATTTTTTTGAAATACTTTTTTTGTACTAATTTTAAAGTTAAAAATAGTTCACTGTAAGCGTAGGATTTATAGTTAATCTTTCTCTCTCGTGTTGTTTATATTATTAGTAACAATACTAAACGTAAGAAGTTTATTATTTGAAATGAAACTAGAAACTACACATTTTTCACGGCCCATGAACCTAAAATTTCATTAGAACAAAAGAATAATTTAAAATTCGACCCTCGTTTTGATGTGGAAATACAATCAAGCGTGAACTTTGCATTCCGGAGGGCGCTGAATTTACATTTTGCAGAACTCTTTATCTTCGTGTTTTTCACGAAATTGTTTTACTGTAAATTATAATAAAGGACATCACTATAAGAGTATTTGTATAATGTTTCTTTTTGTAATTAAGATCAAAACCATAGACAATTTTAATCTTTTTGATATTTACCACTTTTACCTTCAACACTTTTCCGTCGTGCATCGACCCCGGCCAGCGGCATCTTAGCTAACCCTTTGAATCTCGCGTCGGAATGAAGCCGGCGTGATATAGAGCGAACGTTGACCGGTTACAATGCAGTGGGTGCGAGCCTTCTGAGGGCTAGCCCGCGTGAAAAATTCATTCCGCTTGGCAGACATGTTTTATTTAAGACACCGCGCACTGCGGCAAGCTTAAATATTTATAATCTACAAACATTAATGTAGATACTTATTTTTAATTATTACTATGTGCCTCAATTCACGTAATATTAATATACAATAGTAGATTATTTTCTATTTTTTTGTGATAATAACATAGCTATCTTATTTTTCAAAGCTTATGAATATGAGTACAAAATTACGTATATTTTTTTAAAATATATTTAAACCCATTAAATATACGTAATTTGCTTATTTTTATCATTTTAACGTTACAAATTTATTTTTGCACAAACATTTTTATAGCAGAAATATTTATAATTTTCTCGCTATGAGTAATGTTCACTTTGCAGTGAAAAGAAAACAGGACGTTGATATAAAATCAAGAAAACGAGTATAAAAAAATTAAAAACCTTTGCAAGTAAGCCTGCATCAAGGTATGCAAACATCTAAAGGAATTTTAAGCACGGACACATATTTACAGATGCCTTATTGATTTCAGTGACACATTTATATCCTGCTTTCTGCCATACACCACAAAGGCGTAACGTGGTCGAGCTCAGTGTAATCGTATATTCCCGGGCTAGTCATGAATCACGGGACTAACGCAATTTATTGCCCTGGATCCACGTGCGCCCCACTCTTTATTACCTTTTTCACCGACACGATATGTTGTAATGAATATTTAAGCAAATACTAGCGACTATAAAGATGTAAGTATTGGTGTTAAATATGGAATTTAAAAGCGTTATGATATGGAGCAGGCGTAATACCAGTGGCTATTTTCATATATCTATACGAGTCAGGAGGCGTTTATGATTTTGGTAAAATATGATTATAGGGCAGTAAAGTTTGCATAACGGTTCAATTTGGTCTTTAAATTTTACAGATTATTTATTAAAAAGTATGTCAAAATTATTGTTCATGGTACAAATTATTAAATATTCAATACTTAAAATGCAGGAAGATATCTTTATATTGTGATATCAAAAAAAATACACTTAAGCTTTATAATATATATTAATAAATGTATTTATTTTCTTAATTACTTACTACTTCCATTTCAAATTTTCTACCTGGTACAATATCAATATTAATGTAGTATAAAGTGAGTAGTAATCAATCTCCTTCTATCAATATGTTGAGATATAATGAGATGCAAGCGTTGTTTTTGTATAATAAATACTGAAGACTCGGTATTTTTTTTTTGTTTGATATGATAACAAATATTATCTTTTAATTTGTTAAATGGCTATATATATATATATATATATATATATATATATATATATATATATATATATATATATATATATATGTATATATATATATATATATATATATATATATATATATATATATATATATATATATGTTTATATAAATATATATATATATATATATATATATATATATATATATATATATATATATATATATATATATATATGTATATGTATATATATATATATATATATATATATATATATATATATATATATATATATATATATATATATATATATATATATATATATATATATATATGTATATGTATATATATATATATATATATATATATATATATATATATATATATATATATATATATATATATATATATATATATCACAACGCTTTTATTTCACACGCACCCTAAAAAGTGTTACTGTTTTACGAAACAAATATTGTAGACGACAACCCGAAAATGAATCTTCATTCTTTTTTTTCAGCTTCTCGCTGTATCCCGCACGAGGCATGGTAGGCAGAGGGAACCCGGGACCCTAGTGTCAAGACACTCCATTCCACTTCCGTTCCCCACTTTCCGCCGAATTTAAGGTATTGCGTGTTGAGTGGCGGAACTCAACGCCGCGTTTTGCCTTATTACCTGAGCGAAGAAATGAAACATTAAATATTTAAATTGAAAATATTAAATATTTCATTTCCTCGACTGGGGATCGAACCCAGAACCACAGTCGGTTAAACCAGTGTCGGTTACAGTCACACTCTTGTGCCGCTGCATCACGACAGTCCTTATTCTTTAGTCTTACCCCAGAATATTGCATATTAGGTAGATAAAAAAATATTAATAAACAATAATTTCTAACACAAAAATTGATGAACCAACTGATAGTAAGGCTCAAAGTTACATCATTAATATGGACATAGGTTGCGTATTTTGTTGTCAAAATAATGTAAAATAATACTTAAAAAATACCAAAATATTCATTAGTTTACGTTATAAACTGTTACGTTTCCGCTGTAAGCGCTGTAAAATTAATTAGATCGCGAAAGCAAATCAGTGCATAAGGAACATATTAATATACTTTATTGTACATAAGAAATAGTAGTATGAAAATAAAAGTGTACAAAGGTGGACTCATCTCTGTTAGAGATCTCTACCAGCCAACCAGTGGAAGTGGATGAGTGACATTAAGCGGGAAAGAAAACACCAAGTACAAATTAGTACTATTAAAACGAGGCGTTTTTGTTAAAATGTAATTTAAATAATTTCTAATAAAAATGCCGTCCTATTCATGTACCTAATAAACTAAAAATAGAATCAAATTCATGTCCCAAAGTAGCGAAGTGGCTTTGTAAGTACAAGCATACTAGAAATAAACCACAGCATAATGGTACTTAAGCGAATATTACAGTCCCAAAATTAACAAGCGATAAATAATCACGACTGAGAGCCGAGGCTATTTACCTACAGGAACTTTACCCTCATGGGTACGAACAAAAACATTCGAAGCCAGATTTATGATCGTACATCTCTTGAGATTACCCGAAACTACAGTTCCAAGTAAATAATGTAATTATTTTTTGGAAGTAATTTATGATACAATAAGGTTACACATAAATACAATTTTATATCAAATATTCATTATATAATATTGCGTAATGATTTCTTCTATTAATATTTTTTATTTTCATATATTATTTGTTTCAATGCACACTTTGCAGCAGCAGATTGCAGAGATATTTCTTTCGATTATTAGCAGAAAGAATATAGAGATATCCCGCTCCACTTTTTAATTGTGGCTTTACTTGAATTAAGTTGATTTTAGTGATTATTTAGATATTTTCACTATAATAGCGTGTTAAAATTATCATCAGGTCAAAAAGGAATATTTTTTAATAATTTAAGTTCGCTGCTTAACGTTAATCTTTTGTTAAAATATGACTTAATCATAAAAATTTACATAAATTATTCACAATTCAAAAAAAAAACTAGAAATATTAAGTGATGATTTCTTATGTATTTTTATAACAATAATAATGTTCTATGAACTTTTCTATCAAGAAGTACAATATTATAACTAGATATATTAAGCCTGAAGGTGGACGGTGAACAAATTACGGGCAGGTGACTTAATTTTTTCTATGGCATACGGGTACGCGACTCCGGATCCTCGTGTCGACGCTACATAGGTCCAGGAGTACACTAGGTCCAGGGGTTTGTCGCTTTCAGTCGGGGTTCACCAGGGTTCGACTCTTAGTCTGTTATTAGGTCTTATGCTATATTACTCCATACTGCCTCGGCTCATATCTAAGGCTGATACTGTATGCCGATGTCGCAGCATTAACTCATGAAAACCTACTGGTACTAGAGAGAGGGTGATTTGAACTCGTGCACTATCCATATCCCAAACCAGCCATTAAGTTGGATAAGTTCAGGTACCTCCAATACGTCATGCACAAATGTGGCGGATAAGCACTGTTTGGACCAAATGACCGAAGGTCACTGGTGTGGTTTGTGACTACAGAATACCACTCAAATTTAAGAGGCTGATATCCAAAACCGTCATCCAACTGATTCTTTAATACGGCAGCGAATGTTGGCCAGCACTATCTCACCACACTCTAAAAGCGTTGCCTGCCTGAAATGGTATGGCTAGGTTGCCCGGCCGAGGAACTATGTCGGCTACTACTGTCTTGCCCTATATCGGTCCCTGGAGTTAGACCTTCCGTTAGCCAAGGAAGCGCTGTTGGGTATACGGGAAATCAGAGCCAATGATCTAACCATCGAGGTCGTTAAAGATCGTGCAAAGTTCCTACTCTAGATTGAATAGAAAGGCAGACCCAGGCAATCGCCAGGGCTAATGCCAGTATTAAGAAGAGGTACAAAGTTATAATATAGGCAGGTTCCTAATATGTCTTAATTTTTTGCTAATATAATTAGTATTGGTATTTTCGTTTTGTAATTTACCTGACAGATGAACTGAGATGGGCGGGTGAGCGGGTGTAAATAATTAATACCTAATAGCCGGTGTGGTTCAGCTCAGCAGAAACGAACCAGCATTAATAAAATTATTTATTTATATTAATTATTTATTTTACAACAAAAGAGAAATTATAATAATAAACTAAAAGATGAATTTACCCTTTATATTTTAAAATGATTCACCATATTAATGTAATCTTAATTTCAACCTATATTTTGTATCTTAAGCCTAACCTTTGTTAGTAACACTTATAGTTATAAAAATTTTGACTATTTATAAAGTTTTACTAAAAGTTTCATTTATTTTTAAATAAAACTTATTTATTAAGTACTTAGGAGATAGAGGCATAGTAGTGGTAATGGCACTTACCTGGAGACTAAAAACATTTTTATTATACTGTGCTTGCTCATTAACCCAGTTTTAGCGTACAACATACTCTTTTGTTTCTAGTGCAAATATGACGGGAAAGGGGTTAATTATTGCGCTTCATAACGTCATAGTGATAAATATGCAAACTTATATAATACATTTAGTTACAAAGTGGTGATATTGTCATATATAAATATTGTCAATCAGGTGACTTTTTGTATTTTATCGATCAACGGTATTTCAACGACTTGAAAGTAATCTAAAATGAATTTAAAGTAAAAATACATAATAGGGCGAACAGAGGGAACTTGGGAGCCTAGTGTTAAGACACTCCGTTCCGTTCCCCACTTTTATCCGAATTTAAGGCATTGCGTGTTTCGTAACAGAACTCAACGCTGTATTTTGTATTGTTACAGTTACAGAGCAAAGAAATGAAAATATTAAACCTAAGAGTCAAAGAAAAAAGTAAAAGTCGTAGATTTTGACCTAGACAGCCCTCGAATTTACATTTATTATTGTGCTGGTTACGATCTCATATTCTTATAAGAGTAAAAGTAAGTATTTCATTTCCTCGAGTTGGCACCGAACCCTATGGCTTTAACAGTTGCACAATCACTTCTGTTCCGTAGAGGACACTAGACTTTTGTCCTGTCTTATACGGGAAAGCAGCGGCGAGTCACTCTAGTTATAAGTTCTATTAACGTTAATGTTTGTGTAGTTGATTTATGTCGCATGTTTATATAATCAAATAAGTCATTATTATTGTTCAGATATAACATAAAAAATATTAAATAATATTTAAGATAAACAAATAAACATTAATGGTTATTAAAATAAATTTAACTGAATTATAAATTGGGCTACAGTATTTTGAATGAAAAAAATATTAAAATATAACAAAACATTGATGAAACGAGTCTTAAAATAAAATATATTGCTTGATTTATAATTTAAATTCCTCTAACGAATGTTAACTAGCCACCCTGTTTAACAGAAGACGTTTTTGCCATCCCCTTCAAAGCTTTTAGTTAATCGTAAAAGCACCGAGGAAAGCTTCTATTTATTTTTTGTATTTCAAGATATTTATTCGTGGTGGATTTCACAGAATTTTTTTTATATTTTCCAGGCATCATTACACTTATTATGATTGTTGTAATTCATAGAAATAAAAATTGAATTTTTATTTGTAATTTTGAAATGACATTCCATTTCAATACTGTTTATTCGTAATTTTTTGGAAAATATCCTTTGCTGTTTCTAAAGAAGATGATTCAGGTTTATATTTCTAAAATTAAATTCGGATTGATTTTCTAAAATAAAATTATTTTATACGATATAAAATGATACGACTAGTATAATGATTACGATTCGTAGATATAAAAGTTGATAACCACTTCAACATTTCATCGAAACTATAAGTAGTAGTAAAGTTCTACGTTAACAAAAGTTGTTGAGGGTATTCACATATAAAAATTGAAGATCTGGAACTTCTGATGAAGATCTATAATGACAACGTTATAGAGCAACATATACATAATAACAACATATATTCCATAATTCCTGTGGGGTAGAGTTTTTACAAATTTGAATACTTCAATTTGCGAGCAATAGTAAATAAAAGCCAAAACTATGAAATGAATGATTATTGAATTTATAGATAAATAACCATACTAAAATAACCAAATATTTTTTTCTTAACATAGTATTAAATAAAAAAAGAAGAGGGTGAACACGCGCGGGGGCCACTAGTTAATAATAAATTGGCAAACTACTAATTTGGTAATCAAACAGAGGCCTGTCGTGGCGCAGTGGCACAAGTGTGTGACTGCAAACGATAGGTTTTAGGTCCAATCCCCACTCGAAGATATGAAATATTTAATATTATCAAATTAAATATTTAATGTTTTCATTTCTTCGCTTTGTTAACATGGCAAAACGCGTTCCGTTGCGTGGCGGAACTTAACAGAACGGAGTATCTTAACACTAGGTTTCCAAGTTCCCTCTGTCTACCCTACTATGTGTAATAAAATACAAATTCACCAAATGTTTTTTGATATGCCTTTTTATAAAGTTCCTCCGCTCACGTATCTTATATATAAGTTAACAATAAAGTGCTCTGTGAACCGGACGGGTCTTTTGTGATTTTTTTATTTATTCACTATCCCTGCTTTGTTCTAACGGGTTGGGTCGACCTGAGGTTGCGAGGCGCTGTAATATTCAGCCTTCAGACGCAATGTTTTATTTAACCACCTCAAGCTTCAATATTCATCATATTACGGCCACCACTCTTTGTTCTTGAATAAAATAAATGATTCGTTTATATTCTAGCGACTTGCAGACTAGGACTTGTCTCTACAGCTGTTAAATTGTTATATTAAAGTTTTGGGATCGCACGGCACAGTATATTTTTATAGATTTGTTTATTTCTGTAGATTTGTTTCAGTTGGTACGCTAAGATTTTTTTATCTTCTTTTTTGTTGTCTTTTAATATATTATAGATATATTAATAGATTTTTTTGAAATTAAATAACAATTAACAATTAAAAGCATTATGTAACGTTAGTATTTATTTTATTTTTGCAATACTAAGTGATATTAGTATAAATATAGCTTATGCACGAAATATCTTTAATTTGGCGGAAAGCGGAGAAACGAACGGACTGTCTTTATCATGTGCGGTATACTGAGTGACACTGAAGAAATAGTAAGTACTATTTAATGACATTAGGCAAAATTTGGGGTACTAATATTAACTAATTTTTAGGAGGTAATAACATTTGGAAACGCAGCCTCTTTACTTGTCAGTGTCTTAGTTACGTTATGTTATAATTACAAAAGATTTAGTGAATTTGAGGCCTGTCGTGGCGCAGTGGCACAAGCGTGTGACTGTAACCGACAGGTCGTGGGTTCGATCCCCTCTCGACGAAATGAGATATTTAATGTTTTAGATTTTAATATTTAATGTTTTCATTTCTTCGCTCTGGTACAATGCAAAACACGGCGTTGAGTTCCGCCACTCAACACGCAATGCCTCAAATCGGCGGAAAGCGGGGAACGCAAGTCGAACCGAGTGTCTTAATACTAGGTCCACAAGTTCCCTCTGCCTACCCTGCCGTGTTTCGGGATACAGCGTGAAGCTGAGTAGAGCGAGTGAGTAATTTAGTGAATAATATATATATAAAAATATGAAAAGATATATATATATATATATATAAAAATATGAAAAGATAATTAGTATGAATAGCTTATAACATGAAGTATACATTTTAAAATTATTTACATTTTAAACTTATATCACGACCTAGTTGAAAATAAATGCGACCTCTTTTCACTGTAAAAAGGTCAGAGTTCCCACTGCGTCCGCGATCACATATTAACCGCTTCAAATGTTCCATTTCGATCACATGGAACTTTAACTTAGAAAGCGAAAAAAGAACATAAAGCGACATCCATTACGGCGCGCCAAGTAAGGAACTTATAACAAGGGGTGGTGAAGCAAAATGGATATTTGCTGAGTCAGTCACCAGCGCTCTGAGCAACGTCTCGACACAGAACGTGACCGCACTCCATAAGTAACGCCGGTTTACATCTTACTTTTAAATTAAAGACTGAGCTGAACACATCCATCTTGTTTTTCTTCTTCGGTGACATTGTTTTTTGGATTTGAATTATGTTTTAACTTATATAGAAAATTTTATATGAACCTTTCATAATATTTTGCAGAACATAAAATATTTTTTATTGTTTCAATTTAATTTTCTTATGAAGGGAAACATATTATTAGGCTTTTAAAATTTATAAATTACACTTTTTACTTGTTAGATAACAAGTAAAATGTGTAATTTAAAAATTGTGTGTTATTTTAATAACATAAGAACGAGTTAGTATAGTTTTATTGTTGATATATTTCTTTAAAATGTTCTGCTTCTGTACTCTATGGAATATGAATACTTATGACTTTTAATATTTAAACAACCTTGTTATATTTTTTACAAAAATTAGATAAGCATTACTGCCATATTTATATGTTTCCGATAATATAAAATTTTAGATGCCGGGCAATTTTAATTTCTCATTCTCTTAAAATTTTTAAAGTTTCATTGGTACTTGAGAGTAGACGAGACGAGCAGCCGGGCTCTTTGTTTTCTTTAATTTAATGCTCTAAAGATGCTCTAGACACTTTTCCAATAAAAATATTGTGAAGAGGTGATGCAAATAAGCATTTTTACACCTTGAAGCCCATTGATAAATTAATAAATCATGAAGACTTATTATCTTAGCAATATCTTAGGTTTTTTTTAAAATACCTATATTATTGATAATATCGGCCACGTTCGTCATTTTTAACTTTTTAGCTGGACAGATAGAGATAATTTAGCTGGACTCTAGACTAATACTTTTTTCTGATATTCCTTAATTATCTTAATATCTTAATTTAAATTTATAGTTTCTTATTAAGATTTTTCTTAAACAGTGTACATTTATTCCTAATTCTTTAGAAAACGTATTTTAAAAACTTATAAATACTATCCTGTGCGTCTTCATTAAACTTATAATTTAAATATAAAGCAAAATATAGATTTAGTTAGCTCGATTATGAAAATAATAGTTAGGTTAAAATAAATACATGTTGATGTTCTTTATTTATAAATTTAATTTTCCTGTCTGTCTGCTTGTGTATATGTCTGTGTGCTTGTAAGTACTTTGCCTAGATGAGGTAGTGATTTTTTGGGCGAGAGTTTTATAAAACTTTAAATTTGGTTTGCTTGTTAAAACTGAGTCTTATTATTGGCGACAGTATTGCAATTATGATATAATGAATACCTGGAAAATTAAAAAACTTGGTAGATTAGAATGTTCTTAAAGTATGTACATATATTATACGTACATTTAAATAACTTTTTTTGATGTTGTGTTTTTTTGATAAATTCTGTATTTTCTTGGGTTCAAACATCTTATGTTAAACAAGACACTGGATGGGGAAGGCAGAGGACCGAGCAACGTGGCGTGGTCTAGGGGCGGTAAATGTTTAACAGCGGACCATGATAGGCTGATGACGATGGTGATGGTGATGATGTTAAATTAAATAAGCAAGTCTATTAGTCAACATAAATATATCATGTAATTATACTACAGCAAAATAATTTAAATTAAATTCTTGTTTATGTTTGCAATACCGATTGAAATCCGAACGCTATCGACGATGTCATTTGTAAATTGTATTGGTATTTTAGTATTAAATTTAAATTGTCTTTAAAGTGCTATCGCTGGTTTTGTTAAATACATACATTCTTTTAATAAATACAAAAGTTATGATTTTTGCTTTATACATAAACATAAGTGAGGCCTGTCGTGGCGCAGGGGCACAAGCGTGCGCCTTTAAACGTGACAGACTGTAGGTTCGATCCCCACTCGAGGAAATAAAATATTTAATATTTTCATTTCTTTGCTCTGATTACAAGGCAAAAGTGTTGAGTTCTGCCACTCACCACCCAATACTCGGTCCAGTAATCGGTGGTAAGGGGGAAACCGAGTGGAGTGTCTTAGCATTATGTTCCCAAGTTTCCTTTATCAACCCATCCATGAGCGGGATTCAGTGAGAAGCTAAAAAAAAAACAAAACGTATAAATATAAATATATCAAGATCGTTGATTTTCTGTAATATAAAATATTTAGGTAAACAAAGGCTCGAACATCTGTGTAAGTTACAGCACAGAATTTTCAACATAATTTTGGTAAGTATACCTACAAAGCGAGTCACCGTTTATTTATATAAATATCTACTTTTATTTTAATGAAAACAATAAAAAATATATATTTTCCACCATATTATTTAATGTTCATTTTACTTTTATTCATTTAAGAGTCGTGTTTCTCAAAAGAACGGGACTTTAAACGTTAACGTATTAATCTTTTATTAAAAAAACATTATTCTTCGATCAACTGTGAGAAGACATTATTAGACCTTCTCGACTTGTAAAATTAAAATTTACATCAACTATTTTTTGCAAATATTAATATATTATTTAATACAAAAAGGAGCAACTTTTAATGTAAAATTCAACACTAAAAATAATTTAACACAATTGTAAATCCTTTGTTTTGATTTACAATTGTGTTAAATTTACAAAATCTTTACGCCATTCAGCAATCAATTGGATTTGAACGGCTAAGTGTATATACACAAGCGATTGGTCAAAAGAAAGACGGAATAAGCTCGAACACTTTTATGAGGGAACATCAAAGCAACGATCCCGGAGTGAGGAACGCGTGATTACTTTTGACACCATGCAAAAGCGTTCCGGCGAAATATATACAGGCATTTTTCGATAAACAAAATGCCACAACATACTTAGTTGTTAATTAATCAAAGTTTGTCCTTATATATTTAATGTGTTTTCGTGGATATAAAAGATATCGGTAAAATATCACAAATATTGAACATTATAAGTAAGTATCACTGTGGCGCATTTGGGACACCATTTAAACTTTGAGTAGTCGAGGTTTTCTACGTAAAGTTGGCAATATTTAAAAAATATTACGATTACGAGTTATTACGAGTTCATATTATAATATTACGAGACGCAATTTGGGAATCGAAAATGTTTTCAATCAAAACATTACGTCGACGTATTACATTACTCGTAGAGCCGTACGTATGAATTATGAATGTTCATGAAACGACATCAATCATTCTTTGACATTTCGCTTTGATTCTTTTTTTATTAAGACTTTGTTTTCGGAATCCTTTTATGTGATATATATATATATATATATATATATATATATATATATATATATATATATATATATATATATATATATATAAATGTGTTGATAAATAATATTCAGTATTTTTTTAAATTTTATATTTTGATTATTATATTCGTATCGTAAATATTACCGAAAATTCTGTTTATAGACTTTTTCAAGTGTTCCAATATAATTGAGGTTATCCATTCGTATGTATTATTGGTATAAATTTAAATATTGCGGCCTGTCGTGGCGCAGCGGCACAAGCGTGTGATGTTTTATTTCTTCGCTCTGGTAATAAGGCAAAGCGCGGCGTTGAGTTCCGCCACCCAGCATGCAATGCCTCAAATTCGGCGGAAAATGGGGAAAGGAAGTAGAACGGAGTGTCTCAACACTAGGTGCCCGGGTTCCCTCTTCCTATCCTGCCTCGCGCGATACAGTGCGAAGTTGAAAAAAAAATATATTATATAACATAATCCACTTCGCTGACGTTGTTTTGTTTCTGTCTGAGTTAGATGATCCTTATTCCTCGAGGCAGGCCGCATCCCTACTTGCTTATTTGCTACCTTAAATTTACCTCCCTTTCTCACCCTCTGTGCTGCTATCCTGCTAACTTTTTATTCTGTACGCCTTATAAGGCTTTAGTACATCACCCCTCTGTTATTACAAATCATGGCCTGACTAAGGGAGCTGCTGACACCAACACAAAGTTTCAAGCCATAGTAAATGAAAATTGGTCAAATGATATTCTTATTTTTACAGATGTGTCAAAGCTTTCCAAGGAAAGCTGTGTTGGCACAGCATGCTGGATACTAAAATTATATTATAATTTAAATGTTCTCCCGAATCATCCGTGTTTACTGGTGAGGGTGTTACTTTGTTAGAAGCAACCGGTTCACTCTCTCCCATGACTTTAAACAGACCGTTTTTTGTACTGACTCATTAAGCTGCATATTGGCTGTAAAGGGAAATCCCTTTCATAGTAAATTGAGGTCTTCAATTATTTTAAAGATTCATGAAGAACTGAACTCATATTATTAAAAGGGTTTGGTTGTTACTTTGGCATGAATTCCAGGGCATTCTAGAATCAGTGGGAATGATTCTGCAGACTCTTGCGCAAAATTAGCCATCCAGTGTGGCAATTTGGATCACTTTTTTATTTTGGCCCAGGATCTGTTATATCTTGCATTAACTCATCTGGATGTCTCATGGTCTGAATTTCGGAATTTGTTAAAGTTTCAGAACGGTAAGGTCTATGCTTCGATTTAACCTTATACTATACCATTCCATACCATTTAACATAATTAACACTAAATATAATTAAATTATTAATGTTAAATATTTATTGGTTATTCAATATTTTAATTTAATTTAATTACTTTAAATAAATTTAATAATGAATTCATTGAACTTAAGTTTATTGTAATTTATTGTTTGTATTCAATTAAAAAATATTTTTTAATAATGCTAAGGAAGTAAAACTTCCACGCGCGTACTTAAGTGCGCACGTACATTTTTTTAAATGTGGTTAATGATATTTATTTTCCATTACAAACATAAGTCACTTACATGGAAAACATTTTTTTACATAAATAATACATAGATGTCGATCATACATACATATTTATTTATTTTTTATACATTTTATAATATTAAATAAATTTTAATATTATAAAATGTATAAAAAATAAATAAGTAGATGTAAAGTTGTGAATCAAAAAAGTAATATTTGCTTTGTTTTTTCGTTATACTAAAGAAATTTGGTTGTAATAAAGAAATAAATTTTTGATAGCACATTAGAGTATATCTAATAATAAAAATTTTAAAAAGATTTTTCAATACACAACTTGTAGTACTGGACGTGTCTGTCGGTACTAAACCGATTTCAATGATTTTTTAGTTGTATTGTCTATCAGGTCTGGACAGGACATAGGCTATATTTCATTTCGGATACTTCCACATCTGTTGCAGAACAGTAGTAGTCCAGATGAACTATAATAAATAATTAAATACATCCATAACAAAAGTTGTAGGGGGTGATAAGTATTTTAAAATGATATATTAAAATTGAAGATCTGGAACATATGATGAACAACCTTATCAGTCCATCTAAAGTATAAGAAATATTGAGATATTGCCTTGACAAAAGATCTTGATGAGATGAGCGTGATAAGAATTTTGCATTTATATATTAAAATTAAACATCTGGAATATCTCATAAAAAATCATAACAATCCAGCTAAAGTATAAGAAATGATGCAACAAAAGTTATTGAGCGTGATGTGCATTTTAGAAAATGAAATTTTTGGTGAGAAATCTTGCGTCAGTGCCAGTTTTAGTAGTTTACGCCAGTTATTTGCTATAATGTATATAGTATTTTGTGCAATCTCAATCCTTCAAGATTTTGGGAAAAGTACAAAATATTTTTATCGAAGGATTAAGATTTTCCAACAGATACAGGAGCAATTTATAGTTGTTTGTTGTGGAACAAAGACAAATATTTAGCCAGCAGGTAAGTAACAAAACTGTTTTTCTTAGATGCAATGCCAGGAGGCGCTGAAAAACCTATCTGATCAAGGGTAATTCTAGCCAAATTGAAACGACAAAAGAAGATCGCTCTTGAAGTGGCATCTTTAGGTATTGTTGCCAAATTAGTTCCTGGCGGAAGGACGGCACACGCAATGCTTAAAATCCCAATCGATTTGGTCAGAACAAAGACATTAACATGTTCTGTTATTTGGAG
The DNA here is from genome assembly GCA_019049475.1 of Eueides isabella. Lineage (NCBI taxonomy): Eukaryota > Metazoa > Arthropoda > Insecta > Lepidoptera > Nymphalidae > Eueides > Eueides isabella. The sequence continues at coordinate 5,696,746 of CM032384.1, read as the reverse complement.
ATTTCTTGGAGATAAAGTGGTATAACGAAGTGTTAGTGGTAATAGAAAATATAATTTCTTTGTTAAGGTAGAAAAAGAAAATGACGCCACGAACGCCAATTTTAATATTTTATACTGTGTTGAAAAAGTAAAAAATGTTTTAAATGAAAAAAAATAAATAATAGGATTAATCGTATTTATATCGAGTGTTTAACGATTTTTCGGGTAATTCGAATTAATCCGTTTGTTTCATTTAAAATGAGTAATAATCGCGAAAATCAAACATATTTTAAAGTAAATAGAGGTGTTCGCATATTATTTTTTTGCGAAAATACCATGAAGAGTAAAAAAATTTAATAGAATACGACAAACGTAAGCGACGCATACTACGCAAAGGATAGGACATAAGCTCCGCCATATTGTGGTCATTTTCATGTATTTAATTGAATCGTTATTTGTACAACTTTTGACTCAGGGGCGCTACGAAGTTTGTTTTAGTTTTTATTACAAGTTATCGTCAAAATCTATCAATTATACATAGAATTAATTGAAAGTGACTGCAATCATCATAGTTCCCGTTCCATATAAGGTATTGTATTTTAGATTGGATGCAAATTTCTTACTGACTTCGGTCTACCTGTTCTGAATCCAGTCTAATAGGCGCTAATCGAGAAGATTAAGGTGAAACAAGCAAGCGCCATAACGACTTGACTACTTTAATAACTTAGAGCGCATCCAAATTTACATTGGAACAAAGTCAAATATTAAGTAAGGTGGTCCAAAGTTTCTTAAGTAACAAAGGGAAGCTGTTTTTCTTAGATGCTACAGGAGGCACTGGAAAAACTTATCTGACAAGGGTAATTCTAGCTGAATTGATACGACAAAATAACAACCCTCTTGCAGTTGCATCTTTACGTACTGCTACAACTTTACGTCCTGGGGGATAGACGGCTCAAACAATGTTAAAAATCCCAATCAATTTGGTCAGAACAGAAATACCAGCATGTTCTGTTATACGAAATTGTGATAAAGCAAAATTGTTTCAGGATTGCTGCCTGAGCTGAGCTTGGTAGTTGTTCAGAAATGTTACTGTTGGGGAGCATCTCCTTCTTGAAGATATTGTTCGGATCAGAATTCCTGAAATACATGAAAAGTGGTCAGCTCCGAGATGCAACTTAATTATGCAATATTTGAAAATATTTGTAGCATACCAACGTACAAACCAAGCAGTTATTTACTATTATTTTTGTTTTTTGTGCCATCTCAGATCCTTCAAGATTGTGGGAAAAGTACAAAACATTCTTATCATCATCATCAGCTGATTAGGCTTGGGCGCAAATTAAAATATTGTATGTAATCTTAGTAAAATCCTATAACAAAAATTTGGATAATTCATATAATATACCAATAATGTATAATATACAATAATATACCAATAATATATAATAAATTTATACTTAAATATAAAAAACTCTACTCTCTACGAAGGAGAATTAAGTGCTTATGCGAAGGTTCATGGAATAAATCGAACAAGCGAAGACAACGAAACAGCTAGTCTGTCAGTAGTGTGTAGTAATCCGTAAATTAAAAGAAATAAATATATGCAAATATTATATAATTTTTAATACTTTTAAAGAGACATATTAATTTAGAAAACATATAATAATTTGTTATTTGTATATATATCTCATCTTTACACTGTAACCTTAAATATATAATTTAAAAATATTAAATATTTCATTGCCGTGAGTGAGGATCGAACCCACAGCCTGTCGTTTACAGTCACACGTCTGTGCCGCTGCGAGACTACAGGCCTTGGATATTTAAATAAAAATAAATAAAATTAAATATAATAATTCAAATAAATAATCTGTTATTATCAAGGTACTTAACAGTAATCCAATATAATATGATTTATTAAAAATATTTTTAATTATAGCCATTAATATTGTTTGATATGGACGAACAGCATGTTTAGTAAGATAACCGATAGCGAGGGTGGCGGGTCAACACTAATCTGCTTAAGTTTCGCTTCAGCTCGCATAAATCCTGTTAAAATAACCATAAAACTGTCCACGTGTTTAATCCCCCTGAAATGAATTGTGTCATGCCTGAACTTAACAGGTCTAACTTGTTATCTGTATTTATACATAAGAAGAATGTGCGAACTGTGTGTGTGGCGCAGTGGCACAATTGTGTGACTCTACCCGACAGGTTGTGGGTTGGATCCTCACTCGAAAAAACGAAATATTTAATAATTTATAATTAAATATTTAATGTTTTCATTTCTTTGCTCTGGTCACAAGACAAAACGTGGCGTTGAGTTGTGTTATACTCATACATTAGAATATACGAAAATGTTTACAAAGATTATTTATCGAGCTTAACAAAAGTATATATTATTTTTCAACTTCCTATAAGTATTTTTGTGATTTTACTTCATCTTGATTTTACGCAAGTTGAAGTTAATACTAAGTTTATTTTTTTATTAATAATTGTTGTATCATTTTATTGAAAATGTAATTATGTAACATTAAGAATTATTGTAACATCGCCACGTACTTTTAAGGTTTTTAGATGTTATGTATATTGAGGCTTGTATAAAAAATATGTTTTCTGTTTATTTATTCATATACTAAAATAGCAGCGATTTCAGGAATTAAGTTATCTCAATAGCCGAATGGTGATTTTAGCGTTCTGATATTTAGTACAATAATACATTAATAATAACTTGAAACTTTAATTTAGTATGGAAATCCAGAGAGAATTCACTATTGGATTTTCAGATTAATAAAATACATTTTATAACGTATTAATTATCAACATAAAGGACCGAAAAATATTATTTTTCCAACAAAGATAATATAAACTTTAGCCGGCTTCAATCAAGTGTTAAACTATTTAAATTATTCATTTAGCACGTTCTGCTGTGAAACAAAATTTTTCGCTACAGTACTAGCTGGTTGCTAGCTAGTATTGTCTTCCTTAGTTTTACACTATGTTGTATTGCAAAAGTAAGTCTTATTTACTGTATAGAGCATAAGTCTTAAAATCTTTTTACTACCCATAATTGGCACAAGAAATATTTGTACCTTATTGATTTAATATTTTATTGTCGCAGTCGCTACTCCAACGTAATGTCGGAAGAACGTATGAAATAATGTTAATCCTAAATAATACTTATAATAAATGGTACATTATTTAATCAAGAATTACCTTTTATTGGACCGCCAACTGATAGGCAAACTTTAAATTAGTACCCATAATTTGTCCTAATGTAAATAATACATTTTCTTTAGCTTCAAGCTGTGTCCCGCACAAGGCAAGGTAGGTAGAGGAATATTGAGAACCTAGTGTTAAGACACTCCGTTCTGTTGTCCACCGTCCGTCGAATTTGAGGCATTGCATATTAAGTAGCGCAAATCAACGCCGCCAAGTCAGATCGTTACCAGGCTGTAAGTTATTAACCGTGATAGTTAGGCTTTTGAAATTTTCTGTTGATATACTTTTTTGTATTATTATTATATTAAATATATGAATGATTATTTTTATAAATATTTAATTATTTGTAAACTGTCTTGCGTGCATCCGACTCGCATATGTTTTTTTTTATATCATGAGTTTATTTATTACTTTTATTAAGTAGCCATAAACATACATTACGAATTAATTTGAAAAATTGTGGTATGTAGATCTTCTACTGAGCTAAAGTAAAAGCTATATTCTGTACTTTGTTAAGGTAATTATCGGTGCTTTGGTAATATCTTCAAAATAAGAACTTTATTTCGCATAAGAAAGAAAATCTTTTTAAGAAAAGTACAAAAATATTCTGAATCTTTAAACGATTATTTCAAAATACAGCTGTAATTACTGAACGCTAAGGATTATATCGAGATAAGGGGCTCTAAGAAAATTACATTAAGCCTGAATTGCGTTACTAACATAATTAGTACGATGCTTTTTCGTTTGTGTTGTGTTTCAAATAACAATATTCAAATGAGATCTTGGTATAAAATAAGCCACAATTCTAATAGCGAAGCTTGTTGTTAGAGTAAAAATATATTAAGGTAGTTGTGGCTGGTTAAACTAAACATGAATTTGATTCCCACCTGGGGGTAAATGCTGATAGAAGATATGCATTTGCATATATAGCATATATACCACACACACACACACACATATATATATATATATATATATATATATATATATATATATATATATATATATATATATATATATATATATATATATATTACTTACTGTGCTGTTTGATGGACGGTTCTTAAATAAATGCATATTTAAAAGAATACGCCGAACATTTTAAACATTGCAAACATGTCAAAAGAGATTACCAATCAATCAAGATTTGGTGTTTTATTTACACAAAGTGACTTATTTATATAGTTTGATAAGGCGGAAAGCAATAGACCAGAAATACTTTAACATTTCCTTTATAAGATTTATTTTGATACGTTTCCACTATCAATTTTAAAATGCGAGTTACATATCGACCTTGTAGGTGTTCTTAAATCGTGACCTACTTGAGTCGGGACCGTTTTTCTCAAACGGAAATGAAATTTCTCCACAGATATAATAGCTTTTCACGGATTACATCCTGCTCGTTTTCAAATAAGATTTTCTTTATGACTTTATATTTAGGAAATATAACGTTCTAAGCAAAATAAAGCTTGATATAAGATAGCTAGAATAAATAAGTTATAAAATAAGGCGTACTACCTATGTTTTGTATTTATTAAAATATTATATGTAGCTACCTATATGTAACTCATTAAAGCACACAACTATAAAAAAATAATAATGGCTATAGACACTTTTAGTTGCCTTTTAACAAAAAAATAAATCAATCAATATCGGTTCATTCGTTTGATAGCTAAAATGCGGCACACTAAATAAGGGACACTAAAACAGACAAACTAAACGTCAAATTTACGACATCATTCGTTTACCGCCATGCTAGATTTTACAAAGTAATTGAATAAATTATATGTTTCTGATAAAAGGTGTTATCGACACAGCACAATTTTACGCTTAAAATGTATTCAAAGTACCTCATATCCGCGCTGTCACCCAGGTCATACCATATATGTACCTATAAACATGTAGGTTTGCCTGTGAGGCGGCGCGGCTCAGAATGAAATTATCAGCACACCTATATTCAATCACGTAAAATATTGAACATCGTAGGAAGTCATGGCATACAAGAGAAAGGTAGCGTGCTTAAATACGCTTTACGTCGTCTATTACGTCTTCATTGCTTAAACTTTTGAGTAAATATTCAAGACACACTTGTATGGTTGTGACTTGAAGGGCACGCTAAGAAATTCTGTAAAAAGCACGATAACGTGGCGGCGGCGTTATATATGTAATTAACATCTCAATTTGATAAAAAAATCTTTCAATAATAATAAGTTACCTAGTATCCTATTAGTTATTCTGTTTATAAGTTATACGAAATAAAGTAATGTATACGTCTATGTATATTTGTTCTAAAGTGACATTGTTGGAACCAAACGGGTTAATTCTTTAGTCAATCGATTCGTACTAACCTTGCTGGTGTCCCTAAAATAATTAAAATTTACTACAGCGACAATAAAATAAAACAATTAACAACAAAACATGACACGCTTGAAATTCTGAAATCTGTAATCTAACATTACACTTATGAACACCGTCCTCACTTATGAACACGGTCAGGTGACCCGTACGCTAGTTTGCCTCGTCTTTTCCATAAAAAAAGATACCATATTCTGTTTTTAGTTTATGGAGTTCCGAGCGGGTCAGTTGAGTTCTAAACACTTCGTCAATGTCACGTTGTATGGACAAAATAGGACGTTAAAATAAATTTATTTTTTTAATAATACCCCACTTTGTATTTTCGTAAATTGTATTCTTACTGGTAAAGAGCTGTCTCTTGGGCTCTGTACCTCAAAAGTTAAAAATCGAATATTTACAGGATAAAGTTGTTGTCCGTCTGTCCGACCGTCCAGCTGAAATTGATATCATAAATCAGGTCTTCAATCCCTTGAAGTAAAAAAAATCAAGCCAAGCTAAGTCAAGGCGATCAAAAGATACGTTTTTATTTTAACTATTTTTAAAGCATTATTCCATACTAAGTAACTATATAAACGTAAAGTATCTATATAAACTTAAATGGAATTGGAAAAAACCTAAAGGCAATTGTGCATGTTGTTGCGACACCGATCTCTGTAATCCGCGGACATATTAATCTGACTACCAATTTACAACGTACGTCATGTATGTCGCGAGAAAAGCCTTTTTATTCGAACATTGCTTTTATCGAGGCCAAAATTGTATTTTTCGAATAGAAGTTTTATTTTAAAACTGTACCACGGAAACTGTGGAGTGGCGTAAATTTTGTGTCTAAATTCAATCATGCGTATTTCAGACAGGTTTGTGTCACACTCGTGGTTGGACTAGAAATATTTTTAAATAATATAATTACTTTGTAGGCCTTGTGTGAGTTTAAAGGTGACTCCCTGCAAATCAAACGTTTGATGTTTTTATTTCTTCGCTCTAGTAACAAGGTCGTTAATTTACAACATGTAATACAAAGGATTTATAAAGATTTATGTGGAAAGTTTCGACACGGAAGGGATTGTCTTAACACTAGGTTGCTCAGTTTCTTTTGCCTACACTGCTATGTGATCTTCGATCACGCTGATTTGATAAAACTTTGTATTAAAATGTTTAATCATAGGATTATTAGAGTTAAATTCACGACTTTTAATCTTAAAGATCTATTGGTATTGTTTTTCTCAAAAAAAAAAATTCTACCAATATATTTTTTTCATAAGTTCAGCCGCCATGTTTGAATTTTAATAACGTCACTTATCCAAAAATACTGGTAAGACGAGTATAACGTATGTTACGTCCGTTCAGCGGTTCTGGAGATACGAGTACATATAAAGTTATAAGTAATGTTACATATGCACATACAAAATACGCGCGAATAACAAAAACCTTTATTTTCAAACGGGAAAAACTATCATTATTTTAAAAATATACGTTTTACGGAGAAATATTTTACGTATAAAATAATAAGTTATTTGAAATAGAGTGCTATGGACATTCATTGCTGGCCTGAGCCCTTGCAAAAGTATCTTAAAGCTGCTTATGAGGGAGCAGCCGTACACTAACTTTTCCTTTTAAAGAATAAAATAGAAGCTCACGTAAAAGCATAACAGGCCAACTTTTACACTTTAACTTTTCCGATGGGTATCACTTTTTGGACTTTACAATTACACAGCGAAATTCTTTATGCCAAAGTTAAAAATGTATGTGAGTAATATTTTAAAACCACATTACGAATAAATTACTCGAAAATAGTTTAATTTTTTATTAGTAAAATAAGTAATGAAATAAAATATTAATTATTCCAATTACATTAAAAAGGCAAAGCATACGAGTGATAGTGTCGTAATTTTAAAAAGTTCCAATTCGTACGAACTTGCTTAATAAAGTTAAGGTATGTTACCTAGGTCGATGTTGTTTTCCGCTAGGTATAATCCACTTTGATATGTCAATAAGAACTATTCACTGTTTATATATTAAAACGTGTTTCGTTAACCTGTCGTGGCGCAGCGGCACTGAAATATTCAATATTTTCAAATTAAATATTTAATGTTTTCATTTCTTGGCATTGGTAACAAGGTAAAACGCGGCGTTGAGTACTATACTGCATACTATCGTACGGCCATGCCTCAATTTCGTCGGAAAGTGGAATACGGAAGTGGAACAGAGTGTCTTAACACTAGATTTCCAAGTTACCCTGCCGTGTGCAGGATACAGCGTCGTCGCATTACATTTTTGACTGTGATTTCTAATTAATTGTAGTTTTTATTGCATATTGCTCTAAGAAAACTACAGTTAATTAGAAATCACAATCAGTTAATTTTATTTAATTTATTTTTTTTGTCAGCTTGTATGAATTTCTGTTTGTCTGGGCTAACCTTGGAAACAGTTGAACCAATTTCTTATGGACTAACACTGAATGATCGAAGGATTTGGAGCAACTTATAGGCTATTTTTTATCACGGAATTCACTTGGATCTGAATTTATGCCGGAAAAATTGCGTTAGTAACATATTTTTTGAGCAAAATCAAATGAATTCCTAAAGGATTTAAATTCATCCTTACATATAATAGAACTTGAATAAAGTGTCTGTCTATGATTTTAAAATCTGTGTTATCGTATGTGCAGGCTTATCTCCAGAACAAATAAACCAGTTTCAATAATACTAATAATGCAAGATATAAACTACAAACATAAATTTGTATACGTTTTTTTTATTGTGGAATACCTATAATTGTTATAATATTAGTTTTCTTCCCTTTGTTTAAAGAATAGGTAATAAATTAATAATTCTAGGTCAATGGGTCGTATCCTAACCCATCAAATATGTTAAACAACGCAGCATAAATGATCGAGTATGTTTTGATAACGTGACATAGACGTTTTGATCAAACACGGAACACACACCATATGTTTCACTGGTGATATTTCTGGTAAGTTTCAGTGAAACATATGGTGGTTTCTGGTGATTTTTAAGTTTTACCATATTATGTATTGGGCTTTATTATCCTTTTCAAAACCGGCATTACCTCTGATTTTACTCATTATACACAAAAACATAAGAAAAATATACAACTGACTTCATATTTTTTAAAAGGATTTTTAAAATGTGGTTTACTAAAACAATTTTAAATGTACCAATGTCGCATTGAGGAATTCTTTTGGATGATTAAGTTAACGTGGGTGTTCCTACAACCACGAGCTCTCGCGGATCTTATTCCGCTTAATATCATTGTAGTAAGAACATTTTGATAGTTATATAAGTTTGATATTTTATTTCAAAAAGTGTTGAGAACTTCTTTTTTATTCTTATAATTTGTTAAAGAACGTTAGAGTTAATTTATTTTAAACAACAATTCATTCAGTTAATGTACCTTAATTATTAATTTTTACGAGTACTTGCCAATTCCCAAAAGAAAAAAAAACAGAATTCTTGTAGGATTCATTTTGTTGACCGGGCGAGCTTGAAATTAAATACCATATATACAAGTCCCTTGGCACATAGAAGAAAGCTTTTAAGTCAACCATAGAAAAAAGCTTCTAAGACAATCAGAAGATGCGAGCGATATCAAAAGTACCTTGTTTTTGTCGCATTTGGTTTTGATTACGCATGAACAAGTGAAATTATCAGCACACATAAAAAATAGTTCAATAAATAGAAAAAAGATATTTTACAGAAAAAAACCCGCTACAAACTTATATTTGCACGTTTAAGACCTTTTGTCGCGCAGTTTAATATAAATGATACACTGTGGGTTTAATCTTCACTCGAAGAATTGAGATATTTAATATTCTTAAAATGAATATTTAATATTACCATTTCGTCGCTTTGGTAAGAAGGCAAATTGCGGCGTTGAGTTCCACCATTGCACACACAATGCCTCAAATTCGGCGGAAAGTGGGGAGCACAACGGAGTGTGTTAACACTAAGTTCAGCAAGATTCCTCAGTCTACCCTACTATGTGCGGGATACAGCGTAAAGTGAAGAAAAACAAAGAAAAAAGGTCATCCTAAATAAATGAATACGTCCGCAACTAAATTATCAATTTTATTTGCCACCTAAGTTAAACTTAACCTAAACCTAAAACTGTCAACCTTTGTCCAATAAACATGAAAAACAAAGGAAAACATTCCTAACATTAACTATTGATATTATTACCGCGCAGTTGGAAATACACTCCCGATCGAACAAATATTTATATTATTTTTAATATAAACACTACCATCGAGGTAGTGAATTTTTTTAACCGGTATGGTTGGGTAAAGTCTGACGCTGGATTTTGGCATTTAAGTCAAGAACAACTAAAAATACATCAACACGTTCTACATTACGTACAGCGTGCTGATGTATTTTTAGTTTCGCCTATGATGCCTCACAAAAAGTTTCCTGAAGATTTTTACGCAACTAACTTATTTAGAAAAATATTTTATTTTTCGATTACAATATTAAATACAAATCAATCTCATATTGCCATTATTAATGAAATATAATTAATGAAATATAATAAATCAAAATTTTAATAAGCATTCATTAAGTATTGATGACCGAATCAGTGATTGCCTAGCGTACAGATTTGTATTCAGAAAATTTTACAAAAAATATTGTAACAAGCGAGAGATAGGCACTCAAAATAGTTTCAGTGAGAATAGCTTTATAAAAGTCAAGTGTTGTTGATGTAGCGATATGAAACGAAATGGAAGGGTGCAATGGGCGCTCGCGCCGGGAAATTGCAATATCCGAGCCAACTGAATCATTAGGCTAGCTAGATATGACTTTCATATTTTAGAGTAAATTCTTTAAAAAGTTAAACAAATATTTTAAATAATTAAAGTAAAGGAATAAGCTGCTAATCATTAAACCTTTAATGATTAGCAGCTTATTCCTTTACTTTTATCATCTTTTATCTTAAAGGAAAAAGAATAAAGTCAATGAAAGAAAAAAAGAAAAAAGTTCCTTTTCCTACACGGTGTTTTATTATTCATCATCTATAAACATTCAATAAAAAGTATATATTTTCTAATATGACATCATCCGATAATGTTACTTTCACATTATTAATGTTTTTCAAGGCGTTTTTTAAGTTATAATAATTATATGTAAGACAATGTTGGTGTTGACGTTTAGACGTATTTGTGTTTTAAAGGCGTTCATATTAAACAAATTAACTAAATATTACGATGTAAGGTGATTTTAAACTTTTTTGTGTAGAAAACCAGGCAATCGGGCATTCGGGTGACCTTATGGTTACTGATTAGCGTTACTCCAGCTTTTAAGGTAGAAGGTGCACTTTTTAAAGCATCCACGTTGTATCCGTAGGCCATTTCATAGAAATCTTTCAACGGCCCTTTTCACTTATAAAATGTAAATGGTCGTATCTATATAATGATTACCAATTTTAATGAATTATGTTAACATTTATTTAAAAGAGATCTATATAGTACATTTTATATCGCAGGAATTAGGCCTAGCATGAGATTGGATCGCACGAGTCGGCTTAACTAAACTTCATTAGTCAAGTTTGCATAACGGAGCTTCATTGAATTACTACATCACTCGTATACGGCCGGGCGACATACATGTTTTATTATTTATGCATACATTGATTCAATTGCTAAAAATATTTACCGTAAAACAATGAAACATTTTTGGTTTTAAATTCAACTTGCGTTGAATACAAAATGTCAAAATGTGAGGTTAGGTTAGGTTGTAAATCCACTATTTACTTCTAAGTAATTTAAAATTTGTATTGTTGAAATATCAAATGACATTACAGAATTCCTCATTTATCTAGATAGTAATTTGTCTATGCATTGTAAGGTTATGTAGTTACTTATTGATTATCAAGCGATATGATTACAGATTGTCAATTAGATTTTTATGAAAAGTTGACTCAGCTTCACGCTGTTTCCCGCACATTGCAGAGTAGGCAGAGGGAACTTGGAAACCTTTTGTTAAGATACTCCGTTCCACTTCCGTTTCCCACTTTCTACGTTGCGTGTTGAGTGGCGGAACTCAACGCCACGTTTCGTCAAAAAGGTTGAAACCATTAATATTCTGTTTTTATTCGTATTTACATACAATAAAAGTATATTTCTAAAATAAATATATTCGTTAAAACCTAAGTACAGTTTTTATTTACCCTAACGTCCTATAATTATAATCATTTATGATTAAGTGACATTAGATTCCAACAATACTATAAAGATATTGACCATACAGGTTTGGTTTTAAGCTGGATCACGTAGGTAAATTCAAATAACCTGAAAGAAAGATCAGCGTTCTGGGTCTTATTATTTCTGATTATACTGTGAAGCGTCTTTATGTCTCCATATATAATTGTAGCCCGGTATAGTCCACTTTCATACAGTCACTACTCAATTGGGCAGCATGTACGCGGTATATGACAGAGCTATCTAGGTATTTTAAAATACATTAGCTTACTGTAGGAATGTAACATTTCAGTTATTACTTAACTCTACACTACAATTTTGCTCAGGAGTAATTTTAGTCGTACATTTCAAACATGTCGAGTGGCATCCTGACACGAGTTACATGGCAACAAACTAAATTTTTGTTATTTATCTCACATTCCTCCTTATCGCGCGATATTTTTTCTTGTGGGCAAGCTTTGCTTTGTATGCAGACACCATGAGCGGCGTCACAGTCTGCCAATAATGCTATATATACAAAAATATTATCTTATTTTATTTGTTTATATAGTAGGTACATACATATTATATTATATATTCTTTATTGTATAAAAAAAACAAAATGAAATATAACAATAAAAAAAATAAGTGAACAATGGCGGGCTTATCTCTAAAAGAAATCTCTTCCAGCCAACCAATGAAAGTGGTAGAGAAAGTTGCGGAGTAAACAAACTATAAACTTAATAAAAATAAATACAAATCATACATATATATCATAAAAAAAATAATTACATACACATATACATACATACTAACATACATACACTTATACATACATATAATAAACAAAAATATTAAATATAGATAAATATATGATTATATTAATACAAATTCATATAGACACTGCAAATACACAAAGAAATTAAACTCATAACTGAATCACTCATTAACACCTTCGGAAAAATACTTATTACTATAACATGAACCTACTATAACATGAACTTACTAAATAGTTATATAATTCTTATTGGAAAGGTAAAAATGAAGTATTACCAATATTTTTAAATCTTAGAGAATTGCCTCGATGTAAAATAAAGTGATTAATATTTTCAACAAAAATTATCCATAGTAACAATAAATAGAAAATGTATTTCCTAAACATTGTAGTAAATATTTATCGTAGAAATATTGAGAACATTTTTATTAAACGCAAATGAATAAACGCAACGCTTTTTCAAATTGATTATATCTCATAATATTTTTGCAATAACCATGGTTTTTCTAGTAACGTTAATTAAAATGATGTCTTACTACTTACACAGAAATAATATTAAATATCAAATGAGCGGAAAAATAAATTTCCGTTTCTTTAAAAAATACACGCTCGTTTACTTTAAGTACATCCTCGTTTATCCAACTCAATAAGAAAGGTAAACGGACATCTTCGTTAATTAATTCTGTGATGGATTCCGTTAAATCTGACCTTCATTTAGAATTTGGCATTGCCATCCGTTTCACTGACAAAGGGCTGTTCTTAATTATTTCGTCTCGTGATTTATGTTGTTCTATCGACTTAGAGCGGAACGGATTTATCTCGCTAATTTTAACTTTTATTATAATAGGATTTTTTTATTTAAATTTTAACATTAGATTTGATAACTTAAAACATTTTAGTAATAATTGTATCTACTTTTATAGGAATATCAAAACATTCTTTATTATATTAAGAATAACACCTAGATCATAAAAGGTATTTTTGTTTTTACAGGTATTTTAGGTACTTGTAAATACGGAAAAAGGAAAAAAATATAAAATGTTTTAAAGTTTTAATAAAAATAAAAATAATCCATAAATATAAGAAAAATGAACACCATAAACCTCTTACAGCTTAGGTAATCAAATTAAAAAATTTAAGTGGTAATAAATACCAATTTACCAACGATACGTCTTTCATTTTCCACAGAGTATGTTAAATGACGCCTCATTTTTATTTGGGGAAGCACTTCAGTGGATATATTGCCACTCAAGCCTCTACTGTAGTGCCGCATTCAGTTGACAGGAACGCCTAAGTAACAATGTTTCGGTGAAATAGGTCGCATCGTACATTTCAAGATCCTACTTGAGTTAAGTGAGACACATTTCATAATATTTGTCTTGATTTATTTTTTAAATATAATATTTATTTTGTTTTTTACTTTTTCTATATAACTGATAATTAAACCTGTACTTGTATATTATCGTAAATGTTGGAAGACTTTGTTTCTTCCACTGCAGTAGAAAATTAGTAAATATCCTAACCGATACTTTCGAAATTAAGCAATGTCTAAGAGAAATAATATTAGGCTTTTTGTGTATTTCGTAGATTTTTAAAGTACTATCATGTTTTAATATTCATAAATAAAAATTATATACATATACTTTGTCAACAAACAAAGTCCTTAAAAGTAAAATATAATAGGTATGTTTCATCGACAATTTTATTTCTACCGCTTAAATAATTCTTACGAGTAAGCGTGTAACTCTGTTCAATTATGTATGTACTGATAACCAGTCTGTAAGTTAATTGACTGTGATAATGCTTTCTCGTCTCATTTAATTCACATGTTATGTTTATTATACTTAGTTTCATGTATTTTTTGTAATTATTATTAGATTTAAAAACAGTTTTAAAAATTGAGTTTTAGGATTTATTTAATTTATATCCTGTTACAAAAATCACGACAGCGTCATGGAAAGCGCCATGGACTGAAAGTAACTTATAAAATATCTACAAAACATACATAATATTATTAATATTAGTGACAAAAATCCCTGTGAGACCCTGGGAGATCGGGTGTTAAGCTGAAACCAACAATATATTGTTATTTTTCAGTTCGAATTTTTAATTATTCTACCCTTGTAGATGTCAAATTGTAATTAAAATATTGAACTGGGAGGGGCTTATAGGTATGTGCACAAATTTGCTTTTGCTATATTTATGGTACAGGGGCTATATGTAACTCTATATAACGGCTTATATGTTGTTTATTTAGTGTTTTGACTTATTTCTATAGGATACAATAAACGATTTGTCCGTTTGTTCGTTTTGAATTCTGAAAAACTTTTATATTTTTTTTATATTTAAATTTTATATATTTTTTTTTCAAGATCGTCTTTAGGTATCAAGCTGAAAATAATACCGAATATTAACATCTTCAGTCCCCAGCCCTAAATCCCTAAGCTTCTAAGTTACTGGAGTTCATTTAGGCATTTCTATTTTTATTTCATTTTGTATAAAAATAATTGCCATTTGCACATTCGAAAAGATACTTAGTTAAGTTCTCGTTAATCTACTGTTATAAAATGTTCAAAGTGATAAATAATTTAAAACAAAATTACTCGTTTATACGAGTTAATTTTGTTTTCAATTATTTATCACTTTGTACATTTCATAACAGTAGATTCACCATATGATTATTCATATGGTCAGTTTCAAATAATAAGTAACTTAGATATGCCTTAAAAAGAAGAAAAATACCTAAACAATGTTAAATTACATTTTCATTAAGGTTCTTGATTAAATTCTGCAGCCAAATTAATGTAATTTATACGCTTGTATTGTTTTTCATTTATTCAGAAATGGCTTGAACAAGTTGATAAATTAAATACCTGTTGCGAGTAATTCCAATAATGTATTTAATTTAATATTTGAAGTCTCCAGCGTCACGTTCAAAGTAAGAAATTATAATTTTTATATAACTAATCACAAAATATAGATATGAAATATATTTAGCAATTATTTTATATATTGTTGATATAATAGGTTATAAATTTAAAAAAATATGAAATTTTTAGGTGGAGAAAGCAAAATATACAAATTGAGATAATGAATTGTGCTATAATGTTGCTGCATAAGATATTATATTGTTTAATTTATGAATAAAAAACAACGTTTGACTGAAACCGCGAAGAACGAATTATTTTAACTTAGTCTGTTGTAAAAAGTCGTCGGGGTGGTCCGCCACTTAAGAAACAATTCCTCGGATTTACTACTAATAGTCTAGCACTCTGTTTTATATACATAAAATAAAGCGTAAAGATAAAAAAAACAAATTAAAAAAATATATGGGCTCGTCCGGGATTTGAACCCGGGACCTCTCGCACCCTAAGCGAAAATCATACCCCTAGACCAACGAGCCAACTGAGTTGTATATTCAAATTATAAGTAGTTTTTTACTCTTCTTTTACTTGAAGATTAACTTCTATCTAATAAATATTAAATGTGGAATATACTCTGATAGCTCTGTAAAAAATAGTATTTTATTAATGATAAAAAATTGTAAACCAAAATTAAGGGCATTTTTTTTTAATAAAATAATATGATTATGTATAGAAATAATTTTATTCATAAAATAAGCCAATTGGAGGGAATGACAAGAACATTTGATTGTTATGCTAGTATACCATAATGTATATATAGTGAAACTGAAATAGGAAGTTAAAAAAAATATTGTGCAAAAAAGTCGGGCTCGTCCGGGATTTGAACCCGGGACCTCTCGCACCCAAAGCGAGAATCATACCCCTAGACCAACGAGCCGCTTGTATAAAATGTAAAAACAATATTTTACATTGTAATCATTTTGTAATACTAACGTACCGTTCACTGCTCTCATAACAGTATAGTGACGTCATCTAAAACCGGAATTTATATATTGTTTATCTTGGCTTTATTCCGTTATTGATGATAGTATTTATTTCATTGCAATTTAATTTGCCAGCTTGTAAATCGGAGTAATAATAATATTTTTGTTTTATTCATTTTTTTTATTTTATTTACATCTTGCAACATTAACATATAACTATTATAGCATATATATTTAGAAAGGCATTTGTCGTAGAATGGATCATTCACTAATGAGTTATTCAATATACAAATCGATTATTTTCGTTAAAAAAGTCGAGAAATAAAAGTGCGTAATTTTTTAGTAGAGAACTAACAAAGTACAGTATAAATTCTTCCAAATAATTATCGGTGTGGAATTTATAACTTTCAACTAAGAAATTGATACAAGTTTCAACCAAGAATATATAAAATTTGTAAAGGTTCGTTTATTTTGAGATTGTGCCGTCTCTACCTCTATAATTTGTACAATCGATAAATAATTATTAAATATCACAATATCACATTTTTCTACTAAAAAAAATCTTTATTTATGTCCAAGTAAATATAAATATTAGGCAAACTTTGCCTTGGCAGATTATGGCAGCTCAGCTACCATAATGATAAAAAATAAAAAATATCTCTGGCAGTGAATGCATTCTTTATTTAAATCAATTACTAAATGACTAGTGTACATTTAATCTAAAAATAGGGATATTTCGAAAACACTGTTGATAATGACAAGGGCCATTTAGGTAAAAACTTTTCGATTCGTTTGTTTGTAAACCTTTTTTATAATTTGGTACAAATTCTCTACTCTCTACGGTATATCAACGATAATGAAAAATGTTTTTTACCCTGATTGGATCCGTGATTATTTGTGTAGATGTGTGATCATATATACATGTGATATCTACACAGATATAATATGAGCTTTATCCTTAGTAAAGCTTGTAATTAGTTTTACTTGACAATAAGTAAATATTTTTTTTACTTTTATTTCGTTAAGATGATACAAAAGACCATTCATTACCATTATCGTTATCAAATGATAATTAATGAACTAAGTAGTTAAACTTTGAAATTACATTATTAATAAGCATGCCACCGAGTTATATAAAAAGTAAAATAAAAAGGTAATTATGGCCAAAATTAAAACCTTTAGCCACGGTCGTGTAAAATATTAATATCATTTTCTAATAATACAGCAAAACAAGTCTCTATCATCCTAGAATTGCAATACGACGAAGATTATCTTTATACTTGTTTTATCGCAGCAAGAAATTGTAAGTTACCAACTAGTAGACATTCGCATAGCCAGCTTGTGGATTAACTAGAGGATCACCGATTGACCGTCAAATTGTTTCCGCCATAGTGCGGTGCTCATCTCGTTTACCTAATTAGACTAGCACCGCACGATGCTCTCGCTTACTGCCTTCCTGAGAATTTATGCTACCCTCAGATGACAAATTTCCACGTGAACTAAATAGAAATTAAATTTTTCGCGTTGGCATACTTCGAGTATAATATTCTTAAGCCGCGCCCATTTTCATCATTGATGTTTCAGTGACTGGCAGTATCGCGATCACCTGTAAAGTTGGGACAAGTTGGCCTCGAAAAATTAGATGTTGGTAGAATGAGATAGTACATTAGGGCTATCGATTGGTACTATACAGGATCAGGTACACTTTTGTATGGTACTTATCTCACCTACGAGCCAGTGCACCCCAGTATCAGTTTGAACTCTTTAATTGGATATAACATAGTGCCGTTCAGGTCATTAGGGAGGGATAATCTATTGTAATTGTTGGTAGTAATTACTTTGAATTGACAATCAGTGACGCACGGCTACGCAACGATGCAGTAGTCCTCTTAATATTCAAAAGGAAGACGGGCATTGAAAATGAATTTGCAATGGAATAATAGAAAAAGATAATCATGATTATACCAAGTTTTAAATTAAACTTAAATTTAAAAATAAATGGAGTTAAACGATTTGTGACGCTTTACAAAACACCTTCACTTGTATAAACAGACGTCAGATAAATACAATCTCGTTCGTACAACGTCATTTATACGTACGAGAGCCATTGGCAAAAGTAGACATGTCAGTAGTCAGTTCATTGAGTACGAATACGAGCCAGTGAAATACACACAATAAATAACAGACTCTATATCCATTTCACTGAAATGTAGATCGAGAAGATATGTATGTTATTGCTAGTGATATATTAGAAACAAGAAGTAATGAAATGTCGCATTTTGCGTTTAGATATCATAATACTATTTCTAAGCAGTAGAGTCGAATATTATGCTTGCGAACTGTGCAAAAACAACAATTATATTGGCCTATATATATTAAAATCTGACAGACAAGCCAAAGTGCGGCGTTGAGTTTCGCTAAGCAACTCATAAAAATGTGGGGAAAGTGAAAGTTGAAAACGGAACGGTGTGTCTTTACACTAGGTCACCAAGTCATGTGCTTAGCGTGCAGATGAAATCTATATAGAGAAAAAAATACAGCGCTTTTAACATTTTTAAAATGTTATTTCACATTAATTTTAAAATGTTATTCACATGTGGGTTCGATCCCCACTAGAGGAAATGAAATATTTAATATTTTCAATTTAAATATGTAATGTTTGCATTTCTTCACTCTGGTACAAGGCAAAACACGGCGTTAATTTCCGCCACTCAACACGCTATGCCTCAAAATTCGGCGGAAAGTGGGGAACGGAAGTTGAACGGAGTGTCTTAACACTAGGTTCCCAGGTTCCCTCTGCCTACCCTGCCACGTGCGGGATACATATTTATTTATAAATCTTATAAAACGTAGCGGAATATGAATCCACCATACTATAGGTCAAGTAAATAAAATTTTGAATTATACATATAAGAAATCATTATTACTCTGAATTATTGCCGTACTTTCTAATAATAACATTGAAACCGATTATATTCGATTTTAAATAGACCTTAATTGTTAGTACCCCACTAACAATTAATTATTATTATTTAGTCGTTTTTGTTACAAAATAGTGTGCTATTTCTCTGTTTTAGAGATTTTTTACAGTGCAGTGAATTATAATAGCTGAATTTCAGACATATATAACGTTAACAAAAGGTAACTAATAGAAACCTAACAATACATGACGACAACAAAGAATCGAGGGCAATAAAAAGTAGTCTAGCACTGTACGTATAAAAACAAAAATTATTATTATGAAATAAAATTTTCAACATAAAATGGTTGAGTGGTTCTGTTGGAGAACTCTTGAGTGCCGCAAATGAAATAAACCATCTCCACATCGAGCATCAATACTACGTATATAGGATGGAATGAATTTTTATTTCCATTCCACTAGATTTTAATGAACACTTATAGATCGCAATTTTAAAGATGAATGAATGCTCTTCTATGTGGAAGCTACGATTTAATTACTTATGGAACTGAATTAATATAGTAAAAGTATATACCACGGTTTGATGGAAAATTTAAGTTTTAAACTTTTCTATTTTCTTTTGTTTTCATTTATTTTTTATTCATTATCATTTTGATAGGATTTTCGATTATTTGTTTTGGGTTCCTTACTTAATGTAACTGTGGCAATAAAATAAAATTGCCAAGTTGGACTCTGGGCCATACTTTTATCGATTTATATACGTCTCTATATCTACGTTTTATTCATTTTCCTAAGAAAATCGTTTCATATGGTCTTAATTTGGGCCATTTATTGTTAATAAACCACTTTCATTTTAGCTTAGGTATTTTACCTAAAAAGGTAGTATGTGATACAGCACGTATTTACTCGTAGCCATTAGCAAAATCAATGAGAATTTGTGCCTTAATTAATTATAGGCATTAAAATAATGTTTATTCGAAATTGGATTAAATTTATTAAAAATTGCAAAGAGAAAACTATTAATTGCAATTATGCATTATTTGAAATTTAATTAATGTAATTAAAGTAACGCTGTTCGACAAACGATTGTTTTATTATTATATATTAGTGCTGGGTACAGTTTGAAGCTATAAAAAAAAAGAAATACTTAATTTCTTTTTTTTTGTTTTTTAGCTTTAATTAAACTGTACCCAGCACGTGGCGGGGCAGGCTGAGAACCCAGTGTGTATATAACGTGCACGTGTTGTGATGATCGAACCCACAACCCGTCGCCACGGCACGTATACAGCTACGACATGACATTTATATATTTATATATCTTCTTTTTAGTGTCAAGCATGAATTTATCATTGTAATAGCGTGCGGTAAAGGCCACAACATGCCAATTTGTCAGTGTCAATCTTCAAGGCAATAAGGAGACCTCTGATTGATGACCACATATAATGATTCGCAAATTTTGTGGAATGAAAAACCTGCCTTGTTCTTTTATCTAAATATATGTGAATAAATAAGAAGGTAATGTAAACAAATATTTAAAATGCATAACTTATTTGTTAGCAGTAAATAATTTAATTTATATTCATTAACTGAAAATTACTTACATTTTTACTTATAAAAGGCATTCAGTACACTATGTGCATTTTTTACAGCTCATGCTTTTGCTCACATGACACGGCAGGAGGCACGCGCCTAGAACTAAAAACTGGGAAGTGGAATTTTGTAAATATCTCCATACAGAGATGCTAACAACATAAATAAGTTGTAATAAGCGTATAAGAATTTCCACGTAGCTTGATGAGCCCATATGACGGTTTCCAAGAGTTCAAATACGGCTACATTAAAATATTTATGTTTTAAAATTAGTTTTTATACGTTTTAAAACGTTATAAAATTAGTTTTATTATACGTTTTAAAATTAGTTTGTTCTAGGGAATTTCAATATAAAAATTATGATTTGTTTAAAAAAAAATACGTTCTTATTTAAAAGAGATGCAAATAGCTATTTGCATTTATCAACCGCCTTTATCAAAGTAAAAAATAATTATTTTGAGACTTTATTTGTCTTCGCTACTATATTGCTTTTATGTCAACAGTATCAATGGCCTTTATTCTGGTTTTCAATAATCTGAAACAAATACAAACATTGGATTTCACATAATTAATATAACAATAATTATGTTTTAATGCCTAATTGTGCAATATTGTATACGGCAATTAGTTGATTGTTGTTAATTCTTATTAATAGTGGCTTTGAATCATTTGTTTTTCTGTTTTTCCTAAAAAAATATCTATATTTATGGGACTATCTGACTATAAAAACCAAATTTTTTGTAGGCGTACCACCTAACTAAGTAAATGAATAACTATTTTCGATGAGTTAACTACGACAATTTTTCGAGTAATATTAAATAAATTTCCAAAAGATTTAAAATACTATTTATTAAGTGCATAGCAGTATTGATAGTCATTAAAAAATAATAAATTCACCCTAAAGAAACTTAAATAATATAAAATAAATATTTGTATAGCCGAGCTGTAGATTAATATAAATATAATATAATATTATCTGATATTATAGTGCTACTTTCATAGTTCTTTTTATAATGAAAGAGATACTTAAATAGAAGTATTATTGTTATTATATGAATATGAAATATATTTCAGTCGACCAGTTAATTTCTATAACCTCCATATTCCACGATATCCATGTTCTCAATCATCCCAAATATCTAGTACGTACATGTGTCAATAAGTCCTCATTTATTGAGGCCCTTCTATTTGTTGTGTTACACGGCAAAAAATTTATTATCTGACGAGATATTTATGTAGTTTGAATATAATAAAAATAATATTGTCATCAAAAATCCCCATACATTTTTGTATAATTTTTGGATGTTTTGGATATTTTAATAACTTACGGAACCTTCTAATGGGCTTTGAAACTTTAAAATAAAGACAGCAAGTAGACAGGTAAAGGTAGTGCTATCTAGTGCTAACTACTGTAATAATCACGATATCACGTAGTTGCGGATGTTATTTAATTTAACAAAAACGTTACATAAAATTAAACGAGTTCAATTGTATTTATTCTGTTCAAGATTTATAGTGGTTTTGAAAAAAAAAACTTAAACTTAAAAATAATATTTGTTTACTGAACAAAAGAAATTAACATGATAATTTACATGCAAACAAAACATACGAGTACAATATATGTAAATAGTTATGTAACATTCTGGATTCACAAAAAGCTGAAAATATTTGTTTAGAATACCTATACAAATGTTTATCCCTGCTTGGGTAAAACATAAAAGTGTAGTAGAGAAGCACGAAAAGATGTGACTAAATTTGTTTTTACTTAGGAGGGTTTATAAAGTCTTTCTTGTATTTTTAATGAAAGTCAGAAAACTTAAAAAGTTTGCTAAATAAGCCTTAAAATATAATTAGTAGATAGTCTGCCTCTCTGGCGAAGGGAGCGTCATAAAATGTTATTTTGAAGACTTTATCCCGGCCGTTAAAGAAAGTTTACGTTTTTTGCGCGTGTTCTGTATGTATGTATGTCATATAATTTATTAACAAATATCTTCAGAACTGCTGAATTGGTACTCGGTATTGACTATATCCTAGATTCGTCTTAGCAGAACAAGTCCTTAGTAAATATGGCTGCTGTGCAATGCCGATATTACCATATGTGATAATTATGATATACCTATTTGAATTTAGATTTCAAAGGGTATATCATAATTATCATTGCTGTAACACTAGCAAAAATAATACAATGCGAAATATCGACTTTGCTATTGCTTCTGAATCCGAGGAGATCCCTTCGCCGTATTCCTTCTAAATTGTGAAGCCGGTGCATAAAATGAACGTAGTTCAGGTGAAGGTTTAAGAATACTTTAGTGTCACATTTATCACTCTAAGATTCTCTCTTTCTATTTCGAATTCATTAAACTGTAACAACAACTTGCTAGAACGTATTTTCCGTAAAAACACTCTTACTCTATTTTAACAGACCATATTAATGTCTCTTTTTAAACGTTTATTATCCACTGGTTCGCAAGCTCAAACTGCTCTTAAGTTACTTAAGTTAACAGCTTCCGTAATTGTTACTATTTCTACATGCATTTCATTTGTTTCGCTAGAAAAGACACAAATGACCAATAAAATATATGGGTGAAGAGGAATAAACCTATGTTATGTAAATGTTTTAGTAAGTATTTTTTAGCTTTACGTTGCTTCCCGCATATAGCAGGGTAGACAGAGTGCCTAACATACCTTCTTTCAGTTTCCCAATTCACACCGATTACTTAAGGCCTTGCGTGTTGAATGGTGGAACTCCACGCCGCACTTTATTTAGTTTATACTATATTCACCTACGGGTAAAATTTATATACAACAATGCTTAACATAATATTACCTTTTATAATAAAATGATAGAGGTATCTTCTTTTACTCGGAATACTTATTTCATCGCAACTGGAATTTAATATCAGCTCAAAGATCTTTATAGTTTCACATTGTTACACTGCTTGCTTCACTACAACAATTTAAAATAAAACTGTTTATGAAAAATGTTGTTTATTAGTGTCAAACAAATATATACATATAATGGCTCTTGGTATAATAACATATTATGTTTACATATTTTCCATGCTAAAAAAGTATATGGATGTAGTACTTCTGCATCAACTTTAAAAAGCTTTTGATTATTTCGACGATTCATTTCCATAAAATAGAAATGAGGCCGCCATACAAAATTCACTCAAAAGTTTAAAATGACTGGTGGTTCTGTGAAAAGAACCGCTCTTTACTTACTCTTCATCTCTTTAAAGCCGAAATTGACATGAATAAATTCTACAGAGGAGTCCACCATTTGAAAAATCTAAACACACATTTATAACATAATTGGGTTAAACAAATTCCCTGAGAAGGTTTTCGTAATATTTCATGAAAATACTCCGGACCGCGTTAAGTAACAAATGCGGTCATATAATTTTATTAGTGAAGCGGCCGTAATAGCAGTGGGCGGACATCGTTTATACATATGTTAATTTGCTTTTAGAATTTATGATCATGAAATATGGATTACCTCTCTTAACCCATGTATAAACCTACAATTTCTATTGTAGGTTTATACATGGGTTAAGAGAGATTGTCCTTTAGAGATTTTAAAATCAGTATTCTAATATAATACTCTCTTTGATCAGTAAATTCTAAGGTTATTTAAATATTTTCACTTTACTTTCTAGTCTACCGCTCTTTGAGCTTATGCTATATTTTGTTGGTAATTATGGAGTCTAAAAATATTTCTGACATAGATTTTGTATAATAATATCGGGTAGAAGTCGTTTTATTTTAAAAAACCGGATACCTTTATTTAAATAGTAACTTATAATAAAACAATTCTTTCTTGAGCATGGCAGGGGTATGCCTTTAAACCTGCTGATCCAACGTTGTGATGATGAAAACATAATTATCATACTCCATGTATTAGCAATAATTGATATGAGACTATATATGTACCTACACATATTTTTTATGATTGTCTATGTATACTTTGTCTACTGATAAACGATACGGCTATGAATATTATTATTTATACAAATCTATAGTAGCTTACCCATATAAAGTAAATAATTAATATATTTATTGTAGTTTTCATTGAACATTTTCACAATAAAATAGAGTTAATAAATAAAAATAGGAAACAATAATTTTATGACGTGCTTGTTTCATTTCCAGATCCAATTAATGTAATGGTGGCATCGTCGTAGCAAACAAGTTTATAGCTCGAGTCGCAGTTAATGAGCGTGTTGGATATAAGATCATTAGCAAGCTCAGGTGCTGAGGGCCTCCTGTTTATGATTCAAATGCGCTGACCTGTTTACGAAACAAACATCCAGCTGAAAGAGTCGGTTTTTTTCAAGCGAATTTGAAAGAACTCCGACTTTTATTTAAAATTATACAAAAAAAACGCTTTAAGTCGCGCTTTGTAGATATATCTACTTGAGTAACTACTTGAGAGTAAACATTTATGCATAATGAATGAGTGGATCATAATAAATTAAAAGCAAAGGTAAATTTGTTGAACGATTTACTACTACAAGTTATCATAAATTGAAACAGTCTAGCTACGAGTATATTGTAAAAGGATAAGTATTATCTAGATGTTTATTCATTTTATATTGAAGGCGTGTAGAACTGTGGTTGCATACTGATTAGGGTTGAGCGGTTATTGTACTTTGACAGCAGACAATAGCTTTTATGTGCTTTCAAAGTTGAAAATAATGAACTATTATGATAGACTTTTTTTGTTTAGTTAATGCTACAATAATTTTAAGTAAAAGAATATTTGCAAAACTTTTTTCAACTATTTTTTTTCTCTCAATGAAAAATTGTAAAATCCACTAGTTTATTATCTATATTTATATGTTTACTCACTCACTCAGCTACACGAGAAGGTAGATAAAGGGAACTTGTGAATCTAGTGCTAAGACCGTCCGATGCCCATTTTTTGGCGAATTTGAGGGATTGCGTAGAGTGGCGAAACTCAACGCCTCGCTTGGTTTTTGTTATCAGAGCGAAGAAAACTTTAAATATTTAAATTTAAAATATTAAATGTTTCAATTTCTTTATTGAGGATCGAGGCCACAACTTGTCGTGTTTAAGGTCACATGCTCGTTCCCTGCGTCGTAACAAGACCATTTAACAGATAGACAGAAAATATGCTGAGAGGTTTATTTATTATCGATATATAAAATATATTTATTTATATATTTCATGTACAATATTGTTTAGAATGGTATTTGTTTAGTATGTTTTTGTTAAGTATTGAGATTATATACACAGAACAGATATACATATAAAGATTAGATTGATTACTACTTGTATTAAAAAAAAAAGATACAAATCATATCATATAAGAATAATCAGCTTAATGATAAAAAGTTAATATTTTACAAAACTAGAATCATTTAGAATATCATTTAAATATAAGACGATGTATTTTTGTTATTTTTAACATAGCTTTACATCTATGTATATACACAGTACAACAAGTACCTACAAGATCAGGAAGGCATGATGCAAAGGACGGAGGGTAAGCGCTAACGCGGCGTGACGGAGTGCAGCTAAGTGCTGTGCTAAATTGCTCGCAGCCATGCCGCTAGAGGGTGACGTATATATATTAACAATGAGTATCTGTAATAAGGCGTTTGCTAATTTCATTTAAATCTATTAAATATTAATAGCACATTTAAATATAGCACAATACCATTTTTCGTTCTATGTAAAATTTAAAAGTCGAATATATTTATTAATATTCAAATTTACTCTAACTAGGTCAGGTGGTGGACATCAAATATTAATTTTATGAACCATGCCTGTAATTGATGATGATACCTATATATCACAATTAGGTCGCAAATAACGCGATAGTTGTATCGAAAAGGCTTGTTGTATGTTAGCAAATGATGAATGTATGTAATTGTTTTAAGGTTATCGTTTTAAGGTATATCCACTTTATATTGCAGGCATAAAATTTAGTGATGATTAGCTTCGATTTTTGATAGCTGTAATTTATAGGCACGCAATGTCTCACATCCGGCGGAAAGTGGGGAACAGAACGGAGTGTCTTTACACTGGGTTTCCAGGTTTCCTCTGTTTATCCTGCCATGTGTGGATACAACCTAAGGTTGAACAAAAATGTTTTGATCTCCATTTACCGCCAAATTGTTTGAATTGATTGAGAGAAGACATCAGTTTCACCTAGTAAATGTAAACTCATTTTCTTTTGTATTTTTTTTTATTTAGACAAAGAAAATATTTGAATTATAATGTTTGCTAGCAAATAAACCCACAAAAATTGCTCTCAACCATACATTCCATTTACTGAACAGTGGTGTCAACTACTCATAGTTTGTTCAAAACTTATTAAATTGTTTTCCTTTTAATACCATTACATATATAACTAGGCAAGCATATGTTAATTACTTGGAACACTTCCGGCCCCGTGAGATTGCTTGCTTAATTAATTAGTTAACACGATCAACGTGAGAGCGTAAGCGGTGCACTAATAATTATAAACCTCAAGGGTTTCTAGGAAGAAAATGCATTAAACATACAGAAGAAATAAACAAATTATTGAAGAAAAGGTTATTTAAAAAACACTGTATTTATTGTTATTAATTGCCTATTTACTTACTATTAAAGTGTAAGTGATAAGAGAGAATGCTAAAGAATAGGAATATTTACGGACGTATGTTCTGTGTAGTGGATAAGAATCTAAGTGATGTATCATTACGATTTCTTACCTAGGTATGAAAATCAAAATATTTTTTATTCAAATAGCACCATTCACTTTTA
The DNA here is from genome assembly GCA_019049475.1 of Eueides isabella. NCBI lineage: Eukaryota > Metazoa > Arthropoda > Insecta > Lepidoptera > Nymphalidae > Eueides > Eueides isabella. Next base: position 5,669,094 of record CM032384.1, on the reverse strand, counting down.
AATCGTCAAGTTACATAGAAATGTGTGTAGTGTTCTACAAAAAGCTACCACCGGCTCGGAAGGCGGGTCTGGTGGGAAGAGTCGGCAAGAAACTCAACAGTTGCATTTTTTTTTCAAAATATCAATCAAAGTAAATATATAACATAATTAGATTCTTTAGTGAGTATTAACAGCATTTAATCCCACGCATTCTTATCATCGTAATATTTTTGAATTGAAGTTGGGCACGAACAAGGAGCTATTAATATTTAACACGAGATATACGTACATGTTTCATGAAAATGTTGGTTCTCTTGAAGGGAATACGTTTAAATGAAATTGTTTCTTGTTTGTAAATGATTGATGACAGTTCATCAATAATGTCTACGGCAGCATTTTCTTTTTCGAAAGCTTTCCGTACCCTTTTAAATAACAAAATGCTTAAAACATGCTCGTGTAAGCAAATATTTTTAATCTTCATGAAAAAGCGTTTTTCCGCATGGATGTTGCTTAACATAAATTTTTCAGCCTGTCATTTTTAATTATGAATGTATTTTTTAGGTAATAATAATAACATAACATTTACATTAAGTTAGAAAATGTTGGTTTTCACTTAATATTTTTATTTAGAAATTTGAACAATTTCAAGTTAAAGTTACTTGCAAATGAAGAAATGTTGTTTTATATAAGTAGTCTAGAAAAATAAATGTAATAAAAACCAACAAACTATCAATTTTATAATTTATTATTATATATTGTAATAATAAATTATAAAATTGATAGTTTGTTGGTTTTTATAATTAAATTTCATTAACATTCAAACTATTCTTTAGATGTCTGAGTAATTTTATATTCATATATATATATATATATATATATATATATATATATATATATATATATATATATATATATATATATATATATATATATATATATATTTCATTCTAATATAAAAACCTGTCATTTTACGCTCGGTACCATTAAGAGTGGTCTGACTAATATTCTGATGATGCAATCGCCTATTGTTACTAAATTTGTTTCACTACTTGTGTTAAATTAAACTTACACAGGTTATTCAGAAACAGAATATTTTATTTAAAATTTTCTTAACGAACTTGCTTGAATAATCGTGTTCATTCTGGCGGGTGGTGTGGGGTAGGTGTTACTTCAAACTTTTAAACTTTACTAAAATGGAGAGTTCCAGAAGTTTAAGATTGATGAATCTACAACTTTGTCGTTGTGTTTTTTCACAAATTTTCACAACAATATTATTTATGATATTAAGGGAAAGTTAACGACGTCGACACTGTTATAAGAAAAAGTTTACTTCATCTAAATTGATGATCGCTCAAAGATTTTACATAGTAGTTTTTGCTATAAATTCGTTTAATTGTGTAAAATTTTCGACTAAATTATCGATTAAAATATATTTTTTTTTGTTTTTTTTTTAATAATATTTTTTTATTTAATAGTGTGGACGAAGCGCAAAGTCAATGACACGACCGATTTACCGGGTAACCTGGGGCCACTTTCTGGGCCGACGTAACAAAGAGCGAGTGAGGGAGTGGAGGTGTATGCGTGTTATTGTACTTTCGATTGGTTAGTGCAATGATGGAGTACATGGTGGCCAACCCGAGGCAGCCCGAGGTGCGCTTCAATGGAGATAACAAGAGTTTTGCTTGTTAGCGGCGTATGCGCCGGTGTCCTCAGCTCCGTTGAGAGAACTTAAGGAGTTTGGGAGAGTGTCAGAGACGTTCTAGGAAGTGTTAGAATGCATGAAAAATATTAATAATATGTGATTATTACGAAGGAGCGTTAGGCAAGTTTGGTGTCAAGAGAATGATTGAGGCTGGAAAGCTTATATTGAAAATTTGCCAGTAAAGGAATTTGTTTGTGCCGACGACGGTTTTTGACATAAACAAATTCACATGTACACATGGGAGCGAACGGAAGAGAAAAGTATGATTGATCTATTCCTAATCCTTTGAATACATTATGGATCAGTGTTTCGAAGCCAATAATGAACACACGAGGGTTTAGGGGTGTTGAATTGGGAACAAACCTTTATCTAGTTTTAGCTAGCACCAGTTGTCCAAGCTTGACACCGAATTATCACATAAGAAACTGGACTGCTTCAAGATCAAGTTGATGACAGTGGACGAGGCGATAGAGGTATGGTATGCGTATAGAGCTTCGTTCTCACTACCTATCCCTAGGTAGCTAGGTATATAGCGTGGGGCTATGTAGTGTGAACATGGACTGAAACCAATTATAAAATCGACGATTAATATAAAAAATGCTAACGACCGTAGTTAATTATTTTTTAATTATTATATGCTTCGAGCATTCTGTTAGCCGAAAATAAAATATATATCCACAAATTTTTAACCAATATTCTGTGGTAATCAAATTCTATTACGGTTTTGTATTAGCTACGCGTTTGTTGTAAATTCAGGCAAAGGAGAGATAGTACTAGGTTTGTTCAAAAATTATCGCGAATTTTCACAGGTTATGTTTATTTGAATTTCGATTTTTTAGGTGCATTTTGTTGGTACTCATGTCTCTCACGTATGCCGACACGTTCGGCCATTTTGAATATCCAGTTAATTGTTGACAGCTGCTTTGCTTGCACGTGCTTTAGCTCGTCTTCATTTTTCACCAATTCAAAATAATTGATAAAAAAAACTTGTATCATTTTTTTTGTGAAAAACGAAATTAAATGCGCACATGCATTCCGAATGTTGACATAAGGAGAAGCCATCTTTGACCGAAGCAATGTTTATGGGTGGTACAAAATCAAATTACCGGTAGAGAAGTTGATGGGGACCTAGACATATCGATTGGCTCGTGCCATTCGATTTTTGTCAATTTTGATTTGAACATGAAATAGGTGGCAAGGGCATCTACGGGGTAGAACGGTCATTAAGGAATATTACCCTGATTTGTGGAAAGAACAAAAATTGGCTTTTGCATCACGTTAACGCTCCTGCTCACACGTGCCTTAACCTTTGTGGCCGTAACCTTTTGGCTTAAAATATTACACTAATGATAGCCACCGTATTCCTCAGACCTGGCCCCCTGTGACTTTTATTGTTCTGAAAACTGTAGAGGCCCATGGAAGGACGACGTTACGCTACGATTGACGAGATAAAGACGGCATCACAAAAAAAGAAAAAAATTATAATTGATTGTTTCGAAGATTGGAAAAAACATTGACACAAATATATGATATGTTATAGGAGTTACTTTGCCTTCAAAGTAATTCCTTTGACATATTAGATATTCATGAATAAATAAATATTAAAAAAGAAATACAAAATTCGTGATACTTTTTGAACACACTACGTACAATACAACCTTTCTATATTTTTTAAACTTCACGCTTAATACCATAAAGTGGGGCACAAATAATCTAGCTTCAAATAACCCTGTTCTCCACTCACCGTCTCTTTTTAAGAAGCCCTTTTTTTCTTCTACGACGTTAAATAAAAAATTATGAATTTTCGTTTCCCCTAGCAATTATAACACATATGGACCGAAAAAAACGTATAAAAACAATATAATTACAAATAAGCATATTTTTTGGTAGAGTTCGCATCTTAAAATAATTTAGTACTAAATTAATTTAAGATGCGCCTTGCACGTGTTTTTTCTCTGTACTTACATATTTTTATCTTTAAAGCAAAGCGCTAGAATAAGAAACAAAATACACATTTATATGTAAAGTACTGTGACTGTGTAATATTATTTTTAGCGTAATATTATTTATTAATTTTAAAGTTACAGTTCTATGTCAAAATATTTTACTGATACAAACAGCAACGTGTTGTAACGAAATAACCAAGCTTCGTTGCTGAGTGCCTGTGGTACGGTGTTTTTAACCAATTCAATTTTATTTTGCTGCGTATTCAGAATATTGTAAATAACCAGTAACATGTTATGTTTAAAAAAGCAGCAAAAGCATTTAGATAACAAACACATTTTATGTTGAATAATAAAATTAAAGAACTCAAAAAATACGTTTTATCAGATTTTAATTCAAAACATTTTGATTTGATAAATGTAAAAATTAAAAATTCTTCCATCTAGTGACATAAAAGTGAGAGAGATGAATGGTATTATAGAGTAAAGATAACAAACACTTTTAAAATTATCCATCAAATATATCAAATATACGTACAATATTATTAAGATAATCTATGGCCGCACATAAGCCGACTCAAAGCTAACTCGAGCCAAAACCAAAGCTCAACTTTGTCAGTCAAGTTTGTAATAGCACATTCCCTATCAGTTCAGCTAACCGATAATCGTTAGTGATGTCACGACATAATCTATGAAAGCCCAAAATGCTTAATTAAATTTATTTTCATACAAAACGTATTTATACGGCCGCAAACTTAAACCCGTCAATCCTAAACCAAATCTTAAAACAGAACCTACAAGATATTTTCCGTAAGTCTACAATTATGTATTTGGGCATTAAATGAGAATAAATTTCTTAGCACTGCAACTTGAACTGCAATTCAAATTGCAGTGCGAAGAAATTTGTATTTATATTACAGATATAAAATACCTACAATCTTGGAATAGAAACGGAACTGCTGATGTTAGAATCCCACTCGCAATTGATAGGCTTTTTAAAAATATTAATTAGATAAACTGGATTAAGGCACTTGAACTGAAAAGTTCGATTTTACTTTAAAATAAAGTTAGTTTAGTAAAAACTAGGAAATAATCAGAAAAAATCTTTTAATATATCTAATTAGAATTGCCTACAATCCACATTATACTGTCACTAAAGCTGCCATTTTCCTCAGTTGTTTATTCATTTCGTTCGGTGGCGGTTAGACGAATTTGTTTGGACATCGGTAGAGCCGCATACTGATTAGGGTAGATGAGGGTAGCATTAAGTGGCTGGTGTAGTTTGACAATGAATCGTTAGAGGCTTAGAGGTAAAATCTCAACGTAACATGTTTAAATTAACAGAGCTTATTATATATATTTTTTCGTGAATGAGCCTGCCGGGTTAAATTTGTATTGGTTATTTAGCCAAGTATGTGTATTTTGCTGTATAAAGACAAATTTCTTGTTACCGGCGTATGCTCCGGTATCCACAGCTCCACACAGCTCCATTAGGCGATCTCAACGAGTTTTGAGAGAGTGTCTTGTCGTATATGTTTAGTAAAGAGGGAATATACGAAATGGTTGTGGAAAGACGTGTTGCTGTCACTAACAAAATGAACGGTGTCTTAACGGCAAGATTTGATAAGAAGGCAGCAATACGATCTCATTGTCTAATGAATATGTTAAAATTAATCTTTTAAGATCAGGTTGTTTTTACTTAGAGGCCTCACATGGCTCAGGGTCACGAACGTGCAACTGCAATTTCTACTCGAGGAAGTAAAATATTTAAAATTTCCGTTCTTTGGTATAGCCACCAGGCAAAATGGACTGCGCCGAGTCCCACCACATTCAATGCCTCTAATTAGACGGAAAGTAAGAAAATTAAAATGTTTTAATGGGAACGGAGGTTCTTAATACTAGATTACCAAGTTTCTTCCCTCTGTCTACCCTGCTATGTGCGGACTGTAGTGTGGAGCTAAAAATTAATAAATAATCTTTCTCTGCTAATGTATCAAGATTAGACTTATATAAATAAATAATAAATGGAATGCTTCCAAGGAGCAAAACTACAGTCTTGATAATTCTGTTGTAAAGCAATATTTATATTCAACTTGGATCACTAAATTATTAATCTTCTGAATTAAAGCTAATATCTTATTTCCATTAAGAATATATTTACGTTTAGATAAGAAAGTTATACAACATTAAAGTTACTGGAAATTCTTACTGAAGTTGATTGCGGGACATAAGTCTATGTTTATGTCAATATTTGTGCCCGAGGTTAAACAAGGAGCGGCTGCAAACACTCCACCTCCGTAAGACGAATTATAGCTTAAGTAAATTAAGCTTAATATACAGTAATGCCAGGATAAAGTACATATGTGCCTAGTTAACATTTTTTTTTACATTAACACAATGATTATGATGATGATTTAACATGACTCATTTGTTGCGGTGTTCTTACAAGAACAATAATACTTGTAATTTTGGAGGCTTGCTTTAAACTTGAAATTTTTTCAAGCTCTATTTCTAGCTACGGCAATCGAAATTTTAAAGTGTAATCGATATTACTACACTAAAAAGTGGTAAGTAAGAATTTTCAAAAAATCATAACAAATAACTCAATTTTATGAAAGTATCTTAATCTGTTATCATATATTTTTTTATGAATTGATTTACTTTGATGATCACTTTTAAAATACATTAATACTAAATATATATATATTATTTCTGAATCATTATTTGGTGTCACTGTTTTAATAGCGGCTTTGATTATCGATAAAATACTGGTTTATGATATATTACCTATGATATTGTACCTAAAATAAAAACTTTTACAAAACATAATTAACTTAATCGAATCTAACTAAATAAAAAGTCTATATTATAGTTTCATTCTAAAAACAGAAATTCTTAATAATTTGTCAGTAACTATTAAATCAGTGATACTATTTAAAATATTATTTTAAGAACTACGTCCACCACGTATAAGTAGATTTCAAGCATATGCAAGTACATCCGGTTCAGTCGTAGCGTCGCGTCGTTGCGAGCAATTTAGCGCTGCACTCGGGTGCACTTTATCACGCCACGTTAGCACCTGTCCCTTCTCGGCTTCAACCTATGGGTATGAGTTTATACTATTTAATTGTGCTTGTAAATAAAATATTTCCATAAAAGTTAAGCAGAAATTTGTTTCATTGAATTATACTGGTTTTGACACCTCGGCAATCTTCTATAAAATGCTGAAAAAACGATATATATATATATATATATAAGCTAGTAGTGGGATTGCGTTGATTTAGAACCTTGATTAATTCTGTTTTCTGTGGACTGAAGACCTGGATATTTTATATGAATTATAGCTCGATATACCCACGCAATCCCAAGATAAATGGTCTTGACAGGTGGACAGACTGACAACAGAGTCATCCCATAGGGTTCTGTTTTTACCTCTTGTGATAAAAATAGATCCCTAAAAATTATTTCGTATTTTAGAGGTAATACTTATAAATCGGAACATCGGCTGACGTTGTCACATTTTGCCTGAGCTGAGCGTGCAAGCGTGTGCGTGGAACAAACGCAGACAGGGTACGAGTGTCCTCAGCTTGTACATTATCATATGGTTCAGTGTGAATAATATGTGTAATTTAAGTAAATAAATGATAACTTTTTTTAATCTTCACGCTGTATCCCGTGCATGATAGAGTAGGAAGGGGGAACTTGGAATGCTAGAGTTAAGACACTCCGTTCCTATTAAGAAAGTTCCGTTTACTACTTTCCCCACAATTTGAGGTATTGTGTGTTGAGTGAGAGAGCTCAACGAAAGAGAACAGAAACAAAAATATCAAATATTTAATTTCTTCGAGTGGGGATCGAGCTCACAGCCTGTTACGTTTAGAGGCACATGCTTATCTTTATTTTGCTTTAATTCAGTGATAACAATCCATTTTAATTCAGAATAGTATTATGGCGTTAAAATAATGGTTGACTTTTCTCATTTGCAAACCGACTTTACGGATAACCACTTTTATGGCGTATATAAATTACTTTTTTTAAAGATATACGAAATTGTTAAAGGGGAAATGATTGTCTATTTGATATTTAATCTAGCTAAACTAAGTCTCATGCGCCATTTCAACATTACATTTAAGTATGAGATAAATTCTGCAATGCCCGTTCAAATTATTCGTAATAGTCATAGAAAATAATAAATAGTGACTTAAGTGTAGTAAATATATATATCATTTTGTAGTTATATTACAGCATTGTTAACACTAACAGCCAATGAACATTAATTGGATCACTTAGATGCCGATCCCTTCTCTTAGTATTACACTGGATTCTTCAACGAATTCCGTTGTTACAATGCTCAATACTTCGAATGTACTATATATTAATTTAGTTGTGTATTTGTAAAGTAATATGAAATAATATGAATATGTAAAGGATAATAATTATAGGGCTTATAACAATTATAATTATATATTTTTACGGTAGTTATGATTTTGGGATATACTTCTGCATTTTATTCAGTCTTAAATTATTTTTTATTATTGCAATAAATATCATTATAACCAGTGCCAGGGTGTTCGATTTTTTATATTTTTTTTATCAGCTTCACGCTGTTTCCCGCACGTCGCAGTGTATGCAGATGCAACTTGGGAACCTAGTGTTAAGACACTCCGTTCTGTTCCCCACTTTCCGCCGAATTTAAGGCGTTGCGTGTTGAGTGGCGGAACTTAATGCCACGCTTTGCCTCGTTACTGAAGAACAAATGAAAACATTAAATATTTAAATTTAAAATAATAATAAATTTAAAATAATAAATATTTCAATTCTTCGAACGGGAATCGAATCCAAAACCTGTCTCGTTTACACTCGCATTCTATAGTGATTATTGTTTTATATATATCTATCAATGTCTTTACATTTTTAAAGAAGCGACGTTTTTCAAGTTCTATTTATACTACACGTGATAAGTCAACTACCATTCATACGAGTATACGCGATCCTCAAAATAAAGTAAGATATACTGAGGAAGTAAATCAAACACATCGATAGTTGACTTAACACGCAATACATCAAATTTGGCGGAAACGGAATTGAGTGCTTTAACACCAGGTTCCTAAGTTCCCTCTGTCTACCCTGCCACGTGCGGGATACAGCGTGAAGCTGAGTGAGCGAGTTAGTTGACTTTTAATATTAATAAGAAGTTCATAATTCTACAATCTCAACAAAATGCATATACCTACGGTTATATAATAACTGCTTGGCAAGATCATTTCATTCAGCACGTATACATCATCGATCATAGACGGGAACGTTAATTGGTCCTTACGTGCCGACCTCTCGGTCACGAACGAGATCCGGGCATGTTAGTTGAGAATACAATCTGTGTGAAAAGCGATGATTGTTATAGCTCCTTGTATTTACTAGAAATCCTATATTCGTTAATATAAGAACAAATCATAGCTTAGTATACAAAAGCTCTCATAACAGTAAACATCACTTTATGAGTACTTCTGTATACTACAACTGGATGAATATTGAAAATTTGACTAAAAGTAATAATAACGAATTCACTGGATTAATGTACATATATGTGATAAATACTCATATGGGTATAGTAAAAGAGAAACAAAGACTACTAAAGTTTTTATAAGTAATACTACCAAATAATACCTAATTTGATATTTTTATAATATAATGCTTTTGTGAGATCGATGTGGCGTAGCGGAAGACGTTTGCATGTAAATACGGTAGTTTTTAGTGCAGTATCAAATCCACTACCGGTTGATTGTCAACATTTTCATTCCATTCGCAACGCACTACGCCTCCTTGTTGACAGAGCAAAAAAAGTAAACATTTTTTTATTTATAAGTTTCATTTGAAAATATTAAATATTTCATTTGAAAATATTAAATATTTCGTTTGAAAATATTAAATAGTTCATTTGAAAATATTAAATATTTCATTTGAAAATATTCAATATTTCATTGAAAAATATTCAATATTTCATTTGAAAATATTCAATATTTCATTTTTTCAAATGGAAATCGAACCCACATCTGTCGCTTTTACGGTGCTTGTGCCCCTGTGTCATGGCAGACCTTGATCATTAATCAACTTATATACAAAAAACCTTTAGTTACAATGTGACCTAAGCAAAAGTAAATAGTTTACCAGCAAATTGTTGCCATTACGATCATATAACAAGCTATTAAAATTATTGTATTATTATTACTGTATTTTAGCAGCGAATTTAACATAATAAGTTTATAAGCGCTAATGCTTAGGTTTCGACGATAACCATATAAAGGGTTGAAATGGAATTAATGCCGTAGTGGAATGGCGTGTGGTATTCGCTAGCGTAACTCAAAGTGAAGTGTTGTCTTGTGGCGCAGGTGACTTCAAAATTTACATAATGCGTGTTGTTCTGTGTTTTAAGTGCTTTTGGAATTTACGGAACGACGACCAATTTACTCCTTGTTAGATATCTTATAAATAAAAATTGTAATGTTACTTTTATCATTATTTTTATAATTACAATACAAATAAAACAAAATAAACAAACTACTGTTTAGATAATAAATTACTTATTACAAAGAAATATATTTAAAAAAAAATATTTTTGATTTGTTAATTTGTGTTTCTATAACTCATTTTACATATACAGCTTTTAGCAAGCTTAATCGTAATAATTTTATATATTGATGTTTTCAAGAAATAAGCAATTTAAAAATCGCTCACCGGTTACTTTTTACCCTTGGTTAGAGCACCTATTTCAATCTGTGAGACGAGTTTTATACTTACACTAGCGATTTGTCTGCAGCTTCACCTGCTTGAATTACATTATTTTATTCCCAAATCTCTCAATTACTTTCTTGTTTTGATAAAAATAACGCTTTAAAAACAATATTTATACAATGAAAACTAAAATATCTGTACTTTGCCAAACTTAATATTTCAAGTTAAGTTATTTTTTATTTATTAATCGATTTAAATAACACAAACACTAAACGTTGAAGAATATTTGTAAAGAGAAATAAAAAGAATATATAAACTATTCCAAGTTGAAACACAAACATTTCTGATCTTCAATTTTTATATGTATACAGAAAATGCTCATCATCCTTATTAACTTTTATTAAGACATAATTTCTATATGTCTTACAGGTTAGCTGATACCTTACGGATCTACATCAGATTTCACCAAATGTTCAAGATCTTCGTTTTTTTACATTTTAACAGAAACTGTTTATTGTCCTGATCATATTTTGTTAAGCATATTTTGCCCAGTTAAAAATGTGCAACAAAAAAGTTTCCTTCAAATCCGTCCATTAGTTCCGGAGATTAGCGTGTGCAAACAGACGAATATACAAACATATTTTTTTTTTTTGTTTCTATTAATCTGTTTCCTAATCACCCCATTTTTTTACAGACATATTTTTTATTGTTTTATTATATGTATTGATAATACTTGTGTATGTGATATTTTACATCAAATATTTACGCTACAAAGGGCTATTTTTGTATATATATTTCAATAATTAATTTTATCATTTAGATTCCCTATAGACATCTAAACATTTAATAAATGAAAAAATGTCTTAATATTTTCAGTCATTTTTTATAAAAGGTACTACTAGATGCTACAGTTGTAAAGTTAATTAGACAAAATTCAGTATAAGTTACGTTTATGTTTCCACACAGCTGCGCAAGGCAACCTTTATTTTGTTTAAAGAACACTTTATCCCCTGCTACATTACGTTTATGGGCTTTCAGTGTACCTTTTTTATAATGAAAGCTTACCTTTTCAAGGTTTGGTCGTGAAAGACATAAAATGTGATTTTCTGCTACACACCTTTTTAACTTAACCCCCGACGCAAAAAGAGGGACGTTATAAGCTTGACTCGACTGTCTGTCTGTGGCACCGTAGATCTTGAATTAAGGATTTTTTCAGTCGGAAGCCTTGTTCATCGAGATGGTTCTAGGCTAGATTTTATAAAATTAGTAGTTTAAGAGCTACAAGTACTTTGCTAAGCTGAGGTAATAGGTTAGGTAGATTTTTTTGATTAGAGTGTTTTAGATCTATGAATTATTTTCACATAGATTAATTATCGACCTGCTCTCAAAGAGATTACTTAGTCCCTTATTGACATCAAACATTTTTTTTTCTATAGTCCAATTGAAATCACTAAAACAGTTGTATGTATGTAGTTCCATATCGACTCTATATTACTGTGTAGTTGTATAGTGTAGTGTGCATATGAAATTATGTAATAATCTACTCCTCTCTATACTCAGCTTCAAGCTGTATCCCGCACATGGCAGGGTAGGCAGAGGGAGCTTGGAAACCTAGTATTAGGACACTCTGTTCCACTTCCGTTCCCCATTTAATATTTTTGTAGCGAAGCAGAATTGTCGAAAGTTATTGAACTAGTTCTACGAAGTTTCAAAGAAAAGAGGTTATCTTTAAAAGTTACCAGATGGAAAATTGAGTTGGCGTTGCGGATTCCGCATAAAGTTCGTCTGATGTAAAAGTATTTCTGATGTATTTATTGCTATAACTCTTAGTACTAAGATTGTAAACGTCTTATATAACTTGCTTAATCGCTTTAAAATATCTTATTGTAAAAAAATATACAAGACTGTGTATTTATATATAATATATAAATACACATCTAGTATATTTTTTGAAGTGAAAACTTCTTTAGGCGCGTTGAGCGTTTTGGTAGAGGGTAAAATCCTCGGTACGCGTCACCGACATGCTAATGATAATAGTATATCTATCGCTATGGAGACCCAGACTAGCGCACGCGCAGTAGCCTGTGTACACGTATACACTAATACATCGGCTATTTCTGACTGTATTATGTGCGCGTTGGACGATTTTTGGATAAGTATAATTTTGTGAGTCACGACAATGATGTAAATAATGAAAATAATGTTCAAACTTGAATTCATTGAAATTCGTGTAAATATAAATACTATGTATAATTAAGATAATTGTATATTAATTATTTTTTCAACCACTTTGTATTTATATTTTGTTCATGATTTGTTTAACCCATCATATGTAACTAATAAATAAAACATAAAAAAAAACATATAATTTTTGCATATAGTTTTAATTACTCTCAACTTAATAGTTCCGTTTTCACTTCTATCGGCAGTCCCACGACTGCTATTAGTTTTTTTTGTTATTTTTATGTACTTTAGTCATATATTTTTTTTATTTTCATGTATCCTGCAAATAGCAAGTAGATAGAGGCAATTTCGGAGCTTAGTGTTAAAACTCTCCCGTCCTATTTGGACATATTTAGTTTTATTAGCATAGTAAATATAAATTCTAATAGAGAGTGGTTGTAAAGAGTAACTTAAAATGAAGTCATCTATTTCGTTCATAAAGAATTTTGTTTAGATCGTTTGTTTACATAGATCGTGGCACAGTGAAAGTGTGCTGGGCCCATAACCCAGGTCATATATACAGGTCTGGTTGTACCTTTTTCGTAAAATTTTTAAATATAAATATTATTTTGAAATGACTATTCATATAATTTACTTTATTGAAAAAAAATAAAAATGTGAAAAGATAAAAAAATAGAAGTTTTAGAATATGTGAATGTTTTACTTGTAGTACTTGTTTGTTAATTTTACGCATTAACTGTAATTGTAACATTTTGTTAATTTTAATTTAAGAGGTTATTCAAATAAAAAAACAAACATTCCATTTCAACCATTTCTCACGAAACAACAAATACATAATTTGTAACCACGTTTTGTTACAACAAGTACAAATATTTTATAATTTATTATAAAACATAATTAAAATTAATATTACTATTCCTAATACGTCGGCGAAGTGAATTAAACTTATGTATATCTAAAATATAAATATATATAAAACAAAGATAAATAACCTGAATAGTTGGTATATCAAAATTTTAATTACGAAGCAAACAATTTCAAAACCTAGCTATGGTCAAGTGTCACAGTTCCAAGTAGAGCATGAAACCTCCAATTACGTCGAGCCAAAACTGGCTATGTGGCAGTTCACAAATTCTTTAAAACCAACGAAATTAATTATATATGGCCAAGTCAGTTATATGTTTAATGAACTAAAAAACTTTTTATCTTAATTTGAATTTCTTTTTATATTTGTGACTGTCGTATTCAATCGTAATAATTTTTTGCAAGGTTTATGCAGTTTTTGAAAATATTTTAGCCTTTCTCGTACACATTAGGGCACTAGAAAGACTTTCCAACTAAAATCGGATTTCAACGCCGCATATTCTGTTCTTCGAGAAAATCAAATAATTAAATATATGCGTTTTGCACTTACAATCAAAAAGGTTTTCTTTTTGTTTATTATTTCTGTAAATACCATAACAGATATTACATTCTTGTGCAACATAAAACATGTTTATATATTACAAACTTTATTAGTATGTATATGAAATAACTTACCTTCATATATTTTATTATAACCCTTAAACTTGTTCAGGGAAATAAATGGCTACTTTAACATTAGTTTCATCTCGGGAGCTTAAGATTTATATGCAAAATTTCATTCGAGTTATATGATTTATGTATGTCACGTTTAGTTTTGTTCATTTTACACATTAACTGATATATATGTATATATATATATATATATATATATATATATATATATATATATATATATATATATATATATATATATATATATATATATATATATATATATATATATATATATATATATATATATATATATATATATATATATATATATATATATATATATATATATATATATATATATATATATATATATATATATATATATATATATATATATATATATATATATATATATATATATATATATATATATATATATATATATATATATATATATATATATATATATATATATATATATATATATATATATATATATATATATATATATATATATATATATATATATATATATATATATATATATATATATATATATATAATATATATATATATATATATATATATATATATATATATATATATATATATATATATATATATATATATATAATTTTCTCCTAACGAATATTGAGTGCCATTTTCCTATCATTATTAATTTAGGCCTCTAATTGCGATGTCAATCAACATCCGTACTACAGTATATAAGCTTCTTAAGTAAGTTATTAGCGAACACTAGGAAATGGGTACTTAACTAATGCCTTTTGTGTTACGTAGGGACTTAGAAGACAATTTGTGTTTAGTTCTTAGGCAGAATCGATTTATTTATATATATATATATATATATATATATATATATATATATATATATATATATATATATATATATATATATATATATATATATATATATATATATATATATATATATATATATATATATATATATATATATATATATATATATATATATATATATATACATATTAACTGATATATATGTATTTTACACATGGCGCGGTAGGCAGAGGGAAATTGAAAACCTAGTGTTAAGACACTTCGTTCCGTTCTCCACTTTCCACCGCGTTTGAAGCATTGCGTGTTCAATGGCGGAATTCACCGCCCCGTTTGCCTTGTAGAGTGCTTCATTAATTTTTCATAAATCGAATCTTTATTCGTAATTCAAAAAAGAGCAGTCCGGGCCATTTACGGCATGGGAGCTCGGGAATCCCTGAGAGATTTTTTTAAAGAAACGGGTATTCTTACGGTGGCATCACAGTACATATATGATAATATAATACTTGTTCGGAAAAATAGCCACAATTTATTAAAAAACAGTGACCGACATGATATTAATACAAGAAGTAAAAACAAGCTGATAACTCCTAGTTTTCGTCTTCAAAAAGTTAGTAAATCTTTTATGGGACATGGTACACGTATGTATAATAAAATTCCACAAGTAATTTTAAATTTGCCACTTCAAAAATTTAAAGTGAATGTTAAAAGTATATTGTTAGGCAAAGTTCTATTCAAGAATACTACAACGATAAGAGTGCGTGGGATTAAATGCTGTTGGTACTCACTCAGGAAGCTATGTTATATATTTACTTTAATTGATATTTTGAAAACAGCAACTGTTGAGTTTCTTGCCGGCTCTTCTCAGCAGACCCGCCTTCCGAGCCGGTGGTAGCTTCCTGTAAGGACTGACACCACAGACACTTATATGTAACTTGACGATTCAAAAGTGCTTAAATGGCCTAATTGAATAAAGAATATTTTGATTTTGATTTTGATTTTCAATAAATGAAACTATTAAATATTTCATTTCTTCCCTTACCACGCTTGTGCCCCTGCGCCACTAATATATATTTTAAGAAAATCAAGAAAACCTAACCTAATCAGCACGATTTAAAAGAAAAATATTTGTGATTTTCGTAATATTTAAATTTATCTTCCAGTGCATGGAAAGAGTTATTTAATTTATAAATTAATCAATTATACTCCTGTCTGCTGGATAGCGAGTTACATATACATATAAGTATGAGACATATGTAGTTATGTGATAGTCAGAAAATTAGCACGTGTAAACAGTATCAATGCTACTCAAAGGATTTCAGTTGGTAGATATATCAGTGAAATGAAATATTGTATGTATTTATGTTTTAAATTCCCCTAATAATTCACCTTTTTTGTATTTCTCATCAAGTTTAGCAGGTTAGGCATAGAGAAGTTAAGAGTCCCCTCTCACTATCTCTCCAATTTTCAAGACATTGGCGTATTGAGTGGCGAAACTTAACGCCGCGCTTTGTTCTATAACCATAGTGAGTAAATCAAAATAATACACTCCTAGTAATGATAATTGAATTCACAACAGTTACAATACGATCAATGTTCATTTGTTGAGTGTCCCTCTGTTACTTTTTACCCGATTAGTTTTTGAATTTTAATTTAGTATTGTACAATTGAATCATATATTCTAGTGTTAGATTCACGCAGTATTATTGTAGGCACAGGAAACCTAGTACAAAGACATTCACAACTTTAATTCATAATTTAGAAACGTTGCAAAGTGAGTGGCGGCACTCTAAGCCGCGGTTTTTCCAGACCAGAACTAAGCGAGGAAATAAAAATATGAAATAAAACATATCTCCGAGTGTGAATCGAACCCACGTCGCGTTTACAGACACGCCTCTATCTATGCCACTGCACGACAGCCTTCCGTAGGTTGTTTAGATCGAAACAACAATTTGAGTACAATTTCATTCATACTAACTTATAGTAATATGATATTCTATCAACAACATTTATAATTATAACCTCTGTAGAAGCTAAAATGTGATGTTTGAAATGTTTTGAACTTCACTAATATAATCCTAGTTTCAAATGCAGGTATATTCCCACGTGGCAACATAGCAGTGAGGTGTGATCTCGGAAATTTGCATAATACACGTACTGTTCAGTGAATTTTCGGTGGGCGGCTTAGCTCAGTAATGGAAATCGCATTGTAATTACTTACCGATTCTAGTTTGCAGCAAGTATTTTTATATATTTTGTTATTAGAGAGAATTACAAGGCTTGTCAAATAGTCTAGTATTTGGAAACTGTTACTGAAATAAACATGATTTCACTTGATGCTATCATGTGATTAAAGATGGTCTTGATAGAAGGACAACAAAATAGTCCAGTAAAGGTTCCTTTTCTGCCTTTTTGGCTATGGAACCCCAAAATATAGCAAACTTTTTTTTAATGTGAATAAAATGACACTTATCACTTACTAGATTCTGCTAGCGACTCCGGTGACATGATCGATTGAAAATAACTAACTAAACACTAACATATACCTACACATGAATCTCACACAAAAATAGTTATGTCGATCCAAATTTTCAAATTAGGTTTTCAGATTAAAGTGCTTTTTGACAAAGTATACAGATAATATGTAAATACACGCCGCTACGCGCTTGAATCCGCGTCCGCTGAGGCCCGCGAGTATTACGAGTACAGGCAGTGTACCACACTCGACTCTTATATTTTATAACAATGATATCTTTTAAAATATATAGTTTTTGACATGTCGTAAAAGGCAATTTTAATCTATATAAAACGTACAACGTATCTAACTCATTTAACTGGATAAGGAATAATAAATACTGTGTTGCCTAAGCTAGTTCCTAAAATAACTCTTTATTTTTTTTTTATTTGTAAAACGTAAAAATCATTACTGGTATTCTGAGAAATATAATTAATATTTGTGGGTTAACGCTAGAACATAGATATATTCTCTCGCAGGCTTTTTTATGAACAGTTCTGTAATATAACATTTTTGCTTAGCTTCCTTTTCCATTCAACAATTTACTCAGAATAAGTAAGGAAGTTCTTGAGTTCACTGGCTTTTATAACATTTTTATTTTTTTTCTCCACTGCTATAGGTCCCATCGTCATGTAATATAACCTACATATATATACTCTGTCGATAAAAGAGCATTCTAATGCAAAAATATTTTTCAAATCGAACCTATAGTTCCTGAGATTAGTGCATTCAACCAAACAATTAAACTCTACAGCTTAATAAATATAGATCATTTTATTTTTATTGAATTGAATGAAATTTGAAACTTATGTAAATTAGTAAAGTCAGCATCTGGACTTTGGAATATGACTCCTGTTCTGTTTGATGTTAATACTGAAAAGACGGGAGAGATTTCAGTATAATATTCTCTAAAGAGAAAGATTACCTTTCAAAAATCAATGTGGTTGATGAGTGAAAATAGGGAACAGAGTGTTATGTAAATATTTTTTCTACCTATTTCCTGAAGGTACGGGGGATGTATCAAACAAATTCAATTTTATGTAAGCCTTGTACACATAAATACATTGACTTATTTTCAGAACTAACCGAACGTTTTCAATTTTAAGTACCTCACACGTACTCATGTCCTTCACAGCACATAATATAATATACATGAACTTTACTACAATGTACAACGCCATATGTGTAACATTAAATATTAAGTGGAGGTTTACCACGCATAGAGTCATAAAACAAAGATAAACATCTATATGTAAATAAAGTTTATATTTTTATTTCAATGTGTACATACTTAAACATTATATAAAACTACACGCGATGTTCACCAATTGTGCATTTCAAGATGTGGTTTTTTATGTCAGGCTAGTTGTCCCTAGTAACTCGGTCTACGTGACTAGAGGTGGAAATTTTACAACTTTTTACACACTTTTCATTGTTATTTGGCTCTTATTTATTTTAGCATGGTAGGAGCCTTCTTTGATAAATGGACTATTCAACACAGAGTATTCGTATTTCGATTCGTACTAGTATGATTTTGAGTTTGAGTTAAATGGTAGGGTAGGCAGAGGAAAATGAGAACCTAGTCTTAATAGTCCGTTCTGTTCTCCACTTTCCGTCAAATTTGAGGCATTGTGTATTGAGAGAAGTATATAATAAAATACATCTGAAGGAAATATTTCTTATAAACGTTGAAAATTTCTTCGACTGGGGATTGAACTCAAAACCTGTCGCGTTTACAGTCACACGCCTGTCCCCTACGCCACGACTAGACTCAATAAACACAGATAGATGTATATATTTCAGTATTCGTTATTTTAATATTAAGTATAGACCAATAAAATATTCCAAATATATTTTTTAAGAAATATATTTTCTTTTGCAATAACATTTTGCATTAATTTTTATTATTTATATTAAAATTGAGTGGAGGCGTTCACAGTTGACAGATGCTTAATCATATTTTGAAAAGAAAAATGCTTTATTTACCCGTGAATATGGTAACCATAATAAAATATATGTTTATTTTTATGAGTTTTCAGCGTGAAATATGTTTGGTGTAAGTAGTTTATGAATTTTATTTTATATCTGTCATCGACCTACCCGCGGCAGTATTTCCACGACATGGGTAGTACTTTCAAAAAGCGCGTCTACCTCCACATTGAAGGCCAGCAACGCACCAGTAGCTCCCCTGGTGTTACACGGGGCCGTGTACGACGGTGATAACTCACCATCAGGTGACCCGTACGCTCGTTTGCCTTGCCTTTTCCATAAAAAAAATCTACCTGAGCCATCCTAGTGCATTGGAATAGTCTGCATGTGAACTCGATGGTTGTGGACTACAGGGAATCGACCCTGTCGTGAAAATGTGGCTATCCTATATTTTTTACTGCTAATAAATTTATTACTGCAAATAAATTTACTTATATTTTTTTATTTCTTATATATTTTATTTTATACCTATTATAAGTTCGGATTTATTTTGTTCATAATTTTACTAGTTTCTTTGTGAAAAAATATTTCTATGTTTGTATATTTCTTTGTCAATTTTTAATTTTTTAATTTAAATAATTACATTGAAACATATATATTTTTTCAAATAATGGTTACCCTATACTCAATAAATGAGTAAACTCAATTCACTTCTTACTGTTAATTTTTACGACGAGGTGGCACCGAGGATGGACTGTCTGTCAACATCTTAATTATCAGTTGACATATTTTTTTATATAGCTGTTTCTTCCCTTATTTCGGGCAACTTACCATTATTAAATAAAGTTATTTTTAAAAAGAAAAAAACTCAAGGCGTATATAAGGGTAACTACATAATTGTTTTTTTTATTCTTAGAAAATTGTTTACAAAATTTACACGGGACAAAAATAAATGTAATATGGTTAAAAACACGTACGTCTCTGTAAAGTAAGTAGATATCACATCATTTAAAGATCCACGTGGCTGATGAATTAGGAACAGAGTGTTACGTAAATAGTTTTTCTACCTATTTTCTGAAATTAAAGGGGATGTGTAAAACAAATTTAATTACATGTAACTCTTAACGAGTATTACGTTGATTTATATTTTGTACAGTTGTACAAAAAATGCGTACAGACAAATGCCCGTGTGTATTTTTGCATATTTCTTGATATCATCGCAAAATTAAAGTTATGAAAAAGTGAAAAATTGAGGTAATCTATACTATAATAAAAAAGGAAAAAAAGTCGTGTCCATACATTGAATCTATTTACGAAAAAATAATGTAGGGCGTTTAAAATAACTAATAGAAAATGAATTTTTAGAATTTTTGTCTGTCTGTTTGTCTGTTTGTACCAGCACATCTTCTAGGCTACTGGACCGATTTCAATGACTTTTTTCTGTTGTGTAGCTATTTTTTCTGGACAGGACATAAGCTATATTTGATTTCAAATACTTTCACACCTGATGAAGAATAGCATGAGTCCAGATAAACTTTAAGACATATTTAAATATATTCGTAGCAAAAGTTGTAGAGAGTGATGAGTATTTTACAATGGTATAGTAAAATTGAAGACCTGTAACATGTGATGAACAACCTGAACAATCTAGCTAAATTATAAGAAAAATTGAAATGCTGTCTTAACAAAAGTAATTGACCATGATGAGATTGCATTACATTTTACAGTAAAATTAATGCCATCATAGTAAACCTCATACAAAAATTACGATAATTGCAGTTATAAATAACATACCAATAATATATACTTATTCTTAAATATAAAAAACCTCCATTCTTCATCATAATACGAAGAAGAATTAAGATGTTGAAGGTAGTTAAAATTCAGGTGGTTTTCATGGAATAAATCGATTCCTACGCGGGCGAAGCCGCGGGTAGCAGCTAGTCTATAATAAAAACATTAGATTATTTTAAGGTTCTTTGAATTTTTTAAAGTTTATTTAGTATTTACATAAAGCATAATAAAGGTATTGAGAGGTATCTTATTAATATTCAAGTGTAGGGAAAATAAAATGTTTCCCTGTAAAGAAAATATAATGGAATTGAACTGGGACTTTAGAGTACAGTTGAGAGACTGTCGTTGAAGAGTTCTGCAAATATTAGCTTTTCCAAATGTTTCAAAAGTTGCTGCTACTCGTAGAAAACCACACTTAGCAATTCGTAAAATCCACTTCGATTTTATAAAATTATAGAAATGTACCGCTATTTATTTCTAAAAAATATTAAAGTGAATAAAAACATAAATTGTGTCAAAACTGCGTTATTTTATTGGCCCGTTAATCAGAATTGTGTTTTATGTAAAAGTAACTAACTACACAAGTGTCTTAACACTAGGTTCCCAAGTTCCCTCTGCCTACCCTGCCAGGTGCGGGATACAGCGTGAAGCTGAGTGAGTGAGTAACTACACAATTCTTACAAGTTATTTAAATATTAAATTTTAATTTCTAACATTTGGATTGTTTTTTTTTTATTTTAGTGTTCTTAATTTAGTATCGGCAATGCAAGTATCCTTGCTATTATTTAAAATGTCACAAACTCAATATTTAATTAATTGCCGATTTTAATTCAAAAATTGATCTCAATTATATTTTTATTTAAATAAATAACATACTATATTCCAACATAAATAGTGATACGGGTTATTATGTAATACAAAAATAAAATTAAACTAAGTATAAATAGTGTAATATATATAGTAATCTTAAGCCCAAAGATATATAAAAAAGTAGGCTGTAGAACATTATCTAAAATTATGTAACATAAAACCAGTAAAATCGGCATGCACCCAACACGCCAAACGCGTAAAAAGGAAATAAAAACTGAGCAACATTTTTCTAAATCTTTTATTAATAAATTCTTAATCTAATCTACACCATAGATACTCGTACGTTAAATAAATATTTTTTCAGCACAGCATCGTATTTGACATTTGTTGATATTTAATTTTATTTACCAAAAAATATAGGTACATGAAAAAAGGGGGAATGCTTACATCATCGAAACTGTCAGATTTTTTATATTAATATAATTATATTTAACATATTCTAAGACTTATTATTAAATGATATGATTTATGACTTATATTTAAATTCTAACAACAATAAATAGACCTAAGGATCTGTGAGTGTTATTATTATTCTATAGATGTAAATTACCGAGAAAATGATTAATTTGACATTGACATATATAGATCAAATTTTCTGTGCAATCAAAATAATTCTCTTTTTTTAGCAATAAAATTATGTAAATTAATGATAAAGATAAACATGAAGATATGTTTAAAAAAATCACAAAAGTATTTATCATTGTATTGTCTAAATCGTATGCAAATAATTACATTAAGCGTACGATTATTTTAAAGTAGATATTTCAAATCACGTCTATTTGATAAATTTTACATTTAACTCCACTGTCATACCTATAGCTATGCTATAAATATTTGAAATATAAGAATTGACTATAAAATTTTTCTACGAATATGTATAATTGAAACTATAATAAACTTTAATGTATGAAATTGGTGAAACCATGTTGTGCAGATTTATGTGTACGTAAAATATTATTTCTCATGACTGACTTACATGCTAAATGCTATAAAGTATTAATAATATGAAAATCAGCTAAGTGCACTGTGCCGTCACAATAATTGTGACTGTGTAATACATACTCACTAGATAGATGTTTCGTTTGTTTCAGTCATATTATATTTTAGTAATTAGTGTTTACCACATGGCAGTCAAAATACATGAATTTAATGCGATATTTCTAACCTAAAATACGAAATGGATTAAATTTATTAACTCGAGTTTGCAGTGATTGTGGTCGCCTGGATCGGATGGGTCTGTGTAATGGTTCGCTAGCCGCCGACAATAAAGGAGAATTAAAATCATCAATTTCAGGCGTCTCATTGGTATAATTTTTTTGTAAATGATCGATAAAGTCAGTTTCGTTAAATATGTCTGATTTTTCTTTTATGATAGTAACATTAGATGATGTACCGTCCTCTAAACCATTCTCCTCTATATAGCCCAACGTTGAAGTATTATATTCAAGATTTAAATCAGTGACAATTGTAATGAGTGATTCTTCAGTGGATTGAGCCTCGTCACTTTTATTTGCAATTTCAATTGTTTTTATAGAAGACGTGACGAATTCTTTTCCTGAAAGTAAGGTTATATTGTCAGGACCTGCTTGTATTATATTAGATGTTGTGTTAAAATTGAAACTATTATCTTTTGACGTCAAAGTAGAATCTTTCTTAATTTCTCCTCTAAAACTTGGTATCTTTGTAGTAACTTCATATACGGTTATATCAATATTTGAATGATTTATACCTTTCTCATTTATAATTTCAATTTTTATAACTTCATCATTCATAATTACATGATGATCTGTAATTACGGAAGAATCATCATCTTTCAAACTTGTTTCATTCTGCGCGACAAGTCCAAAACTAGAACCGGACAAATTGGTTTTATTGCTTTCAACTGGTTCTGTGTCTTTTATTATTACGGTGAGCTCTAGAGACGAATCTTTGTAGGAATGTTGATTATGGTTAGGTAGCCTTTCCGCAGTTGCTTTCAATGTAGGTGTAGGATCATACATATTCGTCACTGATATCGGCGTAGATATCTTTATATTACTTGGTTTACCTGAGGAATAACTTTTTACAGGCACTGTTTTTAATATTTTTGGTTTTATATCGGCATATTTGTTGCTATATTTTTTTGGAGCTGCAAATTTCACATCATTAAATTTTGTTGTGGATACTATATTGGGAATGGGATTATCTGTTGTAACTATATTCTTATTTTTTTCTGATGACGAATATTCTTTCAGATCATTTTTGAACGCTGAAGAATCCGTTTGCATACTATCGTGTCGTCTAAATTGATGTTCAGCCAATTGTTGAGCTAATTTTTCTTCAATAGATAAAGCAGTCATATCTTCACTGAGCTTCGCTTTAGCCATTACCAGAGGAGGTACAAAGTGGTCCGATGGTTGATTAAATATAGTTTCGAAATTACCTAGACGCGCCAGTTCATCGTGTAATTTTTTATGTTGCATATTTTTCTCATCTTCTAGTTTTTCCGCATGTTCATTAATGTAATAATTATCATTACCTACTACGTTATTAACTTCGTTACTTTGAAGATTATTTGTGTCCACTACATTAAAATTGATATTTTTTTCTAATGGCATTTTATATAATTCATTAGCCATTATAAGTTGCTTCTGTGTATTTTTTTCTGTGCTTTCATTAGGAAAATCAGTTGAAGACACCTTGATATTAATATATTGATTGATATCTTCTTGTCCTGATGTGCTACTTTCTTCAGTACTGATTTCATTATTAATTTCCTGGTCTAAAATTGATGCATCTGTTATGGTAGACCAAAATACAGTAGAAGGTGTAACGAATGTAGTTGTCGTTTGATCTTCATCAACGCAAGACAGATCCCTTAGAAGTTCTTCTCGTTTCTGAAAAAAATCTCAGTATAAAACACTGCGTCTCAAAGTAATTTTGTTATTCAAATACATGTATCTTGCGTATTACCATGTTTCCAGTGCATTGAACACGTTTTACTCCAGCGAAACCGCAATCCGCAGTGAGCTGTACAGCCGCGCTCTCAGGTAAATACAACACGGTTAAGGCAGGCAATTCGCGTAGCATACAACCCTCACTGCCGAGTGCCCATTGCGGTACTGCAGAAAAGCGGAAATGTATAACGTAATCATTAGTATAGACATCTGATATAAGATTTTTTTGCTGTTTTATATATGCATAAGGCTTCTATAGAGACAAAAAGAAAAAAATAATGTGATATATTATATCTTATATAAAAACTTTGAGTAGTTATGTAACTTTTAACTTCATTTTAATTGCTAATTTATGCTAATCATATGATAGATGTTTTGAAATATGAACTTTCAAATGAGATTGTTTTCTTATAAAGCCACAGAATACAACGTAAACTATTTTATTTAACTTTACTATTTATTAACAGGAAAGAAGTAAGGTGGAACATAATTTACCGGGTAATTCACAAATGAACGAGGCAACAGAAGGGCCACCACATGCTCTAGCTTCCCAGCGGTAGTCTGCGGTAGGATCAGCGGCAGCGCACAAAGGAGCAGAGCGTGTGTCTGGTGCAGAGCTCCAGTAACCATCGCTACTTAGACCACGATAGTCACTAAAAAGAAACATACATGCATTATCATCAGGTTATATTAAAGTTATAAATATCTCAATTTATTTATTTTCGCTTCATGCAACGTTTTCTAAGTAAGATGTTTTTTACTTAATATCTGACAGATAACGCCAAAACTAGTGGTCGTATAAAGCTGAAATTTTATATGTAGGTATTTAAGGCAGTGTAGAAACACTAAGAGTGCTTATTTCCTGAAACTCCATAAACAACTCTTTATATTTTTTAGTTTGCATTTGCATAGTAGTTACGAGTCTAAACGAAGTTACAAACATCTCCTATAATTAAAAGAGTTTACAAAAAGTATCTTCATTTAGTTCTAAAATATGATATTTGTATATTCATATGCTCACGTCCAAGTGAAATCGCCATCAGGATTGCTACGAATTAGGCCGACCCATACTGCACTTGAGATGTCCAACTCCTTGAGATAGGCGCGCACTGCATCGTATTGTGCCGTTGTGTCAACTGCATCAAAATAATGTTTTAGATATGATAATAAACACAAATATTTTCACCTTTTTTTAAATAATACTAATATTAGAAAACGTATTATATAACAGACATACAACAAATATATACAAATAAATTCATTCTGCCTAAGAACTAAACACAAATTGTCTTCTAAGTCCCTACGTAACACAAAAGGCATTAGTTAAGTACCCATTTCCCTAGTGTTCGCTAATAACTTACTTAAGAAGCTTATATACTGTAGTACGGATGTTGATTGACATCGCAATTAGAGGCCTAAATTAATAATGATAGGAAAATGGCACTCAATATTCGTTAGGAGAAAATTGATTTGTTCAGGACTTATATAAGCTATGTTGTAAGTATTAATTAGAAATATACTTATAAATTTTATTGAGTTCCGTAAACGTAACTATCGGATCGGATCAAAGGTAAAAAACTGTCTCCTGTCGTGGCGCATGGGCACGACCGTGCGTCTGTACACTTGACAGGTTGTGGATTCTATCTCCGCTAGAGGTAAAGACATATTATATAATTTCTTTGCTTTGGAAACAAGGTTCCGCCATTCAACAAGCATTGCCTCAAATTAGGCGGAAAGTATTATGGGTAGGATTTTAATTTGTAATATAAAATACATCAAACAAAACATGCTTAAAAAGGTTGTGTTTTCGTTTACAAATTATTTTAATGTTTAATAAAATAATATTCTTCCACAATGTCAGATGTAATATTATAAATACGAATTTGTTTCAAATGAAAATGGATCTTGATATTTTGTTCAACATTTTTTTGCTAAATGTGAAAATTGATATAAGCTTCTGTCATAATCTTTTATAAGCCGAATTGTTCTTATTATAACAAGAAATCGATTAAATGTGCACAGACAAATAAAATACAATTCTCAATTTAAGGAAAGTATTATACCTTAAGTGTACATACATATGTATATAAATACTCATTTCAAGTTGTCATGTTTCACTACGTAACAATGTATCGAGTTTATTGGCATGTTGCCAAACATCGGCGACGATCTGTTGGGCTGGAATCCTGGAAAAGTTTGGATCCTAACCAAGTCATTATTTTGTTATGCTATATAACAAATATAACAATATACAAAATCGAGTTATAATATAAATGTGTTTGTTTGTTTGTCATTTGTTAAAAACAAAAGTTTACAGAGACTTAATTCTAGTTAGCTAATTGAGGCCTGTCGTGGCGCAGCGTGTAACTGTAACCGACAGGTTGTGGGTTCGATCCCCACACGAGGAAATGAAATATTTAATATTTTCAATTTAAATATTTAATATTTTCATTTCTTCGCTCTGGTACAAGGCAAAACGCGGCGTTAAGTTCCGCCACCCAACACGCTATGCCTCAAAATTCGGCGGAAAGTGGGGAACAGAAGTGGAACGGAATGTCTTTATACTAGGTTTCCAAGTTCCCTCTGCCTACCCTGCCATGTGCGGGATAGAGCGTGAAGCTGAGTTAAGACTTAATTCTATAAGTACTATATTTATAATTTGTTAAAATCTGTACTAATTTTTTTTGTGATACTTACTTCAGATTTGTATGTGTAATAGTATGATATAAATACAATTGATTTGCCGTAACGAGGCTCTTAAAGGATTATCAGTACCTCCCACAGATATTGACAATATAAATTCTAGCTTAACATCGGAGTAACTTTTGAATAGAAACCTTGCTTTCATCAATTTCTTTGAGAGCAATATAAAGCGCTTAGAAATATAAGGTTTCAAGGAACAAATTACACAAGTTGATGTCTTATCGTTAAATCCTAAATGAATTTGCTTTTATACTGTATTTTGATACTGCTATAAATTTTCGATAACATTTACATAAATAAACACTACAAGTAACATTGTTTAATCGTTGTAAATTATCTTCTAAGAAATTATTTGTGAGTTCTCGCACCGCTGCCACCATTTGGATTTGTCCTTAATTAATGTTAGATAGGGAAACTAAAGTAAAGTTTAGCACAGACTTGAAGATGCCTAAATCTATCTGGGCTTAAAATGTATCAAAATTTAATAACATTAATTTATAGTATATATATATTCATGAAAATTGATTAGATCAATTTTATCATATAATATTATCGGCGTTTTGATGTAAAAGCGTTGTAAAGTTGTTAAAGAAAGAAAGATATTTGAATTAATAACTTTTGTCAGTTCAGACAATCAAACTTTTCACACGCAAATATTTATATTTTGGCTAATAACTTGCTGTTGTATACCTGGTTCAAACACTGATTGAAAACATATTTTTTGCTAAATTACCAGATACATATTTTAAATTATCACAAAAATGTACCTATGTTTTTTAAAAAAATAAAAAAATATATAATATCAATATTTGCAGTAGGCTTAAAGTAGCCTTGATACTTAAAACCTACCCTGCTAACTAATCCCTAAATCTTAAAGAACATAATGTCAAGATAGTATCATATGAATCCTTAAGTCCCAACAAAAGGAGAGAGGCACGTTTTTATGTGAAAGCAATTTATCATTCTTTTCTAACAATAGCCTCCTCACTTCATTTTCCTGACATTTTTGACGTGTTTTTTTTGCTGTAGAAAAAAACAGTTCTAGTATAACATTATTTACTGTAAATTATGACACTTCATGCCACATAAATATGGCATTATAGACAGAGAGATCCTAAGCTTATAAGGGCGCGAAGTGCAGTGTTGAATTCTGGAAATTAACGCTGCACTTTGTCTTCCAGAGAGGGAAAATGAGGACCCTACAACGTTCGGTTCTTAGGCAGACGCTATTCCACTGACCTACGACGGCCTCGGTAATAAAGTAAAATAGAAACCTTTTCTTGTAAAATATAATACAATGGTAGTGAATTTAGTTCTTATCTCCTTCGAAGCCAGGATGGGTGACTACAGTATAATTTCTATTGCCGGACTGGACTTAATAAAAAAAATGTAATATATAATTATAATAAAAAAGTATTTTAATGTACGTAATTCAAGATATAATCTTAGTTTCAAATAAATAACAACACAATACTTACAGTAATGATACCCCCAATGAGCAAAAGAGAACAATATTAACTCTATAAACTTCTTTAATTTTGAAACTTTCCAGGCTCATTTCAGAAATGTAAACTTTAGACAACACAAACACTGAGAAAGTAAATGATTACTTTGCTAATAATTTAATATTAAATATGAGTTTTGTTAAAGTTAAACAGCTATATGCTTTTAAATAAATTAAAATATATTTTTTTAAGTAGAATATAAGTTCACATTATAATTACATCTGGAGGTTGTCGTATCGCAGGGGCACCAGCGTGTGACTGTAGACGCCGCAGGTAGGGGGTTCGATCCCTACACGAACAAGTAAACCATTTAAAATTTTGAAATGAAATATTTAATAATTTGGAATACATTTAGTTATATAATTACAGTCCCCTATACGGTCCAAATCAAGATTCAATCAAAATCAAAAAGTGAAATTACATAAATACTTTTAATTTCATTCAATCAAAAAGTGAAATTATATAAATACATTTTATAAAGATATATTGAAGTTTCCCGGTGTTATATAGTTAGCGTTTTTATATGGTAAATAGGAGCTCCTTAATACAAAAACCAACCAAAGTTTTAGTATTTCTATAAGTGTACAAAATCCATTACATACAAAAACATAGTTACAAAGTATATATATAGTTATTAACTATACACGTGATATCCGATTACTCGGAATATAAAAAGTTTGCTTTGCTTATTCCTTGTTTTTACTTCACATGCAAGAAAGTTTGGTAAGCTTGAGAAAACTTTGATGTAAGTAAGATAAAGTGACGAGAAAAAGCAACAAACTTTGTAAACACGGTGAAATTAACCATATAAGTACCTATAATAACGACATTTCTTAATATTTTGTTTACTATATCCATTAACTAATTCAAATAAAAGTAATTTGACGATTTACAATCTATATAATTGTGTCTTAACTGACATAAGTATATATTTTCGTCAATTTTCACTTTTAATTGGAGTGGCACAATATTTATTTATTTAGAAACGAAAATATAGGCACAATAAAATCGATTCACTATGACAAGTTAAGAGCTAAATTGTCAATCCGACCAACTCAGCAACAATAGGTGGTTGATTGACAGGCAATTCAGGTGGCAAATAATAGTAGGAAACTACGGCCCTCAACGATCGCTCAGGGAAATTTGCATTACCGCCACAAGATGTCACCTCCATGTCAAGCTTATTCAAATTGAGTCTATTAAATGGAATACGCTCTCTGAAGACGAACGTTGTATAATAAGAAAATGTTGGGAATATTCTATTATAAAACGACTGAGGCCTTAATTAAAAATAAACTATACAGGATTATACAATAACAAGCTTTCAGCTTTTCTCTTATGCTCTAATAATATTATTAAAAATTCATGCAAGTTTTGTAAACGGTGTTATATTTACAATGTTTGTTTATATGAAAGAATAAAATTAGGATAACAATCATAGAAGAAATTATATGAAAAAATCATAATAGTAAAATATTTTTATAACCAATACTAAACACGAATATTACGGTTTTAGAATGGAAAAGATTTTAATTTAATTTATCAAAACATTATGATTAAGACGACAGGTACATACAATTATGCAACTAAAAGCTCCTAACATTTTCATATAATAAAGTTAAAAATAAGTAAATATGAAACATAAATAAATTGGATTGTATAAGAAGTATAAGATCCATAAAAGACTCTGACAAATCTTTCCAATTTCATAACAAAAGACACAAGAAACGTGATACTAAAATAATATTACGGAAATAACCACAGATCCGCATTTCATTTAGAATGAAGTGATATTTTGTCTTTGTCGTTATCATTCTGCCATCTATTTAAGTTACTGCCGTCAAGAACACGTTTAAATAAACAGATAACGTTTCATCTTTATAAAACATTTAGCATATATAATATATTTGAATATATACTTACTTTGTACTCACTCAGCTTCTTTGAATCCCGCACATGGTGGGGTAGACTGAGGGAACTTAGGAACCTAGTGTTAAAACACTATATTTAGTTCCCCACTTTTCGCCAGTTTGTGGTATTGCGTTTTGAGTGGCGGAATACAACGTCGCGCGTTGCCTTGGTAGCAGAGCAAAGAAAACATTAAATATTTAAATTTAAAAAAAAAACAAATATTTCATTTCCTCGAATAGGGATCGAACGCGGGATCGGTCGCTTTTTACATATTCATTTAACTTGATGTGCCTAAAAATTTAATACGGAAATGTTATCACTATATAGGTATATAGCTTAATTCTTTTCATTAAAATAAAAATTCTGAGCATGATCCAAATAACATTTTATAGTCTTACAACGGAAAATGTTTACAGTTTAAGAGTATTGCTGCAAATAAATAAATAAATAAATAAGAGAGAAAGGCGTGTTTTTATTTCGTAGCGGGACGAATAGTAGTTGGGCGAGTGCCAAGCATCGCGACCCGCGGGACTCGCAACCGGCAAAACTACGTACCGAGGACGCCAAGTCAATATTTGTGATGCTATTTAGCTGTCCACATCGCTTGCTTACAATATTTATGAATGCACTCTCTCTTACATCTCGTTACCCTAAATGCCAGTGATATGTTTACACTAACAATAAATGACTATAACAAATGATTTTTACAAAATAGATATCCTTCGTTTATCTCGCTAATTTTTCACTTTTTATATAATCTAATACTGGATAGAGAAATAGTAAAAGACAATCCTTAATTTGGTGTTATTAAATCCAAAAGTGTAAATCCAATAAGTAAACTATATACTCATAAAAGCCAAACACAACAAGAATTTACAAATTTTATTAGTAATATTATTTGTTAAATATTTTTATTCTGAATAAACTATTATAAAGGTTGTTTATTCTAAAAAAGATATCATTTTACTATTCCAGACATCAACCACTCGTGTGGGTCGTAAATTCCACATCCTCATTTGATTATCCAACCACGAACGTAAGTGATATCATAGGAATATTCTCTAACATATTTTATACGGTGGATCTTATCATTGACACCGTTTCGAACTTGCTAGCATATTTGAATAAGTAGTACTTGAAATAAAAAATAAATAAAATTTAGTTATAATAATTTTTTTGATGCCTCAAGGGATCAAGGGTGCGCCTGTAAACGCGACAGGTTGTGGTGACGATCCCCATGATTTATTTAATATTTTTATTTCATGACATATTTAATATTCGTAATTAAATTTTTAATGTTTTCATTTCTTCACACTGGTAGCAAGGCAAAGCACAGCGCTGAGTTCCACCAATCAACACGCAATGCCTCAAATTCGGCGGAAAATAGGCAACCGAACGAAGTGTCTTACCCTGCCATGTGCGGGATACAGCGTGAAGCTGATTTCATTAATTGACAAAGTAGGATATCGTTTTTCTTATTTATTATTTATTATCTTATAAAAATATTATGCATTTTTAATAACATTTTTAAATGTACCCATATTTTACATTTATGTAAAAAACTAATTAACTAGACATATTTCAATAATCTTTCTTCTTTACTATACGCAAGATTGGTTAAACTATTAGCCTTAACTTGCACATTTAGAAGCCATTAACAAAGAATTAAATTGTCGAAGTTAGGTTTAAGGAAACTTTCCACACAAGAAGAATATAATACAAACTTATACGTTCGTATTGTTTAAATATAAAAGCGAATAACGATTGTCTATCTGTTTTAGAAAATCTATATCTTAGAAAATCTGAGCGAGATACCTAAAAAATTTTCATTTATAATATTATTGTTCTTTTTGGTTATGATTAATATTAATGTTATATCTGATCCGTATTAATTCTATTTTATTAGAAATGAAATTATTTTAGTTCGCGTAAGAAAACTGTGTCGTAGAAATGATTAATTAAAAAATGTGATGTCATTAAAATTACTTATCATCATACAAAAGGACGGTACCAGTATAGTAATTTCAAGGAGTATTCGTAAATTATCTAAAAGAACCCGCATGAATAGGCTTTGTGTAAGCCCGAAGTTAGCTAGGGGTCGGTGCGATGTGAGGCATTTATTGAATGAAGTAATGCGTACATCGACGCATCTCGTTTAAATAAATCCTATGAGAAGGGTTTTTGAAACTCAAGCGAAATCCTGTATATGCATATATAAAATAAAAAATGTTTTTTGTACATTTTTCTGACACGAATTTCACATTCTCCTTTGTTAGTTAAGATAAATATGTCTATAAAAGGATAATCTATAAATTGGCAATTAATAATTCCACAAGTGTGGCCACTAATACCAGCATCAATCTGATTAATTAATTTGTATTCTAAGGGTGATGTGCTCACTGATATGATTAACGTGTCGATATTAATAATACACGATGAAATAATAAACGTACCTTGCGGGAATGTGGATTAACAATGCTTTGATTTGTGTATTCCAATTGTTATAGTGACACACAGTTGACACACGTGACCTACAAAATTGTATAAATTTGAAAAATTCATTTCAATCAAATTTAAAAATCCTTTATTGTTTGTATATGTAAAGTTTTTCTTCGTTTGATAAATGTATTTTTTTAATATCTTATATGTTTAAATGAGCAATTCTTGTACATATTTAATGTGAATCTCGTAACAACGATTTTCATAAAAAATAATTGTAGGGTGTTTCCAAGTCAATAAATCGATCTATGTTTCATTTTAGAAAATCTCTGTTATTTATGTTTTCAAGCAATGAATAATCGCTACAAAATGTCATTAGAATAAGAAGGTAAATTCGCGCAAGTTACAAAGTCACAAAAACTCCGACGAGAAATCGGACGGTCATAAAACCAGAATCAGAACTTTGGTTCGAGTAAAGATTTTAAATTTGCGAAAAGTAAAGATGTTTAAATTTTCTCTTTTTTTCTATCTTATAATATATAATTCGTTCTTAAAAAAAATTACATAAGCATGATTTATCTACAATAAACACGACCCAAGTTCGGTGTTTTACTACTCATTAATTAGTAAATTTATTAGTATATATATAGTAAATTTATTAGTATATACTTATTACGCACTAGAGATGGATATTTCAAATACTAAATAGCTTGTATACGCTAAGTAAATATTCGTATTTTGTATTACAACTTTATATTTAATTGAATTTATTTCAGTTGCTTTAATGTCATAGGTTTTTCGACAAACAAATAATTGAAATCATTTATCTAAATTGTAAAATTAATCGGTATAAAGAAATGAATCGCTCATCAGAAGAAAGTATTATGTAAATTGCTAGGATTAACTTTATCGTTACATTTCTCGCAGCCTTCAGCCTCTAAGCTGCCTCAAGGAAGATTTCATGATTTCCACAGAAATTGAATTCGAGCCTAAATGAGAAACTACAGTGAACCAGAAATATATATATATATATATATATATAATATATATATATATATATATATATATATATATATATATATATATATATATATATATATTATATATATATATATATATATATATATATATATATATATATATATATATATATATATCTATCTATCTATATATACCCATATTACATACTCTTTCCAATATACCCATATTCTATCTTGTATACTATATATGATACGATTATAGACATAAGTGACGTACACTTCTCAACCCGAAGCTGCACTTAATTAATTTCGTGAAACATAAATAATTTAAATCTCTCAAAATCAAATTAGTTTTAAATATTCAACATGAACATGGTTTAATAAATTTAGAAGACTTTGAACTATTGGTACTACATTAATTGTTATTTTGGATAACAAATAAAGATTCGTAATTTTAATAACAATTTTATGACATAAAACAAACTAAAATAGGTACTACTTTACTAAGGTTGTAGGTTCCTTTTATTAAGGCTAAGTTTTGAATAAAAATTCTTTTATATTGAAACGTATTTTATTGCCATTAAATAAGTTGCTTTAAAATGTTAAGTTGAATTTAGTAAAAAAATGTACTAGAGATATTCCCGAGATCTCTGGCTTTATAAAAAAATGAAGTGGCATAACCAATTAGGACGGTATGTTCCGTCTAGTGTCATTTGTCAGAAAACGAAAGACAGCTTAACGAGCTCTTACTTTATGCGAACAACATACGACATGATATGTTACTTCATATTTATGAGAATTTATTTATACAACTTAATGTTGTGTTTTAAAGTTTGTTTGACAATCATTGATAATTATTAGAATAAGAAATCAAAATAAAATAAAGTAGAAAATCAATTAGTTAAAAGCATATATTTTTTAATATTTTAATACTGATACGCAGATTACTTTATTGACAAAATTATTAAACGTCCATAACACAGCACGCGCCACTTTGTGGAATTATACACCCATTAGATGAGCAGCTTTATTACCGTCCTAAATCATGCAATACGGTCGCGCTGATGGATTTTCAACTTAAACCCCGTAAATACTCCGATATGATTTTGGATTTAGTGCATGTGGGTCAATGGAGGTATGAGATTTTATGATCCGAATTTCACCGACTTCGTTGCGTGCGCTGAACACGCCAGATAAAGAAATCACAGAAACGAGAACGTAGCACAAAATTTGATAATAAAAATCAGTTATTAAAATGTTTCATGTTTTGCTTTAAACCTGTCTCTATCATAAAAAAATATACGTCTTTAAAGTTTATATAATAAATAGAATCAGTGAAATATTAAATAATATCTGTTTTACATAAAAGTATATTAAATGTTTTAACCGTAAAATAACTTTTAGTTTAAGGTAGTCAATAAATCACTTAACGTATTTGTGTTGCAGTACTTTAAAAAGTCTGACATGTTAAATTTAAATTGGATTCGTTTTGGTCGCTATACGAAACCTTATGTTATATGCACGATTTATTTATTTCGAATCCAATTGGCAAAAATACATGACAATTTTCGGTAGTTTAAACGACACATTCATATATGTACTTAAATGAATACGTAGCAATTATTAGCAAGAGTAGTAATGTATTATAGTAAGTTTTAGCAATATTGCGATTTGCACTTAATTTTTTTAAGCTATCTACTAATAACAGCTTTTTGAAAACAAAAAGTTAAATTTATGATACTTATTGAAAATAAAGCAAATTTGTTACAAAAGCGTACCTTTATCAATATAAATGAAAATTTACTAATATCCTAAAAGCGAGCATTTATGTGCGGATCCCTTTTAATATATTCTTTTTACGCGTACAAAGTTATGCTAAACAAAAAATATGAAAAGATTTTACAGAAGCGAGATAATTTCGCTGTAACATTGTCCGCATACTAAGCGGCGTGATTTCGGGTCAATGTTCACTAAAACTCCTCCCTAATTACTCTTTAAGGCGACATTTAACGATAAAAGGTAAGGCCCGATTCGTGCCCCAGAATTAATGGACTCAAATAAATCGGACGGTGAAGTCCTGACGTCGCAACTGATGAATTATAACGCCATAATTATAAATGAAAAGCTGTGAACCTAGATTTCTCTTCGAGTGACAATTGTTTTACTAAGCTAAGAGATAGAGACAAAATTGACGTTAAATTCTCCTCAAGGGCTATATATATATATATATATATATATATATATATATATATATATATATATATATATATATATATATATATATATATATATATATATATATATATATAATATATATATTATAATATATATATATATATATATATATATATATATATATATTGGTAGTCTAACGACAATACCTAGTAATATTTAATGAGTAGATGATTACGAATTTATCCAATAATATAAAGAGTTTCGCCACTTGTTTAGCTAGCTACAGTGACAGAAAATTCTTTGAAAACAACTGTTGGTTAGTCTACTTAACTATAAAAATCACTTACGCTTATAAAAAAAATATTGACAATATTTATTTTTCACATAGCAGGGTCGGCAGAGGGAACTTGTGAACCTAGTGTTAAGATTCTCCATCCCCATTACGACACTATCGATCCCTTTTTCTCCCCAATTATTAAGACATTGTGAACGTCGCGCTTTGTCTCGTTTCTAGAGTGAGGAAATCCAATTAGGATCCCTTTTAATATATTCTTTATACGCGTACAAAGTTATGCTAAACAAAAAATATGAAAAGATTTACAGAAGCGAGATAATTTCGCTGTAACATTGTCCGCATACTAAGCGGCGTGATTTCGGGTCAATGTTCACTAAAACTCCTCCCTAATTACTCTTTAAGGCGACATTTAACGATAAAAGGTAAGGCCCGATTCGTGCCCCAGAATTAATGGACTCAAATAAATCGGACGGTGAAGTCCTGACGTCGCAACTGATGAATTATAACGCCATAATTATATATAAATAGCTGAGACCCTAGATTACACTTCGAGTGACAATTGTCTTACTAAGCTAAGAGATAGAGACAAAATTGACGTTAAATTCTCCTCAAGGGCTATATATATATATATATATATATATATATATATATATATATATATATATATATATATATATATATATATATATATATATATATATATATATATATATGGTAGTCTAACGACAATACCTAGTAATATTTAATGAGAAGATGATTACGAATTTATTCAATAATATAAAGAGTTTCGCCACTTGTTTAGCTAGCTACAGTGACAGAAAATTCTTTGAAAACAACTGTTGGTTAGTCTACTTAACTATAAAAATCACTTACGCTTATAAAAAAATATTGACAATATTTATTTTTCACATAGCAGGGTCGGCAGAGGGAACTTGTGTACCAAGTGTTAAGATTCTCCATCCCCATTACGACACTATCGATCCCTTTTTCTCCCCAATTATTAAGACATTGTGAACGTCGCGCTTTGTCTCGTTTCTAGAGTGAGGAAATCCAATTAGGATTCGATACCCACACAAGGAAATGAAATATTTAATATTTCATTTCCTTGTGTCGGTATCGAATCCTCAACACTTTGCGTTACCAATCGCACGCTTGAACCCCTGCACCACGACAGTCTCTAAATATTATTAAAATTATTTCAGACATTTACATATACAGAAGTAATTACTTTAGCTATATATATTTTCCAGTTCGATCTTGTGTCTCTCTGCATATATTTCTAATATGATGTTGTTATAGTTATCAACTGATTTAGTTCAATGAAGTAAACGTGAAATCGTTGTGAAATTAGAATTTGTTATCATAGTGTCTATTAAGTCCATCCGCTTATTGGTAGCGATATGTTAAAACTTAAGTGCCATGAACAAAAATAGCGAAGGCGATCAATACGGCACACCTAGTTGAACAATCGCCAGCACATGTATATGACTAATAACGCCGCACCTTATCTTATTCCATTATAACTAAACTGGAAATCATTACACTAATTGGAATTGCCAGGTCATTTACGAGAGTCTTTTAAGATTTATTAAGTAATCTAGTATAATCCGTATGAAGAATCTTTATATTAAAAGAAACATTGTAAATACAAAGAAAGATATTTAAAGATACGGTTCTTAAGTAGTTCTTTATAACTGGTCCTAAAATTGATGAATTTCGAACTCGAGCAAAGTGAAATATTTATCAATTTGACATAAAAATAAATCACTTACTAAGTATTTACTCAAAGTGTATAGCCAGTATCGGGAAACCGTACTGCCAATAGTTGATTCCATTAAAATTTCTGAAATATAAACCAACAGTAAAAGCCCGTATAAATTGAAAAAGCTTTCAACCTTTTGAGCCTGAATTTTATATTAACCTCTAGTCAGTAAAATTATTTTTAGAAAACAATAATAATACAACCGTTAAATATAAAATCAATATACTTATATTAATAATACAGAACAATATTTTAAAATCGAATTTATTAATGACATGTATTTATTTTCGTATTACTGGATATCTAGGATAGGATATATAGGGTTTTTTTTAAGTGAAGGTTTTTGTAATTTCATATTTACGGTGTTTCTTACTAGTAGCTAGGTATGTTTTATCAAAATCCGATTAGGAGTTTAAGAGTCTACAAACACTTTGCTGTATGTGGTAGCCCGTGTAATTTTTTGGTTAGGGTTTTTTTTATTTTTAAATATTATATTTTAAATAAGAAAAAAAATATATGCTTACTATTTATGCATTAACATTTGATGATCATTTTAATATAAAAACAATAGCAAGAAAGGCTTTAAGTCATTAATCTCACAAAAAGCGGGTGGGTGCTATCCAAGGCATGTTGGCGGAAGGTTGGCGGTTAATAAACGATGTCGTTTATCCCTTTATTTAACTTTCTGCTTAAAATCAGCTGTGTAACAACTATAAATGTGTCGTATACATTTATAGTTTAATAAAGAATGTTTATAAGGTAAAAAAGATAGCTAAGATTTATAAAATACTTATAGATTTAATACATAATTTTCAATCAGCAAAAGAACTTACTTAAAAAATTTTATTATTTTATATAATTTTGATATGTTAATTCTATAATCTTAACTCTAAAATGTCATAAAGTCGTAAAACATTTCTTGCATGATTATTTATCATTATAATTAAGTTCTTATAAAATGTCCTACTGAGTTCTGAGGCAGATTTAGTGAACCAGAGGTAAATTGTATAATGTTCAAAAAATTTAATATGTAACTTTTTATTTTCAAAAATATTTTAATTTCAATTTGATTTTATAGTTGAGTTCAAGTATTTAATTATTGCTACCAAGCAGCCAGATAAGCGCAAATTACTTCCGCAACGTCAGGTTACAATATTTTAATATACATACACACTACACTTATAATGATAGCGATAAACGACAAGTTAATAACTATAGATTTTTACAATAGAAAAAAAAAATACACATGTTGGTTGAGATTTTTTACGACAAATTAATCTACAGATGTTATCACTCACTCAGCTTCGCGCTATATCCCTCACATGGCAGGGTAGGCAGAGGTAACTTGGGAACCTAGTGTTAAGACACTCCGTTCCACTACTACTATTTATCAATAAAATATTTATAATCTACAGATGTTATCCAATCGTAAATAGCAAACTACGAGTATATCATTGTGCCTCGCGACTGAAATATCACTTGGCTTACCACATTAAATTTTAATTTAATTAAAGTAGCTTACAGGACACAATTCCCTTAAAACAACAAAGACGTAAATGGTCCCAAATGATTTCGTTTAAGCTCCCCGGGACGTTTATACGAATGTCTGTTGTCATTTTTTATTAGTGTGCTATGTAAGCAAATATATTTATTCAAGTCACGCACTTTTGTACGCTCCCAGAACTCATGAAAATGAGAAAATTTTCAACAAATTTGAAACAATTTGTTAAGTACAGTATATCACATTATTGTTGCTAATTCGAATACTCAAAATGTAACAAGGTAAAAAAGCCTGTAAATAATATAGTAATTTTGAAAGATCACTTTAGCACAAGGATGATTAGACATGTTTTTAATTTTATTACATAAATTATTTTAGGACAGTAGAATATTATTTATTTTTCAGCTTCAAGCTGTATCCTGCAGATGGCAAAGACCTAATGTTATGATACTCCGTTCTGTTCCCCACTTTCTGCCAAATTTGAGGCATTGCGTGTTGATTGGCGGAACTCAACGCCGTTTTGGCTTGGTATCAAAAAATGAAAACATTAAATATTTAACTTAAAAATATTTAATTCTGTCAAGTGGGGATTTAACCTAAAACCTGTCGCGATTACAATCACACTTTTATGCCTGTAGGCCACAACAAGCCTCAAATAAAGTTATAAATTAGAAAATAAAGTTTAAGTTACAAAACTTGGATTTATTTTAAAGCAATGACGTAACAGAATTAATGTTCATCTTACACCTAACCTGAACATAGCCCTGTTGCTATAAATTTCTAAGTCAAACAAAAAAACTCTTTGAAATTAGCTACTAGCTTCAGCAATTTGCAAGTCCGGTGAAATTCTTTCATAATGAGAGGATTTACCACTTGACTCCTAATTTACCCTCGGGTCATGCGAGCATGTCGCTTAGAGTCAGTAACAAGCATTTTATGTCTCACAATCAGCACTATTGTTCATACTATCCTTTTATGGACAAAGACATTTTGAACTAATGGGCGAGTCCTTTAAAAACGTCATTTGACTCGGGCGTTGGTGAATACTGTTTAACGTCCCTTTCATAACTGTAAGTATTTTAGTCTATTGTAAATGAAACAATTGTCTGTGGATATTATTATTTTATAACTATAATCTTTGTTATAAATTATGTATGTAGAGGTCTGTAGAGACGCAGAGGCACAAGTGTGTGATTGTAAAAGTGGCAGGTTGTGAGTTTGATCCCCACTCGAGGAAATGAAATATTAAACATTAATTCATTTCTTTACTCTGGTAACAAGGCAAAGCGCGGCGTGAAGTTCTGCCACTCAACACGCAATGTCTCACATTAGGCGGAATGTGTGGAAGGAATCGGAATGTTTTAACATGAGGTTCACAAGTTCCCTCTGAAAAAAAAACAACAAAATACAGAATATTTTTACTATGTTTTAAAGTGTTATTCCACACTTAGGACAGAAAATACTAAACTTAAATTTAAAAAGCGTATACAAATTTTGAACGAAGCGCGATTCCAGAGGGTTCAAACCCTGCTTCGTTCAAAATTTTTATAATTCCAGAGGCGCGGGTTCAAATCCTGCTTCGTTCAAAATTTTTAGACGCTTTTTAAATTTAGGTTTAGTAAAATACAGAATAATTTATAGTAAATGAAAAAATAATCAATAAGTAGGAAATCATAAAAGGCGTCTTATTAAATGAGATGAAAATATAACTTGCAACATTTACAATAATTTGCACAGAAAACTGAACAGAAAACATCATTTTACGTACTCAGGGTATATCGTATTAAGATTGACCACAATATGACTTGTGCTGCGGCTAATACTGTCTACCCAAGAACCGTCGTAGCAAAGAAGGCTAACAGCATCACTTATCAAATTAATTAAAACATTTAAACAAATAATGATTATGTCGACACTTGTATATACTTCGACAGTCACTATTTAGAATACTAACTCAGCTTCACGCTGTATACCGCACATGGCAGGGTAGGCAGAGGGAACTTGGGAACCTAGTGTTAAGACATTCCGTTCCATTTCCGTTTCCGTTCCGTTGTTTTAATCGAAATATAATCTGAGAGTAAACAGTCCTTTCTTATTGGCTAGCATATATATTCTTTCCTACAAAACAAGCAATGCAAACAAGAAAATAACATTTAATAGAAATTAAAACAGGAATAAGATATACACTCTCTTTGAATAGCAAAGTAAATAAAGTAATTATAAAATTAAACAAAGTTCTTCTTTTAAAAAATCTCTTAATCACCGCAAAACCTTTTGTAAGGAAAAAATTTAATGTATTCTTTTCAACTCAGTAAGCGCTCCAGTTTTTTTAAAAGGGGAGAATTGAGCTGGTTGGAAAACAAAGAATCAGATAAATTGAATTTAATTAAACGGAAGTACTAAGATGTCGCTTCAGCAACTAATAGCTGTGCTCCCTCGGGCGACACGTTACAATAAGAACGCAACTACTGTAACTTGAACTAAGTAGTATACAAATACTTGAACAAAGTTATTATTATTGCCAAGTGCTTCTGTTAGTGTTACTAGTCTCGTTTTAATATTGTAGAAAAACAATGGTAATAATATCGATGATATTTTTAATTCTTTTTTTAAATGAAAATATTTGTAACTCAATATTAACAGATATTTTCAATAAACATATTATACTCAGTACGTACGCTTAAATTACACCAGCGAATTCGAAATTTCCAAATTACTATCTCAATGCACAATCACTAGACATTCAAATCCATTAATTAAACCTGCCAAAACCCACCGCAGTAATGATATCGTTATCTCTAGATACTATCTTGTTGTTCAATAACATTAAAAGCTTTCAGCTATTACTAGTATTTCAAATATTATTATTTTAATATCAAGTTATACATCGTGTTTTTACGTATGAATATTTTAGTTTAATAAAAAAAAAACCTTCTGAATCTATTTTTTTGAAACTATTTGGTATTTACATATTCATCAAGTTGAGATATCTGTCTGTGATTTCAACTAACAATGTTTTTCAAGTGAAAATAATTATTTACATGATACTATAAACCTAAAGAAACGGTTTTAAAACTTATAATTTTCTGTCTTTTTTGTTTTTCCAGTTAGTCCAGCCTTATCCCTGAATAAATCCGCAGGATCAGGATTCATGCAGAAACTTGCGCCCTTAACGCTCAGATAGATATGAAATAGCTTAACATTTTCCCTATTTTTGCGAGCAAAAGCAAATAAAATTCCAAAAATTTTAAATTACAATTTTTTGTGTATCTAAAATAACGAACCAATTTTCCCTCGATACACTTAAATAATATTAAGTAATAAATAATCGTATAGTTCAGTCGTGCGATGCCGAGAGCGAACGAAGTAATATTTTTCAAATCCACTTATAAGTACTCGTAAGTAAGTAAATCTTATTACTTAACTGGAATTGATATAAAACCATTTTGATGCAATCAAACAGCTATAAAACGTATTTATATATTTATATTAAAAATATCTTATCATCAACTTTTGATTCGCTTATTATTTTTGTATAAGAATTATCTAAGAATTATCGACTTTTGGAATCTCGAGACAAAGTTAATTCAATACTTAATATATAAAAAAAAATTACAATTTTCTCAAGGTCATAACGATATAATATTTTTCTCTTAAAGCTTTATCCCATAGTGATAGCGCAGAAATATTGTAACTTTATTTTAAAAGTAAAATTACTAATTCCCTCGAGTTAGGATCAAACATTTACGGTCGAACGCTTTCTTAACGCTTACAAAGCATTTACAATAGACAAAAACATAAAAGAAACGATGAAATTCTTGTGAAAATTTAATTCGTTAAAGAACAGGCCCTGACTGTCATTTTTTTTTTCTTTTTTCGCGTGAATCGCCTCAGAAAAATCATATAAGTTGACTCACTTCGAGAAGGCATACGTCACAATATGATATTGATAAAAAAAGGTTACAAAAAAATTCAGATGTCTTATTGTCCATATGAATTCCAATTAGTATTTAAAGCTGAATTTTATTTCCTGCCTGCCATTCTGTGTATCTCTTCATTGTGGAGTCATCTAGTTCTGCTGGTTCTGCATATCCTAAAAAACGATCACCTCTGCTGTCCAGAGGTGATCGTTTTTTTATCTTTCTTTCCTTCTTCCTCATAATATACAGAAGCGGAATGTAGTTATTAGACTTTCAAAGCGCTTCTGCATAACAATATTGGTAACAGCACTACATTTTGTACTGGCTAAATTTGCAGCTACGCTAACGTGTCGCTGTCTCATCAATCCAGTTAAGGCACCGTTGATTCTGTTATCGATAGCAATTTATTGACTTCTTCTTGTTCTAGTTAT
Organism: Eueides isabella; assembly: GCA_019049475.1. NCBI lineage: Eukaryota > Metazoa > Arthropoda > Insecta > Lepidoptera > Nymphalidae > Eueides > Eueides isabella. The sequence continues at coordinate 5,624,557 of CM032384.1, read as the reverse complement.
TATCTTCCCGATATCTTTACGCTGTTCTCGCAATTAGTCCTATTCATTCGTCTTTACTGCTTTTAAATATCAAAAAAATTGTCTTACCCGCATTCAGGCTTAGATCATTAATTTCACATCCTTCTATTGGAAAGATGATTAATCTGTGTGGAATGGTAGCAACTCGTATTCCGGTGATGCAATACGCACTACATCATCTGCATACAACAGCTCACATTTAGGTCACCTATTTTTACTACTAAGTACCTGTTTTATTTTCATCTATTTATATTTTTATAATTACGTTTCTTTATACAAATGTATATTTTTTAATTTACTAGGTTTAAATAAATAAATGCTAAAAAATATAAAACACATTTATCAAATAGAATGTTTTCTTGCTGTATAAATCACATCGTAGGAGTTTGAATAAAAACTAATGTAGGCTATTCCAAAAGTGAATTGAAATTTCAACGTTTTCTGAAAGTCGGTGCACTCAGTGATATTTTCACTTAGGTTAAAATGATATGAAATTCATTTCAATTTTATTTTTACAAAAAATGTTATAGCAGCATTAAAGCAAAAAAAATATAGATTAATGATTTGGGCAAGTGACAGATCTGGTCAAATAAGTAAGGCACATCCTTACTAACTATACATATACATATATACAAATGTATGTATATGTACATAGAAAATACTTACTTACTTAGCTTCACACTATATTCCTAGCGGGGTAGGCAGAATACGGAGCGCCAAACGCTACTGTCTAGGCATACCCCGCTAGGGATATAGCGTGTTACCGGTAGCTATACGCTTTTCTATTTCCATTTCATATCTTCTGTCTCTACTAAACATACTTTCCAGATAATTTTTGTAAATGATAATGTCTTAATTTCTTTTGTATAACAAAATATATATAATGAACAAAATATCAAACATTTTATGTGGACTCTTTTGAAACTCACCATGCTCATATAATGAGTTATATGTATTAATAAAAAAAATTCCTCTTCCTGTCTAGAATCTTTAAAGACCTTTTTCGCCTACAGATATCTAAATTATTTTCTCAGTAAAGACATTAAATTTGCTATAATCAATTATACTGTACTTATAAATTAGCCTTCTTCTAAAAGTTTGCTTTGAACATAATTTCGCAAAGTTGCGGAATTTGAGATCGGCGAATAAATCTCCCGGCGGCATTTCAAGACTAATTTAAGTTTCCATTTACAGGGTACGTTTTATGTTTCAAAGGATTTGTTCGACAATATCTTTGAAGGAGCCCACAACAAGGCGCCAAGGTCTGAGTAGAGTGGCTATTGTTTTGTTTTACTATGACGGAGTAAGGAGAAAGTGGAATTCATTTTACGCTAGCTATTGTTTGAAATCAAATATCTCACTTGTTAATACTTCAATACAAAGCCAAGATCCATATTTGCCAAGATAGGGTGTTACATTTTTTAAAACTAGACATAACTACATCTTTTTATATTAGCCCCAGCAACGTTAAGAGTTTGACTAGGACGCTTATTTTTATACCACAATAAATATATTTTTTCCGAGCAAGTAGTGTGTGTTACTACGATTTTTGTTATATTCATTTTACTAATCTCACTGTCAAATTAGCTATTTCTAGGTGTCAACATAGTAATGTTAATATTATAAACCTCTTCAAGTTGAAAGGCAAAAGCATGTTATATTAGGACATTTATTCTTTTATGTTTCATTAATCACGGCATACCTGCCTATTTAGCTTAAAATATTAAGTAGCAATTCTTTATAAATCAGTTTTTTATAGAACTTCCCTTTTACCAGTCGGTTAAAATCCCAAAATCACTGAGAACCAAATACTTAATGCATTACCTTTGTGTACCAGATACTTACGAGTACATATACAACAAATAAAAACCACATCAAAATTGATTCAGCCAAACATACAAACGTACAATAATAAGATAGTTGATGAGAAGAAATAATACATACGTTAAATACGTCAAACGTTAAATTGATGGATCACAAAAAATTAAATAATATTAGACTTGTATATATATATATATATATATATATATATATATATATATATATATATATATATATATATATATATATATATATATATATATACATATATATATATACATATATATATATATATATATATATATATATATATATATATATATATATATATATATATATATATGTATTTATATATATATATATATATATATATATATATATATATTGTTAGAAATCAGAAGTAGATGTATTTAAAAAACTATTATTTATCTCTTAAAAAGTAATTTTAACAATAAATTAACTAAATAGAAGGAACAACATCTTATTAATTAAACGACATAACTAAATTACACGACCGGTGTGCACAATACGAACGCTACAAGCTAAGTGGCGTGATGCTTTATAAAGAGAGATGCCTGTAATAATGAGGGTAGTAGCTGATTGCTTAAACAAGTATTAGTGGGGGTAGTAGCCGATTGCTTATACGGCCTCTCCTGACATAGTGTCGTCCTCGACACGAGCCTCTTCAGCGGCCGGCACTTGGTCCAGCGCCATCTTCTTCGACGTCTTCGTCCAACAAGGTCAGCGAAAGACCGACCTTAAGCTGGGTTACCAGATCGCTGTGACCAGCGACGCAAACAACTTCGGTGTCTGGGTTTTCATTCAAAGAAAACATCGGGAGACATGTCCTCGAAGGTGATGTTCTCTCCAGTGACATGTGTTTGTTATTATGCTCACCTGTAAATCAGTTACGGTTATTGAAACTTAGTTTAGCCTAAGAGGCACATTCAACCTTACAGACATCATCATTCAATCAATTCAAACTTCATCTATCATACACTCATGGAAATCGTGCATTCTATCACCCTTTAAATAATAACAGAGACGTCTCTTAAAATAAAAAGCTTAGCCTAAGCGCTTTCCTTCACGGTAGTAGACTCCTTGCAAGCCGGATCTCTTGCCCGCCACCTGTGGTGCTAAAACTAGAACGCCAAGGCAATATACCTGAAGTTCTACGAACGCCAAGACAGTATGTCTGTAGTTCAACGAACGCCAAGACAATACGTCTGAAGTTCGAAAATAGACGCCAAAGCCTTGAGCCTGAAGTCTCATCACTGAACGCCAAGGCCAAGTAGGCCTGTAGTTCTTACATAAAAAAAACTCGTACGTACCCTCAAAGAAGGCTGCACATGACTCGGGACACCATTCACCACGCCAAGGCACCATATATTGTGCCGCTGCTTGAGTTGTTTTCCCGTAGCTGCCGCTGAGTAATTTGAGCTCATAACGTCCATTCGGTAGAGCATTCACAACTCGGTAAGGGCTACGTATTCCTGGGTCGCATTTTTCAGTGGACTGTGAGTACTTAATGTCAAAGAACACTTCGTCAAGTTCGTACTTGCAAGGCTAGCGTTGCAATCGGTGAATTTACGAGAGCTTCGACTATATGTGGGCTCGGCCGTACCTGACCCTGACTTCCACTTGCCCAAGATATTCAACCTCTATGGTACAAGCACTTACGTACATTTATAGAGAACCCAGCCGTAGTAAGCGTTTGCAGGACGTCTCTTATAAGGGAGATACCCTCAAAGACGGTGAAGCTCATGATGAGCACGTCATCAACGTAAACCAGAACCTAACCTGCTTTTATAAAGCGTTGAAGAGTTTTCGGTCCGAACCATCCTTTTTCTTAACGAGTATGACCGGACTCGCGTACTCTGAGTTTGAATCCCTGATAATTCCTTTTTCTAAAAGATCGTCAATAATTTTGCGAACCCGGAGCTTTTCATCGTAGGAAAGCTTATAGGGTCGGTAAACCACCGGGGTTGTATCTGATAATTGAATATTCATTTCACCGGTGTTAACAGTGGTAGTAGCTGTACCGGTAATAAAAAACTCAGAGAACTCGTTCATTGTTTTAAGCAACGATTCATAACTATCTCCCTTAAGGGGCGTGTTTACCTCAAGACAGTGCGTCGCGTTAATATGAATCGGGGAATCAGTGGACCTAGTCAAATATTGATTATCCTTAGTGCGAACATACACGATACCGTCGCGATTCAGTAAGTCCGTTCCTACAACACTAAACTCGAGTACTCAATACTAACTCGACTCGATAATTTGACTAAACTCGAGAGTAAAGGTCACGTAAGCTTTGACTAATATTTCTTTGTCGCTTATACCCTTTAAAACACAATGGGAAGACTTTAGTTAGCAGGCAAGGTAACTCAGAATATCCGATGAAATGAGCGACACGTTAAAAGCACCACTATCAATAACAGCGTCCATAGGAATGCCATCCACCACAACAGCAACAACATTTGCACCTGCGCTACTAGAATTATTCTCTGTACAAAGGTTAATATTTCTCTCGTTTCGCGGTTGAGAACGATTTTTTGCAAAACAATTTTCTTCCCCGTGACCTGGCTTTTTGCAAAAAGCACAAGTAATACTGTTCGTGTAGCTAGAGGAAGGTATTTTATTATTTACTTTCGGGTTTGAGCGACAATAACGAGTGATATGTCCTTTACGACCACACGAGAAACACTTTTGTTCGTTGCGATTCGGTTGATTAAAATTTTTATTTAATAGGTAATGAAATGTGGGTACCAGTTTTTACACGACTCGGTTTGGTATAGATTGATAAAAACGAAACTATTGTTTCTGGATTCAAAACGGCGTTAGCCGCGGTAGCTCCTATTTGAGGGTTATCAATACCACGGATCACTATTAAAGTTATTACGCTCGTCACTTAAACCATTAACTATTCGTAAACGTAAAAGGGTGCGTCGTGCATATTCCGCATATGTAACGTACCTATCGGATGTGGTATTCATGGTTTCAAAAAGTATGTTGGCGTAATCTAACTTGCGCGGACGCAGTGATTTGAATTCGCGTTTGAAATTTGTCCATGTGCGATCTGTCGTAACCCACTCGTTTAGCCAAATTTGTGCGTCACCCTTGAGACACGAACAATAGGCGATAAGCACTCAGAATCAGTTGAACCATTAGTCACTTGAGCGCGATCAACCTCTTCGCACCATGAGTCTATATTATGAATAGAAGGATCAAAGTTTGATACGAAATAATTGTGTGACCTAATTAATTGCAATGATTTAATAGCTACCAGGGCCCTAGTTGAGCCGGGCATATCAATATCTAAATAAATTGTTTGTGCTGTAAATGCCTGAGTATTCGATAAATGTTTTGTAGTTCGTGTGTCATGGGTACTCACCCGAGCTTCCGGCGTGCAGCATCTAGACACGTTTGATTGTGATGTGTTCAACTCGCCTTCAGTTGTATTACACGTGGAACTGGGATTACAACGCGCTGTTGTTTTTTTTTTCTATCGGTGTTAAACGGTTCATAATCGAATTCAGTGTATTCTGAATAGACACATTCGTGGTATTTTGCATACGCGGAGACCAAGACCTATTATGGTGGTAACGATGGCATACACGATTACGACGCGACGTATTACGAGATCAGGCATGACTTATACTTCGTACTCTGCTACGGGAACGGCGGTTATGGTTTGACACATTAGAATAGCTACGCGAGCGATATCGCGATCCACCACTCGTACGACTGCGAGAACGATGTCGCGACCTACGCTCGTTATGGCTAGATCTGCCAGCCAGGTCAAAATAAACACGAAAACTAAAAAAAAAATGTTAACGAGACTTTGTTCCTCCTTTTTGTGGGCGAAAAGTAATTTATCCCACTTCTGATGTTAGAAATCAGAAGTAGATGTATTTAAAAAACTATTATTTATCTCTTAAAAAGTAATTTTAACAATAAATTAACTAAATAGAAGGAACAACATCTTATTAATTAAACGACATAACTAAATTACACGACCGGTGTGCACAATACGAACGCTACAAGCTAAGTGGCGTGATGCTTTATAAAGAGAGATGCCTGTAATAATGAGGGTAGTAGCTGATTGCTTAAACAAGTATTAGTGGGGGTAGTAGCCGATTGCTTATAATATATATATATATATATATATATATATATATATATATATATATATATATATATATATATATATATATATATATATATATATATATATATATATATATATATATATATATATATATATATATATATATATATATATATATATATATATATATATATATATATATATATATATAAATAATGTCAAACACATTACACACTTTTTTATGAAAAATTACAAAGGAATAATTATTTTATGTCACATAAAATAATTGGCTTAGCGAATTGTTTACGTTTTGTAATTAAACATCTACAAATTTTGTATATATTTCAAAATATACATTTATTTCTGTATTGAATATTCTAGAATAAAAACATTTTTTTATAAAGCATAATTTTCGTTTTGAAATAATATTTTTATGAATGCTTTGCATATCAATTGGGAGTACGCTAGATTAGAGATGGTAATCTGTGAATCGCGTAGTCTGTACTGACTTGTAATTACTGAGGACCCCGACTCATTTACGGTTAGGCTAATTGCTTTCGCTTAGCTAAGATTATATGTCTCTGCTGGCACAAAATATACTACATAATGTTTATTTTATACAGATTAATTAACTTTTGTATAAAATATCCTTTTAAATGACTAGGTCTCTTTAGTTTTACTAGAATTTAACACATTAGATACTAGATTTTTTTTTGGGGAATGGCAGTTTCTTAATGGGAACGGAGTGTCAGTGTCAACATTATATTCACATATATCATATACGGGATACAGCATGAAGCTATATTTTCTTTTTTTTAGCATCACACTGATCCCACATAAAGCTGTGTACACAGAAATTACCTAATATTGAGACATTTCGAATCCCATTTTCCTCCGAAGTCTGGTATTGTTAGGCATTGTGTGGTGAGTGGCGGAACTCAGCGCCACGCTTTACCTCAGTAGCAGAGTAAGGAAAAGGAAAATTTTATATATTTAATTTCCTCGAACCCACACATTTCGCCTTTACAGTGCAGGTCTCGGTTGTAACCCTGCGTCACGAAAGGCCTCAAATATCTTATTATTTGCGTGTGATTGAACCATCTGATTCACAAAAGTGAGTTGGTCTTAATGTCATTAGTTTTTTCTATTGAAAATCATTATCCTAAAGCTAAGAACTCATATAATTACGTTATATTCCCGTGTCTACGGGCTTATAGATTTAAGCTTAGAGCTTAAACTTAGTGCCTCTTAGTATTTGCCATTAAGGATTACAGACATCGTTCAGCTTACGAAAATTGCAACAAAATTAAGAACAAAATATTCTTTTGTAAATGACAAATTTCTTTCTTTCAATATATTAATCTTAGCGAAAATATTCTCTATTCTATAATACTACACATAAGTAATATAATTATTTTTACCGTATTGTTGATGTTATATAAAGATAATGGATATTACGTTTAGAAAAGTGTTTATATAAATCCTAGATTGTAAAAGTTTTAATAAAAATACGTGAGATTATTTTGTATATAAAAAGTACTAAGCTTAATTAAAGAGTAATATCAAAAAAATCAACCAAATCGCATTTGTATTTTAATACTTACATATATCTTTTACACGCGACACACACAATAAACGCGATACGTTGTGGGCTGGCTGGACTCGAGGAAATGAAATATTTAATATTTTTATTTCTTCGCTCTGGTTACAAGGCAAAGCGCGATGTGAGGTTCTACCACTCAACACGCAAAGCCTGAAATTGGCGGTGGGAAGTGGGATTGTCTGCTATATGTGTGATACAGCATGAGACACACAACACAATATTTTTTATTTGCTCTGACAGACATTCGAAAAATATATGTTATTTCATTTTGTTACCCTAAAAAACAAGCCAACAATCGTTTTAATATGTATATATTCATTATGCATTTATTTACGAACATAATTTCGACATAGGTACATTATATTTATATTATCTTATCGCAAAACACATTTATTTGTGACAGCGCTATCAGCCTGGGTCGGAGACATCAACGGTAATGAAGGTCTCGGCCTTCGATTACACCTAACAAGGGTATATGACTATTATTTGTGGCGTACTACATAATGGTAACAATATTGCTGTGATGTATAAAAACTTGTTATTAGAGTAATTATTTACACTTCAATATAAATTACCTTGTAATGTAATACTGATAAATAATATAACAGAATGTCAAACTTTATCTAAAGTATGAAAAAATATATATAATTACTAATATATGGGCCTGTCGTGGCGCAGGAGCCCAAGCGTGTGACTGTAAATACGACAGGTTGTGGGTTCGAGCTCATCTCGAGTAAGTGAACACTTTAATATTTCCATTTCTTAGCTGCAAACTTGCTAGCTAGGAGCTGCATAACTTGCTAGCTAGTAGCAAGATAAAAGCGCAGCGTTGAGTTCCTCCACTCAACACGCAATGCTTCAAATTAAGTAGAAGTTTCCCAACCTCCATTCAACTCGTTATAACACTGCCATTTCCGGGATGCAGCATAAAGCTGGGGGAGGGAGAAATTAAAATATAGTCAAGATAATATGGAATATGCCTTATGACAGCCAGTTTATACCATGATGCAACATTTTGATGATATGAAAATCGTGTGGGCACGCATGGGCTCCTGCGCCACGACAGGCCCCTATATTAGTAATTAAATATATATTTTATGGAAAAACAAACGAGCTTACGGATCACCTGATGGTGAGTGATCACCGTCGGGGGAGCCACAGATGCATTGTCGGCCTTTGAGGTAGAGATAGACGCGCGTCTTGAAGGTACCCATGTCGTATCTACCTGGAAATACTGTCGCGAGTAGGCTGTTCTAGAGATGTGTGGCGCGTGGGAGAAAATTCCTTCAAAACCGCACAGTAGCGGAGTACCACGTGTCCAAATGATGTGGATGGTACATTCGTTTGTGACGTACTGTGCGGTTAAGAAAGGTACCAATTCAAACAGTTATCCAGAACATTCTCGTCATAAATGCGATAGAGAATACAGGGAAGATTCGTCTCTACGTAAATCCAAAGTGTTGTTACTCTACAATGGTGATAATTTTCTAAATAATACAAAATACTTTTTTAAACTTGACGCTGTATCTGTCAATAGATCTTATCTAGATCTTAATGTTAAAACAATTCGTTTTCTACATTCCGATCGAGTTCGAAACAATATGTGTAGAAGATCATAAAGTATAAAAGCATTTTTCTTATAAATTTACATCTTGATTTTCTATTATTATAATAAGAAAAATTTAAACATGGAATTTGTAGAGATATTACCTATTTTTCACAACAATTCCCAAACTGCTTCCCCAAATGCTCTCGTTACAGCCAACAATACCGTTATACCGAATATAATGATAGGTTATTACCCTAATGACCCGATTATCGCATTGCTTCCGTTTCCCTTACCTCTCCTAAGATATTTGTTATAATTGCAAACATTACTTTTATGGCACCATTTTTATTCTGTGGTAAATCCTACTATTTAAAAAAAAAGAATTAAAATATTTATACAAAGATTTTAAACAAATGCATTACCGTTGTTTTTTTTTTTTTTTTTCTACTAGAATCGTTGTAAAAAAAAAACATTGTTATTTTATCTTGATCAAGAGATACAGCAAAAGGAAGAACGTCGCTGGCTGTTTGTTTGGTTTAGAAAACTTTATGCTATGTAACTTTTCTATTTAAATATATAGAACTTACTTTATACCTATTTTTATAGACTTACCAGTAACAAGATTTGCGTGATGAAACTGGCAGACGGCATCAGCCTCGTACCAGGAGATACGATCTCTGAAGTAGCGATAGAATACCGGAAAGCCTTCCTCTGGTAGTACCCATGTGTTACTGATGTTTACCTTTTAATATAAAAAAAAAAAAACTTTTAATTACAAGTCATATTATCAGTAAAATTAACATCATTTTTATCTTATTTATCTATTTATTAAAAAAAACTTGTTTTATTTGTAGAATTATAAATAAATTTCCAAAATTTATTATTGTTTCTGATCCTCAGAAACAATCCAATCATTATTTTTACTATGAAAATGTAATTGGTACCTGCTGAAATACTAACTTGAGTTATGTAAAAGTATAAATCGTAATTAACGTATAATATACAAAACGGTAAAGAAAAACGAACAATTATAGAAGTAAATGCAATAGTAACTCTATTAGAATGAACGTGAGAATGCACTAGCGCTACTAATTAACTACACTCGGTACCTAAGTTTAATAAAAGTTTGAATTGGCCTGCAGAATCCGTGAGCTCTTTTATCAAAATGGCGCCGTTCGTAATTTCCTGTTCGCTATCATCTGTTTCATCTACTCCTTTCCGATTGGTATTAATAGCATATGATTCCATTAAAATCTCTAGTCCTTTATCAACTTCGATAGAAGTTAAATGATAAAAGTCGAGTTATTTTAAGCGTTTTGCTGAAAACGTCCATACATGTGAATGGCATATCAATATGAAAGTAAGCTTGAAAACTATTTTAAATGTCACATTTTTCGTATATATTCGTACACTGTCGTGTATTTAGTATATTATGTGAAAAAAATAATAACTGTCAGCAATAAATGTCAATAACGCATTCACCAAATAGGGCTCAAACTTCACTCAAACCGCTGGGCTTACAATAAGACGCTTATCCACTTAGCCATGATGGTTTCATTGCTTATATAAAATATTTATATTGCATAAACTATAAGAGAATTACAAATATATACACAAATAGATGAATAAAGGTTGAACCTTCCAGAAATATATATTCCAATTTTCATAAAAGTGGCCTAAGTTGTACAAAAAGTTCAAAAAGGGGCCTTAATTGTGTCTGTTTAGTCAGTCACACAACGCTAGCTTATAAAGCCAATAACTCCCAATATATGCAAAAGTTAATCGATATTCAACTGTTTCTTAACGAACAGTTTGCATAGTTGAGACAAGCTCCGCCGATAACATAATTAACTAGCTATTCTCTCGAGTCGTTATTTGACTTGGTGATTCAAATAATCTCCATTGTTTCAGTTTTCAAGTATTGATTTATTAAAATTACTTATAGATTTTTTCAATAATATTTTCAGTATTTATAGATATTAATATTTTAATATAAGTTCTTAAACATATTTTTCTACTTGCAATAGGAAAATAGATTAGTCAAGTCTAGACTTGACTACTGACTTACCTAACGATGAAGTCGCTAGTGCCCTTATTAATCTCCATCAACTTACATACATACATGACAGCTTTTTATATTTTTGAATAACAGACTACCCAGACATATTATAATTTATCTATGTTTAGTTTATTTTTGCTTACAACAAAAAATATTTATTTTGTCAATTCACGATTCGAATTCATATCAAAAATATATTTTATACAGATAAAATTTTGAAAAACTACCACTGGCTTAGAAGAGAAGACTGTTGCTCTTTTTAATATTACGGTTACAAATTTATTATTTCATACGATAATACAACGACAGCTATCCTGCATGAAATTCAAACTATCTTATTAAAATCATTTTTATCTTTCAAATCGTGGCACAGGCTTGTCAAGGCGCAGGGGCACAGTCGTGTGATTGAAGACGGGACAGGTTATGGGTTCCACTCGAGGAAATGAAATATTTAATATTTTTATTTCCTCACTCTGGCAAACAAGACAAGATGTGTTGAGTTATGCAACTTAGCACTCAATGCTTTAAGAATTCGGCGGAAAGTAAGAAACGAAAGTGTTGTGATAGTAATGGAATGTCTGAGCCTAGAAGAACCTAGTGTTCCTAACATTGTTGATTGCATCATGTTGAGAGTTTCACCTTTAATTGCAAGATAAAAATTTTGTAAATACTAAACATTTTGTAATACTTAACATATCTGGAAAAACTATGTTTTTAAAACCATTATTACACAGCTCGTGATATACTTTTATCTCATCTTGATTTCTATCCCCCCATACAAAAACATTATTTTTAATATAATTACATATAAATTTACCTGCACTTGTATTCAAGTTACATTTAATTTCCAGCGGATAATGATCAGACCAGTATACATCATAGTGTATCTTAGTGTCCACAACCGTCTTCCACCCCGCCTCTGATACCACACAGTGATCCAACCAACGTTTAGTATAATGAATGTCACTTACATACGTATGGGAGTTCGAATTGAGTCCTAATATTTCAATATCTGCGCACTTCTTTTAAAAGCGTATAAATTTTTAACGTAGCAACATTTGAACCTGCGCCTCTTGGAAACCGTCCAAGCGCTCTGACCAACTAAGCCATAAGTTCTTATCAAGTTACGTCGAAATTCTTATTCGCTTGTTAAAACTTATTTGTGTTGTTAGCATCTCTGTGGGACAATTTTTTTACGAATTTTATTAGTGTCTTTTGGGTTAAGGAGGTATTGATCTATATTATTAATTGCAATTATATTTCAATGAAAGCGTTATGGACTTTAGTATTATTGTTCAATCATAAGCATATTTTAGTATTGCTCAGTAAGTTTATAAGAGTTTAAATGAGTTTAAAATTTTGTTTGTTTAACTATATAGTAAATATGTAATTTCCACCTAAAATGACCTGACGCTGATCTTTTCAAACAGGAGAATTTACTCTATAAAATGGCTATTATTTGTTCCCAAAAGGGATTTAAATCGCTTGTCTTCATATTCAGTTAGAAACGTTTGATTTACTCAATTTTTAATTTTTCATCGTAGTAAATAATAGAATTATCGGCAATATAACGGTAATATAACAAGACAAATCTTAAATATAGGGGGTTATAATACGGTTTCTTGTGTTTTATTAAAGTAATAAATATAATACTAAACTTAAATTTAAAAAGCGTATAAAATTTTTGAACGAAGCAGGATTTGAACCTGCGCCTCTGGAAAACCGTTCCAGCGCTCTGATCAACTAAGCCATTCGTTCTCACCAAGCTCCGTCGAAATTCTTATACGCTTGTTACAACTTGTGTGTGTCTTTTAATTGTGTAATCTTATTTATTCTTTTCCCATGTACGTGTAACTTGTTTTTTCACATAAAAAATAATATTTTAAAAAGTCAGTTTACACCAATTATTCTCAAATTATTATTTTTAAAAGACAATTCGATAATCAAATACCAATAAACTGCTTTTTGAGACTTTGCCTCTTGATAGGTGGAAGTCAACGCCACAATTTGTTTGAGTGTAGTGAGGGAACAAGAATATTTCATTACTTCTAGTAGGGAACGACGAATCCTTGCGGCTTAACGTTGTTCTACTATGCCATCGCGAGGGTCTTTTAATATGACTTGACTATCCCATACCAATATTTTTTGAAACGAATGAAAAGTGAAGGACTATTATAATAAACTAAAGTATATTAATTTAAAATATATCAAACACTTTGATACTCAAATATGTATCGGTAATCCGCCTATTAATCGTGGTAGGGTTAATGTGGCTAGCTGTGATTACTCTAATTATCTAATGGAACATTCGTATGTATATTAAATCGATTGTAAATGTGAATATTGTATTTTCTTTGTATTTTAGTTTATTATAAAATCATCGTTCATATTGAGAGCAAAGCAAAGTAAACTCTCAGGTACAAAAATTAATTGATGTGATTATAACTATAATTTAATAGATATGTAAATTGTAAAAGCTTTCCTTTTTTAAAATTTACTAAACCAGAAAAGTTTCAGTCACAATCTTAGTTAATTAGCTTCGAGAGGAAACTTAATTAGGCACATGTGGAATATTCGGATGTCGGAATTAACCTCCGAGCGGAAATTCCCTGCGGAGCTTAGAATGCTTCGTTACAGATACAAGACAGGCGCATGCCTGTAGCGTTAAATGAACGTTTTGAATTTATAATTTTCGTATATATTAATCTTGATATAGTGAAGTAGTTATACATTGTAATAAGGTTTATTTTCCTTTAATTATTCATCTTCCGTGATTTGTAAACGACAAAAGATGTAGTGACGAAGCTTGTTTCGTTTTCCATCGTTTCGTTACTATCCTAATCCATAAAATCCGTGTTGCGTGACGCATCTAATACCGTACTTTGTCCTAATGAAATAGTAGCAACATTTATTCTCAATTTTTTCTCATATAGAAATAGTGTTTAGTGGGATAGTATTGATCTATCTTGTACAATTTTATTCAACGAAATATTTACAATAAAGTAGTGTTTTGCTTGGGGCTCCATTCGTTTGGACTACGACAATATGCAATGCAAGTTATATACAAATAAACCTCGATACTCTTTATACGTTACATCCGTGGGAAGTAACTTTGTTTTATATTTTTGTTTTTAAAATAAATATAGTTATATAACCTAGAGTGCGACCCTACTATGAATCTTTGTTTAAGGTTTCCCACTGAGTAAAATGATATTAAGAGCCGATCTTAAAATATGAAAGAATTATTAAAGTTCAATGACTGTCTGCGTGTCTGGGGAATAAATTGTTTATATCATTCATACTCTTAGTTTATCTTGCTCCGGAAAAATACTATATTGGCATGAGCACTAAATATAAATCTCTAGATTAGATTCAATGTATTATCACATGGCTATCAGTCAAGGGACATCAATGAACTATACGAACAGAAACTAACTAAAAAATACCTACATTTATTATAGTTTAGGTTCCTCACAAAAACCATCATTAATTCATTTATTCGTGATTTCATTTCAAAAGTTTGTTAATAGAATAAGTTATCAAGAATAGAAATATTTTATTTGAGGTTTGTCTCGGCGCCATAAACACGCTGTGCCTCAAATTCAGGAAAAAAAATCTTAACGGGATCGGAATGTCTTAACACTAGATTTCCAAGTTCCTTTGCCTGCTCTGGCATGAGCGGGATACAGCGTGAAGCCAAACAATGAAAGAAATATTTCAAAATATTAATAATTTCGAGTGCTAATAAAGTAAAAAACCATTTAGTTTTCTGCTTAAAATCAAAATTAACACAAAGGATATAAAAAAAATAAAAGTAAATAATTTAAACTCTCACAGAGAAACGGAAATGTTAAATTCTCGTAAGTGATAAATTACATCTACGCGGATCCGACTGTAGACGCCAGAAAGTTATCTCAGTCCGCTAAATGAATAAAGAACAAAATGTAACCACTCAAACAAGGATACTTTGTGGAAATCTACAAAATGACATAAAAAATGTTTTTTTATATATTGATAATTTCAAAATCAAATATTTTTAAAATATACTAAAAACAAAATAGTATATTTATTAAGATGCGTTTTCATTATGTCTTGTACGAGTCTACGAAAGAAAAAGAAAGTAATTCTTACCGCGCGTCCTTGGACTGTGACGAATAGAGTCAAAAGTAGAAAACACCACATTACGTAGCCGTAGCAGTGGCGTAGCACTGACGTAGCTCGTAGCGACTGTAGAGGTCAGCCGCGCTCGCGTGACTGCCGCGCTGAGGCTCGCGTGCCGCGCCGCCGCCACACATTACATAAACAAATAGACAATAACTGGGATAGGGATAGCCCACTTTTGTTCTACGTGTTCTTACTGTATTTGTTGGGGTCAGGGTCAATTTAGGATACACCCAGATCGGATCCTCGATACCATATATTGTGCCTTGGATATTGCAAATACGAATATTGCAATGCTAGAATTTTTTGTATAGAGATGAGATTTCTGATAAGCTATATAAATTGCCACGTTTGCTGTATGTTATTATACGTAAAACATCTATTTAAATAAAGATTTTGGTTGTTATTATTTGAAAAATATACAATTTACCTATAAATATTGATGTTTTAATGGAGATATAGTGTATTCATATATATATATATTTTTATTCATTTTACTTTTTACGTTTTATAAAGTAGACAAATAACTTATTGCATTATTATCTATGAACTTATCTTATGTTGTGAAGATTTAGATAAAAAATATCTAAGTTTAAAATAATAATGTAATTATACAAGTCTTTTTAAACACATAGATGGAAGTTACTTTACTTCCGCACGTAACTGGATAGGCAGAGACCACCTGGGAACCTAGTGTTAAGACATAACGTTCCCCATCTTCCGCCAAAATCTAGAAATATTGCGTGTTAAGTAACGTGGTCTACCTCGTTATCAGAACGAAGTTAATTACTATTAAGTTAATAATTCAATTTACCTCGAGTGGTGATCGAACCTACAACTAGTAGCGGTTACAGTTTCAGGCTTATACCTATAATAAATATTACTTATAAAAAGTTACCAGAAGTTATTTTATCATTAAAAAAGACAGAGAGTAAAATAATATTTCCATACTTTGTTGATATAACAATTAAATATCAATTGTGTATTATATAATTAAATCATATTTTTAAATAAATATAAACATTTTTTATAACCTTTAAATCAAAAATCATATTAACGACCTTACGTGCGATGAAAGTTGCAAGCTACTATACTGTAGTAAACACGACGGAAACAACGTAAGTAGGTAAATGGTGGTAAGACCATATGATAGAATTGTGATGTAGAAAGTTCGCCGCGCCAAGATCTCCAAGATAAAAATTGTTAAGTTAATTTGTGTGAACATTTATTTTGTAGTTTAAGTCCTGTTTTGGCGCAGCGGCACAAGAGTGTGACTGTAACCGACAGGTTCTGGGTTCGATCCCCAGTTGACGAAATGAAATATTTAATATTTCCAATTTAAATATTTAATGTTTCAATTCTTCACTCTGGTAATAAGGCAAAGCGCGGCGTTGAGTTCCGCCACTCAACACACAATGCCTCAAATTCGGCAGAAAGTGGAGAACAGAAGTGGAACGGAGTGTCTTTACTCTAGGTTCCTGGGTTCCCTCTGCCTATCCTGCCTCGTGCGGGATACAGCGTGAAGCTGAGTAAGTGAGTGAATATTGTAGTTACGATTGGGATTATTTTATATCAGATTTAGTAACATGTTTGTTTATGCATAAATTCAACATGCGATTCCAGGTAGTGACACTGGTTATAATTCTAAAAAACACAGGGGGGCGCTTTATTCGTAGCGTTATATACCTATTACAACTAGTTTAAAAGCTGTATAACTCTTACATATACTTTAATATGATGTTACGGCATGTTATTTCTTTTGTGACAAATCCTAACTATAGACTTAGTTAAAAATGAAACAGGCGGACAGTGTGGAAAATGGAGAGTGGTGCTATACTTTCCAAACATCGTACTCTCAACTTGCCGAAACTCAACGCTACATCGTATCTTATCAGCTCTGGACATATTAAATAATATGTAAATTTTCATTAAATGATAAAAACAACTTTATAGTAGTAGTGGATCCGCTTGGTTTTCCCCGCTTGAACTACATGAATATTTGTTGAATGTACCAAAATGCAAAACAAGAGAAGCTACAGACAATAAGGTTATTAATTTAAAGGTTTTGAAGTTGTTAATTTAAAAAAAAATAAACAAACGATGATATGTGCATTTTTTTTTTTTTTTTTTTCTTAAAGTAAATTAAAGTATCCAGTCTTTTCTTTTACCTAAGAATATGTGTATAAAATTTCATGATAATCGGTAAAGTAGTTTTGGCGTGAAAGCGTAACAAAGAAATTTACATTTATTATATTAGCATGATGATTCTCTACGGTCTGCCATCCGATCATTGTTTCATTTAAATAACCAATCAGTTAATTTAGAGTTGGTTAATAACTACAATAATACGATACAATCAAGCAGGGCCGCAGCTAGGTGTTTGAGCGCCCGCGTGCAATACCGATTGTGCCGCCCCGTAACTACATATGCTGAGAGAAAAACATCTTAACTAAATATAAAACATTAATTTTGATTAAAACATATTTTTGCTTACTGAAATGTAAAACCATTTTATTATCATCAATAAATCTGGTATTGTCATTTTGGCGGCCAGCGGGTAGCGGTTAAGTGACCCATCAAACTGGCCATAAGAAATTATAAATAACCAAACTTCTTAAAAAACACCGTGAGCAGGTGCTCGGGAAACACTTACTATCCTCCCATCTTTTTTATATAAAATTATGGATAATAAGACAAATGGATTCTCATACGATCCGGCCAAACCCTAGCGCCATGAGGTATCCGGGCGTTGTGGTGTGAAATTTGCTACTGAAGATTGCAGAAGTGAGTAACCTGGCTCCTGTACGAGAGACTGCTACTGCAAAACGATTTATTCAACTGGCATTCCACCTTAACCTGTTTACAAAATCGAGAAGCTCGTCGCTGGGGAGCATACCTCAGGCAGCGACAATATATACAATGCTGCAGAATAAACATCCTGAAGTCCGAACAACCAGACCAACCGACTAAGAGTCTCTGTAGATAGAAGCGAAAAAGGTAGAAACTCGCTTTCTCCATAAAAATCACAATAAGTATTAGATTTAGCGGGTTACCCCTTGATCCCAAATATGCTACGGAAAAGCCAAGAGAAAAACGGCCTAGTAAGCTACCACCCATTATATTATACTTAATTGAAGACTTTTGAAATACTACTACTATATTTAATTGAAGACTTAGAATTTTGGAATTATTACAGAACACCGACACATAATGCTCAACAGAAACAAATTAAGAATAACTTGTGTGTACACAGCGCTATGCAAAAACGTCATAACACTAGTTCAAAATAAAGTACTTAAAGGACATATTGTTAACTTAAAAGATCCACGCTGCTAGAGGATTGTTAAGATAATCTACACTATACAACTGCACATAGTGCAACCGTTGAAGCAATCGAAAAGACTGGAATCAAAGTCTTTGGTAAAATTATCAACTTTAAAATTTGAATCTGTACCTCAACTTAATTGTTGACATCGAAACCAAAGCTTACAATACAAAAATGAAAGGTATTAAATATATCTACCACCAGTCTGTCTGACAAATGAAGATCCAAGCAAAAAGAAAAACATTACCGCAATTTCAAAGATGACAATACGGCCACTCCAAGAATTACTGTATGAGATCCTATAACGTAGTTGTAAAATGCGGCCAGGGACATAAAACAGACTGCCCAAAGAAAGAAAGTAACACACCAGCACAATGTGTTCTCTACCAAGGAGCACATTCGGCCAAATATAAAGGCTGTGAAGTCTACAAGGAGATCCTAAAAAGTCGCATAGCAAGAATCCCAATACTGAGCGGCAAAATACGAGAAGTGCCAGAACAAAAACTATCCCATTAGTTACACGGTCACATCCTGAAGAATTGCAGGAAGAACAACTATACTATGATATATTGAAAAATAAAAAAAAATAACCCAACAACTACGAACGAAAATACGAAGAACCCTCCCGAGCAGAATATTACCCGTAGCTAACAAAGATATAGTGATACCTAAACATCAGTTTGGTTTCAGGCAACAGCATTCTTCTATAGAACAGGTGTCTTGATAACATTGTGTCTGTGATAAGATTAGATACTCTTTCGAAAGCAAGGAATACTGTTCTGCTCTGCTCTTGGTTATTCAGGCAGCTTTCAGGTTATCTTTACCGCATACTAGCTACTACTTGTTGATGGAGTAATTGCTCACAAACAGATGGCAAACAGATATTGCAATAGGATTTTTGGATCATTATTCAGATTTTCTGTAAAATGCAACGATTATAATAAACAAATCAATACCGTCAATGCCTGATTCACTTCTTGAATTATCTTGAAACTTTAGAGCCGTAAGCTGACGATTCACATTTTTTTTCCACGCTGTAAGAGGGGTAATATTTCTTATGCTGTAAGAGGGATAACTCTTTATTATGAAATGAACTTTGAATATTACGTGACGATGAATCTCTCGGTTTGCCGCCCCCATTGAGGTGCCGCCCGTGTGCAGTGCACGCCTTGCACGCCCGCTTGCGGCGGGCCTGCAATCAAGTACCATCCCAACCTCACTACGGTGCTTAATTTTCTTAATTTTATTTTAGTAATCAAATAATAAATAAATAAGAACAAAACTGTAACAAAAGCATGACAGAAATAAATTTAATAAATTAACATATTTGCTCTCATACGAGGCTCATGAATGTGCCAAATCAAGCTCCGGACCAACAAATAATATTTGTGTTTCGGCCCAAACCCTGTTATTGGGCTTCTCTCTGTAAATAATATTGGTCCCGTAAAATTGGGGCCAGAGAGCATAACTTGCGGATTGAGGTTAACATTTTTAAAGTGAAATGTGTTTTACATATTATGTTTTCAATGGATTATACGAAATGTTTTTATATTACAAAAATATTCACATTGAATGAAATAAATATCCATGTTTTTATGACCTTGTTATTATACTACTTAATAGAGGTGGACTTTTCATCAATTTCTAATAATTTACGAGTATGATTTAAAATATTTAAGCAGCTTTATGCTGTATCCTTTACATAGGAAGCAAGGCTGAGGGAACTGGGTGACCTAGTGTTAAGACACATTCTGAAGCCTGTCGTATCGCAGCGGTACAAGCGTGGGACTGAAACCGACAGGTTGTGGGTTCGATCCCCACTAGAGGAAATGAAGTATTTAATATTTTCAATTTAGATTATTGATGTTTTCATTTCTTCGCTCTAGTACAAGGCAAAATGCGGCATTGAGTTCCGCCACTCAACACGCAATGCCACAAATTCGGTGAAATATGGGGAACGGATATATATTAAAGACTACTTCAGGATTGTCAAGCGGAAGCTAGAGGAAAATAACATGTCTATAGAATATCTTGAACTTTTAGAACACTTCCTTACATCTGGATATCTAGCATTCAATCAAGAATTCTATTTACAAATAGATGGCATTGCTATGGGTTGTGTAAATACACAATTGTCCCTGGTAATAGCTGCTACTATATACATAGAGGACTTCGAGAAGATGGCTCTTAGCACTGCACCATATCTACCTAGGATTGCATAGTAATATATACTCGCTAGGGAGAATAGATATATTCCTAGAATGATCCGGGAGCCTATTGAAATACAAAAACATCCTAATTTCAATAGAGACGACGGTTAAAACTTTCCAACACCTTTAAACTATTAAAAAATGTAGTCTCAAGCATACCATATCAGAGGACCAGATACAGTAAGCTCATTCTGCAAGAATTCAGGGGAATACGCGAGACAATTAAGAAATCGTTGGTGGTAGTTTTATATAATAATTATATCAAATGACAGACAAATGCCACCTCAGTCTACCCGTGACTACGGACTACTGTAAAGTGTTCGAAACGTCGAGTTTCCATAAATGTTTACCACTACAATATACCCGATTAATCCGGTTAAACGTGTTTCATTTATAACTTAAGTTCGCTTGCCCTTTGCCTTGCTTTTATTTGCCCCATAATCAAAAGTAAGTTTTCACATCAATTTCGTATCTTCCGTCTCTGATAAACATAGTTCCCAGATATACTACCTCATTCATTTATTGTAATATCTTATCATTTACACTAATCTTGTTCAGACCCTTCCATTTAAAATATTTTCAATCATAAGTTTACGTTCAGTTTAAAGTCCGTAACAAACGTCCTCCTTCTCACATTGATATGGAACCCCCGGTGGGCGAGTCCAGTTCACTCTAGACCAGCTTTTTTAATTTTTCTTCCATTACCCCACCTACATAAAAATTATATTTTTATAACATAATAAATTAATATATGTATTAAAAGACGTAATCACAAATATACCACCGTCGCTTATTTGTGCAAATTATTTTTCGCAGTCAAATAAGTAAATCAAATAAAGAAAAACAACTAAGATAGTTTATTATAATAATTCATGCGAGTATCACTTGATTTGAAAACAATATAAATAAAATACAAATAATTTTGCATAAGAGACTCTCTATATAATTGTATATGAATGATATCTTTACAAATTTATTCATATGGAATTTTGTTGTTCAACAACAAAATTCCATATGAATAAATTTGTAATTTATATACTACATTTAATATTTTTCATATAAAGCCTTACATTCGCACATCCATCTCGTTAAATTAAAGTATAAAGAATATAAAATTGGCGCATTGCAGGGAGGTAGTAAATTGATTGGTCGAGGTTGAATAACGAACGAATTACTTTATACTGAGTGATGAAAAATAATACATTTTACTGTTTTTGTATCTTGGAATAGGTTAGCATATAGTGTTTCAGTAAATCGAAACAAAAAAATGGAACCTTTGTACTTATAAGATAATTTTGTTATTTTTGTTTATTAATACATTTTTCTGAAGATTGTGTGGGAATATCAATATAAAATTATTATTAAATACCTAACCGTACAGTTCCTTGAGGCACAGAAATATTTAAGCTTCCCAGTCAATGCAATCGTCATTAAAAAAAAATGTATTATTTTCAATGTAGTTTATCGACGAACCAAAAACGTCGGTTTTTTAAGCCGACTTCAATAATTTATTTATTAAAATATAAAATAACCTAACACAGCTTTAATTTAGAACACGACTTATGTAAACCTAATTACTTTTAATATTGATGTTTTTATTATATTATGTGATAATAATAATAGTATTGCATCATGACAATAGGTTTAAAGTCGGTGTCAAACACTAAACAAAATTTAAGTTAACGATAAATGGCAAACACAATAACCAGGGTCAGTTGTACCAACTAGTAGTATTGTACTACCTGCTAACCTGACTTATACAAATGGTACGGAACTCTCGTTGGAAGACTAACGTTTTTTGAAAGATCACACGATCAGGATCACAAAGGCACAAAGTGAAAATTCACAATACAAATACAGTAGAAAATGTGAAAAGTCGAAACCAAATTTTGTCAATTTTATTCATATAATTTTTTATGTCTATTTGCAAACATTGAATAAATTTGATCGGTTCAAATGACACCAGTGTGCGCGCGCATTGGATGACAATAATCATTCTCATCTATTCTCAGAGCGTTCATGTATGCACCCTGTATATTTTCAATAGTAATTCAGATTATATATATATTAGAATGGTAAATCAGATGATGGAAGATGCTAACAAATTTTTTAATAAGTATTTTATAAAACTGAAGTGCAAAAATACTCAAATACTTTCCGACATTTTTCATATTTCAAGTGATGGCTAATTACGATAAAAATGGTGTAAAATTGAGGCCTGTCGTGGCGCAGCGGCACAAGCGTTTGATTGTAACCGACAGGTTGTGGGTTCGACCCCATTCGAGGAAATAAAATATTTTATGTTTTCAAATTAAATATTGAATGTTTTGATTTCTTCGCTCTAGTAACAAGGCAAAACGCAGCGTTGAGTTCCGCCACTCAACGCGCAATGCCTCAAATTCAGCGGAAAGTGGGGAACGGAAGTAGAACGGAGTGTCTTAACACTACGTTCCCAAGTTCCCTCAGCCTACCCTGCCGTGTGCGGGATACAGCGTGAAGCTGAGTGAGTGAGTAAATGGTGTAAGATATTTTAGTGTTCATTTAAATACCTAACTAAATATATGTATAATATATTCGGTTAATCATAATGTTTTTAAACGAGCACTAAATATTTTTACGGTGTCTAAAGCTGTTCGCAGTAAAATAATTATTCTAATCCTTATAGGGATGAACTTTATCCTATAGGCGACTGCCTAAGTTGATCTTATTCATACACAAATATAAATGAACCCTATCAAAACGACTCAACCAAAAACAATAATCAAATAGGCCCCGCCTACTGTTCAAGTATGATACATATACAATAACAAATAAAAGATTAATAGGTAACATTTTCACGCCAAAAGATAAGAAGGCTAATCATATAGTAAAATAAAAATTACACGGCCCTGAAAAATCTCTCTATTACTCGTATATTTAACATTTAGCAACAATTTACCAAGAACCTCTTGTTATTTTGTAACTACTTTTCTCAACTTGGACACAATTCATATTTGGAGGTGTTTTGAATGCCAAGCACACGTTCTGGGGTTCACGCATTACTTTACCAAGATACCTATCTCTAAAAAGCTGCCTTGATACTTTTCATCTTACCCCAATACCTACAGGTGAGCTGATGATTTGGCCAAATGATCGTAAGCGCTCTTTAAATTTACTAGACTTCCTTGTAGCTAAAGGAATTAGTCAT
This sequence comes from Eueides isabella, assembly GCA_019049475.1. NCBI lineage: Eukaryota > Metazoa > Arthropoda > Insecta > Lepidoptera > Nymphalidae > Eueides > Eueides isabella. Next base: position 5,600,513 of record CM032384.1, on the reverse strand, counting down.
CTTTATTCCTCCTTTGAATCAAGTCACAATGACTCATCTGATCATGACTGGTAATCCTCACGCTAAGTACTACTGTTGTTTTTGCTGAACCTGCTATCATGTTATGTAATCGTAAAACTGACTGGCCAAGTTTTCGTACCTACCTAGACAAATATATTGAACTAAACTTTTATTTGAAACCCCTAAAGATATTGGCACAACCTGGAGTCCCTCATAAATTTTATTCAGGTGACAATTTAGAAAAAAAACACACCTTGCCTATCTTTCTCAAAGACGATGAACTTCGAATTTCAAGTTGTCAAGGCGAAAATCGTTTAAAAATCCCATCCCATACACAAAACAGCTTTTAACAAAGTTGCAACAGAACTAAAGTTGCTACTCTGAGAAATAATAAACTTCTAATTCCGTTATGTCTTGAAAAAATGTCCCCTCAATGAAGAAGTTCTTAAAAATAAAAAGGTGAAAGCTTCTTTCTGGAAAGCTACAAAAGTACTACCCGCAACCGTACCCACAAAAAGTTGCAAGAATATAAGCATACAAATTCCTGCTACTGACAACCCTTGATGTTCAGTAAATCTTCGATCGGGTCTGGAATGGCGGACTGCTGTGCAAATTAAAAGAAAAATTTTCACATTCGCTCTTTCTAATTATCAAATCTTACGTCTAAGACAGGCTTTATCAAGTAAAACAGCAACGATTGAAAGCCGGTGTCCCAAAGAGTTCAGTTCTCAGATATATTTACATCAGACTTACCAATAAATTAAAATATAACCGCAGCAACATAAAATAATATAGCTTATCTTGTTTGTGAGGAAATCCTAAAAAGGGCCCCCCCAAAAAGTAACAAGCTCCAACATCTACTTGACGAGACCTATCACATTAGAAAAAAAAACATGAAGAAATTAACCACAAGTTCTGAAGTTTGTACTAATATAAACCAGTACAGTTTCACCAGTACAAGTTGTTACAAATAAGGGTAGAAACTCTGTCTTATCTGTTGGCAATAAAATGCTAAATGATCTACAACGCCATAGCAAAGCCCATCTGCACCTATGGAATCCCTTTGTGACATTGCTAGCAAGAGTAATATCATGTGCATCCGATGAGTTCAGAACAATACTCTATACTACTTCTTTTCTTCACACTATATAACAATGAGCCATTGTTCTCTAAAAAATAACGAGATCCATAAATATCTTAATGCTTCCATTATATATTATCTTGGAGACAAGTTTTGACTGGGAAAGATTGCCTTTCATCAGAATAAGTTGCCTCAAAAGCATCTTAATTTACAGAAGGAGATAATTTGGAGAAGAAGTACAATAGAGAAGACAGTAAACGGGAACCTTTCTACCACCTGGGACCCGCTCAAATAAACCTTAAAGTCTCAAACTCACTACATTAAATGATAAGATAAGTTCAACTCTTTGTGTAAAAATCCAAGCCAGTCAAGCCACGACCACAGTCAACTGCAAAGTGTTAGAGAAGTTTCATTAAAGATCAAATTCTTGTTCACTGACGTCACTTTTGGTTTCGACCAAACGTGACGTTATTTGGAAACTTGAATTGACAATCGTTGTTTTCATTTCATTTTTCACGCTGTGGCAGGGTAGGCAGAGGGAACTTAGAAACCCAGAGTTAAGACACTCCGCTCCCCACTTTTTGCCAAATTAGGGAGCCTTGCATTTGAGTGACGGGACTCAACTCAACTCATCTTGCGGGTTGAGTCGTTACTGGAACGAGGAAAGAAAAATATTTAACACAAGCGACCCCACCGCGGCTTCTCACTTTTGATTTGCACTTTTTGATAGAGTAACTTTTAAACCAACATCTTTACATTAAAAACTAAAATTTCTGACAATTTACTCACAATAATTTAGTAATTTTGTCGAAATAAATAATTATTATAATTATTATATAAATTTATTATAATTATTATTTTTCTTGGTTTTATTACCGATTTAAATAAAACGAACACTAATTGTAAAGGACAGTTGCAAAAAACTATTATGAGCCCTATGTATTAAATAAAACGAACACTAATTGTAAAGGACAGTTGCAAAAAACTATTATGAGCCCTATGTATTAATAAACGTCCTTTTTTAGATTTTCTTTTACGTATCTTCCATGTACAGACAGTAATTGGTTACAGATTTATAATAAGTATTTCCTCGAAAAAAGATCGTACCTACAACTTGTGATGCTTACAGTCGCACTCTTGCACTCTCACTCGCACGCGTAGGGTCACACCACGGCAAGCTATTTCAAACATCGTGTTGCCAGCAACAGAAAAAGAAACTCTATAATATTAACAGCTATTTAAAAGATTTTCATAATTATTTAAAGCAAAATATTAAAAGTTTTCAACTACATGGTATTATTAACGTAATATAGTATTCGAAGACGGACGGACAATTGTCAATTACTCATTACGAATACATACATAATAAATATATTAATTACAACAATTTAATAACATGTGGAAAGAATTTTATTATTAGCTGTTATAGGTAATGTTATGCTAGCCCAGATGTATTAAGTTAAATATCATTTATCTGTTAATTTATCTACAAATCCCTTTAGTACTAAAAATCTTCTTAATATTGAATATTTGCCGCTAAAATAATTCAATTTTTTTTCGACAATATAATAATTATGTAATAAAATATGTATAATAATTATGTCATGTCGTTACACATTTTTCGCTGAAGTCTGGAAACATTGCATTTTGATTGACAGGACTCAACTCGCTACCAAAGTGAGGAAATGAAAATATCTAACATTTCGTTTCCGCGAACGGAGATTGAAGCCACAACCTATGACGTTTACAGTCACACTCTTGTGCCGCTGTGCCACTGCATGCCTGATATTCAACATCAAACAGGTTTTTTTAAATAATATTCAGCCCGTCTATAAATTTTCCAAAAACATTAAAATCTATCAAAATGTATTAAATTTATAATTATGCTTTAGGTAACTTTCAAACAATCATTATTGTAAAATTATATATTTCCAATTTAATCCCAATGCTTCCATATAAAAACAAAGCTACGATGTAATTAGCAGACGCCAATACATTTTAAGTGAAATAGGTATTTTACTGAGAGGGTGATTACATGTCGCTCCTTTCATACTGAAAGTGGCAAAGTAAATCTATTCCTTCGACTTCCCTTCCTAGACGTGACATGAATGTTAACTTTAGGATATTGTACACATGCCGATATATCCCTCACGTTTATACGACTTGTAACGTTCGACAAAGTTATTTGCATTTGAAAAACAGCTTATTTTTGTATTATCAATCTTATTACTGTAACTTACGGGCTATATCAAGGATATGGCAAGAATGTTGAGAAAAATCCTGATAAATATTTTCCTTATAACGTAAACACCAATAACTCCATATCGGCTGCGCGTTATGATCGAAAATTTAATACACAATAACGCGACCGCTTTATGGCGCTGATAGCTGTTTCTTTGTTTATCGCGCAGAATTTATTGCTTAATCTACGGTTTTGGCGTTTGAAATGAATTTTTGATTATATTCTGTTATAAACTTTTCAAATAGGTTCATAACTTTTGAATCTTTTCACGCTTTAAGAGTTACGGTATGATAGATTTAACATGTAAAATTTTAAAATACTTGATTTTAGTATTTTAGCGTCACATTGTGTATAGCGAGGTAGCCAGGGAGAACGGAATCCCAAACGCTACGGTCTCGGTATTCGTCTCTTACTACTTATCAACCTCTTCTTACAAGTCCTCCGGGGGTCCTCATTCTTTTTACGTGACCTCCAGTGAGCCCCAAGCGTGTAACTGTAAACGCAACAGGTCGATACTCACTTGAAAAAATGAAATGTATTTAATATTTTCAATATAAATATTTAATGAAACGGCATGAAGTATCTTAACACTACGTTCCCAAGTTCCCTGTGCCTATTACGCCATGTGCGGGATACAGCGTGAAGCTGTGAGACAGAAAGAAGTAGAGAAAAGTTTAGTTTATGCACTTCGTTTTTTCTGAAATGAACTTAAATGTCTGTGATGCTTTTTATTTGTGATATATCTATACTTTTTTTAATTTTTTGATATTTTTCTTTATTTTTATTATAAGTTTACACTCACTTCTTGCGAAATTTCATAAAACGATTATGTTCACAGGATACCCTAAAGTCCACAGAATATCCTAAAGGTTTTGATAAGGCAGTAATTTCTACATTAAAAAACTATGCATAAATGCATGTACATTTGATTGCGTTAACTCATAGGCTTGATTTTTCTGTATTGGAAAAATCGATATAAACATCAGTTCATATCTCTAAATTAATAGACTTGATAGACGAACAGAATGAAAACAAAGTGATCCTATAAAAGTTCCATTCTTCTTCTCTTCTTTTTTTTGAAGTACACAAACTAAAATAGTGGAATAAATAGAGCTATTAAATATTTATTACTTTCCCTCGCTTAAATTATTCGAATATTTATTTAATAAAATATGAGAGTATTAAGGGTATTTTTATTAAAATAACCATATTGGTTATCTACAATGTTATGCAGTTATAAAATTGTAATATGTATCTCTTCTCCGCACAAGATAAATGGTCTTTACAGACGAACAGACTGACATCAAAGTGAAGAACAAGAGCAAATTCTTTAACCAATTTTAGTTTTAATAAATTGAAATCGAAATTAATTTACTGTTAAATATTTACTCATATTTATGCATGCATTTTGCACATTATTTCTACAATACATATCATATAACATAGCGTCTAAGATAATATAGACTATATTTTAATATTTGAGAGCCAATCGCAGGTGCAATATAAATATTATATTACATAAATGTAATATAAAACCGTTTTACCATAAACGCAGCCCGTTTTATTAACACTTCGAGTTCTACGTGGCGGCGAATATTAACTGCATTGCAGACGTGCACTACGTACTAATGCACTCTGAAAACAAGATAAAAAACTAAAACAACATTTCGCGAGCAATTCTATGAAAATCATATGATAAAAGAGAGCATGGTTAAGTAAGTTTTTTATATAAATTATTTATTATATTAGAAGGTTGATAGAAGTTCTCATTGCTGGTTTTCTATGGCTATGTCCAGTTTAAAAATTCCTTATATCGTTCTCAAGGTTGATAATTATATAGCAAAAAAAATATTTTTGAATTCATGTAGTGTGTATAGTATTACCAACCAAATACATGCGTATACAAATATATTGTTATGACTGTTATTTCTTATTAGATAAACCAAACTGACCTGAACATGAATTTAAAAACTTTTAGATATCTCTTATTACTGTTGAACACTATAACAAAAATGGAGTCCTACCAATTTTTATCTAAGCGTGAAAATCAAACCATCACGTATAAAAGTAACACCGATCCAGTAACAAATATAAAAGATGTGCCTCACCACGTACTTATTGTTTACGGATCTAGCTATTGTTCTGGAAGTCTGATTGGCAGTAGAACTGTAGTGACTGCAGCAAGTTGCTTCGATAACAACAAAAATGAGCCTGTCGTTGTTAAAGTTGGTTCCAATTCTATGACTGGCATTGGGTATGCTTTGACAATATACCTACTTTAATATAGTTAATAAGTAAAGTGACAATGAAATTGTTGCAATAAAACAAAAGTATTTCATAAGGTCTTATATATATATATATATATATATATATATATATATATATATATATATATATATATATATATATATATATATATATATATATATATATATATATATATATATATATATATATATATATATAAATATATATATAAATATATATATATATATATATATATATATATATTTATATAAAACATTCTCATTAGATTTAAATTTATAAATTCTACCATACTTTATGTTTCGAAGTCATTGAATTTATAAAGAAGTAAATCTCGTCCTCTTTGCTTAAATGCAAAATGAATGATAACCTAGTGTTTAGACACTCCGTCCTGTTCCCCACTTTTCAAAGTCAACGCCACGTTTTGCCTTATTAACATAACATAATATATATATATATATATATATATATATATATATATATATATATATATATATATATATATATATATATATATATATATATATATTATATATATATATATATATATATATATATATATATATATATATATATATATATATATATATATATATATCTATATATATATATATATATATATATATATATATATATATATATATATATATATATATATATATATATATATATATATATATATATATATATATATATATATATATATATATATATATATTTATTAAATATCTAATTTGAAAAAATGAAATATTTCATTTCCTTGTGCCCCTACGTCACGACAGGCCTCGTGTAACACAATTTCTGTTAATATTAATTTTTAAACAGTTTGCAATGATTACTAGTATCAAAAACTGGACACAGCGTAAAAAATAATTTTCTTATTCCTTAAAACAATTTAATTAAATATATTCGTATGCTTTCAGGCAAGTTATCAGCGTCACAGAATATAAAGTTCATGAATATTACAAATATTTAAATAGTTTCGACAACGACATAGCTTTAGTGATGCTGCGAGTAAGCTAATTTTATAAAAAAAATCTTATATTTACTCTCTTCTCATCTATGTTAACGAAATACATTGCTTTTCTTACTAGAAAATCTTCTATTTTCAGGATCATGTTGTCTTCGGAAAAAACGTTTCTAAAACAATTCTTGTTGAGCCTGACGTTGCTTTTAGACTTGGTACATCAGTAACAATAACAGGATGGGGTGGGACGGTTAGTGTAATTCTGAATTCGACTAGTGATAATTTGTATAAGTATATCTAATTATAAAATTATTTTTGCTTGTATTATGAAAAATATGCAACAAAGGCTAATTTAAAAAAAAATGTTTTGAATATTAATGCTATGTGATGTTAGAATGTGTTTGGTTTAGATTAATGCAAACTTTACAAAAAACGCCATCTGTTGTTAAGTTTAGTAACTTCTTATTCACTTTTATGGTTCTATGACGAATTCTTCAAAGTATAAAAAATATTTGGGTGTTTAAAAAGATGGCAGTGTACGAAAATTTTGGATTATTAGTTTTATCAGTATTTTTGACACCATATAGGTGTCCAAAATAATTTATAAATAATTAACCTTATCTTAAGTCTATTTCGTTTTGTTTTTTGAAGTGAAAACTTCTTTAGGCGCGTTGAGCGTTTTGGTAGAGGGTAAAATCCTCGGTTCGCGTCACCGACATGCTAATGATAATAGTATATCTATCGCTATGGAGACCCAGACTAGCGCACGCGCAGTCTAGCCGTATTAGTGTATACTAATAGTCGTATTAGTGTATACGTGTACACAGGTAGCCTGTGTACACGTATACACTAATACGACTATTTCTGACTGTATTATGTGCGCGTTGGACGATTTTTGGATAAGTATAATTTTGTGAGTCACGACAATGATGTAAATAATGAAAATAATGTTCAAACTTGAATTCATTGAAATTCGTGTAAATATAAATACTATGTATAATTAAGATAATTGTATATTAATTATTTTTTCAACCACTTTGTATTTATATTTTGTTTATGATTTGTTTAACCCATATGATGGGTAACTAATAAATAAAACATAAAAAAAATCATATAATTTTTGCATATAATTTTAATTACTCTCAACTTAATAGTTCCGTTTTCACTTCTATCGGCAGTCCCACGACTGCTATTAGTTTTTTTTTTTTATATTTTGTAATTGATAGTTGTAGTAATTATATTATTTTATAATATACCTGTATAAACTCAGTGTTTTGTCACGTATCGTTTCTCACAAAATTAGGTCAATTTTATAATTATATTTTACTTTAAAAACCACCAATTTAACTTTGACATGTTTTGATTAACTGCATATATGAATTTTGTATTTGACACTAGCGCTATCTATTGGAGCAATGTGAAATTCAACATGCTTTAGAAATACATTAAATTTTCAACGAAAATATTTCACACAATGTTTGTTCAATGCATATTTTTGACATAATCTCGACATATGTTCATCGTACTCCATTATGTAACGTACGTAGACTAAATATATACTCAGTAGAGTAATAACATTATTCACTAATAATTAATAACTACATAAAATAATACCATATTATCTCGAATTACTGTAACTTCTAATTATAATGAAACCAACTCCAAATTAATTTAACTATTAATATTACAGGATTTACCAGTTAAATATTTGAACTTAATCTTACAATCTCAAATGGTGCTAGTAGATAAAATTGAATGCCTAAAGCAATTTGGACGCTTGATGAGTCCATCAAATTTCTGTGTTAAATATATTTTTGTAAGTATACTTAATTTGTTTTATTAAGTGTACTTGTAATTTAAACAAATTTCTTTATAATGGATAATATAAAATATTAGCGTAAAAGTATTGGATTGATAAGTTTTTGCCATATGGCAGCAGATGAATGGTCTGTACTTTCTTTAATAAAACAACTAAAACTACAATACTAAATATTAATTTATGTGTGTGCACACACAGTATGTAATCTCAAACACGTGTGTTATTTTTCAGGAAGGACACTTAAGTGATAACGGAGGAGGCGCTATATATAATAAATTATTATTGATAGGAATTTTATCATATGGTGCCACCACGCCACATGCTAACACCGCAATTTTGACCAATATTTCATATTTTTACAGGTACATTTTATACAATATTTTATAATAAAAAATAATGTTAAAGGGTTTTAATTTGGCAGCATCTATTATACCAAGGCAACAGCAAATTTGTGATTAACATTTATATAAATATATATTGTATATAAATGTTAATATTATTGAATTTAATAATATTTATTTATTAAATATAATATAATAAAGGGGACGAATTCAATACGAAGGGGCGGGAGAAGTGGAAGGAATTTTCATAAAATTTAGTTTGGATAGAGTGTTTCGGGGACGATAAATGGATCTTTTTCTTTTTTATTTTATAGTGCAATTATTATATTTATTTATTCCATTTCATTTCCTTTTTTCTTTCAATGTGCAATTTATATCTAAATATACTTTTCATAATACATGGCCTACCAAAAAATACGGAATAGTGCTCGATCATCCGGGTCATATTAACGATCATATTAACCTTCTCAGTAATGTTGCGGCCAGAATTAGGAAAATCGGTGGATTCTTTTTTTAAATTTAATAAAGTAAAATATTGGCAAGTGTAATTTTGAACCTTTGTTATATTACGAATGAATACAGAACTCAATTCCCAGATAGATTTCTCAGCTTTTTGACGGTGAAGTTGAGGACGACTGCATTGCATTGTGTTGCATTACTCATTATTCAACATGTATGTTTTTGATGTAATGTTGTTAGCAAAGAGCAAATATAAGAACATATCACATGTGTTTAAAATAATATGCTTCGATATTAATATATGTGTATGATAAGTATATATCATTTAATCTATGGACCTAAAGAAATAAGATACATTGATGTATAACATCAGTTGTCCTTTCTTTTGACCAATTATAAGTTTCAACGAAATATATTTTCTATTTTTTCCTAGCCCAACTTTGATAGGTAATTTTTTTTTTCTTTACGCTGTATGCTGCATATAGTAGGGTAGACAGAAGGAACCTAGGAAAATAAATAAAGTGGTAGGACACTCCGTCCCCACTAATACACTTGCGTTCCCTAAATATCGCCCGTTGAGTTTGAGTGTGTGTTGAGTGACGACACACAACGCCGTGGTTTGCCCAGAGTGAATAAATGAAAATAATAAATATTTAATTGTAGTGAATCGAAACCACACAACCTGTCGGGTTTACAGTCATACGCTTGTGCATCTGCCCCACGACAGTCCTCGGTATTAAACGAAATATGTATATAATTCTATATTTATTAAAACATTTCGTGCATCACAGCACACATGCACATGAATGACAGCCCATCGCGTGATCTATCTTAAATCTTATCTGACTCCAATTAGACCCAAAACCGTAACGTCACTCACGCTCCATCATATTACATTTTTCCCCAAATCAAATCTTATTTTAATTTTCCGCGCCATCAGCCATGTATCTAAAAATATTATTACGTACATATAGGTTTCTCAGAATAGAATTTTCTACATGTTCAACATTGTCTATCTTACATTAGTACTACATAAAACTTTATAAATGTATGTCAGTATGTATACAATGTAATATTTTTACGATAAACCATATAAAGACGTCGTGGCACAGTGGCGCAGCGTCAACTTGTGAACTTATTCGCGCTTAGAGGAAATTAATTATTTAATACTTTTTACTCTCGTTTTGGTAACTAGAAAGCGACATTGAATAACGCTATCCAATAATCAATAGAATGTTTTAAAATTTTGTGAAAATTCTATAATATTTCTATATTTATAAAAAAAAAAAATACCCTTACAATAATTGTTTAATAAATTGGTCAGATTACAAACTTGCCTACGAGAAAATCATTGAACTATAAGTAACTACAATAAATTATAATATTTTTTTTAATATTATTAATTTTACAGGTGGATAATGCTGAATAATAAAAGATTTTTAAAAAAATATTGTCTAAAACAATTATCAGGAAATGATCTTATCAACACAGAATATATTGAAACATAATATCTTTTTCCACACGTATGTAGATTTTTTTTCTCTGATGTCCTCGTATTTTAGTTTTTAAACTACTTTATAATTATTCACTTTATAATACTATTTAACAATAGTATTATTATTGTTAAGGTCACAATTGTAATTAATAAAATACATTTGTACAATTGCTTGGCGCACGTGCGTGATGTGCACATGAGAAATAACTATACTTAATACTAATTACTTCCTTGAAAACGAATTATGTTTATTTTAACAATTAAATCAAATAAAATATATATTTATTTGACACAAAGAAGTTTTTTTTATTTTTTAAATAAATATAAAAAACGCTATCGCTATCGGCTATTCATTATACAAAAACACGTGGCTTAGCGTAGCGTGGTGTTTTAAGATACATTTTGTATTGTATTTAATTTTCCTTTACATTTTCTAATCAAAATGTTTAATTTACGTAATAATTTTATTTTGTTAAATGTCTTGGTACACTATGGACTTAAATGGACTTTGAACCTAAAAGATATTGTTTAAATAATTAAAAAGTTTGTATACGTTTTGTAACAACAGCAATTTATTTCATATAACATAGAAGAAGTCACGTTTTTAATTTATACCTTTTTGATTATGTTTCTTTAATAATGTTAAAAGTTAATTTACCTTCTGTATGACGTCAGAGCATACAAAATCTGTAGACAGACAGTACATAGCATTTTAAGCATTCTAAGATTTTCTAAGATTTAAAATCTCAAAAATATATCGATATTTTTTTCTATAGCAGAACAAATATAAATCCACTTAAAAAAGGACAAGTATCTAGCCTGTACCGCACATAAAAAAAGTGTTATTTCTCTTTTCACATGTAAGTTTTTAGGATATTTTTTAATATAAATCATGGTACAACCAAGTGATTAATGCCTTTTCACTCGGATAAAATTGGTTGAAAAATACCCTTATACTATTAAATTTGAGCAAACTCTTCGTATAGACACCGACAGACGCCCAAGAGAAGAAATTCTGTTTGATTTTGAACGATTTTTTAATGTATTTATTTACTTTTTAACATAAGTAATATTTAAATGCAAATAAAATAAAGTTTCATTAATTTGAGTTTTTTATAACCAGGTTGTAGGTATATTAGTAAGAAACCAATTCTCAATTGTTTTTCATTTCAGCTTTCCATTGATAATCTAGTATTCGCCCTTCATATAAAAAAGAGAAATAAAAACTCATTATATATACATATGTGGCAAGGTAAGCTTAATTGACATATCTGTCACATTTATTTAAATGTCGACATTGTTACACTGCGGGGACGTTAATAAAATTTAGTAATATAAAAGAATTTATCGATTATCACCAATAATAATTCTATGGTAATTTTATTGTACATATATAAATATAAAATAAAGTATTTACTACAATCAATCTGACAACCATAGAGCAAAGGCTCTACGTGTTTTTCATCAATACTAATTAGCAAAGTGTTTCTTATCCTCAATCTACATCGTTCCTTACATAAATGCATGAGAAATATTACCGTAAACAGAAAAAAAGGGGAATTGCTTCTTTACTATACTAATTAACATGCGTATAATTTTAATTATATTAAATTTTATTAAGATCACTCAATTCAAATTGCAAGCGGTGGTATAGATCAGTGAGCGGTTAATTCCATGCCCAATCTCAGATTCTAGAATAAAAACATCTAAACAGACCGAGGATAAACTGATGAGGAACCGTGAGTAATACCATAGTGTGGATCCTCTTTAAATTTACTAAGGTACATAAAGGCTTATTAATTTAATTACAATTTTACCAATTATAGGACTGCCAACGTATTTTCAGCATTTAATTATATCATAAAAGTATTTTTCTATATCTATAAAATATTAACCAATGTATAATAAAAATATAACTTAGCGCCGCAATATCTGTACATGAAAAAATTTGAAGAAAATGTATTGTAAGCGGCATTTATGAAAGTAATAAAACGTAAAACACTTGAAATTGGTATATATTTGTTATGTCTGTTTGTCTGTGCGTTTAAATGCAACTTAATTCCCATTTAAATGCAACTTTTGCTATACTGCTAAGCTTAAAATAAATATACTGCTAAGCTTCAAATTAATATAGTTAATAATTTTTTTTTACTTTTTATTAAATAACAGCTATTTTATTGAAGTGGATAAATCATCAATGCATAAATATTATCTTTAAAATTATAGCGCTTTTAGAATACGTAAGAAATTCACATTAATAAGTAATTAATTATCGAGTTTTGAGGCCTTGCTTACCCTACCATGTGCGGTACACAAGGTGAAACTGAATAGTTATGAATTAAAACGGACGCGTGCGGGTTCCTCGTAATTATAAAAATACATTAAATAAAGGTGTGTATTAATTTTATTGTGGAATTTACAGAAATTTTTATACATTCTTCTAACTGTCCACTCTATCCACGATCTAAAATAGTTAACACTGATATATATACCTGGTGTTTCTGCACATCTTATTCCATGTGATACAATTCCAACTATAAGTCTAAAATCATCATAAAAAATATTTGATTTATTATACAATATTAGTACAGAAATAAATTTAAGAAAGGTGGAATTATCTCTAAAAGACTTTTCCTCCAGCCTACCTGTGGATGTGGGCGGAAAAGACATGGCCTGGTAAAAATATTGTGCAATTATAGAGGTCGGGCTACTATGTGGGGTTTCCACAAATATTAACTAACTAAATAACTATATAAATTGTTGAATTTTAAAATATATAAAAATATTTTAAAACATTACTAGTATCATTCTTACCCATTCCAAATGACTCCTCCTCCTGAATCACCTCGACAACTGTCTCTTTGTCTATTACCATATAAACAAAACATTTCTGGACCCAATGTAGATTCATTCTCAATCATACATCTTTGTTTATTTATATAATACAAATGAGTTTTCAAAAAAAACGTATTTTTCATGCCTTCACCGTACTAAACAAGGTATAGTTAATTATTAAATTCATATTTTTTTGGAAAAAGTAACTTTACAACTTAACAAAATGATGTAGGACAAAAATACCTTTGTCTCTCCCCATCCGGTAACAATAACTTTATTGTACTCTTTCATCCAAGCATCTGTATTAGACAATTTAGCCTTCTGGACCCATGGACCAAATTTAAATTCGTCATGTATCATTACGATTGCAATGTCATTCGCAAATTTTCTTGGAAAATTATAATGTTGATGTTTTTGAACATCCCACACATCATGTATCATCGATCGGCGATCGAAAAGATAGCGAGGGTCTGAAATCAACAAACATTAAACATTGTTTAACACTGGAAAGCCAATATGTCATTTCATTAAATTTTAGAACTACTTGAGAAAATGAGCATCTCGGCCACGTTATTATACTCATCAAAACAATGTGCTGCTGTTAATACTGTTTTACTTGTCAATATTGAGCCCCCACACAAAGAACCAAAATTAAATAACTGAACACTATGTGGAAATTGACTCCTTGACGCAGTAACACCACCAATTATACGTTTTTCAAAATTATGCTTAACATTTGTCCAATTTTTCGAGGTCTCCCCTAAATCTTTTAAATGACTTGTAACAAAATTTATGAGTAAAAAGAAACAAAGAAAAGTACTTTTCATAGCGGTCCATTGCATTTTATTGCAGGCGGTAATGCAAAGGTATGCGCCTGATAACATTATGGTAATAAAAATAACGTTGAAATTAATGTAATAACTTATGGAAAATTTATTTAGTATTATTATTTCTAGAAATGAGTAATTTTAATGATATACCTAACATAATTATTACAACTAAAAAAAATATTTTATTATAATTATATAGACTTTATTATTTTCTGTAAACAAAAAGAGACAACATCGACATTTAAATTTAATTCACAAATTATTATTACGAATAATTGTTTCCGCCTGACGTTATCTCCTTTCCACCTGGTAACATTTGCATTTACAGTGGAGATAGAATATTTGCGGTACGGAAAACGACATGTAGGCACGATTCTTGCCGCCCGCCTTTGCAGCGCGCAGTCAGTCGCCCATCGCCGGCCGCCAGCAGCGCCGCGCGCGGCCTCTCCCCGCACTATACATAACCTTAAACGGCCTAACCATAATACGACAATAAAAAATATTTTTAAATACAATACAACATATCAATTAAAAATTATAAAGAAATATTAGAGTATCCTATATACCAATTCTTAGAGTTACAAATTCTATTTAAAAATTAGGACAGCGACCTAAACAAAGGTGTATATCGATTCTGTGCTTTCATCTGGACAGTAAATTATCATTTTAAAATTTTATGAATCCAGACAAAATTGACAAGGTAAGTTAATATCCTTAGTTTATTTATTAAAAGAGTATTTTTTATATTCTAGATTAAACTAAAAACACCTGTTACCTCAAGTTGTTCTGTTTAACGACAACATTATTTTATAGCTCATAATAAAATAAAATTAATCAAATGTTGATGAATGTAATTTTTGTAACTTTAGATTCCACATGACCATAGTAATTAAAATTAAAAAAATATAGAAAAAGAAGATTAAATCTTGAAACTCTATTACTCTATTACTCAAAAAAAATTATTATGTTAGGTATATATTTAAAACACTCTTCTCTTGAACACTATTAAGTATCTACATTGTTGATTTCTGTTACTTAGATACTCGGCTTATTCAATTGTCGTCGTTAACATAAATGTCGAGTACTAAGATTATTCTTCATTCGTTCTTCTAAAACAAAAATACTTTTTTTATTTAATGTTGAAATTAATGAAGTTGTACTTCTATTACACTTACGAGAATTGACTAAAATGTAAACGTGTACGTCGACATACATATGTAATCTAAAGAATGAATAAAACATTTGCCTTGAAAAAGTTACTTAGCTAATGATGTTTGAAGATCGAATCTCAAGCATCGCTTTTTTTTTATTTAACCCTTAAAAATGCCTAAGATATTGAACAGGTCCAACATACTCGTAGATATTGTGCATCAGCAATGTTACATTCTTCGGTAAGTATTATAAAATATGTAAAAAAAAGTTAAATTTAAAAAATATATATAAAATTTATGAATTTAAAAAATGAGAACATACAATAAAGAAAGTCTTAACGCATTCCCACCCGTTACCATTAAAATACTTCCGTTCCCCACGTTTGGGCGAATTTAAGGCATTACGCTACAAACTTAACAGATTTGCAGAAATGAGCGCCGTGCCTTATTAACAAAAGGGTTGAAACGAAATTATTTTGTTTTATTTCTCCAAGTGGGGATTGAACCCACGACCTATCGCGCTTACAGCGAAATGCTTACACTCCTGCGTATTAAAAAATATTGAAAATATTTTTTTGGAAATTTAGCGTAATATTTTGATTTGATACGACTGAAACTTATTTTCTGAATAAAACAGTTTGAAACACTATACATCAAGATTTTTCACTTTAAATTGAACGCATTAAATGAATAAATAAATTGACAACAAGACGAGCGAGTTCAGCTAATCGAGCGTTGTAATCGCGTTACGGTTGCGCGGGAAATATAGGGCTGCCTGCGACGTGCAAAAAAAAAGCAAATATATATATATATATATATATATATATATATATATATATATATATATATATATATATATATATATATATATATATATATATATATATATATATATATATATATATATATATATGTATATATGTATATATATATATATATATATATATATATATATATATATATATATATATATATATATATATATAAAGCACATACACATATTTTATTGCCTTTTTTGTAGCTTATTAAAAATGCCTTACACTCGCTATAAAAGATAAAACAGCTAAATAAGTTATAATATACATAAATGTATATATACCAAAAATTCAACTATTACTATTTAAAATTTTGTACAAGGAAAAGGTAGGAGTAACTTGAGAGGGGCAAATCGTGATAAGTTTGGTGCAAAAGTAGGTCAGTTCTTCTGGCATATCGAAATACGCGTTCTGGATATTTTGTTATTTTATCATTCAATTGAGCTACGCTTTGATTCGTTTTAGGGTAGTCGAATACTAAAAAAAATGTAAAGAATTCCAGGATAATGTATATTAGAAATATTTTATATACTTTTTAGAGCAAAAGTTACCACGGAAAAAGTACTATGTAAATAAAGAAGTATATCTTAATATACATTTCATTGAAAATAAGAAAGAGTCATTATGCAAACTGATTTAAGATGCATAATGATTCTTTCTTATTTTCAATAGCGTGCTATTAATATCTATAGATTTTGTTTATTAACTTAGTAAAATAGTAACTTGAAAATTTTTCAAAAATTATGTACATACTCGAAACCAACAGCTAGCTTCATCACATCAACCCTATAGAACAGATAGAGTCGTTGGCGCCTAAATTGAGCCTGAGCACTTTTGCCGTGATGAATATCGTATTTTCTTTTCTTTTACAGCTTTATTTCTTTCAAAATATTTTTATTTTTTTACTATTATATATACAATTTTAATATATAAGCTTTAAATAGAGTGTGCATGGTTAAAGCTGAAATATTTAGGTACTTCTTAAGTTTTCTTTCTCGCTTTGTTGAACTTATATATTAAAGCCGTCCGTCGGCGGATGTGGCGCGGCGTTGTCTTGGTTGACTGTTAATAAAAGATTTATTTTCTTTTTACTTAATTTCTGCCACTCAACCATAACTCTCATTGGAAAGCCGTCGAAACGTACGTCTCGACAATTGCACGGAAAGCGAGGATGAGTGTTTTAACACTAAGTCTACACTGATATAAGTAATATTTATAAAAAATATTTTTATAGCTATCCTGTATATGAAAAATAAATTAAGAAAAAAACTTGTAAATTAAACTACAATCAGTTGTACATAAAATATAAAATGATATGTTAATATGAGGGTATACCAGCATTAACATGTTTACTGTAACTCAATAAATATTTTCCTTATTGGTTCGCGACATCTAAATTGCAAACACGAATTATCCTATAAAATAAACCTTGTTCGCATTCCCTCACTGGTCGACCTCCTACCGATTATAAGTGTTAAATACAAACATTCGAATAGTCACAATTACCCACATCGAAAATAACTTTATTATAAAAAAAGACATGAACTTAGTAGCTTTCATTAATTATTTTTTCGAATTTCTTTCTAATTCATAATAGTTAAATTATTATTTCAATGACTGAGACCTCAAACATGAACTTTGAAAAATCCATTATATATAATATTCGCCATTAATCGGTTAAAATAGCTAAAACTCATAAATATTATCTTATATCACAATTACCAAAAAATTTTCAACCGAGGACTGTCGACCATGATGGTGACGTTTCAATCTTCGCCCATTTTAAGGAAACTCCTCGCAATACGCGACGACTCAAGTCACACAGCCTTCTGTATCCGATTCTTGATCTACCATCTACGCGATAACCTCATAAGATTTTAATCGAGGCTTTTCGCTATCAAACTGATTAGTGTGATTGTTATTGTGCCGATAGTGTTTCAAACTATCGGCACAATAACAATCACACTAATATCCCACACGACTGTAATCACATGGGCTAAGTCCAAATATTTAGATACCTATTCGTTTTGTGCTTTCACGAGAATATCGTGATGTGGAATAGTAATGTCAACCATCACTGCACGGTGCGTTACTCGGTCTACTAGTACTATATCCGGTCTTTTGGCGACAACGTATTTTTCAGTAATAATAGACGGATCCAATACACCATTAGCAAGATGAAACAACTAGATATCCGCTCCCCCGCAGGGCGATGATATGCTTAATATATGTCGACAGTTCTATCTTTCATAATATGTCTCTGATAGTTCCTTCTCTTGATAACAAAAGCTGTGTCCCAATCCGGGTTTCGAAGAGCACTAATAAGTGCTCTAAGGAATCTACAATGCAGCTTCTTGTTCTCCAACACAGCCACGCGATTACACATAGAAAATACAAAATCCGTTACGACGAGCTATGTAGTCCAGCCTACGCCTGTTCTCTTTAATAACGAAAAGACTGCATACCTCGTGGTTATGGAGGTTCCTGACATTAAAAAAGCCCCGATCTTCACACTTACGCGAGATATACATTCTCAATATAGTCGAAAGCGGATAGTGTATTTGGTATGTCGATAGCGATTCACATATTTGGCCGCGGAAAAAAAATGCTCTTTCACCGCTTGTTTCATACTCCGCTCGTCAAAATTCAATGATTTGAACATTCATTGACAGAGATTCTGAAGGAAACAGTATCTGAAATACAAATATTATCATATATTAAAATATCTCTTAATCCTTATAGGCTCAGACGCTGCAGGAATATCGCACTCACCTAGATGACGGAGGACCATAGCCCATTGACATATACGAACCCCCAAAAAAGATTTCAAAGTGATATAAGTCTTATATACCTCCAAGACGCTTAAGAGCAAAGTTGTTTGTGTCTTAAATGCGATGGAAAGTGGAGAACGAAATGGAGTGTCTTAACGTTCCCAAATTCCCTCCGCCTACGGTGGTATCGTTTTTCTTTTATTAAGCTTATATACTTTTTTTAAAATATTTTGCTTTTGTTGAATGAAAGAAAAACGTGCTCAGGTGGCTTGGGCACGTCGAGCGAATGAGTGAAGAAAGAATTGTAAAAAAAAAATATGAAGGAAAAGTGAGTGGTAAGAGAGGGAGGGGGAGACCTCGGTTGACCTTCGAAAGCACAGTATCGACGATACTAGAAGAAGGTCACGTAAAAAGCATGAGGACCCCCCGGAGGGCATGACGAGGCGAAAGAGGTATGCCGAGACCGTAGCGTTTGGCGCTCCGTTCTCTCTGCCTACCCCGCTAGGGATATAGCGTGAATCTAAGTTAAGTGAATCTAAGTTAAGTTAAGTGTTGAATAAAAAATAATATTTTTTCGTTTTAGAAACATGACAAAATAGAATTGCCAGAATAGAAGCAGGCCAACTTTAAGCTTAGTAAAACAAGAAACTTAAAAAAACAACAAATATATAACGAAGATTAAACAAAATTATCTGAATCCAGTTCTCTCGTATCAACAAGTATTTTTATGGAAAAGACGGCAAACGAGCGTACAGGTCACCTGATGTTAAGTGATCACCGTCCCCCACGGGCCCCAGTAACTCCAGAGGAGCTACAGGAGCGTTGCCGTCCTTTAAGGTGGATGGACACCGGGGCCCGGCATTACCTAATGCGAAACGCAGTGGCCAAAGCCACTACTTAACGCCGGTTGTAAATGCTGGGGGGAGTCCGCACATGCGTGTTGCCATTACTGGCAATGTGACTCTACCAGACGCATCTTGGTCGCCTCTTACGATACCATCAGTACCAGGGTGATCCTATTCTAAGCCGGAATCACACCGGGTGATACTGTGGGACTCACTGGTGAATCCAGTCCTACCCACTAAAACCTAGCGGAAACCGTCACCACCAATATGAGACGCCGCAGGATCGCTCTCGCATACTACTGCGACACCACAGTGGATAGCCCGTCCATTACGGGCCACCGTCGCCTTCAGGGACTCCCAGGCTCCTCAATAGAGGATGCGCAATCTTTTTGAAATGGACCTCAATAGAGGATGCGCAATCTTTTTGAAATGGACTCATCCAGCATGACAACGTTAAATGATCCGCACCCGGTCCGACCATTAACCTCATGGCTCCAACCCTTCCGATGGTGAAAGATCAGCACGCCGGCGCGATCTGAGACAGGGCGGCCTCCCAACCCTCCCATCCCTCAGACGACAAAAGCTGAGGATTCGACGAGCAACGTCTTCGCCCATACTTAATCTTATTTGTTATATTTTTTTCCATGCATACTATTCAAATTCTTTAATTTTCCACGAACCTATAGTTATACTACGATATATATAATTTTATAAATAAAAAAGTACGGTTTTGAGGATATTAATATGTTCATTTGCCTGCTTTGGTAAATACAACGTATTCGTACCACCTCTCTGATTCTCTTATACGTTGTGCTTGCAACGGTTAACAATTATAGTAATGAGCTAGACTTAGAGTATCCAAATACAAACTTTTACATTTATTCAATAAAATTTATTATGGGAAGGAAACTATTAAATGAACTTGATAACCATATAACCCATTAACTATTATAAGTTATAGATATGAATGTAAACATTTCGGTCAACAGCATTCGTATTAACGTTTTGTAGTGCACAGCTCAAGTACAACTCGGTCACGTCGAGATATGTAGATGCGTGATAAATTTCATATTATGTAGCTGATAAACAAAATAGCAGTATTATATACTGACAATTATTATATTGTATAATATAATTACTATGCTTTTGTTATTATAATTACTATGCTTTTGTAAAAGACACATTTCTTCTTCAATTATATCTTCTTTTTAAAAAATAAGGATCATTTCTATAAACAAGTGTGCGATTGTAAACGTGAAAGATTGTGGGTTCGATTTCCACTAGAAGAAATTAATACTCTTTTCAGTATTTAATTTATTCTTTATTGTACACAATTTATATCAATAAATTTGCACAAAAGGAGGGCTTAACGCTCAACAGCATTTTCTGCCAGCCAACCTCGTAGGGTGGGAAATGTAGAAGTAGGTGTACAATATTATTACATACATACACTCATATATATACATATATACACACATACACATACATATTTATAAATATATACATACATATACATACACATACTTATACATAAATACACATATACATACATAACCTTATAAACGCATACTCGTATACCCAATGTATATGATATAAAACAACAAATACAAATCCATAATACATATATTATTACTATATAAACTATATTTTATATTTCAATGTGGTTCCGTAAAAAATTTTTTTTTTTAATTCGGCTCTTGAAAGGCTCGCGGGAAGGAGCTCTTTTAATTTCTTCAGGCAAGTCATTCCACAGCCTGACTCCTACTACTGTAAATGAGTTGGCCATGAAATCAGAAGTGTGGCTGGGTGTAATAATAATAATAATAATTTAATACTCTCAAATTAGTTATTTAATATTTTCATTCCTTCGCTATGGTAATAGCACTAGGTTCCCAAGTTTCCTTTGCCTAGTATATCATGTGCGGGAAGCTAAAAATTTAAAGATTAAATTATTTTACTTTATAAAGCATTATCAGCGGTTGGTTAACTGACATGCGTCGTTTAGTCTTGTTTAATATTATACTCTATTGTATTTTATTATCTAATATACATAGTATATGTATTATATTTAACATCAAAATACAAATGATGCTGAAAAAATTACATCATATTTTATAATATTTATGTCGCACTATATTTTACCCAAATCTAATTCAGGTCAATAAAATAAAAATTAAAACGAGTGACATACCTACAATCCTACACGTTCTTATTTATAAATGAGCAAGATTCAAGAATATAAACTTGAAAGATTATTTCAGTAGCATTATGATTTTTTTTAACTTACACTTTAAAAACGACATAATTTTGTACATAAGTAAACATCAAAGCAATATGGAAATTTTATTATTGTCTGTCACCTTATAACCTTAACCATCTGGGTTCGGAATACTCTACCAATACTTTATTATTTATAGTGGAAAAAACCTTGTGATGTACCTATATGTAATGAATGGGTGACTAATAAAGAAACAGAAATTTATACATAGCTTTTTTAGATTAAGAAAAAAAAGATGGAATGGGCGATGAAATAATATGAATATTAAATTATTATATTATTATAATTTATTGTTTAATGTTTATTTTATAAAATATGTTTTACATTACGTTTTAATAATTTGTATATTCAGTCTCATTTTATTAAACAAAAAACTTTTCACAATGTACAATAAGACATCATTTGTAGATTATTTTTGGCTATATAAAGAACGAAGAACGTGTATACGACCTTAGTTTTATTGGTTTTTTATTTATAAATTAGATACTGAAATAAAAGCAATAATGCCAAACAAATTGTGTACTCAACATATTACCTTTTAAGTACTAAAAGTTTATTCGTCCTAATTCTTCGTTATACGATAAATAATAACAAAGGTACCATGGCGTATATGTACACTTACTTATCTAAACATTGGTCTTATTTGAGTTGACTTCGAGCAAACATTAATTCGATTCTTTGTTTAATATTAAATAAGTTAAACAAAATCTACACTCGTTAGTAATTCCGATATTATGATCTTAGTATATCAAATTAAATATAAACAAAAATTTGCGGCTTTATGAATATCTTTTTGTAAAATGTGAGTTTTGTTATAAGAGATAATTTGCAAAAACCAACAGGGTTTGCCTGACACGAAAGTTATGGAGTAAGTTCCAACGCAGTAACATGTTAATATTTATTTATCACTGGTTTGACAACTTGCGCCGTTGAACTTCGCAGCTTGCAGTGACGCAACGCAGTCTTCAAAGCGAAATGTAAAGAAAGATTGTAATTTGACAAAATAAGAATAAGTCTTACACAATTAATCTACAATACACCAGCGTTAATGTATTCGTTCGTGTTTTATATCTAATTGAGTCAGCTTACGGGATACAGTGTTTAGTTGCTTTTGGTATAAAATTGTTAGTGGCTTATACTAACTATAATACGATACTAAAAAAAATGTGTATAATATATTAAAGAGTCGGGTGAAACAGACTAAAATATGTTTTATATGGATGAACTTTCGAATCAGTGCTTACATACGTGAACGTGTGGCCGTAAGTGTGAAAGTGTGTTTACACGTGTGTAAGACACTCAGTTCCACTTCCGTTTCCCACTTCCCGCCGAATTTAAGGCATTGCGTGTTGAGTCGCGGTACTTAACGCTGCTCTTTGCCTTGTGACCAAAGCGAAGAAATGAAGAGAGTGGGGATCGAACGCGAATTAAATATATAATATTTAACGGTTAACTAACTAATTACTAATTGAATAATTATTATGGACTCAATTCTACTTAAAATAAAATTATTATTTTTTGGGGATTGGCCGGTTTAGCTGAAATAGGCAGAGACACAGAACTGACTAGTATATATTTTTATTTCTACGAGTATATATATACCCTGTAAAAATTTTACAATCTTCTTAATTATTGTCTCCTCCATTGCATAAATGCGCGTCGGATGAAGGAGGTCCATGCCTATCGCAAATTTCGAATATGAAATTTCACTAAAAATAAAACAATAAAATCTTTACACAAAAACATTTGTTGAAAGCTAAAATCCAGGACACTCGTAGAAAATTCTTCTAGATTAGCCCATGCCTGTTACATACATACTCTCTCTCTCTCAGCTTCACGCTGTATCCCGCACATGGCAGGGTATGCAGAGGGAACTTGGAAACCTAGTGTCAAGACACTCCGGTCCACTTCAGTTCACCACTTTCCACCGAATTCGAGACATTGCGTGTTGAGTGGTGGAACTCAACGCCACGCTTTGCCTTGTTTCAGAGCGAAGAAATGAAAACATTAAATATTTAAATTGAAATTTTAAATATTTCATTTCCTCGACCGGGGA
This sequence comes from Eueides isabella, assembly GCA_019049475.1. Classification (NCBI taxonomy): domain Eukaryota; kingdom Metazoa; phylum Arthropoda; class Insecta; order Lepidoptera; family Nymphalidae; genus Eueides; species Eueides isabella. The sequence continues at coordinate 5,576,263 of CM032384.1, read as the reverse complement.
TCGAACCCACAATCTGTCGGTTACAGTCACACGCTTGTGTCGCCACGACGCCACGACGGGCCTCGGTTACATACATATATAGAGCGAATATTAAGAAGCAGAACTCTATACCGCGTTTCACTTTGCAACTCAGTGTAGAAAAAATATATTCCCATGAGCGGGAATCCAACCCGCAACCGTTGCACTAACTTGCACAGCAGGCGATTAGGCAAATATAAATACGTATTACATACTTTATAAAAATATTCATTTGATCGTCGAAATATTTACATTTGACAGTAGGTACTTGATAAATATGCACGTGACGGTAAAACTGATGACTCTTTAATATATGTATAATATTAGTCTGCTATGTCTTGAAGTGTACGTATTTATGCGGATGAAGAAATAATGAATATATTATTTACGTTTGTATTACGCTTTGTTTATTTGTACTCTATCATAATTTTGTTTGCAATTGTGTATTAATAACTAGATCAATAAACGTTAAATAGGCACTATATACAGTACCTATCTACAATTTGCACGTGCCATTGAGGTCACGTTTAACCAATATTGGAAGTAGTTAGGAATAAATTCTAAAAGTTATAATATTTATGTTATGATTTTATTAGTTTTAAGTATTAAATGGTTGTCTATTTCCTTTTTTTTTTAAAGATAATATTACAAGAATATCTTTCTCATAATTAATTTAAGCAATATATATTTTTTAAATAAATGTAATCACGCTGTATCTCAACTTTACGTTGTTTCCCGGCAGGGTAGGCAGAGGGAACTGGGATACCTAGTGTAAAACACTCCGTTCCACTTCTATTCCCCATACAAGTATAATCCATATAAAGTTAAAGAACGAAAGCATTAAGTAATTATAGTGATTACACTTTTAATCAATGTTAACAAGAAACAATTAATAATTAGTAATTAGAACTACTAACTACATAGTTACTTATCCAGTTGGTATACTGTTTTGTTTAATTTGATGTTTACATCGTAATATATTCGTCGACAAAACGTCGATTACTGAATTTTATTTTTTTTCATGTAAGTTCTATATCAAAATTTTGTACTGCTTGTGAGCTGCATTAATACTAGATCTTGATTTTTGTTTGTTAAGTCAATCTATCCTTATATGTAATCTGTAACTGATTACTGCCTAGAACTTTTATTAAAAAATCTCATAAGGTACTAGAATCTTTTGTTTAAATCAGTTAGCAAAAAAATAAGTTACTTCGATTCAAAATATTTAATTTTAAATCGAAGTTACTTATTTTTTTCGATTTAAAATATTTAGTTCGGTATAATTTTTATTCATTTAGCAGAAATTTTAATTTTGATCGTAGGTAGAGACATTGTCTTAAAAGTAACAATGTTATTAGGACAAGAAAAAAATGAGATTATTAATTTAAAAAAAAGTATAATTCAAACGTGCGGACGAGTGGCTAGTACTTAAAACATTTGAAGAAATTTACTTTTAAGTTTAATATTTGTTCTTGCGACTCAACATTAAATTTATCAGTATTTCCGTTTGAAAATTCTCTTACAGCGTTTTTCAGTGTAAACAATAGCATTAAACGCAGTTATTGGAAATCTGGAATCATCGCACGAGATATCTTTCTCTTCATACGATACTTACTTCAGTTATCTGCTATTTTTGTTGTCAGTGAGAGGGCGGCCGCGTGCGGGAGTGTACGCTAGTACGGTTATAACTGTGTACTCTCATTATAGTTTGCATTTTCGTGAATCGCAGTGCTGGACAAATATTTGAAACTCATCCGAAGGAAATTACTTTTAATAGGTAAGTTTTGGGTAATTAATTTTAATTTATTTAGTGATAAAAGAGTATCGCGTCATGAAAATTATTTTTGGCGCCTGAATTATGTGATAAGTGCAATTGGCGGTTCTATGATTAAATTCAAAATTTAAGCAACCTTGTTTCTTTGTTTATTTGCTCGTTTTATTAAGTGACAAATATTTAAAACTACTACATTTTTTTACAGCAAAAGATTTATCGAATCAGTTTTTATTTAAACGAACGTATTTATTTTTCATCGTAAGAGATTTATAAATTAATCAAATTCATACAATTTCCTAAATCTACAGTTTGCTTAATCAAAAGACTATACATAATAGCTATTGTTTAAACATAATTAGAGCAATTACTTTGATTCGCAATGTTGACAGTCGACACGCGCTGAGTCACTGCACTGATATTGGCCGATGGCCGCTGAGTAAAACTAAACGATTCATTATTTGGATGTTGTTGCCGGACCGCGTCTCGTCGCAACAATCATTTTAGAACCACGTGGAGACTCTTTTAACCAGCTATCTCGGGCTCCCGCCGGTCTAAAACTAATAAATTGTAATAACCAGGTCCATTCGTTTAATCGTACGGCATGCTTTAAGGAGCTCAAAAATTAAATTAAACTCTGTGCATAAGAAATGAGTGAAAACTTTCTTTTAGTAATATAAGAGTTTTAAAATATACTAGTATATGTATTAAATCTATAACAAACCAAATCGCGAGTAGGAAAATTATAGTCAACTATTTAAATAATCATTATTTACATATAGTTGATGTTTTAATAAACAAATAATTTTATCATTTTATATAAATAAGAAAATAAATAACAGCACAATATTAACCGTGTAGAGTAAATAAATACGAATGATTCTTCCTTACGATAAAAGTTTTTATTCAAATTTAATTATTATTATGTTAAAAAAGTTTTACTACATTCAGAATTCACAATGTGATAAATTAAAGACAAGTGACTGTCTTGATCTAATAACATTATCATTTTAAAGCACAAAATTTCGGTCAATTCAAGAATACATTTATTTTGTAGCAATTTTGTCGGACGACATACTTTGTCAGCTTATGAATCGAGATATATATAAGCTTTTTGCTTTCAGCTTCACGCTGTATTCCGCGCGTGGCGGGGTAGGCAGATGGAACTTGGGACCCTAGTGTTAAGTCACTCTGTTCCGTTCCTCACTTTCCGCCAAATTTGAGGCAGTTTATGTTAAGTGATGAAACTCAACGCCGCACATGTTCCAGGAAGTTTGCCTTAATACAGTTGTAAAAACTGGTATTAAATTGATTAAGATGTTTCTGAGATAAGCGTGATCAAACGTACATATATTTTTGGTTGTATTATGTCATTTAATGTCACCAACAACATTTTTTTTATATGTATTCCATGTATAGACACCCCTCCGTTACGATTTTATTACAGGTATAGATTGTATTAAACAGAATGATTGGATAGATACACAAACTGGTGCAGGTGGTACTGAAGGTAATTTCCAGTATACATAAATATAATAATTTTCTATTATAATTTTCCGATGTAATTAATACTCTAAAATTTTACCATATTGGCAATTTCAAAAAAAAAAAAACCAAAAGTGAGCAGTAAAATTCTGTATAAAAATAGTTTTGCGTACTTTTCCACAGTTTAACTATAAAGTATGAAGCCACCTGAATGTAATATTTTTCGTTTATTGTGTGACAACGTTGTAAAACGTAAAAATATTGTCACAAGCAGTAATTTTCAATTGAGAGTTTCTCAAAATTCTTTTCTTTTAAAAACGTCCTCATTTTGTCCTGGTTCGATTGACACCAAAATTATAGTTATTCTAGTTATTAATTGTTAAGATATAGTGTAGTTTACCTCCAAAATAATGCTTGCTCATAAATATAATAATAAATGCAAAACCTTCAATCAAGGCTACGTATGAAAGTATATATATTACCAAATAAACTTGCTTATAATTTCGATTTCCAGAGATTTTTTAACTCTTAATTTCAGTCACCAGAAATGGTAGATGAATTACAGTATAAATACACACCTAAGTTTAAAGGTGAAATTATAGTATCGTTCTCGTGGTGTCGATGTTTTTGAAGTAACAATTAAGAAAGGGAGCTTGCTTTTCAATACGATCCGACTACCTGTCATATGAGAAGTATACGTGTGCCTTCTGTTTTTAACCGACTTTTATAATCTCTACCGTTACTACATTCCCCTATGGAACTGTATTTTTACTAAGATCTGATAGCTGAAAAATAAGGCTTTCGTGAAAGAAATCGAGATTATAAGCAAATTTTAGAATAGGAAGTAAAACAGTTAACGGTTACTTTTATAGTTATTTATTTTGTGTCAATACATGTGAAACAGGACAGCGTAAGGATGTTTTTAAAATGTTTTGGATATAATATTTTGAAAAAACTACAATTAATAAATTACATCTCACCTTACAAATTTGTCACCGGGTAAACAAAAATAGACAACATATAGTATATGTGCGATTGCATGCTACATATATACTATATATAGGTTTGTATAGGCATGCGACATGATCAAATGAGGTATATACGATCGTATACAAAAAATACGCAAGAAATGTTTTTTACTGACTACTTATTATTTCGACCAATATCTCGGTGACGGTAAATTTCATGATATGCCTTATGGGAATAAAATAGTTAAAAATGACCTAGTAGTTCACTTGTTTGTCGAGCAATCTTCGAATCACTCTGTATAATATAGTAAAATTAATTTATCATTAATTTGTAGGTTTCTGGGCGTTTATTAACAATTTATTCAAGTAAAATATGGATGAGTTCAATTTAAAATACAATACTGTTTAGTTAAAAATAACTGACTGATAAATAATTTAAATAGGTAGATACTTTACATGTTAATCTAAATACATGTATTAAACGTACAAGTCCCACTTAATGTTTTTAGTATTCTATATTAGTTAACATTTAATGAGTACTATAATAATCTGACATTCAAATTAATTATTAGAATTGAAGTTTGTGTACTTATAGGTCCATACATCATGCAAAAATAATATACAGTCTTATAAAAATAATATACATAAAAATAAATTTATGTAGGCCTGTCGTGGCGCAGCGGCACGAAACGTGTGACTGTAACCGATGGGTTGTGGATTCGATCAAACTAGAGGAAACGAAATATTTAATATTTTCAATTTAAATATTTAATATTTTCGTTTCCTCGCTCTGGTACAAGGCAAAACGCGGCGTTGAATTCCGCCACTCAACACGCTATGCCTCTAAATTCGGCGGAAAGTGGAGAACAGAAGTGGAACGGAGTATCTTAACACTAGGTTCCCAAGTTCTCTCTGCCTACCCTGCCATGTGCGGGATACAGCGTGAAGCTGAGAGAGACAAATTTATAATTTTTTTAGAAATCTAGAAATGTAACACTGCAATTTATACAGTAGGTACAGGTATTTATTTAGGCAGGAGACAAAATATAAACAAGTTGAACAAAAATACTTCAACTTTTATTGATAATATTCCATTTGTTTAAAACGAATACTATGGGCACGTTTCTTTTACGTGTTTGAACACGCCACGTACATTGTACGTTAACAGCAAAATTCCATAGTTATTTTTTATAAAATATATGAACGAAAAATGAATATTTTCGCCGTGTGATTCCTGCTTAGAACAGGATCACCCTGGTACTGATAGTGTCGTAAGAGGCGACTAAAGTACGTGTGGGAGAGTCACGTTGTCACGTTGGGCAACGGTATTCACTAATCATCGGATGACCCGTACGCTCGTTTGCCGTGTCTTTCCATAAAAAAAAGAACTCATGAATCGGGATGTGCAAAATAGAAAAATATAAAAATGTATGTATGCATAAACGCACATTTTATGGCGTTGTACAGAGTTTCCGTCGAATAGTGAATATTGTTGTCTTTGTGTTTTATTCGAAACTTTAGCGAGCGAATAGGAATATGACAACGCTAAGATAATCTGTTGCCACCAAACAACAGCCTACACACGCATGATTATCCTTGTATTAATATCTCAATATGCTCGATATCTATCGAATCTATATTGAAATCTGTGAAAAAATTATCAAAATTTTGGTCAACATTTTTATCTTGATATGTATCCATATATACTGCCTGAAGTTGAATAAGTTATATTATAGGTAATAAAACATCAAAAAAACATGCGCAATTACAACTCTTATTCATTTTATCCACTTTAAACTGCGTTAAGTAATAACTTAAAACCAAGTATTTCTGTTATCGCGACTGAGTACGTTTATATACCGAGTACTATCACATTCAATACATGCTTTACCTGGGGATAAAAGGTAATGTGTCGTTAAATTAAGTGGAATTTTTTTACTGAAGCCCTTGAAAAGTATCAATATGCATTATATAGGTATTCCTCTTACTATATTAGACAGTGGCAAACTGACTACGCGTCTGTAAAAAACATCTTCTGTATTTTGCGGTTTCTATTAACTATTTCGATGTTTCCATATCATTTTTAAAATGTACATTAAATATGTAGATGTCTTGAAAAATATTTTATTTAACAGGCGGACAGTATAAAGAACAAGCTAATAAAATATGCAAAAACGCACATGAAACCTGGTACATTTGTATATAGGTATGCATATGTCTATAATTTGATGTACAAGAATTATTTATATAAACCTCTTTACCAGTCCTTCAACAGGGACACACAATGTTCTCGTAAGATATTATGATGTAATTTTCTAGAGCGAAGATTTATTAATGATCATGAACATCGACCCCTTATCAAATAATAATAAACATTGATAATAGCGGTCACTTTACATCTTACGTAAATTCACTATTTTATAATTAGCACATGCAAAAAATGTTATCTTGTTATGTTCATGGTGATAAAATAGTTTACCCTAAAAATGACAAATTTGAACTAATTAGGTTTATTTTATACTAGTTGTGCTCGCGGATTCACTTACTCACCAGTAAAAATTAAATTAAAACGATTGATAATGATAATAATTCTGAAATTTAGTTTTCATCTACTATGACCAAAAATACAAAGTGAAATTCATTTTACTCGATTTAACAACACACTCGAAGCGTTGATATCAATCAACTTTCTTAGGTTTAAAACTTAAGCCTGTTTTTAATTTTATGATACATATATATATATATATATATATATATATATATATATATATATATATATATATATATATATATATATATATATATATATATATATATATATATATATATATATATATATATATATATATATATATATATATATTATTAAATTTAATAGTAGGTTCTCTTAGTACAACCCAAAAAGTTAGGTACTTTAAGTGGCAAATTGCCAGAGCAAGGTCCGAGCACATCGCTAAAATCGGCGAGAAGCTTGAGAGCTATCCGTCCGGAACTCGACAGTTTTGGGCCCTCTCAAAGGCTGCGCTTGGCAACTTTAGCCGGCCATCGCTTCCACCGCTACGCACAGAAAATGACATCCTGGCGAAAGAGAAAGCCGATCTCCTGGGCGCTCTCTTTGCCTCAAACTCGACTATGGATGACCGAGGAACAACGCCGCCGACCATCCCGCGGTGTCAGAGCTCAATGCCTGACATTAAATTTAGTCAGAAAGCCATTAGGCGAGCTCTGTCTTCCTTGGACATCCACAAGTCGAGTGGGCCAGATGGCATTTCTCCTCTTGTGCTCCGTTCGTGTGCTCCTGAGCTGACACCGGTGCTAACGCGTCTATTTCGGCACTCTTACTCAGTTGGCGTAGTCCCAGATTCGTGGAAGAGCGCTCTTATCCACCCGATTCCGAAAAAAGGCGATGGTGCCGATCCAACTAACTACAGGCCTATTGCTATTACCTCCCTGCTCTCAAAAATTATGGAGAGCATAATTAATAGCCAGCTCTTGGTTTACCTGGAGGATCACCGATTGATTAACGACCGCCAATATGGCTTTCGTCGGGGTCGCTCAACCGGTGATCTTCTGGTTTACCTAACCCACCGCTGGGCTGCGGCTATTGATAGCAAGGGAGAGGGCCTGGCAGTTAGTTTGGACATGGCAAAGGCCTTTGATCGTGTGTGGCACGGAGCGCTCCTTGCGAAACTTCCATCTTACGGGCTTCCCGAGAATTTATGCAAGTGGATTGCTAGCTTTCTCACTGGGCGCAGCATCAAGGTCGCTGTCGACGGTTTTTGCTCCAAATACATGCCCGTGAACGCCGGCGTCCCCCAAGGCTGCGTGCTGTCCCCTACGCTATTTCTTCTGCATATCAATGACATGTTAGAGGACTCTAACATACATTGTTATGCAGATGATAGCACTGTGGACGCTGTATACTCCGGCCATGCAAGTCTTTCTCGGGAAAACGTCGACCAGTGCCGAAATCAACTTGTGTCCTGCGTTGAGGCATCCCTCGAGAATGTCTCCGCATGGGGTGAAAAGAACCTTGTTCACTTCAACCCCCAGAAGACACAAGTCTGCGCGTTAACCGCTAAAAAAACCCCATTTGTCGTATCACCAGTTTTCGAGAACACTCCCCTTAAAGCCGCGCCCTGTATCAGTATATTGGGTCTCAGCTTTTCGAACGACTGCCAGTATCGCGATCATCTGGAAAGCAAGGCCAAGTTGGCCTCGAAGAAACTGGGGGTCATCAGCAGAGCGAGACAGTATTTCACGCCAAAACACCGTTTAGCCCTGTATAGGGCCCAGGTGCGGCCTCATATGGAATACTGTTCTCACCTTTGGGCTGGTGCACCCCAGTATCAGCTTGAACCATTTGATCGCATACAACGTAGAGCCGTTCGAATCGTTGGGAACCCAGTGATCTGTGTGGGGCTTGATACTTTGGCTTTGCGTAGAGACGTATCCTCCCTGTGCGTTCTCTACCGCATTTATCACGGGGAGTGTTCTGGAGAACTGTTGATACCTGCCGCCGAATTTTCCAACCGCACAGTACGTCACAAACTAAAGTACCATCCACATCATCTGGACACGTGGCATTCGACTACTGTGCGGTTTCGTAGGAACTTTCTTCCACGCGCCACACATCTGTGGAACAACCTACCCGCGGCAGTATTTCCAGGTCGATACGACATGGGTACCTTCAAAAAGCGCGTCTACCTCCACCTTAAAGGCCGGCAACGCCTTTGTAGCTCCCCTGGTGTTACACGGGGCCGTGGGCGACGGTGATCACTCACCATCAGGTGACCCGTACGCTCGTTTGCCTTGTCTTTTCCATAAAAAAAAAAAAAAAAAAATATTATCCCTATTCACCATGACAAAATATTCAAGGCAAGGCATCGTAAGCTCCGTGAGTCTCAAAAATGCGTTGCAGGCAAGCATCGCTGCATCGCATAACCTGACCAACTGAAGCAACTGCGGCTTCATTTGCCTTGTGATTCCCGCAGTGCTCACCAACAGAACATCTATTGGTGCTGATGATTACTTTCTTGTCATTGTTGCCTTATGGAATAGACACAAATGCAGCTATGAAGTCTTACACATTTTATTTACCTACTTGATACAGCGCTAAGATAGGAAAATGAGACAAAAAATTGAACACCAAATAAAATCAAAGAAATCTAGGCTCATTGTCTGTCAAATAAGATCCGATGATATAGTAAAATTGACCCTGCAGTTTAAAACTTGGCGTGAATGGATACTTATTTGTTTTGCAATAAAATATAACACGTGGAACGCTGTTACAGGAATATAAATCCTGCCTTTTCTAATGCAGAATATGCAAAATTATACTACAAGGACTTATCAGGCTCGCAGTTTATTTACTATTCACGTGGTGTCGAGCCTAATAATTTTGATGGTAGATTGACACTGTTAGCTGTTCCTGCGAGGTTCTTCTGGGAGTTCATAGTCGCTGTAAGGACTCCTTGCGAACTCAATCACGATTCCTTTTCTATGAAATCTCAGAATGTGGTGTTTACAGTGAGCCAATATATGTGTCTGAAATTCCTCGAAAGTGTGTTGAGAGCGAGAAGCAAGGCCTAGATTTTTGCTAGGTTTCTGATGTAAAAGTTACATCAATTTTTTTTTTTTAACGTGACATTTCACGTTTCACTTCACGATGTCCCTACTATTCCTGAGACTTAATTAGCTATGTTTTCATCCATTTGAATGTCTAAAAATGGGGTTGATTTTTTTCTAGAAGTCACTTTCGTAAAGTCAATGTAATGTTTAATCTAGCAAAATTTCCTCATTTTTATATATATATATATATATATATATATATATATATATATATATATATATATATATATATATATATATATATATATATATATATATATATATATATATATATATATATATATATATATATATATATATATATATATATATATATATATATATATATATATATATATATATATATATATATATATATACATACATACATACATACATACATACATATGTGTAAGTATATATAAAAATGAGCAAATTTTGCTTAAATTACGAATAAGACACATGCGTGTAACGACAAACATAACAATTCTGTAGTAATAATTGTGATAACATATGAGGCAGCTGATAAAATGTCTATTTCTCATCGGATACTGAATAAAATAAGCAATTGTTACTTTGGTTTTTCTCGTATTGTCGACGAGACAGATAGATTTTTTCAATAACTTAATGTTATTTTTTTGGACTATTTTTTTTCTCCAAACCAATCCATCATTTTACTACTCGAGGAAACGTATCATCTAACCATTTTATTTCCTTGCTCTGGTAACGAGATAAAGCTCCACACGCAATGCCTCCAAAATTTTGCGGAAAGTGGTAAGGAACGGATGTGATAATGGTAATAGTGTCTTAATACTAGATTTTTATGTTCCCTCTAATAAAACGTAAAGCGTTAAAAAACGTTAATTCCCGGGGAAAAATAAATGCAAATATTACATCGTCAGAAAAGATGAGGTCAACAAAACAGTGATCTGTAGATTGCCTATACATTTGCACTACAAAACAGTAACTGCTTTATTTAATTCCATATCGATACCGAATCGAATTAAATACCTAATAATAGTTGACTACACAGTTTACAACTTTTTTTTTTAAATTATATTTATAACTACAAAATATTGTGTATTCTTTCATTCTATCATTGTTCTTTCTATTGTTCCAGATAAAAAGCCAAAAATGTTCTTCCAAAACTATCTACAGCTTAAAAGTGTGGAGGTTACATTAAACCGCAGATAAACACAACTGTCATGATCTAGTACAATAGATCATGATTTAATCATTAGTCTTATGAGCCTACCTTTTGCAACGTTGCTTCCTTCTATTCAACAAAAACATTAAGTGCCTCTAATTAAGTACCAAATATAGAAAACAAAAGTGAATTGAAATTTATCATATCAACGTATAGCACACTGCCTTAAAGTAATAAATAAGTGCCAAATAAAAAATAGTTTTGAATCAAGATGTCGCATGGAACAGTGAAGAGTGCGAAGAATGGGAGCTCACAGGCAGTCGAGACATCGAGGGAGGGCTCCGAGAGCCTGCCACCCCCGCCAGACGGTGGATGGGGTTGGATGGTGGTTTTCGCATCCTTTATGATTCACATAGTCAGTAAGTACTTTTACTATTCTTTGCCTAAGCATTGTTCACATCTCGGCATAAGTGCACCCAACTCACAATCGAGTAGTTTTGATAATACTTATAAACGTGTCTTAATAAGATTAAAATGAAATATTAAAATACACGAAAACAATCTGAAAGCATCAAATTAAATCAAATTGTAAAAATGACAAATAACTTTCTAATGTAAATATATAAAAAATTATGCCTGTGAGTTATAATAACTATCAATCAAAGCAAAATCTACAACACAACCTTTTTTTTTTAATTTTATTCCACCTAAGCTACTATTGTTTTATCATGAATATTCACTATGTTCTTAAAAAGGCTATTATTATACATGTTGTTACTCACTTGCACGTGCACTACCACTTATTATGAACAAGACGCAGTTGAATGTTAGGATAAAAGGACCATTAAATTTTAATATTTTAATTTTTCAAATAATCAACAAATTGTGCCTTTTTACAACAGTTTACATATAAATAAATATATTCTTTGGAATAGCGCACAGTTCCGGGAAATTCTGCCCTAATATAACAATTAACCATATTCACACACAATTCTTTTACGCATGTTTATGTAAATTTAAAATAATGTTACTCTTTGGCTCGCCCTCGCTTGCTTCGCTCACTGTAATGATTCAAAACAAAATAATACTTTTTAAAGGACAACGATACATTTTTTGTGTTATAGTTTCTAGTTTCCACAATGCTATATCAAACTCTCTTACAGTTTATTTATTTATAATATAACTTACATTTTTTTAAAATGCTGAGTAATAAATTATAGATAAATTTAGGAGATATATGAACAAAATTATTTAGTATGTGTGTCACAAAAGCGAATATAGGCACATCGTAGCACAGTAAATACAATGATAACACTTGCCATACATATCTTTATGTGACAAAGTCATTCTACATATCTATCATCAAGTTACTGTATATCACGCTATACATATTTTACAAGCATATCCGTTTAAGATATATTTATTTATACCGAACACAATTTAAAAATAGTGCTCACTCATTTTCGTTACTTACAATTCGATACAGTATCGAGAATAGCGAAATATCGAGAAAGATTAGACCTGGAGCGAGATAAGACAGGGCCGTCTTACTATCATTATCAAGATAAGGACTAGCAGAGTAAATCTTACAATGAATGAAAACAAAAACATCCTGTAACAAACATTTTTTTCTGTCATCTCTACCACAATTTTCAATATTTAATATTTTTTGCTAAATTGCTATTTTAAGCTCGAATACATTGATGCATTTTATATGTAACTAATATAGAGGCCTGCACTATGTTTTAGTTTTTAATATAGTTTAAAATCACATTAAAATAATCTTTATTACTATTAATAAAGATATATCAAAAAGAAATGAGTTGCAATGAATTCTCCTGTGGTGTATAGTAAGCTCTATTTATTCTTGTTAGTAATAACGAAGCTATTAGCTAAGATTTCGTGATAAATAAACAAAGAAATATTCACAAGCCATCTTTTCATAAAAGTATCATATATAAAATGAGGATAAAGAGCTTTGATGTAAGCAATGACTGGCATTTTAAGCATAATGTATTGCAGGGTTCCGACGAGGTCAGCGCCTTTGTATTAATCGGCGATATAAACGTCCGTGTGATCATCTGTAAAACAGAAGTAAAACAAAGAAAAGCCCCCAAAACCTTAGATGTCATGATCTTCAAGGTCTTTGTCGTCTTGATGATGTCTTTACCTTACACATTCCTCGAATTATTGCAGAAGCAAGATAGTTATTTAAATTGTTATTGTTCAATTGATCCGCGTATGGTTCATGTGGCGACATACAGACATAGATCAAGTGTTAAAATTCTTCATAATATTGTTTAAATATTTAATATTAGTACTTGGATTGTAATAGTTTAGTATTATTTGTATCACATTGTATATTACATTGTCTGTAACTAAATTCTAGAAAAAAACCCTTTTTATAAATAAATAATATAGGTGTCTTCTTTTAAAATTAACTTTAATTTTATGCCAATAAATGTGTTGGCATTGGGTCAAATGATAGGAAACGGCACATCTACACTCATTTAACAATGAACATAAAACCTGAACACCCCTGATCAAAAAATCACTTCCTCACCTTCACAAAATTTCCATAGCTCTTGTCTTATTTGTCGCTTATTAGACAAACTTATAACACGCCTTTTTTGCGTCGGGGGCTAAAACTAAATATACGTATTCCAAATACTATAATATTTTTTAAAATTACATATTTGTCAAACATAGTTATGTTAGTAGGTACAATCAAGCATGTCAAAGACACGGATCTGGTACTTGAAAATAAAATCTTTCACCATAACAAACTATAGCACATATTTCACCAATAAGTAGTTTATCAATGAGAAACTTATATACTTAGTATCTTCGTAGCGTTAATGTCAACTCATTATTTTTACTGTCAACGTTCAACGTGTTCCCTGCTAACGGCGACACATCTAACATGTCACTGCCTAATGAGATGTAAACCCGTGGAATATTTATTATGTTACATATAGTAAACACTATACATTTAATATTACAAGATATATTATATCTTAAAATATACAAGATATATTATAAGATATTAATTATTAAATAATATTATATAAATGTTGATTGATTCCTGTTCGTGAACGTTCGTTTACTATCAGTAAAATATACCTGTAAATATTCTTGGGTGACGGACCTATTAGGCAAGTTTTATGTGTTTTTCTCTCTATGTATATTTTAATACATAAATTATACGCGATAAAATTCATAGAAAATGTTAATATTAAGGTATGTATAATAGTATAGTTTGGGATTCTACAAAAAATACAATATTTAAGAAGTACCAAACCAATTTACTATAGTACCTTTTACGAAATATATACTTTCTACTAATTATTTTTGTGAATCTCTACACCTACAAATAAAGAAAATGCCTTTAATTTTAAAATGATTTTCTTTTTATTTACGAGTGTCAATTTGCCTGCCTGTCTATCTGTTTGTCTGAGCTTATCTCTGGTACAGTCTTTTATTATGGAGCAGTATATAGGCTTATTTTTATCTTGGAATTACCTAGGTAGATGTGAAATAACTAAAACTTTTTCTATTAAACACTACTAAACTATACGTATCATAAATCTATAACCGTCTGTACGTATAAGATTATATAAAAAAATCTTCAACGTTTGTAATTGTAATAGAGATTTTTAAAATTTTTATCTGTGTGTCTGTACGTTTGTATTTGCTAATCTCAGAAACGAATAACCAGATTTAAATGTAGTTTCATTTAGTTTTTGTTTAACTTAAATCGAGTAAAAGAAAATAAAATATTAAGTTCGACAAAATTTCTTGAGAGAAATTATATTCATTTATCTGAAAATTTATTTACAATGTATATGGTAGTCTTAAAAATGACAATGTTATTTGAACAAGTAGTTGAAATAGGTAAGTAAAATAGTGTTATTCAAGCGGGCGTGACGCTAGTGGTTAATAGTTTGTCTCTGAGTTGGCTTTAATAATATAAAGTAAATATTCATATAATTATTTAGGGCAAAACTGCAAGAGTTCGCTAGAATATTAATATAAAAAAATCACAACAATATCATCTCTGTTGCCATTAGATTTACACTCAAACAAAAACCGTATTTTTATTTAGTTTCGATGTTGAGTCTGCAATGCGGTTGTGTCTCGCCGCAATAAAGGCACGTTGCAAGTAGCGTAGATAAACAAAATAGTACAACGCAATAGAATCAACAACTTAACGATTGATTGTATACTAGTAGAAGTATGCTACACTATTCTTGTAGTATAGTGTTACTTAGCTACTGTTTACTGTATAAACATTATCAACAATGTGTGTAAATACATTGATTACTCTTGACTTTAGCTTCGTCAATTCACGGGTGATTTTTTTAAATTCGAAACATACGTTTATGAACAATTTGTAATAAGTACAATTCGAAAATGATTGTCTAACTGTAACAAGGAAAATAAAACTAAAACGCATATCTCAGTTACGCGTTTATATCCTATCTCAATGATCTTTTTTTTTCAAAATATTTCAATATATTTTTTCAAAATATGTTTTATCTTTAAATAAAAACTCTTTAAAGATAAAACATATTTTGAAAGTGTATAGCAATCATATTTATTCTCTTATTAATTATTGATTAAAGTAAAGCTCATTTTTATTGTTCCCAAGCCTATCATTTTAATTGGAAAGTTAAATAAAGATTCAGACAAAACTTATATAAATTATCAATGCACGATTTTATTAAATCATATTAAGTGCCTATAAAGGAAAATTGTTGCAATAACGATTATAGCAATGATCAATCTAATAACCTTGCTGCATGTTGCGAACACAAGTTGTTTTTTTTATTATATTATTATGTATGGCAATGACATATATTTGTTCTTATTTTATAGTATATTTTTTCCACATAAAGTAAAATTTAGATATAACAAAAAAAATACTAAGGCAGAGGGAACTTGGGAACCTAGTATTAAGACACTCCGTTCCACCTCCGTTCCCCACTTTCCACCGAATTTGAGTGGCGGAACTCAACGTCGCATTTTACCTTGTACCAGAGCGAAGAAATGAAATCATTAAATATTTATATTACAATATTAATTATTTCATTTCCTCGACCGGGGATCGAACCCAGAACTTGTCGGTTACAGTCACACGCTTGTGCCGCTGCACCACGACAGGCCTCAAATATAAAAAATGTACTTCTTGCAAATTGTTTTGGTGCTTAAATTTATTTACTTTTCACTTTAACAGCGCAAAAGAATATTAGATTTAATGATTTTGTAAGTGCTTTTAAAGATAAGTGCTTAAGTAATAAATACATCAAACGATACTCGTTACGAAATATATTGTTATTGTTTAGGCCTTGTTATCTTCTCGTCGTCTCGTCCTCGCGTCTCCTTCATTCACTGTGACATTGTAGCTAGATGTCAGTAATTGGCACATTTAAAAGCCTAAAATAGCGAGAGAGAATGAAATTTAAATTTAAACATTAATATATATTTTAAGAGTTCCCCGGAATCATGAATAAGTGTTACACCGACTATGGAGCGGGAAAAATGAATATAAAAAGACAAACGCTGACAAAATCGTTATCTTCTACTTAAATGTAATACTATCAATAAATAGTAAGACGAAAGTAGTTTCTTCTTTTTTATCAGGAAAATAGATTTCTTCAGAATTATATCATTACGAAGAGATATTTTGGTTAAGGCAGCTCAGAATCCAATAGCATAGATTGTGGAATATCATTATCATTATCAAATTTACATTTTTTTTTTGTGTCACTGGGATGACTTGGCTTACTTCAATAAAGTTCCTCATCATATTACAAGCCTCATAACACAGACGCAGGGCCAAATTCTTGTAAAATTGACAGTAATCTATAGTTTTTTTTCTATCAAACTACTTAAAAACACCTACAAATAAAATACGTGGAACTATATATAAGCCATTTAAATAATAAATAACAACCAAAAAACGAAAAACGAAAAGCGAATTACGTTTGCGGCAGTCGAAAAGTTGTATGTTGTTGTAATATTACAATTAATAATACTTTATTAATTGTAATATTTTTAGATCACTCTTTAAAACAATGGAAAACTTGGAAATTAAAATCAATGGGGTATCGAAATGCTAATACGGGGAACTCAGGAGGTGGTCGCGTGGGAAGCTCTCATTAGTTTGGTCCGTCAGCATATTCGTAGGGTTAGGGTAGCGTAAATTCTTTCACAATAAATATTTAAAATAATGTTTACATAATGACGCGAAATTAGCTAACCTAACTGCAGAGATGAGTCTCACATATATACTTTTTGGTAGAAAAACGGTAAGGATACATATATGACAACTGAGCTATAAAAAAAATCACAGACACGTCTCTGTTGACACCGTGTTAAAAAAATCCTAATCGTATTTCGTTTACACACTGTCTAGGACTTTATAATCTACATAATTTTAATGTTCATTACTTAAGGTTTTGTTGAAAATCTCCGTAAAGAGATGCTGTACAACCAAACCTAAAGTAATTAACATTTAACAACCTAAATAAGTTGTAAGGAAAGATCTTCTTACTCTTTGCGGATTAAATTGCGATATCTATTACTGTATCTTGTTTAACCCAAGGAAGGAGCAAACTATTCTGTTAGTATAAAAAAAAAATATGGTCGGACTTTGAGGGCATTCAAGCGTACTGATTTAAATGGAGTATTATCAACTGCGGCGTAGACTAATTTATTTATTTGTATTGTGTCTTTACTATTAATAACAATTCATTTTTAGTTTTATTTGTCGTCAGTATTAGTGTCGCTTCATCATTATAGATTGCGCGAGGAGGAAACATCATACTTGAAATATAATCTGGTAATTAAATATTATCTACTTTGTATTGATTATTATTGTTTTTTTTACTTTGAAGTCATTAACCTACTATTACACAACTACTAACCTGAATTGTTAGCTTCATTCTTCTATATGTTCTTTAAAAAAATGTTTGGAAACAAAACGGTTAATTGTAATTTTTATTTCCTTTGGTTTGAAAATATAATCAAAAGTTCAATTTTTAGTCACTAATCAAGTGATTGATATGATTACACCTAGAAAGACTAATATCCTTATTAAGTGTCTAATGTAGTGTTCGTGGATGGAAGGTAATAGCCACTTAATTCAATTAAGATATGACAAGATCTAGATTATACCACTCGTCCTATCTCACCTCTACATCTTGAGATGAAAACTCCGGCACTAATAGCGTATGAACAAAACGCATAGAACAATGCGATAACACAGTATACTACCAAAAAGGAACAAACGTTGATAGATGGACAGGTGATTTTTTACACACATAAAAAAAATTCTAAGTTTTTTTTAATTAACGGACTAATAAATAAATAACAAGGACCATGGAATAATTTCAGTTTCACTTTCAGGAAAAGAAAACAAATGATTATGAGGAATAAAATAAAAATAGGGAAGATAACAAGAATCCGTTAATGCTTTCACGATTTGCTTTAGAAAATTATTCTTATAGCAAATCATGTTAATATTTCACATAGCTTCATATACTCTTGTGTAGTATTCCTGAATATTTAACGATTCGATAATATAGCCGAGTAAAACGGTCACATCTCATTAGGAAATCGCGATTAAGTTGACACATTAAGATTTTCCACGGTTTAAATAATGTGGTTAAAGCTTGTATTTTCTGGAATAAATTGAAGTCTCATATTATGGAAGGGATAGATGATACGTAGCTTCATTATATTTTGTATAACAGTAACGTAATATCATCGTTATCAGTAATTATATCACTTCAACTTCAATACTCCCAAAATTTGGACGCTTTACTCTGTACATACATTTTTTGTATTTTAATATCAGAGCGCACAATTTTTTCGTTCAGTATGTTAATGTTATGTTTATATATTTATCACGCAGTGCCAAATAAACATATAATTAGTGCTGGTCCAGTAGTCTATGATTTATTAAGTAGGAAAAAGTGAGGATGGAAATATTTAAAAAACAATATATTCAAAGGAAAGCTTAGAAATGTTATATGAATGTGACATTAAGTGCGTTAAAATTATACTTGGACCTTTAAAAGTATGAAGTATGTAAAGCTCTCAAAAATAAGCTGGAGCCGCTATGTATCTACCCCTAATGAAGCCTGGAATAAATTAAGCTGACCCGGAATACATTATACATCTCGCGCCATTGTAACGGATGTGCCTAGTTTTTGTTAATACAACCTAATATAATGTTTATTTCTTATTTTTTATCATCATGCTGTATTATCCTGTACATAACAGGCTAAGCAGAGAGAACTTGGGAACGTAGCGTTAAGACACTCCGTCCCCGACTTTCCGCAAATTTTCTGGCATTGTATTTTTAGTGGTATTATGATTTTGTATTACTCAACATCGTGCCTTTGCCTCATAACCAGAGTGACATAAAATATTAAATCTTTAATTTCCTCGATTCGGAATACCATAGCGTTTACAGTCGCGTACATGTGATCATGCACCGTGACTAGCACATTATGCACATTTTTAAATATTCGTATGATTATTTCAATTGTATCAAAAACTAAATATGTATACATCATTTAAAAATGTAAGCAAAATCTTAGAGCGATTTATCAACAAGCGGTGAATCAAATTGATTCGTAGTACGTAATATAAGGCCATGTAGTTAAACGACCAATGAACCAATGACAAAATGACAACTTTGTAATGTCCAGTTCTCATGTCCATATACTAATTTTGATTCAACGAATTCAGTAGTGGATAAGTTTATGCATATTTCTATATTATATTTTGTATTTTGTTTCTTTAATCAACTCACGAGTGAGTTATCTCATCACAATATATAGTTATATTGTTTTTTTTTTGTTCTTTTTAAAAGAAAAGACTTTAATTGAATAACTGATCATTTAAAGTTTTTAAATAATTTAATTTATCTATACTACATAACGTCGCGTTGGCCAATTCTAAAATATGTAGTCATATATTTAATTTACTATTATTTTTTAATTTAAATTACTTATAGTTTGTGAGATTTTGTTTTTAACTCTTATTAATTTTTTTCTCTTGCTTGTAATAATAATTACTGACTAATATCGGAAATTTTATGTGGAATTCTAACGATGATTCATCATTTGCCTTATATTATAGCAAAGGTTAAAACTACATCGTGTACAATTACAATCTATAAATATATGCAAAACCATTTCGATTCTTACAAAAAAAAGAGAGTAATATATAATATGTTAGTCATTTATTCATTTTCATTTATTTTATTCAGCTTCCGAAGTAATTTGGGAACCTAGGACTACTAGACAGACACTAATTTAATAAAGTTAACTCCGTCCTCCACTTTTACATGTCCACATTCGTGTTGAATGGCAGAATTCAACACCGCGCTTTGCTTTGGTATTAGAGTGAAGAAAGTGTTTTAAGTATTTCATTTCCTCGAGTGGAAATCGAACCTACTAAAACAACGTTTACAGTCACACGCTTATACCCATGCGCTACGATAGGATTCTTTTTTTTACATAATATATAGACAAAAAGTCTATAATCATTATTAATTCTGTAGTTATCATTGACTTTTTTATACTTTCTTCTGAATATGAATAATAATTCGTACTTGGCTTATATGTACAGTCACGTCACTAATGTGTTTATTTTAAAACCTGCAGTAGGTCAATGTTATAGTTCTCGTATAGATTGCTCTTGAGCATATTATCTATATTTAATTGAGCGCATTAGCTATATATTGAGAAAAGCTATACATGTAGCAAAAAAATTGCGAGTAATGCTTAACATAATATGCTGCAATATCAATCATTTATAATTTATGTACTTTATTCACTTTGCTATACTGTGTTATGTATGTTATAATAAATAGAGCAAACCTACTTTGAACTGAAAACATGCCAAGTAATTAATAAAAGATTATTGATTTATTACCTATTGAGGTCATTTTAGTCTGTGACAAATATCTATGCAAAAACTGTACGACATTTTTTAGAATATAATTTGAGAACAAAAGGCAGAAACGTGCAAAAAGTATCCTAGGGAGTTCTAGATACGGAATATAATATCAATTATTTTTAAATATATATACAGTTTACAATATATATACATTTTATAGAGATACAAATAGTGGCATCTTTGCCGTTTTTTTGCAGGATGTTTTTGGTTGACAAACTTCAGCTGGCGTACACAGCTCCCTGCTTCTTGATTACGCGTAATTTTTTTACACAAAATGCAGCAAACACACAGGTCTACGACCTGGATATTTAATATTAATTTCAGCTTGATATCTCCACTCAATCTCAAGATAAATCGTCTTGACAAGACAGACAGACGGTAAAAAAAAATGTTACATATAATAGTTCCGTTTTTTACCGTTTGATTTACGGAACCCAAAAAACTGCGGGTGTGTCAAAACGAAATCACAAGTTATATAAAGTTCATATGACATTAGGTTATCAATTTTTTTCTTACTTATCACATGTTGAATATTTCATGTGCCTTATTGAGAAATGTTTTGCTCGTGATGAAAGCAATCGATCAATATATTTTTATCAGCCAAGTGTATATTGATTGATTTTATCAATAGAAGATAATCACTAAGCGGGATCGAGCTACTGAAATAAAGAGGCTTAATAAATATGTTGTAATACTTACGTTCTATTTTAATATTTGATAGTTCATACTTCACAGTTTGATATAAATTTTCTTAAGCATCGTGCCTTGAGAGATATACTCTACTAGATATTCATTATAAAATTCAGCATATATAATAAAAATATGTTTTATTTAATTAAACGTTTACTTTTGTCAGAAACTGTGATAACTTCGTGATTCAACAAGGGGCGTTTCGAATCTCAGTATAGAGCGAATAATAACAGGGTTATATTATAAGAATAATATTATTTTATACAATTAAGTTCTAGATACACAAACAAAAAAAAATAATTGAAACAATAATTTAAAAGAAAAAGAAGCTCTAGCTACACAAGCAAAAAAAAATAATTGAAACAATAGATTTTATTTATTATATATACAATATACAATACATTTTATTTATTATTATTAATTTTAAAGAAAAAGAAGTTCTAGCTACACAAGCAAAAAAAATAATTAAAAAAAAAAAAAAAGTTCTATTGTCAAGTTATGATTGAAGACAACTATTTTTTTCAAACAAATAATACCGAATAACCTAGAGACCTTGTGGTCTGTTGAGGTTTGATATATACATATATATATATATATATATATATATATATATATATATATATATATATATATATATATATATATATATATATACATATATATATATATATATATATATATATATATATATATATATATATATATATATATATATATATATATATATATATATATATATATATATATATATATATATATATATATATATATATATATATATATATATATATATATATATATATATATATATATATCAAACCTCAACAGACCACAAGGTCTCTAGGTTATTCGGTATTATTTGTTTGAAATATATATATATATATATATATATATATATATATATATATATATATATATATATATATATATATATATATATATATATATATATATATATATATATATATATATATATATATATATATATATTTATATATATATACTAGGTACATACAAATATTTTATTTGTGTTATTTTTGTAAACTGTAATAGGTATATTATATATTGCATAGGTGACATATGAATCTCATATTAATTACAATTAAAGAAGACAAACGAGATTTTTTCAGAAAGACTTTAGATTATTAACATTAAAACGTTACGTCCGCTTCACTCGTTGTCAAACATTTCAAATTTTGCACGTGAGAGATTATCCAATATCAGCTTTCCTCGCAACACGAGTATTTATGACGTTTATTCAACATCACATTTCTCAGTATAGTAATATAAACATATGAATAGAATAGCATCGCTAAATTATTAGAGGTAATTTAAATATCTTTTATTTTTATTTTTTTATGCTATTCCCCGCACTTAGCAAATCAGGCCTCTGCCCTCTAGAAACTGGAAAACTTAGTTTCGATCAGACGCTTCATTACGCTATCGTAGCGCAAGAGAACAGCCCTGTTGTGTGCGGAATACAGAGCAAAGAAATGGATTTCTTTATTTACTTGTTTTTTTCATTTTATTTTATGCTACCATTTTGAATTAGTATTGAGTGTAATGTTTCAGATCTAATAGTGTAACTTTATTCTAATGCGGCGTTCTCTTTATATTTACTATTATTTTTTTTATTCAAATTTCCCATAACGCAGCAGATATATTGTGTACGTGTGTGTGCGTATACAATGTAAATACGATACAGTTTAATATTTCTCGTTGCAATAGTCTGATTCATATAGTAAATGTTGTGTATATGATAGCAACAGTCAATAAATAAAGTTATCTGAATACAATGTTAAGTAAATATAAGTTAAATACAATAATTATTGCAATAAATTATAAAAATAAAAACAGTATAAATGAATTCATCATAACAAAGTTGAATATTCAAATAGGCCAAGTAGAAACATAATTTTAGAACAATTCGTTTCGTTTTCCACTTTCCGCTGAATTTGAAGCATTGTGTGTTAATTGGTTAAACTCAACGCCGCAGTTTGCCTTGTTTGACAAAGACATAAAAATATTGAATTATTATTTTTATAAAACTTTGTAACAAAACTTCCAATAAATTTGGCTGTAAAATGAAGAAAGGACAGAATGCAAGATCAGTGTAAATGATAAGATATTAGAACAACATATTATATAAGTATATCTGGGAAGTATGTTTAGCAGAGACGGAAGATACGAAATGGATTTGAAAAGGCGTATTGCTGCCGGTAACAGAGTTAACAGGGCCTTAGCTGCATTGTTGAGATGGCGAAACGTCAGCATAGCTGCTCGTTTGGCCGGCACAATGCAGTGTCAGTACCGACACTGTTATACGGCAGCAAAACGTGGATATTACAGAAGAAGAATGCAAGAAAGATGAATACTGTAGAGATGCGATCTCTTCGTCCGGATATGCAGAGTCAGTTTACTTGATCGCATACCCAATGAAGAGATACACAGAATGGTAGGTTCTAGCATGGATGTCTCAGTGAGAATAAAGAAGGACGTGCTCAGGTGGTTTGGGCACGTCGAGTGAATGAGTGAAGAAAGGATGGTAAAAAAGATTTACGAAAGAAAAGTGAATGGTAAGAGTGGGAGGGGGAGACCTCGGTTGACCATCGCAAACACAGTATCGACGATACTGGAGGAATGTCACGTAAAAATCATGACTACACCCCGGAGGGCACGGGATGTAACGTGAAGCTAAGTTAAATTTATTTATTTGAAAAAAAAACTGGGACTTATATTAGACTACCCAAGGCTCTTTTAATAAATAAATAGGGCATATTGATAAATAGTGCATATTATAGGAGCATACATATAAAAGTACTTAGCGTACGTATGTTGTATAAGTAACTCTTTCAAGTCTCTCATAATGTCACGTCTTGTCTTGGTCTCGTGCACGTGCCTATCTTGTAAGCAACCACGTGCATTATAATTTCTTTTATAAAATAACTTCTACACATAATCATATTATAGATTTTAACTTAGATATATAATAAAGGTAAAATTATACATTTGAAAATATCGATGTTTAAATTTAGAATACCTATGATATATGTTAATCTCAAAAAGTTAAACATTGCGTCCTAACTCCTAATCCTAAATATAAGATTCCATTATACACAATGAAATAAAATAGACACTACTACACTTTAATAAGGCCGGTATGGCGGAAAGTAGGAAACGGAACGGAGTGTCTTAATACTAGGTTCCCAAGTCCCTCTTACCCTGTCATGTGCAAGACACAGCGTAAAGCACAGAAACAAAACAGTTATTCATAAAATTTGTCGTATTACACTAGAAAATATAAATAAGCTGTTATAAGTAGAATATGAAAAAAGAAGTATAGTTCGCGGTCAATAAATAACATGTTCTTTAGAATACCTATGATATATTTTAATGAATATTAATATAACATTAAATAGCACAACGTAGATATAAAATGATGTAGTATTTTTATACTTTTTATAAAATATAAAAAAATAATTTAAGTGTAGCGAGAAAACACGGGTTCAAATTCTGCTACGTAAAGTTTTTTATCGGTTTTCTTAAATGTATTATCTTTAAAAATGTTACTTTAAAAATATAAAAAATAATATTTTTAATATTTTTTTATCACTACTTTAAAAGTATTAAAAACAATATATTTTTGTATAGGTATTGAATAAAGCTATATAATCAGTTCCCTGTTTCCTTTGTTCACGGTTCAATAGGAAGCCCTTTGAGGCGCTCTCTATCGTAAGAAATAGGCCGATCTATTGTTCATTAGCACGGCGTGTGTCGTGATCGCAGTACACCATCGTCAAGTTGTGTCTATCATGTTAACCTACTTTACAATGGACGTCGCGTATCGGTAACAGCTTCAAATGAATAAAATCGAATGCCACTTCGCTTATGAAATAATTTTTGCTCCGCGTTCACCATTTGCGTCATGCGATTGTCTGAATATTGAAGCAAGAGTATATCAATTGTTTAAATCTTTAGGTGAAGCGTTTTTATTTACCGATAGCATCCAAATATTACTAAATATGTCCTTAATAAATATTACTTTCGAATATTTCAGTTTATATTGTATTAAATATTTTCGTTTCACCAATTTGTTTAGATTAGGTTACAATAAAAAATACACTTTAACTCAATAATTTTAAAATACCTTTAAATAGTTTTGTTAAATTGGGGAGAAAGGTGAGAAGGAAATGACTTATCGAAAAATGTTCTTAGAAAATTTTGCATGATGTGTGCACAAAAATAAAAATAAAACTATTTCATATTGAAAAATACTAGCTTACTAGTGTTTACTGTTTATACAATTTTTATTGCTTTTTATTTGCCTTGGCTTAGTTATATTATCTTTCACCTCGTTCAACTATTATATTTATTATATTTATTCTTCACATTGCAGTTTAAACAACCGAATATTCTCCACATTGCACTTTGAACATAACCTTTGAAGTAATAAGCATCATTTGTTCCAGCTGATGGTATGACCTATTCGTTCGGCGTGTTCTACGCAGAGTTCCTGACCTACTTCAACGAGGGCAAAGGCAAGACTGCGTGGATTGTATCCATTCTTGTTGGAGTCACGTTGAGTTCAGGTAAGACATAGTGCTTATATAAAGGCTTAGGTAAAAAATCATTTCTGTTATTAAATTTGTGTTTCTTTGAATTAAGTTATTTAACTTAATTAACATTTTAAGGTGAAATGAATATGAGCTATAAGAATTATTTTTTAAGGTGAAATGAATATAAGCTATAACGATCCGTGCTATAAGAATCAACTAAATAAAGCATTACTTGTAAAGTCTTTCATATAATATAAAAGTCAGGATAATCACTCCAATGAGAATATATCGTTTAGTTAGTCAAAGCTCTTGATAGGTTTCCAAGGAGAGCGGGTTGACATCCTTTTACGTTCAAAATTTTATAAGTTTTTCTAAAAATAACCTCCTCTTTGTATACTTAACAAAAGAATTCAAATTTTACCCATCTTTCTATGCATTAGATTTTTTTAACTATAAAATTATAATTTGATCAACTGTTTCTTACAGGTCCAATATCAAGTTCGTTTGTAAACCGTTGGGGATGTCGGGCAGTGACTGTGGCGGGCGCGTTACTTTCCGCCACGTGCGTAGTTATCTCAGCCTTCGCAAACAACGTGACCACACTCATCTTCACAGTCGGCGTTGGCGCTGGTATGGGTTTCGGTCTTATCTACCTTCCGGCGATCGTGAGCGTTACCGTGTGGTTTGAACGCTATCGAAGTCTGGCTACAGGTTTGTTCTTTTAGATTACACGTGATGTGATCAATATGAAACAGGATATGTGTAATAATTTAATCTCCTTTGCTTGTTTAGGTATAGCAGTATGTGGATCTGGCCTTGGTACATTCCTGTTTGCACCGATTACGTCAGCTTTGATATCAAACTATGGATGGCGAGGTGCGATGGCCCTTATAGGAGCTTTTATTCTAAATTGTATTCCACTTGGACTTTTGCTCAGGCCTGTACCTGAAAGACCCAGGATACCGGTCACTGAGCCAATGTTGCCTAAGCAAAGCAAATCTCCGCTTAAAAGGTCACAAAGTTCAGAGCAGGTTGCACGAGCGAATGGTAAATATGACGATGATGTAGCAAGACTAACATTGTCTCAGCCTGCATTAAACAAACCACATGAACAAAAGAATCACTCTCACTCACGTCACGGCAGTGGTATTATGCAGAGACCAGATGTTTTATATCAAGGGAG
The DNA here is from genome assembly GCA_019049475.1 of Eueides isabella. Taxonomy (NCBI): domain Eukaryota; kingdom Metazoa; phylum Arthropoda; class Insecta; order Lepidoptera; family Nymphalidae; genus Eueides; species Eueides isabella. The sequence continues at coordinate 5,548,860 of CM032384.1, read as the reverse complement.
CATGACTAGTTTATCAAAGTACAGAGCCGCGTCACCTGATAGAGTACAAATTACTATAAAAAAAGAAGAACGCGAACAAAGGTGTGGATGGTTGCCATGTTCCGAGGAGTCGAAGGCTGCCTTATCAGAAATGCTTGACGTTTCTCTTCTAGTCGATCCTGTATTCATTCTATTTTCACTATCAAACTTTTTAACTAGTATAGGGTTTTATATACCGTATGTCTATACAGTACCTATGAGTGAAAAATTAGGCGTTGAGAATCCAGCTTATTTGATATCTATAATAGGTGCATCAAATCTTATTGGAAGAATTATTCTAGGATACATTAGCGATAAGCCCTGGGTCAACCGCTTATTAGCATACAATATATGCTTGACTATTGCAGGAATTAGTAAGTATAATATTTCTCAAATATCAAAATTTTATATATTTTAATATAATTATAAATAACTCTAACTTGTTTATTTTTGTTTAATTAGGCACAGCATTGGCAATGGCCTGTTGGGAATTTTGGGGACTCGCAATGTATGCGACAGCATTTGGTTTTAACATTGGTGCTTACGTCGGGCTAACTTCAGTGGTACTTGTGGACCTTTTGGGTATAGAAAAATTAACTAACGCATTTGGTCTACTTTTACTATTTCAAGGAATTGCTTCTCTTATTGGACCCCCATTTGCAGGTATTACTTATATATTTAATTTACGTAATCTTAATCACGTTCTCTAATTTGAATAATGTCCTCACATGACAAGTCATGTGTGACATGACTACTGTATTTATCATGTGGTAGTAATATAATATTTGTAAAGGCTTTAATGAAATTCAACAGAATGATATATTTATGATAGTAGCATTAAATGTTAATGTTTACTTAATATTATATTTTAAATAACAACATTTTCATTTCCTCCGTTGTTTTTTCTTCTCTCTCTATCCCCCACATGGCAGGGTAGGCAGAGGACACCAGGTAACCTAATGCCAAGATACTTTGTGCCTATTAAGAAAGACTCATCCGTCCCACAAGCTTTTTTCTTTAGTATAGAAAATATATTTAATTGTTTAAGGTTGGCTCTATGATTCGTTACAATCTTACGCGCCGGGCTTTTACGTGGCTGGTGGTACGATATCTTTGAGTGGTCTTATTCTCTTCTTCATTCCAATGTTGGAGAGGAGAAACAACAACAGGGGCACGATGCTAGAGCAGATTTAGCAGGAACCATTCAGAGGGGCGCGTCGCGATTACCCAGTAATCGTACTTAACAGCCCCTCCACCCCCTCCTCCACGACGTCCACCGAGGACACCTACAGCAACAGGGTATATACTACTAATATCGTAGAGGAATATATTACTGATAGTTACCATACAGATAATAATAAATATAATTATGTAAATAATGATAGAATAGATTAATAGCGATACTCTAGCTCATTCCAAAGATGTGAAAAGTGCGTGTGATAATTTTGATTAAGTGTAAAAAAATGAACGACAAACAGTAACGCGCAGTGTTTATAGAGATATAAAGAACTTCAACAAATTCTTACACTAAAAGTGCTATATTTAATGATTGTAATAGGCATAGTTAATTATATCTGTAATTGAATTATTAATTACTTTTGGAGTACATATATATATAATCAATGTACACCTTGTCTCATAAAAACATGTCTTCATCATATATATATATATATATATATATATATATATATATATATATATATATATATATATATATATATATATATATATATATATATATATATATATCTCCTTATAATGGGAATGTCTTCACTTTCGTACTGTATAATAATAAATATCGACAGAACTGTATACTATGTATAAAGCTATTTTGCTATTGTATATATGTGTAAGTAAATAGTTACCTGTAAATATTCGCATTAAAGGCCTTATTGTGGACCAAAAGATTGGTAATAAAATTTTCTGAACAATAATTTTGAATTTTGTTGTAATATATATTTGCATATATATTAAATAACTATTTTGACTACTATGCCTTCCATTATCTTACTCTTTTGCCTTGTTTATTATGGCATCAAGTTGGAAAAGTTGTAAATATTTCTAAATAATAAACATTTCTTTTTTAAAAAAATACCATCTCCGAAAAAATCCTCACGTGTATCGCGTTACCGTAAACAGCAATCAGTTTATTAAAACTTTCAATCCAAAAATAAATTAATTATGTGTACATCTATTTAAAACACATTTCTTTAAGTTAAGATTAACTCATTTAATTTCAGTTTCTAGGAGTCGGTATTTAGTACACATATTTAAACAAACAATACAAATCTGTGTTAATTACGTCACAAAGATAATATACTAAAAGTATAACAATAAAGAAATGGTATCGTAACTAACTTGATGCCTTGATAACAATTAGTACTAATATAAAATGTGCAGATAAATTTAAGGCTTAGAATTTAAATATAAAATTTTAATTTTCTTCCATAACTATATAACATGACGGAGTGTCAACCATTACTAGCTGACCGCACTAGACTGACGTACGAATAAAGTACAATATTTTTTTATAAATCAACGCAACTCTTCGTATCACTTTATACCTAAATTGTATAATTATGTTGATTTTACAAATAAATCAATGTTATTAACTTTAACTATTAAAGTTAACACAAAAGCACATTCTTCTTTATTTTATTGGACATAACCCTACATATTTACCACAAGACAATCTACCCATAAGACAATTCATTAAATTCATTTTACATTTAACAACAATCATAAACTAAAAAAATTGCGCACTAAGGACAAATAATATTTATTATTACTAAAAAACGTCATAAGATTTATTGTCAAATGAACGTTTTTGTATAAATAATAAAAACCAAAAGTTTTAAAATTGAAATTAATATTTTATATAAAAGCATTAAAATATGGATTTGATATTATACTTTGATCACATTCATTTACATTTGAGAAATAAGACATTGAAGACGTCAATGGCTTAGCGGCAGACTCTTTGACTGTAAACGCAACGGATGTGGGTTCGATTATCACTCGAAATAATGAATATTTTAATTTCTTCGTTCTGATAACAGGACCAAACGCAGTGTTAAGTTTCGTCACTTTATATGCAATGTCTCAAAAATTATTAAACAAGTGTCAACACTACGCACTCATTTAAAATCTACCCACATAACCCACTCCCATACTCATTTTAAATTAATAATATGCTATGCTATGGGATATATGCAGTTAAAAAAGTACATCAATAAACACTAATATTTTTTGTAAATAGATTTTATGATTACAATAGACTTTAAATAAAGACCTTTTTTAAACTATTAAGAACATGAAGACTACAGCTAATACTTATTTGACTGCATAAATGCAACTACAAAATCTGATTTGATCACCATGTTGAACAATGTCGTTGATCGTTAAAATTAATTAAAAAAGATCTAAATTCCGAAATCTTTATAAAACATGATAACATGTTATATATATATATATATATATATATATATATATATATATATATATATATATATATATATATATATATATATATATATATATATATATATATATATATATATATATATATATATATATATATATATATATATATATATATATATATATATATATATATATATATATATATATATATATATATATATATATAGATACATATAAATATTACATGTTATTATTTAAATAATGAACGTGTTCAAGATTTTTATTTTTACAAATTATCTATGTCGTTTATACACATAAATGAATATAAGCAAATATTAACTAGCTCGCTAACTGTTATCTCGTAAATACATAGTGTGTTTTGTTTACTCTTTCTTCTTATCTTCATTTGCAGTACGGGCGCCTTTGCAAATATTAATCATCTTTTGATGAGCTCTTTCGTCAACCAAAAATATTGCTATTACAGTGACTGCAGGTGAAACCTAAAAATAACGACAAAAATAATATACCAATAATTAACATTAACTAATCGTCTTAAAAATTGTTATTATATAATATTATAATTAATTGGGACCTGTTGTGGCGCAGGGGCAGAAGCGTGTGACTATAAACGAGATAGGTCGTGAGTTTAATTTCACGCGAATAAATTAAGTAATAAAATTTTTAAGTCTACACTCTGGGAACAAGGCAAAGCGCGGTGTTGGGTTCCGCCGCGCAACACGCTATGCCTCACTTTTGGCCGAAAGTGGGGAACGGAACGGAATATCATAACTTCCTGAAATATATTAATGGGAACGGAGTGTCTTAATACTAGGTTACCAGGTTATCTTTAAGAACCTATCTTAGACAAAAACGATTAGAATTTAAATATGTTTAGAATTTCTCCACAAAGGCATTTATAAATAAAAAAAATAAATGTATTTAAAAACATTAAAAAATAATACAGGAACTATAAACTAGAGTAATTTGTAGTAATAAGTGTGTACCCAATGAATCCAAACGACCCATTGTACTAAAGTGGAGCACAACTTCACTTGTACGTCATTAACAAGCACGTAGAACAGTACTACCCAGCCACGCATAATCGCGATTGGTAACCAGCAGAGCAAGTTCACAATGGTTATCACGATAACACTCTGAAATAATAAAAATAGTTATAAGTATAACAATTAAATATACTGGTTAGATAAGAAATACATAAAAGAAATGTTATGTTATGTTACTTCTTATGTGTTTTGAGTCTACCATTTCATTTTTTCATTATTGATTGCGATCCCGCTTTTATTATACAAACAGGAACTAGAGTATGGCTGTAAACGATAGATTGTGGACTCGATCCCCACTAGAGGTAAGGAAGTTAAATATTTTACACTTTCAATTTTCAAATAATATATTTTATAATTTTATTTCTTCTCTCTAGTAGCAAGGCAAGCGCGAGGTTAAGTGGCCGAATTCAACACAAAATGCCTCAAATTTGGAGGAAAGTAGGGAACGGCCTACCCTATCATACGCGTAGTGAGTATTTGTAATAATTTTGTTACAAAAACTGCCTTATAGACAAAGAGACAGTTATTGTGAGAAAATTTCAATTAAATAATAAAACCTACATCATTAAGAAAGAAATGTATAATTAAAAAATGAATGAAAAGTTAAAATGTCAACATTATTCAGATAAAGCGTTAAAATAATCAAGATAGGAAAATCTCCTAAAATATGTTAATGACTAAATTAACAATACTACAATGACAGATAAGTGGCGTTTAGGCACATTCCAGGTTAATACTCACATTAGTGAACTTGAACTCCTCAAGTAAATTTTCTGAATTGTCGTATTTGGCTTCGAGATTCCTCGCCCAGATCAACATTACAATCCTTAATGCAAATTATAGAAAATAAAACAAAATTAATGTGTTTTTTTTCAGCTTCAAACTGTATCCTGCACGTGGCAGAGTGGACAAGGGGACCTTGGGAACCTAGTATTAAAACACCCCGTTCCATTCGCTATCAGAGCGAATAAGTAAAAAAGTAATTATTTTATTTGCTCGGGTCTGGATCGAACCCACAACCTAACGAGACGTTGCAGTTGCACGCTCATGCCCCAGTGCCAACCCTCAATTTCGAAATATTCGAAAAATATTTTTCTTGATAAAATGATAAAAGTTGTGAAATAATATTTCCTATAATAGCTTAATATTATTTGCATAATAAAAGCTGGTAAATTAATTCATCTATTGAGTGTTCTCAAAAATTTCTTTAGATTTTTAAATAATGTTCATGTAAGGAACGATGTACATTCGACAAATGTAATATGATCTATTTCGCTTAAAATAAAAGACACGTACTTATCTACTGGTCTATAACTATTAAACAGTGAAAGTATACGTAATGACGTAAATTTAATGCTTTTATCATTGATACATATAACATTTTTAAATAAAAAATATAATACGATCTGTTTTAAACATGGCACTTAAATGCCATAAGGTACTTGAAGAATTAAATATCAAAACCTTGTACTTACATAAACCCTGTAGACTTTACACTTCGCAATAGGAAGATGGGGATGACAATAAACCGTTCCCATGTTTCCGGTATGGCCATATCTAAGACGCAGGACTGACAAGAGAAGTCCAAGGCATATCGACCTACGCCGAAGAGTGGTGGTAGCGAATATAATGCAGCAAAGAAAACACACAAACCTTGGTATAATATGTAATGGTTCTTTTGTAAAGGCCACCCTGAAAAATATTAAATATTCAGTCATTTATATAAATTATTATTGATTTTAATTTGTATTTTCTATGCTTACCTCGGGTTATATATTTGGCCACCACATATCTTTCAATACATACGTGTGTAAGGCATTCCACTTCATAAACGGCCAGAAATGAATCCCAAAATCCAAAAAAGTCACAAGATGACTTGTCTACGCCATATTCAATGCTAAAATATTTAAAAAACTTGTTATATTGTCATTTTTATTTAAGTATATATCAATGATGCATATTATAATAACTTAATAGCAAAACAAATAATTCTTCATGCCGATAATTAAATTATTCAATATCTTCATATTTAATAATGAAAAATATCAAATTTAAAATCTTGTTAATAACTTAGAAAGAGTAGACAATATATTTATTTGAATACATTCAAAACATGAAAAATTTACTACTTTTTATAAATAGAAAGAAGTCAAATACTTGATTTCGTGTATAAAGAGATTAAAGACAAAATTTATGTTTAAATATAAAACTTAGTCGGTACTCGTAATCAAGTGAAGCTAACGCAAACACCAGATCTTAATCTTCTTAAATCCGGGAAAGTAATGTTCAATTGTCAGGTGTGTAATCCGGCTACATCTATTTGTCTGGCTTTTACAATTTTATACATGTCGTAAAATACAAATCCCATTAAGAACGTTTGACTTACACAAAACATTTCAATCATTATAAAACAATAGAATCTATTGCCTTGCCTCGTAGTTTTTATAGAAATTATACATGAAACAATTATAGAATTATTGTAATGTCAAATTAAAGAACTTTAAATGTAAAAGGTACACATATGAATGTTTTATTTTCATTCTAAGATATTATTCTAAAAATTTTAAATATCCATCAAGAGCGGGTTGGACTCGCACATCAGGAATTCCGGACTTGTTTCGGATTTATCGGAAGTACAACTCAACAAAATTGAAGTTTGCGGAATTGACTAGGCGATCAATTTAATCATAAATACAAATTTGTAATAATTATTATATTAAATGTCTAATTTTAACTTTTCAACTTTTTTTTGTTAGTTCATACAAAATGCAATGGATAAATGCTCGTATTTATTGATTTATTTCGTTGACTTAGAAGTTAGGTGTTTACTCTACTCCATGGGCACAGAAACATTTAGACTTGAATATTTGATACTAATTTCACTTTGACATCTCCACGCAATCTCTATATAACTGTTCTTGTCATAAGGACAAAACGTGAACAAAGAGACCTTCCTTTGTTCACTTTTGAACCCTACAAACGAAGGGCTTTTAATGAAATTTTTGACTTCATTATACTTTACTTGACAAAAGTGTAGAAAATTCTAGTTTCAAAATTTTACGTGATAATTTAATTATTCGTTGGTACTTACCTTCCTGACTGATTAAAAGGTATGAGCCGGGAGAAGACCGACATAGAACGCCTAACGCACGCAATAACCGTAAAAAAGGTTAAATTACGGTAGCTCAGGTTTGATCGTAGGTTTGTTAACAACAAAGCCAGATTCAGCCACAAGCCTAACAATGCCGATATTGCTCCTGTAATGTTAAAAATAAATTAAAAGTACAAACGTTTATGGCGCTGTGGCATAACGTCTGACTGTTTTGAATTAATTCGATATAACGTCTGACTGGAAATTGATCGATGGTGGGTTCGACTCCCACTGGAAGAAATTATTTTTTTTCATTTGCCTTACTCTAACAACAAGATAAAGCACCACCACACCACATTAGTTCAGCCACTCAAAACACAATGTCAAACTCAAGACTAATGTTTTTCTTAATGTAATAGGACATTTAAAATAACGTCTGTTTGTGTGTGCATTTGTCGCGCTAATCTCAGAAACGGCTCATCATATTTTGGCAACTTTTCCTCAACATTAAGTGTATGCTTTATTTAAATAGGTTTATCAATTAAAAAATTACGTAAATTAAAAATATTTAGTTCAGCGAAAATATTTAGTTCGGAAATTTTTTGTTCATTGAGCTGAAATTTCATTTTTCAAAAAACAGTATTATCTTAACGCTGAAAAAATGTTGTTAGAACAAATTAATTATTTGAAGTTAATTATAAAATAGGACAATTCAAGCTGGCGAAGCCGCGGGTAGGTCGACAGTTAATAATAAAAAAGTATAAAAATAATTAAGTATTACATTTTATTAATAAGAAAAAAAACGAGCATAAACCTTACTATACTACTATATTACTATACTTACCTATATTTAACATTTTTAAAGGTTATTCCGGGCTTAGGAAATAAAAATCCTGCTAAATTACCTGTTATGACAAAACCTGTATCCAAGTTTTCCCTCGATTGGCTATCAAATACATCACTCCAGGTACAGCTTAGAGCAGTCATAATGTTTTCCGTTAGTCCTTTGTTCGTCCGGCACCGATGGAGTGCCACTACGCATCTAAGTCAAATGAATTGTGCAGAATCTAGTATTCTTCATCAGATCTAATTTCCGAGTGTCAGTTTACATTCTAGTATTTCAGGTATTGTTATGCTCTGTTTCCCCGATACGTGGTTAGGTATACACGTAAAAACCACACGTCCTTTCCTTTGAACAAAAGGTTGGCTTTGATTCCACTTAACTGTAATTAAATTTGTTATACTTCTACAAAAATGTGTTTTTTATAATTTTCAGTTAACATATGTGTAAAAAAATGGGTGTTATTATATCTACTCTGCTGATTGTATTTATCTTAAAGAAATATATTGTTTCTATTTAATAAAACGAGAAATAGTTTGTTAAGTAAGTTAACAAAAAATTACAACAATGAAAGCTGTTTTTATTGTCAAGTACATTAAAGTGCAAGTTTTCTATAATAATAATTAAAAGATATTTTTAATTGAATAACTTTTATTATTACAAAACATTTGCCGTCACAACTCTAGATGCGCTTGCGCATGCATCTTTTTGTCCATGTAGTCTATTTCTCCGACACATTATAATTTCTTGTCTTGGACTAGATGAACCCCCTGACCATCGCCTTATGGAATGGTAATCCGCATTAGATTCAATTGTTAATTCATAAGTTTCACTCAATCATTAATAAAAGCTCCGGTTATATCTCTTGGCTCGGCCCGGATGCAACAACGCATAATGCTTCCTCATGCGACCTAGTAATGCAGCTCGAAGTCGTTCATCTACCGCAAGGTAACAAAGTACAGGAACACTGGTCGCCGCCTGTTCATTGCAGTAATAATTGCAAATTAATCTCGTTTTAATGTTAACCAATGTAAGCAAAGTATAAGTAAGCAAATATTTAATTATCAGTGAATTTGCGTCGTTGAGCTCCGCCACTCAACTCGCATTGCCAAAATTTCGGTGGAAAGTGGGGAAAGAAAGTAAAACGGAGTCTCTTAACATTAGATCCCTAGTTCCCTCTGCCTACCCTTATTATCAGTGATTAATTAATTAATACAAATTACTTGCATTTAAAATCTTTTCTCTTTAATTGATACAAAATAAAAAACCGTCTACATTTTCTGTAAAACAGAAAAATGAACATCGAAATCAACTATCTGGATTAATTATTAAGTACCTCAGCAGCAATAGGTGCAATGAGAGATAGCACTTGTGGTATGTGCGGCCGATATCCGTACAGTAGTAGCGGTAGCCACTGCCAGCCGGCCAGCACTGCTGCCGGGATCCACAAGACGAGGGTCACCAAAGTTAGTACGTGAATAGACTGGGTAAAGTACATTAAAGTTAGAAAGTTAGAGGTTATCGTGACATAGCGTTTTATTGTAAGGGGTCGTTTAGAGACGCTTAGTGACTTAGGTTCGATTCCCACTCTGGTAACAAAACAAAATACGATGCGCTCAATAGACAATGTCTGGGAACTTATTTTGGAAAACTAAGTCCCTGGACAAGTCTATTGTCCCTCCCCTTCTAGACGCGGGATAAAGCGTGAAGCTAAAAAGAGAACATTAAATATTATTTATTATATTAATAGAACTTTGTTGTAAGAGGGGGAGACGGAGACCTCGGTTGATCTTCGAAAACACAGTATCCACGATACTGGACGAGGTTCACGTAAAAAGCATGAGGATCCCCCGGAGGGCATATATAAAGAGGACAGCGGTCGAAGCGAAAGAGGTATGCCGAGACCGTAGCGTTTGGCGCATCGTTGTCTCTGCCTACCCCGCTAGGGATATAGCGTAAAGATATAGCGTGTAAATAAATAATTGATAGAACAGCTACGCTTGCGGCGGTTTTCAGGAGACGAAGGTTTAAATTTTGCTACGATCAAATTTTGATACGTTTTTAAAATTAATATTTTTCTTTCCTAAATGTGGAATAACACTTTAAAAATAATAAAAAAAAACAGATAATTTATTCTACATATATATTCTACATATGTGTTAGTTTAAATACATCGACAACAAAAGAATAATGTTATTTATAGTTATAAAGCAATATATCTTGTAAATTACCCTCGTCAATCGCCTCTCCTCCCTTTGTTGCTCGCTCCTATAATTTATTCTTTCCAGTCGAATAGCCTTTCCCATGAAGAAGAATCTATAATATAATTATGCAGATGATCAGTTAAAACAAATACTTTATGATTTTTCATACTCCGTATGTAAAATATGATCATATATCTACATAATGTATAAAACACAAAAAATAATATCAGTATCTCAAAATGATATAAAAAAAATGCGTGTATTATTATTGGGTGTGAAAAAGTTAACACATTTTTTTTAATACTACAATAAATTAATGTTTTAATTTACAATAAGCAATAGGATGGTGATGAGGACGGAAAAAATTAAATAGTAAAATTTATTAAAACTCACATCGCAATGACAGGAATAATTCCACACACAATAACATATGGCACACTGTAGCCCAAATGTCTTGCACCAGAATTGATTGAGGGCCACAGCAACGAACACACTGTGCCAGTTGCGTCACAGGAGTATACTCCATAGCCGAATAATGGTGGAGTGGCGAAGATAATCGCCACCATCCAACATACAGAAATCAACGTCCAATAATACCTAAAGTATACAGTTCTTTCTGAAACATAAAGGCTATTAAATATTGCTATCAGCATAAGATCGACCCAAGTACTAATTCATCTAACCTCGCCTGTAGTATCTCGCTAGCAAATATCTCTCCAGTACGGTTGCGAATAATGCAATCATTTGAAAGACACCGAAAAATTGATTCATAAATGCAAAAAGCTGACAACACGCTGGTCCAAATAACCATCTGAAATACCATAAAATATTTTAAATTGGCATTTTGAAGTTAATTGTGTAAAATAAAATGTCGTTATTATTTTTTTTTTTATTGATAAGACACAGCAAACGAGGATGGATGGGGCCCGGCATTACCCAATGCGAAACGCTGTGGCCAAAGCCACTACTTAACGCCGGTTTTAAATGCCTGGGGTGGTAATATTAACCTTAAAAAAAATATAAATATATACCTCTTAGCTATCGCGGATGACGCTGAGAATGGAAATCCGAGGAGATTTCTACCCAGAGACGCCGAGCAAAGATTGAGTACCAACACATGACTTTTGAATATAACAAGGTGACTGTGGATGAACGTGGCGTAGAGCCAAGCATTAAGCAGCACCCCGAATACACCTGCCATCAGACAATACGAGGGTGACATGCTTTTATTAATAGTGTAATTTATCATTTACATAAGTATAACCTAAATATATAGCATTCATAAGCATAGATTAGTAGAATATAGTGTACGGTCTGCGATTGACTTATTGTTATCGTTAATTGGTATTTTTAATTAGAGTGCTAATTACATACATATACGTATTTATGATGTCATGCTAAGACTTTTGGACTACTTTTTACAAATTTGAACATGTCATATGCCTTACATAATGCAACAATGATTAGAAATTACTTACCAAATACAATGAGACAAGCCCCAAGAAGAGTTTTGTATGAACTGTCAAAATAATACCACGGACACTCATCCTCGTTGTAATCGAACAATGTCTGCATTGCAACGTCACGACAATAAATCACGTTAGGCACCAAATGATAGGGGACCGAAAACTTAAATTTGAATCAACTCAAACGTCCACATACAATAAGTAGTCACAGAGACTGGACAGGTTGTCGAACCAACTGGGTCCCAACTGAACAAAGGGCACGGATCATATTACCGCTCTGGAATCATTTTGTATGCGACATTACAAGTAAAGTAGTTACATTAAAGAATTAGTAGTCATACGTTCTTCTATTAGCATAAGTTCAGAAAAATAGAGCCGAAAGCACTGAATTTAGTAGGCAGATATTAAATATTGACTAGAGAAATAATTATTATTGCTCTTTATTTCATATAACAAGCAAGGTGAATTCATGGAAAGCATAATAGTACTTAGCCTCCGTTATAAATTATAAAAAGATATATGTAACTTTAATTAAAAAATTTAGACACCGTTCTTCACAAATCTGAACATGAGGTTTGAACTTGCGCCACACTTAATTACCTACACTGGCCACCAAATTAACCATTATATAAATTTACATTATACTGCTATTAAAACTTAATATATACATTCATCTTTCATAAATTTCAGAGGCTTAAAATCTCCTAAGACAAAGTTTTTTTCTATTCGTGTCTAATTTATACGTCTAACTTATAAAATGTTTTATATCTCTTGGATTATAGAGGTAGAATAGAACTTAAAACATAAAACAACTTTTATTACTAGCTTAGTAAGTTTACTAACTTAAGTAATATTTTGACTCAACACACAATGCCTCAAATTCAGCGAAAAGTGGGGAACGGAGGTGGAACGGAGTAACAGTTAACACTAGGTTCCCAAGTTCTCCTTTGCCTGCCCTGTCATGTGCCGGAATACAGCGTTAAGCTAAGTAATATTTAAAAAAAAAAAATATTAAAGATTTTTAATACTCGCAAAATGCGTTCACTTATCAATATTTTTTTAATTGGTTTTATTATTTGAAAACTTATATAGGATTAAACCTAATAAATCACAATATAAATTTGTGATGTATGATGAATATGTTAATCGCAACACCTCTCCAAATATATTTAATTATTCATAGCCAAGACACAAGGAAGTTACTCGCCAACCAGTTTGCAAGTTAAATTTATCTCGATACGTGTTCTATTTATTCTATTTATGTTACAGTAAGCCAAATTTAGATTGCCCCATACAATATGTAATGCTTAATGAACGCAAGATTTATTGAGATTAAAGAAAACTTATAACTTCCATTATCCTTTTTAGCCTTCAAAAATGTAAGTATATGAATAAATATGTAAGAACATAATTATACTTATAAAATTTATACTATCTTCTACATAATAACAATTTCTCAAATAATCATCATGTCACCTAAATAAAATATTTTTACTACTTTCTTAAAAATATATTTTTTTTAATAAAGTGTATTTCACCAGGAATGCGTAAAACACAATTCGAATTTATAACCTAATTTATTTTCGGATACTTAAGTCTATTTTTGACAAAATGGTTTACATACATTTTCATATTTATATAATTTTCTTTATGTTTACTAAGATATTTTAAACCCTAGAAGTATAATAATTAAAAAACGACGAAAAATAATAATACATTTTTAGACGTTATGTTATGTTTGTTTGTTAAATGTTTTTTTTTATTTATCATTTATTTTAACCAGGCCTATCGCGGCACAGGTGCAAAAGTGTCTGACTGTTAACGTGGAAGGTTTGGAAGTAAAATATTTAATATTTAATTTTTTTCGCTATTGTAACAAAGCGCGGCGTTCAGTTCCGGCCACTCAACACGCAACGCCTCTATCTATAAGAACGCAACAGTGTCTTAAAACTAAGTTCCCAACTTTCCTCTGGGGGGTACAGAGTGAAGCTTAAAAAAAATATAATAAAATATTTTTAGGCGAGTTTTCGGTGTTTTTTCAACGTTTCAAGTTTACTTTCTTTTTTAATTATTAAAAAAAAAATTTCAACGTGTTTTCCTAGTTTACTTTCTTCTTTAATTATTAAATTCTTACATAACGAATACTTTTCACGCAAATGTCACTCCTGTTTAACATATTATGTTGGCGAACCTGCCAGTAGCAGCTTAAATATAAAAATTGGAATTTCCTCTGTACAAATTACCTGATAATTTTGTGTATAATGGTAAAACAATGTTGGCAACCGACGAGTGAGAAACGTCAGGTACGCTAACACTTAACACGAACGGCCGGCGCACGTTTATCTAACTCGGTTAATTATTGGAGAGATCGCACATATTTTTGGCGATGTATGTATATTCGATCAGTTCCTAGCTAGTGTTATCAAATCATTGATGTGAATAATCACAGCGAGTGCGCAGTGCAGTGCCGGCACCGGACGAGTTGCGACAGGAAGATGTCGATAGAACAATTGTCTCTAATGATCCAATATCATCTTGACGTTCTCACCTTGAACAAGGAACTTCCATATTACAAGAAATGGAGTGTCTTTGAATCTCCATTAGGTGGCCGCGGTCTCGTTGCCACAGAAAATATAAAAGCCGGAGAAATACTATTTCACGATCACCCACTTGTATCTGGACCACGGTCTGGAATTATTACACTACGAGGGTGTACAGTTTGTAAAAATATAGATATGGACATTTTATTTAAATGTTCTAAATGCGCATTGTTACTATGTTCTGAGCAGTGTCAAAACAGTGGTGTCCATTTAAGTGACTGTAGTGTAATTTCCTGTTGGCCTAACAAAGTGCCTATTGAGGACGTCGATGACACACTATTATCGCGCGCACTAACTGCTATACGTGCATTGTTATTAACTGACGATCAAAAACATCTTCTTACTTCACTACAAGCTCATGTTTTAGAACAGCATGGAAGTGAAATTAGAGACTTGCGGCAATACTTTGACATTCCCGCAGAAGTAGAAGAATTTTTAATTTACGTGACTTGTGTCCTAGATGCAAATGCTTTTCAAATAGCAACACCATACGGACAACAAGAGATGAGTATGCGTGGGCTTTATCCTGTTTCATCCATAATAAATCATAGCTGTGTATCAAATACAAGGTATAGTTTTAACAATGAAACTCACATGACAATAAAAGCTTGTAAGCCGATTTCGAAAGGTACAGAAATATTTACTTGCTATTCTGCAATGTTATGGGGGACTCCAGCTCGGCGACTGCACCTTAAGAAAACAAAGCATTTCTTATGTTACTGTGAAAGATGTTCTGATCCAACAGAACGTGGAACGCTTTTGGCAGCCCTCAAATGTTTCTCGAGTGAATGCTCAGGCTCACTATTACCTATTGAACCCCTAAAATTTAATTCATCTTGGCGCTGTTTAGATTGCGGGATGCGTGTACCTCACAACAATATATGCTCTATACAAAGTGCTATGGGAAGCCTTATAGGGTGTTTGGATTTTGAAAATATTCTTGAAATAGAAAGATTTCTCTTAAATAGAATCAGTAAATATATTCCAAAATCTAATCAAATTGTGCTTGACTTGCAATGCCGTCTTATATGGAAGTTCGGAGAAGTCGAGGGACTTCGGTGGAACGGTAACTATTATTTAATATTTTTTTTAAAATCTGTACCTATGTATCTTCTGTATCTTCAAACAAAATAGACACTTCTATGTAAAATCTGTTGGTTTCAAGATATCGACGATAAGATCTTGATATGTCGAGATAAATAATTATGTATGTCAATTCAAATAACAATGTGATTGTTTAATATTTTTACTATATTTATAGGATTTTTCTTTCCTAAACGAAATGTTTAGGATATTTCCAATTTTATTATTGTAGGTCGAAGACAAGTACAATTTATAAAAGTTGTTAATATTTAAGTTAACGGTACTAAGCACTCAAATTATATGCAATGAACTATAAATATAAGTTTGAAATATTTTTTTCTATGAAATAGATGTCGATTTTCGCATTTCGGATTTTATCCTGCCTAAATCCTGCCTGAGGCCTGTCGTGGCGCAGCGGCACAAGCGTGCGACTGTAACGGACAGGTTCTGGGTTCGATCCCCAGTCGAAGAAATGAAATATTTTATATTTTCAATTTAAATATTTAATGTTTAATTTCTTCGCTCTGGTAATAAGGTAAAGCGCGGCGTTGAGTTCCGTCACTCAACACGCAATGCCTCAAATTCGGCGGAAAGTGGGGAACGGAAATGGAACGGAGTCTTAACACTAGGTTCCCGGGTTCCCTCTGCCTATCCGCCGTGCGCGATACAAAGTAAAGCTAAAAAAAAGAAAAAAAAATGTAACTGTCTCGGGAAGTAAGTTTGCTTACTCATCGAATTTATTACAATATGTAGCAAAAACGATGCAATGCGATAAATACTTTTATCTTTAAATTACATTGTTTTACTTATTTTTTTCTGAACTGAAAGACTGAATATTTGATATTATTTTTAGCTTCTTGCCACAACAAGATCTCGACAGACGGACAACAAAGTGATTCTATAAGGGTTCCATTTTTTCTTTTGATATAAGAAACCACAAAAAGAAGTAACAATATTCCCAATTCTACACATTCAATTTCAATTTCGATCTACAAATAAATTATAACATTATTTTATTATATCCAAAAGGTAAAAAAACGAACAAGGACAATTCAAGCCCGCCAACTCAAGTCACGCAAAAGTCTGAATCAATCTGAAATTATTTATACTAATATACATACATATATCTAACAACTAAGAGTAACCACAGTTGTACAACTTGTAAAAAAATAAAAGAAAATTTTCAAAACTATTCTGAACAATACATCATTATTTTGTATTAGGCATGTTAGGAGTGTATTATTTTAAACAAAATTGTTTGTATAGCATAACAAAGAATTTGTTTTTAATAAGATATAATCTTATTTTATTATTATATATTAACAGAAGCAGAGTGGTCGCACGTTGTACGGCTCTTGGGTGAGAATAGGCGCACGCGGCGGACGCGGCACCGACGCGCATACCTATAATACCTATGTTTTTATTAGTACCTAGTGTTAATATTTTTTTATAACACTATTATTGACGAGCATTTATGCATCTTTGTCGCTGCATTTTGTATGAAATTAACCACGTAATCTATCTTTCCATCCTATACCTAAGATGTTTGGCACATAGTCAAGAACTTTTAATACATAACGAAAAATCATTTAAAACTAAAGTTTGTGATTTTTTAAAGTCGTACGGGAAGTACAATCACAATCATAGAACTGATACTACAATCCTAGAACTCTGATACTTAACACTTGACTTGGCTGGATTTTCCATTATGAAATAAAATGAAATATTTCTAACACTATTTTTCTCTTTTACAAGGAAATTTAAAAAAAAGTTTCAGAGCGGTATTTTATTAATATGAATATTCATTTAGAAAATTTTTGTAAACATAAGCTTTACAAACACATACAATATTTCTGTACCATAAAATACGCAACTAGGTCCATGAATCAGTAAGTAGGTAAATTCCAGAAGCTATTTTCATAATAGTTTAAATGCGTATATCTACGATGAAACGATATATGCCGCCAGTCAATCTCAAACAGTGCTGAATTGCTTGCAGTTTGCGCGAATACCGAAACGAAAATGGCAGTAGTTCCAAATCTCGAAATATTCCGCTCTTTTTTCTGCGATAATTTACACTCTAAGCTCAATGTAACAATTTCTAAATCCAAACTAGGAGGTAGAGGTTTGTTTGCAACTCAGTTTCTGAAAAAAGGATCACTTCTGTTTATAAATAAACCTATTGTGTTTGGTCCTCGAGCTAATTGTGATATTGAAAAATTTTGTTCTACCTGTTATCAAATTAACGAATCGTGCAGTTCATGTCAAAAGTGTCACGCATTCATTTGTTCAGAAAATTGTGAAAAGTCATTAGACCACATGCACATGTGTTCATTTATTTGTGAAAATTGGAGCTTGAAGGAAACTACTATTAGAACAGATAAAATATCTATTATACTTGCACGTATGCTAATCTATTTACGGTTCTTGATACTTCCTGAAGAACAAAAGGCGTTATTAAGATTCTACCAACACAGTGACAGACCTCCTAAATTTGAAGAACTTGAATTACTACAATCGACATTTTCTATACCACAGCGTCAAATTGATTTTTTTTATATGATACAATCACTGATGAAAATAAACTGTTTTCGAATTACCAGTTCATTTGATAGTAAAAGAATTGATCTAAGAGGTTTCTATCCCTTATCAACATTCATGAATCACACTTGTATTCCGAACACCAGAAATATATTTACATCCGAATATGCAATGGCAGTCTTTGCAAGCAAAGATATTGAAAAAGGAGACGAGATTACTTGTTGTTATACAGGAATATTATGGTGCAGCCCCGTTCGAAGATTACATCTTTTTAAAACTAAAAATTTTTGGTGCAAATGTAGTAGATGTAGTGACAATACAGAAAAGGGTACAAACTTATCAGCATTAAAATGCTTAAATAAAGGCTGCATTGGGATTCTATTGTCCAAAACCCCCTTGAATCCGCTATCAAAATGGCTCTGCGACACTTGTCTTGCTACAGTATCGTTAGAAGAGATAAACATGATACATAGTGTGTTAGGCAGCCTCGTCGGTACCCTTAAGTTAGATGATGACTTTAAAATGGATAGCACAATTCTCAAAAGGCTTGCTGAATTAATTCCCTTTTCGAATCATATTTTTGTCGATATAAGGCTAAGATTAGCATTTAAACTTGGCCTAATGGAAGGGTGTTTTCTAAACGGTACAAAAAAAATCGAAATAAAATTTCGTATAACAAAACTAACTTGACTCAATTACTAAGTGGATATAGATATCATTATTAAAATACTGATGATCACAATAATGACAGGTATGGCATTCTGTTTAATTTATTGATTCGTGGGTCATTTAATTTGCATGAATTACAATTTTATTGAAGAATTGCAATATTTTTTTAATATTTTACGCTATATCCCGCACATGACAGGGTAGGCAGAAGGGATTTGGGAACCTAACTTAAGTTACTCCGTTCCGTTCCCCATTCCGCTGAATTTGAGACGTTGTATTTTGATTGGTGGAACTCAACGCCGCGCTTTGCCATGACTCTTGGATAACACATATTCTATCTAGCTACCGATATACTCGTAAAACGTGATTCAAATGATATATTAAAAAATATATATAATTATACGTTTTTTATAAACCTACAAGTATATAGCTAAATGTATATTATGCCCATTTGATACAGGTATATGTGAATATATAAAGTTACAATAGTCTATTATAATAACATGCACAGTGTTGAGTTTCTAGGACATGATGCGGTTTGCATTATGTCAAGGTTTCGAAATATATTTATTGTAATGTCAAGTAGCAAATAAACATTTGTGAGTGAAAATAGTTTAATATCTTTATAGTAGTAATTAAATGTTAATTTCCTATAAACAAAATAGAAAAAAGTCAGTAGCAATATTGTCTTTCTTATTTTTTATTAGAATTATTTATTCTCTATCTAATATAAGCTAGTTCAAATTGAAAAAAGCTTTTCCATTCGGTAGTCTATATATATAATAAAAAAAATGAATAATGAATGTGCGGCGTAAACTATTGAAGATACGCCAAACCACACCTTTAAAAATTTTACACAAAGTCCGCGAGAGTACTCGGTGACCACACAGTATTATTCCTTATCCAGTGCACTAGGAATGATAATGATACTTATTTAGAAAACGTATAAAAAAATTAAGGTAGCAGCATTTGAACCCGTGCCTCTTGGAATCCGTCCAAGCGTTCTGAACGTTTCGCAGGCCACAGCGTACACAGAGGCGCGAAGCGTGTGCCTATAATACCTATTAACTGTATTAACTATTCAATAGTTGATTGACCTGAAACTACTAACTCGATGCGACAAAATTATTTTTTGTACCATATTCTATATATATAATTAGGTATTTCTATTCGATGTTGCGTACAGAGGCGCAAGTAAATGCTAGTATTCATATATAACACTTAATCGTTTTTATACATACATGTATATTGCTATTATTTCACTTGCTACAATACATGTAAAGGTAAACGTATAACCTCGCTAATTAATTGCGTTTGCATTAATTATAATAATCATTATTATTTGGATGCGTCTCGCTTAATAGATATGTAGGTCGGAATGTTTACAACCACTGCTATTTCTACATTAATTCAAATCATACGTACACCTGCAATTACTTACTTTCTTCAGTAATATTTTTAGTACTGATCGCATATGTCAACACAAAGGCCCTAAATATGGCCATTTTTATAAGTATTTTTATGTACATTTGTGTCTTTATATTGTTTACTCAGCATGTTGTATCGCTATAATAAGTTTATAGGACATTAATCCATATAGTTATTCAGTAGAATCTACGTCAATATGTACGGTATAAGTATGTGTTTATATAATATTTTTCTTTTCGAAATGTTATTGGAAGATTTCCAGCACTCAACTATTACATGACCCTAAAATGAATGAAAAGCGTAATTGTGAAGATGTGGACACAAAAATTGGCCGTCTAAGTCTTTAGTTCTCTGCCCTATAATTGTTGTATTTAATGCGTTTATTTACATTGTACAAATATTTGTTTTAATGATTAAACGTAAATAAGACAAAGCAACCAAAAAATATACACTACGTCAAAACATAAACGTATATCATAAAATACAAAAAGCATAAAGAATTACTTATAGCAGATACCAAATATATTTTGATAATTTAAAAATATATAAATTTTGGAAATAACGATGACTTAAAAGAATATTTACTGTTATTACCATGTTTACGTTTCAATAAAGCTGAAAATATTATATCGAAAGACGCACATATTTATAGTATAATTTGTCCAAGCTTTTATACACGTGAGTGCACTTTGTTTATTATTCTGTTTCAATTTCATTTAACAGTAAGAAACCCTTTTGAAATGCTTTATTTGAATTTGATTTAATAGATATTTTTTACTTAACGTAGGTAATTGAAATAAAATTTTACTTCTATATGAAAATAATTGTTGCTTTACAAATTTATGTACATGTACAGTCGGCACGTGGGCTGTCTTTATCGTGTGGACACAAAAATGTGGGTAGAAGGGGGTTTTGTGTATTTAAATTTAGTTGAACAACTACGCTTTATACGTCAGAAAACTGCGCAATTTCCACATATCGGAATCGTAAACGCTAGCATGAAAAGCGTATTACTTTAAAGCCGAGAGTAAATTTTAAAAGTCATTAACGGCATTGACTTCGGTGTGTCCTGACATACTCAAATGGTGCGCATCAAGTGAATAAAACCAGTGAGGAATACTACACGTGGATCAGTTGTTCGATAGATCGCTGTCATGGGCGCCGCCGCGAAGAATGCACGACCTCACGTGGTAACGAGGTGGATCTGTGGACCTCTGCCGTTAGTACCTACGCTATCAAGCCTATTACTTTATATCCACTGGGATTAAAACTAAATCATTCATATCACGTCTTTTAATAAACATATTCGGTCGAGTAAATTATTTGGCATTGATTATAGTGTATTTGTAGTGGCGAGTAATGTTATGTTAATCAATCGTTACGCGACTTTCAGTATTACGTGAATGCTCGAAACTTGTTGACAGCTATTTGTATAATATTCGTACTTTTGTTGTTGTTCATTCAAGCGGTGGAAGTTGAAGGTCTGTGGACGTTGCCAACTATTTAAATATGACGACTAGCTCCAACATCCAACACCGATGGATTTCAAACGAGTTCATTAGTTAAAGAACTAGAAATTCTTGATCTGAGTTTTCAATTACCGTTGCCTCGTACTAATTTAAATTTCTAAGATTTTTTCTTAACTCTCTTCCAATTATATACGTAATATAAATTCAATTTTAAACAACTTTACTATGCAAGTAACAAGTTAATATAACCAAATATTATGGCATATGAGATCTTAAGCTGCATTCATCTTAAAAAAATAACCAAAATATTCTACTTATCATCTATCTATATCTACCTACCTACTACAATATAAATCCATTTATTTTTTAAATATTAGATGTATGTTATTTATTATATTTGATGTATGTTATTATATTAGATGTATGTTATTATATTAAATATATATTGTGTTATTTTGACATTTCCAGAGCTGTCGGAATCCCGTTTGGCCCTGAAGGAGAGCCTCTGCCGTGGCACGCTGCGCACGGTGGCGGCGCTGGGCGCGGGCGACGCGCACCTGCGCGGCCTGCTGCTGTATCACCTGCACGCCGCGCTGGCAGAACGCGCCCGCCGGTCTCCCGACCTGTATGAGGTAGCCCACTTTTTGCTACTTCTCGCTTTTTTCCGTTTTTTCCGCAAAATAGGGTAAACGGAGAGCCCAATGAAAGACACTTGGTATTCCACTACAAACCAGGATTTGAGATATTGTTTGTTAATTTGAAGAATTGCAGCTAAAAGAAAGATATAATTTAAATATAATAAATTCTCAGGCATCTGATTCTGATCATTCTCAAGCATCTGATCATTCGCAAGCATCTGATCATTCTCAAGCATAGATCAAATCCTGCACATGGCAGGGTAGGCAGAGGGAACTTGGAAATTTTGTGTTAAGTCTCCGTTGTATTTTGCACTTTCCGCCGTATTGGAGGCATTGCGTAATAAGTGCCGGAAGTCAACGCCAAGCTTTGCCATGATACCAGTGCGAAATGAAAATATTAAATATTTAATCTTATGAAGAAGGATGAAACCCATAACCAATAGCGTTTACAGTCGTACGCTTGTGGTTCTGCGTCAGGCAGGACAGGCCTCAATGCTTAGAAATTACAACCCTTAATATCTGTTCTTTGACCATAGATACAATCATTCCTAAATATAGGATACTTTGCGATATATTTACTGATCAAAACTTCGAGAAAGTCGGTCATTCGTTGACCGAGTTTTGTAATCCTGTATTGATATTTTTGCTATATTTTGTGTTCACAATGTAAATAAGCATTTTGTGGTAGTCCAGAATTTTATAACAGATTATTACCTTATCTTTGCATTTAGGGTAATGGCACCAGTGATTAACGCCTTCAGTTTTTTATTATAAATATTTTTAATCAATAAATAGAAATATATTGTCAGAATATTTTCAACTTGTTTGATTGTTCTGATTCCTAATGTCAACCAAGCATCGTGGGATAAGCACGAACCTTTAGAAATCAAATGCAGGTTATGTTTAGGTATTTATTATTTCTTAGTCTTATCTGGTTAAATTTTTAATTATTTTTTTTCAGGATTTGAAATCTGAAATTGAGAGTACTATAGAGCAAGCCTATAATATACTTCAAGGCGATATATCTGCACCACCAGACCTAGGGCTACGAAGACAATATCTCGGCCCTGGTAGCGATAAGCCTAATGAAGAAAAGTTTTTTATTCTCGATTCTCCCCATAGGCTTAATTTGTAACACAATTTAAATATAATATGAAATAGCTTTACATAAAATTATGAAGTATCAATATGTGTGTCCAGTTTGCAAACCGCTGAGCGACGCAATTTGCTATTAAATATAATTTATAAAGATAAGATTTACATGAACTCTTTTATTTAATATGTTATATAGTTTCTAATTGAATATGTAATATAGCTTATAACTTATAGCTAGTCCTACTTGATCAATATAAAGTAAACAATTAATCAAGCATGCATAATTTATGACAATTTTATACAAACACATCAAGATTTGTTGTTTTAATTCGCAACTGATCCGCATCCGCAGAAAAGCCTCTGATCATCTGCTATTTAGATTTGTACTTACTACGATGCTACTACCATGATGAAACTAATTAAATATGAAATAATAAATGTTAACGTCCCACATAATTGTGTTTCTATTTTTTTTCCTAAAAAAGTAAGCAATACAGTTTGAAAAGTTTTATTTAGGTAGATAATAAAAATAAAATATTCTAATTTTAATTTGATTCTTGGATAAAAGTAAAAATGGCACTTACTATTTTAAATATTTTTGATTTTTTTTTTTACTTTAGATCACGGGTTCAAGTGAT
Source organism: Eueides isabella (assembly GCA_019049475.1). Classification (NCBI taxonomy): domain Eukaryota; kingdom Metazoa; phylum Arthropoda; class Insecta; order Lepidoptera; family Nymphalidae; genus Eueides; species Eueides isabella. The sequence continues at coordinate 5,524,592 of CM032384.1, read as the reverse complement.
CAAGGTTTTAGCTTAAAACATTTTATTTTTAAACATTTATTGGTTTTTATGAATGTACGTATTTCTTATTCAATATTTAATCCCCATCTCTATGTATTTTGTTGATTTAATTTATTAGTTCACATTAAATAAACAAATTGTGGCACGCCTACGGGCCATAAAATAAAGAATACAATAAAGCTTTTTGAAATACATGATTATTTAAGTATTACAAACCTATGTATTTTTTTATGATAATCATCCGTAAACTTTATTTATGTTACTCCATCTTATTAATTATTGTCAAAATCAATGATTCATTGTGTTGGTGAACAGTGACAAATGGGTGCATTTGTCAAAAACTACTATTAAACTTGATGTTGCTACATAGTGGATAGTATATACTTTCGCAAATTACGGGAATATTTATAATATAAAATTATTGATATTACGTTAATCTGCAATTATATACATTTCGTTCACACTTTACATTCAGCTTCACGCTGTATCCCGCACTAGGCAGGGTAGGCAGAGGGAACCCGGGAACCTAGTGTTAATACACTCCGTTCCACTTCCGTTCCCCACTTTCCGCCGAATTTGAGGCATTGTGTGTTGAGCCGCGCTTTTGCCTTATTACTTGAACCCAGAAAGGAAATATTCAATATTTAAATTGAAAATATTAAATATTCAATTTCCTCGACCGGGGATTGAACCCAGAACCTGTCGGTTACAGTCACACGCTTGTGCCGCTGCGCCGCGACAGACCTCTTTACATTCAATTGATAAAATTTTACAAATCTCACGATAATGTTTTCGACACACTGAAATTATGAGCGAAAACTTCATTTAAGGTCTTAATAATAGATTTCCAAGTTCCCTCTGTTTACCATAATATCTGCGGGATGTATAGTGAAGCTGTCAAAATTTAACTTATGGTCAAGAGAGAGAATGACATTGTTTAAAGTCGGAATATGCTTTATACAAATTGCAAAATAGTTCAAAAAAAAATAATAATAGGGGAAATCACTGCTGCATTTATGGTAACATTGTTAGTGTCACTTGTTAAGTTGTTAATGTCTTAAAAATAAAAAATAAACTAGACAAAGACATAATTGTACTTGACTCGTATGCATTGGGTTAATGTGTTCTGTGCTCGTATATTAAATTTTAATGTTCACTGCTTTACACTAATAATTATATTTATGGATGTTACAAATTAAAAAACAAGAATTAAATTTCATACTAATATGTCCATTTAGGCGCAAGCTAAATATAAAAACAATATATATACATAAAATACGATAAGCGATAAGCTATTTACAACTTCATTGTTTATGAAACCAAAAGAGTTATCGTGTGATTAATGATATTTTCAAATCGTATCCTTTATCTCAGTCGATACTGCACATTAGTGAAGGTCTTTACAAATAGAATATATTTTTGCAAATATTACCACAACACGTATACTATGAACAATAACCGTAAAGCGCTTCTGTTATCATCTTCCAATTGTCACGGGTATTCTTTATTAGAATTTGCAAAACAGGAAATCTCTTCATTCTTACAAACGTAAGTACAATTTAATAAAAATACACTAAGTGATAACACATTATCTAAGTAATTTTAATTTGTTTTAGAAATAATGCTTCTGAATTAATTTTTGTACCATATGCACAAAATGGATATGATGAATACACTAGAAAAGTTCAAGAAGTTATTGAACCTTGGGGTTTCTCTGTGAAAGGTTTACACACATACCCAGATGTGGTGAAAGCTATAAATTCTGCGAAAGCCATCTTTATTGGTGGTGGAAATACATTTCTTCTTTTGAAGACACTGTATGATAAAAACCTTGTATATCTGATAAGGGAGAAAGTGATTTCTGGGAACCTTTTGTACATTGGTAGTAGTGCTGGAACAAATGTTGCAACAAAAAGTATACATACTACTAATGACATGCCTATAATTTACCCACCATCTTTTGATGCTATTGGTATAGTGCCTTTTAATATTAATCCTCACTATATTGATAAAATAGAGAGTGAAACTCACAAAGGTGAAACAAGGGACCAAAGAATAGGTGAATTTATGGAGATGTCACATGCAAATCCAGTTCTTGGGTTAAGAGAAGGGTGTATGTTACATGTAGATGGAGACACTCTAATATTAAAAGGAGTGGCTGGTGCAGTGTTATTTGAAAAGTAAGTAAATTTCTACTTATAGTTTGTTATATCTTCTTTACATATTTTTATAAAATTTATTTTGTTTGTTATAGGGGAAAAAACAAAGTTGATTATCCAGCTGGTGCAAATGTATCATTTCTATTAGAAAAAATTAAAGATTTATAAATCCATTTATATTTACGATCAATATTATAAATAACACAATATATTTTTAATAATAACGAATTAGATAGACATTTATTTTTGGCCTTTTTATTTATAAACTGCATTAAATTTGTAGCTAGATTTTTTTTTATATTTACCTGAAGAGGACCACTAAATCAATTCTAGATTTCATAAAAAGGCCTGGATATGACGCCTATTTTACTAAATTACCTTTACCAGTAGTATCTACTGAGAGGCCTTAATGAGACACATATAGACATCTGCTAAAACTCTGGTAATGTATTTCACATTTTTAGGCATGGATGATTCAAGGCACCGGGAATTTTTAGCCAGAGGGCAGGACAAAGTCATTATTTTCCATTTTTATTAGAAAAAGTTAAGAATAAACATTCCCTAGGGAGCGTGGCCACAATTAGAATTTTGAAATCTCCAAGGGCAAAATCTTAAATAGCCAAAAAAAGTTACTACTGTTTGTGACTCGGCATTATTTCGGCACCTTATAGGCAACTAGTTTTAGGGTGGGTTTAGACCCACCCAGAAAAGATAGTAAAATTAAACGATGCAAGTATCATGCAATCCCCAATTATAAAAGTCAAATAAAACAATACAACTTTTCTATTCTTGTAAACTATTTTAATTATAACATTAATAACACGAAAAACAAAATAGATAGCTATTACATGTGTCTTAGAGAAAAAGAATTGTGAAATTCAGATTCAAGTTTCCAAAATTTTGTCATGTGGTACACTAATGCACAATTTATTCAAGTCCATTATGAAATTTTATTTGTTACACTGTTATCCTCCATCCGTCTAAGATGTTAAATTTAAATTTTACGACAAAAATATTTTTAGAAAACAGAAAAACTGATTTTCGAGTCCTAGATCCAGATTCACTCAAATCTTTACACATTTCCAAAACATTTTTATTTTGGTATAACACTTTAAAAATGTTTAAAACATCATCATGACATTCGCCTAGAGAAGTTCCAATTGGAAAGTCTTCGTCAGCCACTCACAGGAGCTTGCATAAGCAACGCTCTAGCTGCATGGAACAAGGCCGGCTGTGGGGCCACTCGGGACTGCCCGGTGCGCTCTGCGACGGGCAACTGGCAGAGATACCGACGCAGGGCCAAGTCACGTCTCGCACTCAGGCCACGCGTTATTTCACAACCGGACCCGAAAAGAACGGCACGCTGACGCTTACGTTTCTCTGCTGCCACCTGTAACAAGTATTTGGTTTTTTAACTAAATTTGAATATATGTATGTTAAAGAATAACTAAAACAACTTGTATTTACTGATGACATCTCATATGATTTACATTTTACATAATATGCGTTAGTAATGCAGGTTAAGTGAGTTCCCGAGTGGGCTGTGTGTGCACACTAACCAGAGCGAACGCAAATATGAATTATAATTTATATCAATTATGAATAAAAAGAAAAAAAACCTGTATAGCAGCTACTGGATTTAATGTATCAACATCTGAAGATACTTCGGGCTTGTCGGAATTATTTACTTCATGGTTCCCATTAAGTAACACAGGTTTGCCTTCCTTGTTGTCATGAACTGGGGACTTTGTCTGGAGTGACTTCGCATTTAGCTCGAGTATATTTTGCACGACAGCTTTGCCAGCCATGTCCAAGGATAGACCTAATCGAGGTAGAACACGTTCAGGTCTCCATCGGTCTCTCGCGCCACCCGCTGGGGCAGTTTGCTCGCGCCGATGTACATCCGCTACTAGGCTTGCCCAGTCCACACCTAAAGCATCACCCAGGCCAGCTGAAAACAAGAAAATATACACATTAAAATGAATATATACTTAAGTTGACTTTTTCACAACATATTTTTACATATTTAATAATAATGCATAAATTATTAATACGTTTAAGAAAAAAGACTTTATCGTAATGCAGATGTTCAAGCGTACGACTGTAATAGGGACAGGTTGTGGGCTCACTCTGACGACGAGACAAAGCGCGGCTTTGAGTGCCGACACTCAAGTTAAATGTTGTACCTCGAGTTCGTTCTTCTTCTAATTCACCATCAGATATTTCTTCAAAGTCCAAGTTGGCAACATCCTCGTCATCTTTACCATCTTGAGATTCTTTTTCTTCCCCAGCTCCACTAGTATCCTAAAAGATTGAATTAAACATTATGCACTGGTGTATCCATCGTAGGGCCCGGTGGTGCAGTGCACCAGGGCCCCGGACCTCGGAGGGTCCTTTGCCCATTAACCTAAGTTTTGAAAAAAGCGAGTCAGTTAACTTGCCAGCTCTTGAAGCTAGGAAACCTCGACCCAGCTCATAAGATTTTTTTTTGATGTGAAACATCTATTGGCTCACTTGTAAACTGAATTGTTGGCGTGGCGACGCTTGCCATTGCTATCTATACTAATATTATAAAGAGAAAACCTTTGTATTTTTGTATGTTTGTACTGGACCGATTTCAAAATTTCTTTTACGATTACTTAGAGGGACTCTTCCGAATCCGTATAAGCTATATTTTATCCCGGAAAATAGATAGGATTTTTCGTGGTAGTGAAAATTGTGGAGTAAGTGGACGAAAAAACTGCCGTATGTTAGCGATTCTCGCGAACGCTGCCTAAATGGTTAGAGATGTATGGTTGATTTGTATAGAAAAGTTGTAGAACTCAATAATGCCTACAAAAAAGTCCGCGATAGTATAAACCAAACATTTATATTTTAGCCATTATAACCAATTTTCCATAGAATAAAAGTAATTAAAATTATTAGCCTAAGTTTATTGATCATATTATCGTCGAATATTAATCCTTATCCAAATAAATTATTTATTGAGCAAGATTGTTTCAATAGCTATAAGTAACTTTTTATTTTATTCTAATCGGACAATTCATTCAAAAGATATTACGAATTTAAAATTGTAATTGGTATTAAAATGAATGATGGCCGCCGGCCGATATATGTCGCACGGCGAAACAGCAAGGGGAGGTGGGTGCACATCTATGAAGCAGGTTGCCTCGTATTTTCTCATTAGGCTATATTTAATTCCTGTAATAATATTATCTTTTATGCATATTACTTGTACATACACGATGTTTCACATCTGCCAGGCGTCCCATGACGGCTATTTTTTAATTTAATGATTTTAGGTCAACATAACATCAACAACAAGAGTAAGTTAAGTTAAAAATCGTTTTATTTTTTTTTTTCATTCACTGATTCAATCTGTGTTTATTTTTTTTCAATTGTGTGTTTATTTATAATAAATATTTTTCGTTCGTATTCGTCGTTGCTCATTTATTCCTTTTTTTTTTGTTAAAAAGCGATTTTATCCGTCATAGACATAATGTATGGATTTAGCCTACTAATGATAAGTTCAAGCAACTGTATCCTGTATCGATGATATATTCCTATCTATAATTTTGAAGGGCAATAAAAGTTACCAGCTACGTGAAAAAGGGGGTGAGGGCCCGATTACTTCTCTATGCACCAGGGCCCTTGCCCACTTAGCTACGCAACTGCATATAATGTGCAGTTTTAATAAGTAAAGCCTATTGTACTAATCACAAATATTTACATGCAAAATATGTATGGAATTAATATTAATTTAATCTCATGAAGAATAGCTACAATTTTATGTAATAATAAAATTGTAACAATATGATTGAACAAAAGGAACTTTGAAGTTTATTTCCGGTTACTTTACTAGAAATACCTTTCGAGTCAATGTTAGCTTAATGTTAATTTGACTGTGCATAAGTACCTACTACCAAATACATTTTGAATTTTAAATGTACATAACACATATCTCCCATTATTATCTCCCAGTAAGAGCAAGGGAATGGAAATATTTTAGCTTTATAGACCTGCGTTGATTCTTTCTCTGAACAATCTGGCTTAGATACATGTTCCTCAACAGGCTGTTCATTTTGACTGCTGTCGTCCATGTTTTGGTCAGCCATCTGAAACAAATATATAGATAATTAAAATGGATAATACACGTTCTGTGAATTATTACATTGTTATAACATAAATACTGAGGTCGCAAAGATTCAGTGGAACTGTTTTAACTAGTCATGAGTTCTTAATCGCGGCAGTTGTAGGTTCGATGACTGTTCAGAGTAGTAATAGACAAAGCGCAGCGTCACTCAACACATAATTTCTTAAAAGTTGAGAATTTAAAGAATAGAGTATCTTAATGCTAAGTCCACAAAAAAATATAACTAAAAAAAAATTGTAAATTACATCATCTCTATCAAGAATATCATCGGGATCATCGCTAATTTCACTGAGATCATCAGGAATGGGTTTGTCGTCAGCCTCTTGATCTTCTGCAGTGGCAGTTGGTTGGGAGGTTGATGGAATAGCTTCTTTAGTTTCAGTTTCGTTCCTCGGAACGCGTCGTTTGGTGGGATCATTTCTACTGTGATCCATTCTCCCACGATTGTAATCATCTGGGGAAATATATTAATAAATTTAATTTGATAACTTGAGTGTATATCACTAAATAAGAATATATAACAAACCATGCATACGGCCGCGGTGAGGCCCGGGGCCGTGTCCACGATGATGCCAACCTTCCACATCCTGATCTTTATCACCCCATTCGTTCATCTAAAACATGTTTTCAATGTCAATTGAAATAAAAACGATAAAAAATCAATTCACTACAGCTTATTAAGCATACCAAAATGAGGATACGGACATCCAAGGAATATGTGGGATAGGATAAAACAGGATTTTACAATTCTTCTGCGATAATCAATTGGTTCATTCCAATAAAGGTACTGATGATACAAACTCACCTATAGGAACAATTTACAAAATAATTAACAAGGAAATTTGGTATAAACAAGGGTATTCTGGAGTTGAGACCAAATGAAAGTGCAGATATACCTGTGAATCGAGCATTGGCCAATGACGTTCACGACCCCATTCGCCGGGGCCACGGTAATCTTCATTATCCCAGTCCTTGTGAGAATGAATATAGCGCTCGCGCTCCATCGACCCCGACCGCCCCTCCCACGAACGGTCGCGGTGGGGCCGTCTATCATCATATCCTGTGAAAACAACTTATTATAAACTAATACTAAGCCCGTCGCGGCGTAGGGGCACAAGCGGGCGACTATAAAAGCGGCGATTGTGGGTTCGATAGCCATTCTGAGAAATGAAATATTTAGTATTAACATTTCCTCACTGTGGCAACAAGACAAAATGCGGTATTGAGTTGCGTGACTTATTTTAAAAAATCACCCCAACGATGGTACTACTTATTGTTAATTGACAAACCCAGATTACATACCTCTTGGATCTCCCATAGAATCTCCATACATCCTGTCGTCGTCTTCAGGATAACCTCTCGGGGGGCCAGGCAGATCGTATCCAGAGTCATAATGTCTATCCCTGCCCTGTATGTTATAGCCAGGTGACCGATCTCCTTCTCTAGCCGCACCGTCGTAGCGGTCGTCCATTCTATCATAGTGTTCTATATTATGTCCATGCTCATATTGATGGTCCATCCCTATCTCGTAATCTCCTTGCTCCCTGTCCATGCTATCCAATCGTTCCCGCTTGTTTGATCGATCTCTTTCTAATCTGTCCTGTTTACGGCCGCCTCTATCTGAATGGGTATCTTGACGATCTTTGGAATTAGTTGAATTCTTATCCGACTCCAAAGCTCTATTAGAAATGGCCGCTAATGCTGCCAATCTCTCTTCGGGACGTGGGAGTAGCCTTTGCATTGGTTTATTTGGCTTTTCCAAGCCCTTATCTCCCCTACCGCTACCCAAACCCCGTTCACGGCCTCTCCTTTTTGGATCATCTCTTTTCATGTCTTTATTTCTGTCTCTTCCTCTGTCTTTTCTGTCATGCCTGTCTTTTTCATCGTGTTTATCCTTTTTTCGTTCTAAAGAACGGTCTTTATGATCGCGGCCTCGATCTCTGTCCCTGCTTAGGGAACGCTTCCTGTGTCTTTCAGGGCTTCCATCTCGTCTTACTTGTTTCTTAGGTGAAACAGGCCTACTCCTTTCAGAGCTTTCCTTTCTCCTGGGATCTTTCGGGTGAGATTCATGTCTGCGAGGAGATCTAGACCGCGGCTTTTTCGGTGATCGACTACGCACCCTGACTCGATCTCTTTCTTTATCGCGATCTTTGTCTCGTTCTTTTTCACGTTCTTTTTCTTTTATGCGATCTTTTTCTTTTTCTCTGTCTCGAACAGAGTGAGGTGAAGTACTCTTATTTCTATCTTTTCTTATAGGAGATTTGACTTTTGTAATAGGCTTTGATGTAACATTTTTGGAAGTAATTGGCGGTGTGCCACCTGATTTCTTTCCTGGCGACAAAGATTTCTTACCAATAGCTTTGGACAAGTTTTTCTTTTTTGTAGCATCATGTTTTTTGGTGATACGGTCATCTTTTTTAATAATCTTTTTAGTTTCACTTTTATCTCTTTTGTGTAATGAATCACTTTTGAGTATTTTTTTCTTAGGAATATCACATTCTGATGATGAACTTGAGTTTCTTTTCAATTTTCCTTTCTTAATTCTCCTTTTGGTATCCCTAAAATAACATTCATTTATGATACACCAAAGTAAGAACAGAAAATCTAATGTAAAGCCATTAATTGATGTATTTTGTATTCCTCACCAGATTGGGAAAATGACAACTTATTACCTTGCACGGGGATTGAAATCCATACAACTTTGGTGCTGTGCTACAGCAGCCCCAAGCTTTTCTTTTTTACAAGACAACATACAAATTTGATTTCAACATTCAATGAATAATGCCTCTAAAAAAGTAGCTTATAATCATAAAAATTCAGATACTCAATTTTTGTTGTTTGAGGCCTTTTTATAGCACAAGAGTGCCAACATGCCAATTTAAGCATGAGAGGTTGTAGATTTCACTGTCACTTGAGGAAATTAATATTTAATGTTGTCATATCCTTATGCTCTGGCAGTGTAACCAAGAACAACTAAGTGTTTTAATGGGAATGGAGTGTCTTTACACTAGGGTCCTAACTTCCCTCTATCTTTGTTGATATGAGTGAGATACAGTGTAAAGATAAATATTGTTTTGTAATAAATTGTTGTTTTAACTCTCAAAATTGTGCAAATAGAAAATAATATCTATCAATCATATGACTATTCATATGTTTTTCAATAAGTATTTCAATTATTTTAATATAAAATATTTAGATAAACTATGTAACATATTCTGTTAAATTGGTAAAACCAACCACATAGGTTAATAATAAAATTTGAAATGTTTTTTCTTTATCTTAATATTTTACATATATCTTGCTTCCAAGTACAACAATTATAAAAAAAACTTTAATACACTTATACCTTCCAGATGAAGATGATGAAGAGCTTCCATCTGACGAAGATGATGACACACTTGAAGAACTAGAACTCCTTGATGACGATGAGCTAGATAGTGCTTTCTTTTTATCTTTTCGCATATCTTTTGTAGAGTCCATTTTCAATTGTAACTCCAATTCTCGTTGCAATTGTTGTCTTCGCTTTTCCAAAACGTCAGTATCCGCATATTCTAAGTCATTTTGATCCCAATTGTCGATTTCACCCTCAGGGCTACGACCCGACCTAACAACTACAGCAGAATGCAAACGGTTTTTACTATCATCTTTAGAAATACGTTTATTCTCACTATCTTTATTTGCCGCACGTTGTTTAGATGGGCTAATTAAAGTATGTGTAGATGCGAACTTACAATTTTTTCCGTAAGCGCAACTGCCGTGTTGGGCCCACTGTCTACAATATTCAATAACTTTTTTAGCACTCGATGACTTCTTGGTACCAAGGCGTTCAAACACGCTAGGTCTAATTGAAAGGTCTTTTGTTTTCGGCAACTCGACAGTGATTTTTCTTTTTCCTTGTTTTGACATTATAATGAAGAAACATTGGTCTCACCGAAAGCGTTTATTAGACACACGCATATCCTATTCGCAAAAGAATTAAAAATAACACAAAAGTAAAAAGTAGAGAAAATGTTAATTGTTTTTAGAATGTATTTATAAATGTAAAGCGTTTTAACAAATCAAAATAGGTTCTAATTCTTCAATGTACTGATTAGTAATTTTAAGCGATAAAATTTGAACGCCATTTCACTTCTCCCTGTCAACTTCTTTTTTTTTTCTTTATCTATACTTTACAGCCTTAGATTCCCACGATGAACGATCAATCTATTAAATTAATTATTTTCAAATTTCCGTGTTTATAAATACAATGAGTAATTTTTATATTTTATATTATAATATAAAATAAAATGATAATTTATTAGTAAGCACTATAAGTAGGTTATATACAAAAAATGGGTATCGTATGTATTGGAATCGGAAACTAACATATGTAGAAAAAAATATGACTAAAAAGATCTTTAAAAGATCATAAATGCTATAAATAAATTTACCACGTTATATTATATTTAGAAGCGGTATTTACCGTACCATACTAGATTTTCGTACGCGTTTCAGTTTAATGTTGTAACAATCGCTATTGACATATGTCAATGTTTAAAGTTTAGCCTATGAAGTATGAAGTAATGATTTACGTTAGTGTTAGTTTTGTTGTGAAAATATTATCTCATTTGTATCTCAACAATAATGCCCATGTCGTTTATTTGTTAAATAATTAAAATTTCAATAGTGCACATTTGTAATTGATTTGGCGTTTCTTGTACCTACACCATTCAAACAAAATAAAATGCCCTTACTCGATGGAAAAGAAATCGATATATTTTTTGTAAGTAGAATTATTTACTACCAAATAAAAACGATATATTTACATTTTAAGAAGTCATCAGACACACAATCCCCTAATATTTAATTATAAATCTGAATATGACCACGTATTTATAACCTCTATTACAAACACTATTTACTTTTCTCATACCAAATTACGCATTACAGAGTGAAGAGGACCTTCCTTACGAAGAAGAAATATTAAGAAACCCATTTTCAGTAAAACACTGGCTAAGATATATTGAACATAAAAAAGGAGCACCTAAGAATGAAATCAACATCATATATGAGAGAGCTCTTAAGGAACTTCCAGGCTCATTTAAACTTTGGTATAATTATTTGAAATTACGAAGGTCTCAAATAAGAGGCCGTTGCATAACAGATCCTGCATATGAAGATGTTAACAACTGTTTTGAAAGATCACTAGTATTTATGCATAAAATGCCTAGAATATGGATGGATTATTGTACATTTTTGACTGATCAATGCAAAATAACTAATACAAGGAAGGCATTAGACAGTGCTTTAAGAGCTTTGCCAATTACTCAGCACCATAGGATTTGGCCACTCTATTTGAATTTCCTAAAAAAACATAATATTCCTGAAACAGCAGTTAGAGTTTTTAGAAGATATCTTAAGCTTTGTCCAGAAGACACCGAAGAATATATTGATTACTTAATATCTATAGAAAAACTAGATGAGGCAGCTGTCAAATTAGCACAACTGGTTAATAATGAAAATTTTCAATCAAAGCATGGTAAATCTAATCATCAATTATGGAATGAATTGTGTGAATTAATATCTAAAAATCCAGATAAAATTCACTCACTCAATGTAGATGCTATTATAAGAGGTGGCCTTAGACGTTATACTGATCAATTAGGGCACTTGTGGAACTCTTTGGCTGACTACTATGTTAGAAGTGGGCTGTTTGAAAGAGCCAGAGATATTTATGAAGAAGCAATACAAACCATCACTACAGTAAGGGATTTTACTCAAGTTTTTGATGCTTATGCTCAATTTGAAGAACTTAGTTTGAGTAAAAAAATGGAAGAGGTAGCAAAAAAAGTAAACCCCTCTGAAGATGATGACATTGATTTAGAATTGAGACTGGCAAGATTTGAATATTTGATGGAAAGAAGATTATTGCTACTTAATTCAGTACTTCTCAGACAAAACCCACATAATGTATCTGAATGGCATAAAAGAGTAAAACTTTATGAAGGAAAACCACATGAAATAATTGACACATATACAGAAGCTGTGCAAACTGTAGATCCAAAATTAGCTGTAGGAAAACTATATACATTATGGGTTGGTTTTGCAAAATTTTATGAAAGCAATGATCAAATTGATGATGCTAGATTAATTTTTGAAAAAGCTACACAAGTGAACTATGCTAAGGTTGATGACCTTGCTTCAGTATGGTGTGAATGGGCAGAGATGGAAATTAAACATGAAAATTATGAAGAAGCACTAAAATTAATGCAAAAGGCAACAGTGTTACCGAGTAGAAAAGTGGCATATCATGATGACAAAGAAACTGTACAAATGCGTCTATATAAATCATTGAAAGTATGGTCCATGTATGCTGATCTAGAAGAAAGTTTTGGCACATACAAATCTTGTAAAGCTGTTTATGATCACATTATTGATTTAAAAATAGCAACACCACAAATTATTATCAACTACGGGTTATTTTTAGAAGAACATAACTATTTTGAGGAAGCTTTCAGAGCATACGAAAAGGGAATAGCTCTTTTTAGATGGCCTAATGTATATGATATATGGAATACATATCTTACTAAGTTTCTGAAACGATATGGAGGAACAAAACTAGAAAGAGCAAGAGACTTATTTGAACAGTGCCTGGAACACTGCCCACCGGAATTCGCCAAATCAATATTTCTTCTGTATGCAAAGTTAGAAGAAGAACATGGCTTAGCGAGGCATGCCATGTCAGTCTATGAACGAGCAACTATTGCCGTTCTTCCAGAACAAATGTTTGAAATGTTTAACATATACATTAAAAAAGCTGCTGAGATATATGGTGTCCCTAAAACGCGCCAAATATATGAAAAAGCGATTGAAACTCTTCAAGATGAAAAGTCTAGGGAAATGTGTGTGCGTTTTGCAGAAATGGAAACTAAACTTGGTGAGATTGACAGAGCACGTGCAATATATGCACACTGTAGTCAAATGTGTGACCCTCGAATAACTGCCGACTTTTGGAATACTTGGAAAGAATTTGAAGTAAGACATGGGAATGAAGATACAATGCGTGAGATGTTAAGAATTAAGAGAAGTGTCCAAGCTACATACAACACACAAGTTAACATGATGTCGGCACAGATGTTAAGTTCCGCTGCACAGGCTGCTGGTACTATTTCCGACTTGGCTCCAGGAATGAAAGATGGAATGCGAATGTTGGAGGCAAAAGCTGCTGAAATGGCTGTGCAAAGCAAAGGAAACATCATGTTTGTTAGAGGAGAGACTCAAGGCCTTAAAGAGAGCACTGATAAAGTGGTCAATCCAGATGAAATAGATATTGATGATGAAGAAGATTCTGAAAAGGAATCTGGGGATGAAGAAGAAGTAGCACCAGTACAGAAAAAAGAAATACCAGCTGCTGTTTTTGGTGGTCTACTTCCTGAAAAAGAATAAATACATCCAATATTGTGAAAAAAATAAATTTATTATTTAAATAATAAAACAAGTTTAATTTAATAAGCTTAGCAATAATATAATACATTAGCCATTTATTTACAACAAAATCACAGAAACAATGTGCCTGATTACAAATTTAGATACATTTACGGACTAACAAATTTATTTATAGGTTAACAAATTTATTATATAATTAAGAAAAAACTTTTTATAATATTATATGCTAATGGCAGTTTTTAATATCATGGATTTATTTTAAATATATGAAAATAATAATAGTGTTGTTATATTCATGGATTTTATTTAATCTTGAATATTAAAGAGATTATTTAATGATTAATAACCATTTGTTTATTAGTTACCATGGATCATTTGAATGATATGCATAGCTTATGTATGATTTCTAAATAAATCAGCTAAAAAATATTTAAATACAACATGAAATTTTATTGATATATTTTATAAGAGTTTTGGATAAAGCCTTAGTGTAGTCACAACACAATATTAAAATCATCATTTTTTTAAACTAAGGATTTGCATACTATATTATATCCCTGGGAGGTATAATAAAATGTAATGAATTGGAATATTTATCTTGTTGTTCAGAATAGTTTAATATACTTATATCGTTATGAACACCTCCAAACATAATGAGCTCCCCATTTCCTTTAACTAGAGAGTACATAACTAGTTCCTCTGGGGCACCACGCATTTCACCAAGCCTTGGACATAACCAAGAAACATAGTTCAAAGAATTACCATCAACAACCGTAGAGATATCTAAAACATGCATACTTAGTGTATTTCTTTTTACTTTTTTGACCGCTGGTTGTCTCTCCTGTGGATTGTCCGCTGGAGCTTCTAACCTATTCTCTAAATGCGCTATTTGTCTCTGATTTATTAAGTCATTTTCTGGAGGGGCATTAGATCCAGTGGAGTCACATGCAAATGCTGCCATCCTGTATTTATTTGCTTCTTGCAACTGTCTTACAATTTTCAAACCTTTATTCTGTAAAATTAAATAAATAGAAAAATGTAATGAAGAAAGATAAATAGATTAGTTTACCAATAGAAACACTAGCAAAGAAAAAATGGATACCTTATTTTTATTTCTTCTTAAAGCAGATTCTTTTTTAGATACATCAGAGCTATTAATGGCTTGTTTATTTTCTCCAGCTGAAGTTGAAATATTTTGATTAGAATTATTATTACTAGATCCTAAATTTTGAGCACACCCATTTTCATGACTGGGCCCAGCTACTGGCTCATTGTTTGAAATTCGATGTCTAGGTAAAACACCACGACGTCCATTGATGTTATGATCCCTATCTAAAGGCCTTTGCAAACTTTGCTCTACTCGCACAGATACTGGAGCACTTTCAGCTCTATTAAGGTTTGACAATCTCACTGCTGATGTTACTAGTGGCTTGGCACTATTCCAGCCATTTCTGCTCCTACTTAGACTTACTACTTTATCACCTACTCTACATGCGGGATTGCACCAAATATTAGCAGCAGCCCATTCTTTATTTTTTACAGCTATCTCTTTCCATGTCCATATAGGGCCTTTCATGGTAAGTATCCAACAATCACTGAATACAAAACGGTTCTGCAAAGTTTGCACACCTCCTAAAAGCATTAATTGCTCACAGTCCAAGCATAAGAGAGACTGAGCATAGCGTGGGGATGGTCTTGGTTTAGTAGTAGCTTGCTTTCTCCAAACAAGACTAAATAAGTTTAAGACCCAAACATCATTGGAACATTGTATCTGATAGTTTTGTGCAGCTGACATATTAAGGCCTCCAAATACAACCATCTCATCACCCTTTATACATGCAGAATGACCTGCCATAGGAGGTGGGGGGTTTGTAGTGTTCATTAATATCCATTTGTTATTTTTAACACAGTAAAAATGTATATCATTAAACATTGTAACATTTTGATATAATTGTGAAAGACAAGGATAAGTCCAGCCACCAAATACTATAAGGCAATCTTTGTAGTCAACCATAGTTGTGTAAGCTTTAGGAACTGGATATGTCCCTGTAGCGAGAGGTCTAATCCACTGACGTTTTGATAAATCAAACTTCCATAGGTCATTGAAGGATGTTGCATTTGTAGTACAACCTCCAAATATATACATATTATTTTCTAGAATACAAGCTGCATGAGAAAATCTTTTTGTTATTGTAGGGACTATTTCTGTAGATGCAATATTCATCCATAATATGTTAAATTCCCCAATTGCTTTTATAAGCTTTATTGAAGTCTTGTGTAAAACATCTGAAAAAAATATATCAAATTTTAAATAATATTTATATGAAAAATATATAGTTCTCACAAGCTTGAATGTCATATCACTAACCACCTCATTTTACAAACAATATCTATACCTATATTGAAAGGTAAGGTTTATCTAAATTTGTAAAACAACACTTTAAAATGGTTTTTTTTATTTATAAGCAGATTGAATAAGCAATGACTTAAAGTTAAAGGAAGCTTGCAAATATAACAGTAAAAGCTGAAATTGCATTAGTTAAGATGCTTATGATATATGTGTGAACAAATGTCTAAATCAACAGACTTTTTTTTATTCGAATGTCATTTTAACTTATACATTTTCCATGTACAAACATGGATTGTACAGTATGGACATTTTTATTATATGTATAGATTAACATAAAAATATATATTGTAAAGTCTATTATTAGTATCTATTATTACTATTATAGAGTTAATAAAATATTTTAATGTTTAAATATAAACAAAATAATATTAAAGAAAAAATGTGTTGCGAGTGATATTTAAAAAAAAACAAAGAATAACTTACTTTGGGCACAACCACACCATCTTTTACTAACATTCATACAATTTTGTAAATCTTTATATGGTGGGAGAAATCCTAAGATAAATTCAAGAACTTCATCGGGGAGGTCTTCAATGGTTACCTCCAAAGTTTCCAGAGAGGTTTGGTGCATGGTTTCCATCCTTTCAATCTTAATTTAACCAGTAGATTTAAATTGTTTCTCCATAATATCTTCACGAAATTTAAGTTAATTAAAATACCTAATTACATTTAATCTAATAATTTTCTAAGACGAAAATATTTTAAGTTGAAATTATCATTACCGACATTTAAAAACATTAAATATCAAGTTGACGTTGTCAATTATTAAATTGTCACTTTGAAAGTAATATTTTGAACGTAAACAAAATTAGAAATAAAATAATATTTTTTATATATAGGTACTAGTAAAATGGGTGCACTGACATAAAACTTTGGAAAATTAATTATATCATTTTAATTATTTTTATCAGTAAATCCTTTATTTAATTCCTTTTATGTTTAAGAAATATTTTTAATGTAAGTCCACAAACACAAACGTCTAAACACCCCATTTGTCGTGGCTTGGCGTGGCGTGTGAGCTTATCGCGAATCCGGACTAGTGTTGGTTTTACAACAAAGATCAAAGGAGTTTGTCGCAAGTTTGCGACCGGTTTACACGTTAGTGCGCATTCATTAATTTTGTTTCGCTCACATTTTTGTTTGTACCCCTGAACTTGCTCTGTACCTTCGCGTTATAAAAATGTACATAAATATGTAGATTTTACAGATAAATTGTACAACCCAGTATAAACTACTCGACATCGACATCTGTCTAGATTGCATGTCAAGAAAAATATAAAAATTGATTCCTTTTACAAATAAAATATCAGATGCTACTAATTAAAGTTGAGAAAATATTTTTATGTTGGATAGTGGATGGGGTATTTATTAAAGCAGACTATTCATAAAAATATCCTACTATACATTAATGGTATATATGTAACTCCAAACTATTAGAATACGTTTGGCTACTGTCTAGACGCCTGTGAGCGCATTAGTATGTTCCTGACATCCAAGCGTGAAAGATTTCGATATGGGAATAGTTACTGCTCTTACGATACGTTCCACATATTTTGATTTTAATGTTTCTAATCTATTTGTACAGTATAACCTTTTAAGTAAAATAATGAAGATCTCATTCAGTTTTACAGACATTTATTCTCAATAAGACCTTAGCCACTATCTTGAGAACAATATTTTAGATACAATAATCAGGTTGTCGTCGATTTATACAAAGCAAGGAATATAAGATTAGCTTAGAGTTACAATTTACATGAATTAAATTTTATGTTAATAATCATCATAAATGTATTTGGCTAATTGACATTTAAATGTGTTAAATGAGTTTACATTTTTTATATGTAAGGGAATTTTGTAATAGAAAAGCGCTCCTTCAAAAGTTATAATTTTTGTACCGTAGTTGGTTCTTGTTCTGAGCAGCACTAATAAACTAGCTCGGCTTTTACGTACGTCTATTAACATCTTGCATTGCAATAAAGGATATATTGTTATGTACGTGTTTATTAAGCGTTTTTCGTATATAAATAATGAAATGTTGTAAACGTACAGTTGGCGAATTGTCATTATTATTGTGTCTTCGTAGATATTTTTGGTTGAGGCTAAGCGCGGATAATTGAATATTAATTTGATAAATTTATTTTGAGCTATTTGTATATCTAACAACTTTGTTTTAGTAGCACTTCCCAAGATATCAATTTAGTATCGTAAATGAGGTTTTACTAACGTATTATAAATAATATAGCGCATCTTGCAGGGTATACCTCTGACTATATTACTCAATGATCCTGCCGATGAGTGCCGAATCTTCACTTATACAATAACATTTAAATGTGCATTCCACGACAATGTGCTGTCCATAATTTGTTCGAGATATTTTTCACAGGTTTTTTCCCTAATTGGGATATTATTAACAGTAAGCGGTATATGTGGAGAAATAATAATAATTAATAATAATAATTTATTTACTGTACAAGTTTCTTACATAATCTACTAGTGATTGGAGCCTCCTTTTCACCATGATATTGCCTGTACCTCTCTGACTCTGCTCTTTCATTAGCATAAAAAAGTAATAATAAAAATAGTAGAAACCTTAAGCTAAAAGTAGTATAGTTAACTACTTTAAAAAAATATATTAATATGCCATTTATTTACTTTTTTATTTAATTTCTTTTACTTATTTATTTTTTCCATTTGTCATTTTACTCCTCTCTTCACAGACGTGTTACCTTCTCGTGTAATATATAATAATATGTAATTAAGAAAATTAAGTAAGTTATATTATTTGTGTTGCTATCTAACATGCTCAATAAGAGCTTCAGTTTCATCATATGTGATTGGTGTAAGCCCTTCTTTAAGTTTCCTTTTACATTCATAATATAGCATAGAGTATATATTTATTATTTAATTTAATTTATTAAACGTGAGAACATGATTCATACTGAATGCTAACAAACAAAGTTCTAGTTGCTGGGTTAAGTGCAATTATATTTTTTCTTTCCTAGAAACCTAGTGTTATGACACTCCGTTCCACTTTCGTTCCCCACTTTCCGCCGAAATTTGAGGCATTGCGTGTTGAGTGGCGGAACTCAACGCCGCGCTTTGCCTTATTACCAGAGCAAAGAAATGAAACATTAAATATTCAAATTAAAAATATTAAATATTTCATTTCCTCGACTGGGAATCGAACCCAGAACCTGTCGGTTACAGTTACACTCTTGTGCCGCTGCGCCACGACAGGACTATATTTTTTCTTCTTTTATTATTTATATGTGGGTCATATGGTAGGGATTTGTTTTTTTTTAAACTATGTGTAATAAGTAGAATTTCCTAACAGACAGTAAGCAATTTTATTTTGATACAGTTGGTCCGTAGAAAACATTTTATTTCTAAACAACATAACTTTAGTCAGGAATTTAGTTTTTAGAGCACCACCCCAGACAGGAATACAATAAATCAGTACTGATTATACTAGAGCAACATATATTTCCGTAGGTAGGTTTCTTGAGGCCAATTTATCATTAGTTATATAGGTTTCGGAATTACATGTCGCAGTGTACGAAATATGATAATTAATTTTCTGATTCTACGTGCTACTTCCTCTAGATGGGGTACCACGATAGTCTTTGGTCCAGTATAACACTCAAATATTTTGTGCTCGTGACTTTATCTATTGTAGGACAATTACACATATTGTTTTGCACGTCTTCACATGTGTGTATTTATCTGAGAAACAGACTTATTATTAGCTTTGAAAATGATATAACATGTTTTGAAAGTGTTCATTGTTAAATATTGGAACCATGTATGTAACTTATTAAGTTCTCTTGTGCTTGAGTAATGATAGTCTTAATAAATGACACAAAGTAAAATAAGCAGGTGTCGTCAACATAGAGAGTGAGATGTCCATGAAGTCCAATTTCAAAAATGTTATTAATATAAATTAAGAAGAGTAAGGGACCAAAAATCGAACCCTATGGAACTCCGTAATCTATATGAACTGTACTACTTTGATATTTGTCATTATCTATTTTCATAACTTGAAATCTATTATCTAGATAAGATTTAAACATATTTAAGGAATTTCCCGGGCTTTTTAGTGCATCTAGTTTTTTAATTAGAAGAGACTAATTGTGTCAAACGCTTTTTTCAGATCTATAAATTTTCCCCCAAAACATAGTTTTTACTGTCAATATTGGATCTCATTTTAGTAACTAACTCAATTGTTGCAGATAGCGTACTACTTTTCAATCTGAATCCGTATTGTCTTTCAGAAACAAAGTTTATGGAATTCAAATATGTTTCTAATCGATTGTATATAATTTTTTCTAATAATTTTGATAGGACAGGCAAAATTGAAATCAGCCGTTAGTTGCCTGGGTCTGTCAGTATTATTTCTTTTACGCTCTTCAGATATTTGATATTTACTCTGTCTATACCTGTGCTGCAGTTAGAATCTAAATGATCAATTAGTTTTACGATTTCCATAGAAGTGAATGGTTTAAGAGAAGATAGCTTACTAGTTAATTGTGGTAATAACTTAGGGAGGGTTTGTGTAGTGTTGTCGTGATATTGTTTGGGTATCTTATTTGCTAGTTGTTTTCCTATCGTAACAAAGTAATTATTAAAAGTGACACAAATGTCAGTTGAGTCAGAAATCTCTATTGAATCCACTATTAATTTTGATGGTGCTTGGTTAGATTGGGCCTTATTTGCTGATAAAGAATTAGCAAATTTCCACATTCTTTTAGAGTTTGTAGCGTATTTTATGAATTTATTATAGTAGTAAGAGTTTTTTGTGTCTTGAGTTTGTTTAGCTACATTATTTTTCATGACAATTTTTTCTTGTAAATTATGGTCGTGGGGAGTTTTAAGACATTCTGCCCACGAGCACAACATGTTTGTGCTCAATAATATATTTATTAGTCCAGTTTTAGGCATATTTTAGTTTTTAAGATTTTATTTTTTTATTTTATATTTTAATTTATTTTTAAGTTGCATATAGTCATTACTAACTTAGTGGAGATTTATATTTTCTATGGTTTTATACAAATTTTTGTAGTTAATTGTTTAATATAGCGTCCATAATTTTTTTGGGGGTTTGACTTTCTTAAGTTCTACATATATTCGCTTATGATCAGACATTGCCTAGTTAACAATGGTCATGTAGAATTTATCATTTCTTAAATTGGTAGTTACGTAATCCAAAATTGACTTCTTAGTTATTATTTTATCTCTCTGGTACAGTATTTTTAATGGTTTTATTAATTATTAAATGTTCAGCTTCTTTAAGTACGTTTTTGTATAGTTTAGCACGATTGTCTTTGGTAGATCAATATTAAAAACTCCCAATACTATGGCTCTTTTTCGTTGCTGTAGTTGGGACTTTTGGAGAAAGTCTTCATAGTTAATATGCCCAGCTTACATATTATTTCGATATCGAGTGAATATAGCTTTAGTTTAACCTACAGATAATTATTTCCACCCTAGTAGGTTGATTCTATTAAATTATGTTCCAGATCTTTGTAAATATCATTAAATATATATATATATATATATATATATATATATATATATATATATATATATATATATATATATATACACTGACATTAAAGATGATTACATGAATTGTGTGACTGTGAACAAAAACTGTGAGCAAAGAACATAATTTCATTACTTAGTCTAATTCTCGTTGCCAAGACGCAGTGGTGGCAAACGTAAACACTTGCAAACAAACTCCTTTGTTCTGTGTTGAAAAACTCAGTCTGATGTGGATCTGAGCCTGTGTAGCTCGGTAAACCTTTAGAAAATCCGTATACACATACGGAAGCTTTATTAAAAGACGTTTATACCCTTGTAGGGTACTCTTCCGAATTTCATGTTGAATGTAAACATTTTTACACAAAAATAAAATCTTCCATATAAATTATTTTATTTTAATTTTAAGTCAGAACTGTTATATGAAGGTCTTAAAAAAGATTAACTGCTTTGTACGGTACTTGAAGACCGATAAACTGGGACGAAGAATTCAATCGAGTACAAACCAGTAAAGTTTTTCATATCATAACACACCTCTACGACTTCTGTTAGGAAATTTACTATTGTCTTTTTATATAAAAAATCAATTTTTTTTCATCATCCAACCAGGATTGGATGATGAAGAAAATTTGGTAAATAAAAAGCAATTAAAATAAAATACGTTTGAATGCAAGCATTGTTAAAATACAATTTTACGGTAGATATAAAAAAGAAAGGTTATTTGTGTAATCCCTACTTTTACTAAAGCTGTCAAGTGCCAAATGTTACTGTCATGCTGCAACTGTCAAAGTCATATTTATATATTACCGGGAATATTTAACTTTATGAAGAATTGAGATGCCTTTTCTTTCTCAACAATTTTAAATTAAAAGGACATTATTTAAAATGTTTCATTTGTGTTTTTAAAACTCTATTGGTTTCATATGCTAGATAATATAGTGACACATAACCTCACTATACTCATCTTATAGTTACAAAATAGTGTAAACAATTTGTGAAGACTTTGTGTAAAGATTGTGAAAATGCAACATTTATTGCAAGCGAGCCCCATTATGGACAAAATAAAACATTTTCAACAAATACTATCCTACAAAATACAATTAACAACATCACAAAAGGTATAAATTTTATTTCAAGGTTTTATATTAAATATTTTTTATTAAAAATGGAAGATATATTTTATTTCAGTTTTGTTTTATAATAAATCTGCAAATAATTCTATTGTTTTAAGTGAATAATTTCATTCATTAATATTGCATTAATAACATTTTTTGATCATCCATTGATTTAAAAAAAAACAATATTTATAAATGTAATAACACAAGGTCAGGTTTAATATGTACCAGAGATGTAATTTATTTATAATTATAATAATATTTCCATAATAGGTTATGCTATGGAGCTTAGGTGTAGTTGGAACCAGTGCTGTAGTGGTTGGTGTGCTATCAAGGTACTTGGCCAGAAGACGTGCAAAACCAATATTTAATCCAAGGATTCAGAGAGCAATAAACAAAAGAATATCTCGTATGAGAAGTCCTAATGGAGGTAATATTGATAAATCCATAATTATATTCTTGTCATATTTTTTTTAGTCAGCTGTTAAGTGGTGGAACTCAATGCCATGCTTTGTAATTTTGTAGATTATTATTAGAGCAAAGAAATGTAAATAATTCATTCATCTCAATGAGAACCAAGCTCACAACTTGCTCACAACAAAATGTTATAATATAATATATTCTTAAATGGAATAATATTCTATATGAAGTAATATTATTGCAGGTATGGGATCCGTTGCAAGTAGCGGTGGTCGAAGTAGTCCTCTTGGATTTAGTGAAAGGATGTCAATGGCATCAGGATCTATTGGGTCGGGCACAGGCGACGCAGCACCTCTCTCACCACAGCAATTAGGAGTAATGGGTAAGTAATTTTTACTATTTACGACATCTATTGTTGAATAGAAGAGGTGACATTTATATTGATTGATTTAATATTTTAATTACACAGTACGTGGGTGTTAAATAAAATTTTACAGCGCCATCTCTTGTTGAGTGGCTAACTTACATACTAAATTTTTTTGTTTTAATTTTCATTGTTTTAACTTGATGGCGTTTTAAATTTTATACTTATAATTTTCTTTTATTATTATTCGATCTAAATGTTAGAGGTATAAAGAAATAAAATATTACCATAATACTACTATTATAAATTATATCAGAAAAATAACAACAAAAAATCCCAGGTAGTATTTAATTAATTAGTATCTATACTTTTTGTATATATGGAATGCATTAGCAAAAAATATCTCTTAAAGTAAGTAGTTTTGGAGGTCGTATAAAATTGTCAGGCGATCTGTTTAAGGTGAATTCAATTATATAGAGGTTGTTACATAATATACTTACCGTGAGTTAGTATTCGATAAAAGTCGATGGAAATATTTGAATTGATGAAATTTTTAATTTAGTTTTATCACATATAATACAATAATTTAACATTTATTAAAGATACAAACAGAAATTATTTTTTCTCACCAGTGTTATTTATTAACCAGTGCTTAAGATGTTTTATTACGTTCTACGCTAATTATATGTAAGGTCGTGTTTTTTGCATGAATATTTAAGTTTAATTAAAAATAATACTTTGAATTCCTATTGGTTATATCATTGCATCATGAGTATGCAATTTCGTTATATAACATAGTAAGGACATTCAAAGCTCGCTACTTACTTACAGCAAATAGTGCAATTAAAATATCACAAATATTTAATTGCTCATGTATAACATTTAATATACAGGTTCTACATAATTAATTTAAAGAAAATTGAGTGTTTAGATTCGCTTATTTTTTTTGTTTGATATTTTTAGTTTTATAGCTTCATAATAAAGAAAAATATTTATCTTTAAATATTATATGTTAATTTACTACAATCAGATTTTTATAATAATAAATATATACGATCATTATCTTTATTTTATTGTACATACTACGTTTGTGAAGGCCACCTAGATCACGTCATTCGCCAATCGTGTATATGGCTCGTTGGTCTAGGGGTATGATTCTCGCTTTGGGTGCGAGAGGTCCCGGGTTCAAATCCCGGACGAGCCCAAAATTTTTTTATATAATTTATTATTTTTATTTTTTATTACCTATTTTGTTTTGAAAATAATCTATTTTAGTTTTTATAGTGGTATATGTATAGCTTATAATTATTTTAACTTGATCAATGTGAATGTCGTTGCAATAACAATAAAACAACTTGAACAGCAACTACACCTGTAAATAAATGGATAAATAGATAAATATATATACATAACCTGTTGTAACACAGCGTTTGTTATGTATGTGGCTGTTAACGAAAGGTTGTGGGTTCGATCCCCACTCGAGGAAATGAAATATTTAATATTTTAAAATTAAATATTTAATAGTCTCATTTCTTCGCTTTGGTAACAAAGTAAAGCACGACGTTAAGTTCCACCACTCAACACGCAATGCCTTAAATTCGGTGAAAAGTGGGGAACGGAAGTGCTACGGAGTGTCTTAACACTAGGTTTTCAAGTTCCCTCTGCGTACCCTGCCATGTGCGGGATACAGTGTGAAAGTTAGTATACATAAGTACCTACTTCTGCAATACGCTAGAATCGTTTTTCTGTTAGCCTACTTTTGTGTCTTTGATATGATGAATTTAATTTGTGCTGTGGCTTCAGGGAATAATGAATTGCAAACATATAGTAATCAATAATTGAATCCCATGGAGATAGTTCGCGGAGACACGATTCAATTTAATCTACGAAGCACGTTCGACCTACTGGCGGTAGGATATCCTTGTACCAATATGCTATTTATTAACTACCAAGTGAGATCCTTACGATATTAGATTATAAATTAAAATGAATTTAGGTCCTATTTACGTCTTTAAAATTTCTACTGAAACTAAAATTGGCATGGGACTCTGAAACTGACCCCCGCCATCCCTTTTCTTTGACACAATTAACAAAGATAATTTAATTATTCGTAGGTACATGATTATTTGACAAATTGTAAATCTTCATCAATCAGATCAATACAGATTTCTTTATTCATACAGTAAATTAAGCTATGAGACTTAGCTAAAATTGAACTAATACTCTAACAATTTTATTTTAATTCCATCTTTTCATTAATTTGACGAGTGGATTTTAATACTTAGCATATTTTTTTGTTTGGACGGGATTTGAATATTAAAGTTTATTAAAATGGAAGTCAGAAATATGTAAAATAATTTCACAATATGTTTGCAACTGTACTTTTCATTTATTGAGTTTTATAAGATATTTCATACAATGTTTCCTATAGAAGTGAACATGTAGAATAGAAATGCCGAGACGTCTGCAGAAGGATAATTTAGCTTTCAAGTTCTTCGCACATTTTCTTGCTGGTATCAAAGAGCCTATGCTTGCGAGATGTGAAAAGCTTTAGGATGTAAATACCTCTTTAGGAACTAAATATCCTTTTACATGCGAGATAATACCATACTAGCTTTCTTACATTTAGTGTATAAGTATATAAAGTTGAAAAACTTCTATTTTTTCTATTTTTAAGTTTAACTATAACTATAATTGCTTAACTTTATGTAGCCCAATTTAAAACGTCATGTTTTGATTGGTGGAACTCAACACCGCCCTATGTCTCTAAAGGCGAGAAATCAAAGTCATACATTCCCCTTAACGGTGATCGAACCCACAACCGTTGTGGTTATAGAGAGACACTTTTTCTCTGTTCCACGATGTACCTACTGTAACTGCTTATATTTATATTTATTTTTATCTTTGTTATTTGCGTTTCCCAAAAGTTTTGTTGTTTGCATAGTTTTATTGTTTCATAAATGTTTTATATCACTAGTAGACATAGATACGTAGACTTTATAACATGGCTGAAAATAAATCGGCCTATTGGAATGTCTCCATGTTGTATATTCCATGTCCGCCTATTACGCGATAGATGGCACTGCTATATAATTTTATGCAAGTAACTAGTTCTACAATCTTTTAATGGTAGGTTGGTTTATATTACAAAACATTGAAAAAAAATTATGATATTTGATATTAATGTATATAAAAGAAAAATTGTGTTTATTATTAAACTCAAATAGATACATAAATCAATTTTGACACTTTTAAAATGTGGCTCGTTGGTCTAGGGGTATGATTTTCGCTTAGGGTGCGAGAGGTCCCGGGTTCAAATCCCGGACGAGCCCAATATATTTTTGTTTTTATTTTTTTTAAATATATTGTAGTTGCACTGTTAAATTATATTTTCCAGTCAAATTTTACATTAATTCGTTTTAAAATAATAAATATAATTAAAATGTATTATTACTATATAATTTGCATCTAGTTTTGTTTAATAGCAGCGCTTTTGTAAATAAATGAGGGAAACGAGAAGTTATTTCGCTCTTTCTCCGCGACCATTTCCCCCGGCAGGCTGGGAATAATTAAAGAGCCTGCAGCCCTAGCTTTGCACTGGCCCTAGCTCAAATGTCTCCACAAAGGGAACTGAATGCGCCGCGGGTGAAAAGGATTGCCCGCTATTTACCCAGCGCTTTCCTTGCACGAATTCACGGCTCGGAAAAATTTTAAATCCTCGTAAATTGACGCGGAAACTTCGAGGCGGTTCGAGATTAAAAAAGGTGCTTTGAAAACATTCGTTCCTCTCTGAATTTACTTTTCTACGTTTGTATTTTCTACTTAACTACATGTTTACTCACATTTAAATATTTTTTCAACAGCATATTTTTAAATATTATGAAATTATTAAAATAAAACGTGACATTTTAAATGTACTTCAAATAGTATAAATAAAAGTACATCAAATTCAATATTATGGTATACTACATTCTTATTTATAAGTACTATAGGTAAATTTAACACGCAATGCCTCAAATTTGGTGGGAAGTAGGGAACTGAACGGAGTTTCTTAACACTAGGTTCCCAATTCCCACTATCTATCCTGCTATGTGCGGGATACAGTGTGAAGCTGAGTACTTATAAAAAACACACTTTTTTTAAATGTTCACTCTATAATCAAGATGTGCCTTTTAATTTTAATAAATTATAATATAACACAAAATGTATTCAAAAACGAAAATAGTTTGTTAATTCTCTGAATTGGCACATTTAATTGAGTTTTTGTCTATTATTAAACAGCAGAGCACTTTAATATTTTTACTATGTTTTAAAGTGTTATTCCACACTTAGGACAGAAAATACTAAACTTAAATTTAAAAAGCGTATAAAAATTTTGAACGAAGCAGGATTTGAACCCGCGCCTCTGGAATACCGTTCCAGCGCTCTGACCAACTAAGCCATGTTGTGTAAGCAAGCAGAGCACTTCATAAGTAAATTAAATAAAGAATTCTATAAAATAAATAATTATTTAAGAAGCACACAAAATATATTAAAATTATAATTGAAACTGATTATCATGTCACTTATTCATTTTTACTTATTTACTTTTATATATATGCGTATTCAATATAACATGTCAAATAGACAATATTTTCAAACAGATTTCTAGCGTTGTGTACCTGGCGACAGATATAAATAGCTCCCGGGAGCCGCGACATATATTTACTACGGCGAATCTCATTACTTCGAGTGCAGTATTTGCCGATTCTGTGTAAACCCAACAGCTATTTTTTTTTGACTACGCCAATACATTACATCCTTGTGTGTTCGTATATTTTAATCTTTATAGATAAAGAGACAAAATTTATAGATTGTTTTGCAGAGTGATGCTAATATTGCTTTTGGCTAAGCAAAGTAAAATACCGTTTAAAAGTAATTAGTAAAACATTTTTTTTGGTGAGGAGGTAATATTTATACGGGTACATACTTAACTTTGTAATATATTTGTTTTTTATTACAACGGGTTGTTTTGTCCGGGTTCATTGCATCATTTTGTCGCATTGCGAATACATAATCACGCCAAAATAGTTTAGGACATATAAAACGATTTCTTGGTCTATATAAATTTAGTTGAACGGCCGTAAATTTATTAAAACTTTAAATTATTATTATATATTGATATCTGACTTTATGTACCCATTTATTTATTAAATGTCGAACGTTATACATTTATACAGACATATCTGCCAGTAATAAAATGATTTATTATATTAGCTGTTTTCCAGAGCACGGAACATTTGCGACGCACCCAACTTTACGCCTGTAAATGCCACTGCCGTGAACTTTAGATGGACATGATATTATTTCAGTCGCAAAACAGAGAACAAATCTTTATAATATAATTTATATGCAGAAATATTAAAAATCGTACCAATATTCTGTAAAATTTTACAGTTTGACAGAAGTTGCATTGACAATATAAATAGAGGTACATTTATTGAAAACAAATTATTATTATTTTTCTTATATGAATTTAGCGAATACTATCACATTCATTAAAGCTGAGTAAG
This sequence comes from Eueides isabella, assembly GCA_019049475.1. NCBI lineage: Eukaryota > Metazoa > Arthropoda > Insecta > Lepidoptera > Nymphalidae > Eueides > Eueides isabella. Next base: position 5,495,456 of record CM032384.1, on the reverse strand, counting down.
GAGTATAAAATACAATATTATTTAATTAAAACCAAATTATCAAACCAAAGCTGGAAATCATTATTTATAGATATATCTCGAGAATATATCGAGCGTTATCAACCCGCCCTCCTCGTTGAAACTCGCTGAAACAGTCCGACAGGGGAGGTTAAAAAATAATGCTCTAACGCTTCCTTATAAAAGTACCCATTTTTATATAAGTTACGGCTTTGTAGTCCAGCCGCTTTATTTTTATTGCTGTATAAAATATTGCTTCGAAAGTATTTCGAAATTCTTGCCATTTAATATTAACCTACGTATTTTTTTATCCGTATTTTTTTTTATAAACAACTGAAGCGACATCGGTAAATGAAATTTCATCTGTGTGAAAGACATAAATATTCCGCACATAAATATTCACACGTGTGAGTGACACGAGTCTTTTAAATATACATATATTATTCAAGTTTATATATTTTGCTGTGGCCGGTCGTGGCGCAGAGCACTAGCATGTGACTAAACGCGACAGCTTGTGGGTTCGATCGTTCGATTAATATTTTCAATTCAAATATTTAATATTTTAATTTCTTTTTTTTTGTAACAATGTAAATCGCGGCGTTGAGTGCCGCTACTCAACAGGCAATTTCTCAAATTCATCTGAAAGTGAGTGTCTTAACACTGAAGTTGAGTAAAGTTTATATTTTTTATATTATGCCATTACGCGAAAAGATTCTGTAATCACACAGTACATTTAATTTAATCCGAAAATATTTATTAAAGAAACAAACGTAACTTTTTTAAAAACATCAAAATATATTGAATGTTACTGCAGATAGGTATTACAAGTCAAGTAGCGTATTTTAATGATCTATATAAATAAATAGCTGGCGCTAGAAAGAGGTCAATTGGACATTCATTTGCAGTTACAGTGTACTGTACTAGTAGATGTGTTAGATATAAAAACATTTTTTCTTTATTGGTTAGGTTGAATACATAAGTTGCCGAGACCTCGATCCTCTATGTAACAAAGACTCTTAGACTGAAGCTGGTATCTAAGCTAGGCCTTTTGTCATGAATATCTGAAATTTACTCTATTCTACATTCTTCTACATGTCATGAATATATTCTCTCATTTATATATTATATATTTTTTATTTGTTTATTTTATTTTTTTATTTAAATCATAATAAATTTTTCATATAAGCTGATTTGAAACATGTAATTTTAGCTTTAGATATTTGATTTTTTTTACCCTCGGATAGAAGCGCGGTAAAATGAATTAGAACGACTAACTTTTCACTTATTAAAATCGTATTCATGTATATTTAACATTGCAGGGGAAAATAAATAAAAACTCTTGTAGAATTATACTTTAATGATTAAAACAAAACTTACATAGATCATCACAATTATGCTTCGCAAACAATCTAGATGTTGAGATTCAAGAATTATACTAAATTTTATTTATGGAAAGTAAATTTTCTACGGATCATGGCTTTTAAATTTTCGGACGTATTTGCTAGCTATGGTGAATATATGATAGGAAATAAAATAAAACCTCTTCATGGCAAAGAATTTGTCATAAAAATAAGGATAAATAATATACGGTTTGTTGCGATACCACGTCATACGCACTCACATATTTCGCAAGCCATAATATAACAAGCATTTATTATAATTCATTGATACATGATATAACAAGATTTTTAAGCAAATATTATTTGTAATTTATGTATCTAACATATAAAATTATTATTAAACAAGAATTGTATGAGGTATGACATCAGCTACAAGCAATGCGAGTTTAAATTTTATGAACGTGACATTGTTGAAGTAAATTGTGCTCATGCACCTATAAAATTTTTATCACAGGAGTTAAATCTACGTGTAGTTTTACAATAGGTATACCATGAATTTTAATGTTGCTTACTTGTTTATATCTAGTATGTACCTATTAAATTGGTAATAAGCAATATGGAATAATTTAAACTAGCTGCCAATATTCTTCTTCATGTTTTTTTTTATTTCATTTAAAAATTTTGTCCGACGCCATTGCGCTGCCACAAGGACAGTAATGATGTACTACAGTCTACACTCGCATACTTGAGAAATTTAACAACCTATATACGTCTTGTTATATCTGATATATCAATGCATTGGGAATATATTTGGAGGATAATTTATGTTTTAATTCTAATTCTTATGAAATAATGTTATACTAGGTGGGATATTGATCTTTACAAATATATATTGTTAATGAGATTCTATAAGTTTCCAAATAAATAAAAAAAACACACATTTTTTTATTTAATTCTAGGGACACGTGACATATAAAATTTATGAAGCAATTCTACTAAATATGAAATGATTGCCTTATGTTTTAGACATCAATAAATACGATAATGTTGATTATTTTAAAATAAGACCGACACGCCTAAGGTTTTGGACAAGCGAAAATTGCGCGCCAATCTTATAGTATGTCCATACAAAAATATTATTAATTCTGTTCATGTTTACACAAACACCGCTAAGCATTTTATAACACTTATTACTAACTATTTGCATCTAATTGGTGTATATATTCGGTGATACCTTACTTAACAGGAAGCTACTAATCCTTGTCATGACTAAATATTATAATATGACATATTATTAGGTAGACTTTAAAGAAAATGTAACTTTGGTAATAACAAAGTTATAATATTTTAACATATATTTAATAATACATTTTTAATTGTAGATTTTGTATGCAATATTAACCTAAAAGAAATAAATTAGATATATTATTACCACTAAAACCTTCTAAAATAGTAATATCTTTTATTCTGGGATTTAAATTCTTCTTACTTACAACTAAAATTAACAAATAAAAAAAGATATACCCATATCTGTAAAAAGAGGTACTGTCAACTTAATACAATCGTATGATTTGAAAAAATAAATAATGTTAAAATATACATAAACCCCTACCAAACATTCGATCGATTATTTTGTACTCATGCTTAATTATTATTAAGAAGAGTATAATCACGTTACGGTAAGGGAAGATTTATAAGTATATGTTATGAATGGATATGGTATGCTTGCGTTACGCTCCGCCTACGTTTAATTAAATGGATATCTTATGACGCAATGTAATTACACTGTTTAAAATAAATAAATTAAAATACATTTTATATTTAGATATATTTTTAAAAGCTTATTTTATCATCACCACGGTTATGATGTGACTGCATTTAATAAAAACCATAATTAAACTCCTTGTGTATCGGTAACAGTGCTATACTTTTCTTATATGCCAACGAACAAACCTAACCGATAAAATGTCCGAATAACAATAAGACAGTGCTGTCGCTCTGCGACGGCATATTAATATTAACTATTTACAAATTCTATATACAATATGATGTCTTGGATATTCAATTTATACAATTGGAATGACAATATTTAACAGGAATGTCTTGTAAACAAAAACGTTTATTTACAAAGTATGCCGAGTAAGGCTTCCTTAATCTCGTAAAACAAACAACTGCATAAGCCTAGTTGCCTTAACACATCTAATAACGCAAGCAACTAATATATTCATTATATATTTTATATACAAGGAAAGTATCGTTGCCCTTTAACTTAAAGAAATAGGGCAAACATCGGCACGAATATTGTAAATAGAACTATTCCCTTGCGGTTCGCGTTATTAGGATTGCTACCGAGACCTCCGACGACCGAACGATTTATATCTTCTTTGACAGGCGGTGATTTCACCATATCTTCTCCACTGTCGCCCAGAATATCGTTACTATCCATTATCATACCCACATCGTTCTTTTCCACTGAGGCCGGTTGCGTTATCGGTGCTTGTGTTGTTGTAGTAGTAGTAGTGGTAGTTGTAGAGGTGGTAGTCGTCGTCGTTGGTACTAAGGTATTATTAACGGTATAGTATATTTCACCGTAAACCGCTTCAACCTCGACAGTGTTTTCTATTCTTTCGCCTCGCATGTGTCTCGATCGCGCATCGTTGTTTTTGTAAAAGGTAACTAACTTTCCCGTGTACAGCACATCACGATCCGTATTATTACCTCTGAATGTTACATTACAGGCGGTTCCTGGTTCCAGGTACTTTTCTAATTTGTACAGTTCTTTTCTTTCTTCAGAAAACGGGTTAGCCCATTCTATTTGTGGGAATACAGTTCCGTCACTCATTTCTATGGTTGTGTTTAAACCAATTGCAATACCATGACCGTGACCCCATGACAAAGTATAATTATATTTATATTCTATTTCGGTTGTGACAGTAGCGGCGACGTCATCGTCATTTCTCAAAACCCTTTCCTCAAATATTTGTGGGTCCATCTGCCGTTCATGTTGAGTTGTTAAATCCAATTCGACTTTTTCTAGCTTATAACTCATTGGTTCAATTTCTATTAAGATTTCGCCTTTATTCTCTTCTAACTCGTTAATTTGATCGTCAAAAGTTATTAAATTACCAACAGTACTTTCGTATATAATCCTGCCAATGTTATGCGATAAGCTTTTTTCAGCTTTAACTCTCCCTATAAAAACTGAGTCTACCGATGAATCTACAACTACTGCTCCACTAGGCTTAGAGTTAAACTTATACCAAGGACTCCATATGATCAATGACGCGTTTTCAATATTTTCCAATACTTCAAACACTGGATAACTCTTACTACTGGATACAGTGCAGACAGTATAGTCAGGTCTCAATTGTCCCAAAAGCATATCTCCTTCATGTCGTGTTTTACATAGATAAATAGGCCCTGAAATAAATAACATATTAATACTATCAATTTTAAGAAACAAATTTAACGGTGTCTATCAATGTAAATGTTATTCTCACCTTCTTCAGAGTTGGCTCCAATAACATAATTTTCCATTGATTCTTTTTTAAGATTTGCCCATTTGAGTGTACTAGAAGTGACAACTTGCTTAAGCTTTGCATTATAAAGACCGACGCCCGAATCCGCTAATCCCCCGACTGCTAATGTTGCCGTCAACAACACAACCCACCAACCACTTGTACATTTTGTATTCTTTTTCATAGTGGGCATCTGTAAAAAAGAATTTTATTTAATCTTGAGAGCAATTAATTTCTATAATATGAAAAATAATCATATTTTATATTAAATATATATAGTGTGATACTAATAAATATAATGTGAAATATATATAGTGTGATAGTATTATAATTTATTATTGGTGAAGTAAGACAGGACATGTCTTACTTCTTCAATGACATGATGATGGGAGAGAATTGGAGAGTCTAATTTTACTTTCTTTTTTTTTATACCATTTTGTTGTCACAGTCAATGGAAATTCGAATTTGGTTTTCATTTAACTTAATCGAAAATTAGTTTGGGCTGAAACTGAGTACTGTGAACAAGTAAAGTAGTGTTCGTCTATGCTACGGGAAAACCAATTTTCTTAATAAAGTTCGGAAAGTTATTATGTTTGCCTCTATGTAAAATGTTATAAGGAATATACTTCAAGCATATTACCAGATGTAGTTTAATAAAATATAGTATTAGTGCCTTATTTAAGGTTATATAGGACTCATTAACGTATTAATGCTAATTATATAATAACTGTTGTGCGTTTATGTTTATGCAATAATATTTTCTATGTAGGTAACTATAGTAACTTTAATAATTTTAAGTTCTATATATATGAAAATTCTATTTTCATTACTAATTCCAAGGTTTATTAGTAAGTTTGGCTTTTCAAAGATAGTGACGCTACATTTGTTAGTGGGAAAAATGATATCGTGAACTAAATAAATTTATTTGTATTTTTATTATTACTTAGAATTTGACATAATTAGAGTGGTCATCGTAGATACCTAATTCATTTGTTACAATGAATAAGTCTTTTTTAATAAGTCTAAATTTCAACATTATCAAACTAGAATGTTCACTTTTTTCAAATCTATAATGCCTATTGTTTATGAATTAAAATTTAATTTAGTTGGTTACAGTTATGTTATGTAGGTACTAGCGACCCACTAGCAGCTTCGCCCTTTTGAATTACACTATTTTATTAACAAGTCTCAATTACTTTTGTGTTCTAATAGTATTATCATTAAGACAATATTAAGTAAAGAAGTCTAATGACGATAATTATCATTGAAAATTCCTATCAGAATAAATAAATAAATAAAACTGTTGTCGAACTAAGTATTTTAAATTCACATAAGTTTTTTATATAATGACCGATTTACATAAAACAAAAAAAAAAGTTTGCTAAAATATAATAGTGAAAACGTATCTAAATATAGTTAGCCGTTTCTAAAATTAGCGCGTACAATTTCACAAAAATTATGAGAATCCCTATTTTGACTGGTCAATTAAAGATTTACTATAAGTATAGATAAATGTATAAAACATAGATATGACATCCTGCATTTTTTTAAATATTTTAATATTAAAACTGGTCTCAATTAAGCTTTTAATTTATACTAAGTAATTCAAAATTTCAAGGTTACTTGTTCATATTATCTGCTAAGAGTTCGCTTGTGCGATTAAAATAATCATGATTGACAGTAGTAGAACAATTGTCCTAGTTAATAAATGTACTAAATTGTAAACATTTTTTACAAATTAAATTAAAGAGTAGTATTTTGGTAATGATATCTCCGTCTAAAGACTCCAAATCAAAATAAAAAATATTATTTATTGAATAAGTCCATTACAAGCACTTTTGAATCGTCAAGGTACATAGAAATGTCTTTAGGCTGTAGTGTCAATGTTGGAACGCACATCTGCAGAATAGAGTGACCAAGAAACTTAACAGGTGCTGTAAATACAAATAATACCAATTTCTACAATTCAGTATCATTTAATACTATTATTTCCATTAGAAACACCGTAACCAATGGTATTAATTTAATTTAATAAGTTCAATTGAGGATTGACACGGCCCGTTTACTATGACATAAATCCTAACGCCCCGTTTGTTATTTGATTAAGAAGTGATGTATTGCCTTTTAGATAGCCACATAAAAGCCATAAACTGCGGGAATTACCAAAGCGTTATGGGTTACCTATACGATAACTTCCGTTTATACATTCACTAGACAGACAAATACATAATTGAATGTATAATTTATATACGTTAATATCAATTACATAAATTCAAATATACTTATTGATAATCAGTTATTTTTACCTTAATTTATATGTTTAGATAATACTTGATAATGATTAAAAAAAGATTTGTTAGGACAACAGTGTATTGCCAATTATGCGACGTACAAAACAAATAAAAGTAATTGTAGAAACATATTGCATTAGCTAATTCTTTTTTATATTCCAAAATATTACAACAGTCATTTAAAATTAAACGCCCCGCTCTATATTGATATCATATGAATGAAATATATTAAATATTTTATTCCACCGACTGGGATCGAACCCACAATCGTTGCGTTTCTATTGCACGTATGTATCCCTTCCCCTCATATGCCTCAATCGGAACAACTACATATTATCATTATTTCACTTCTGGTGCCAGAAAAAAATTTAAATCGCGTGGAAAAAAATGAATATTAGTGTTTTGCTGCTGCGTTACAAAAGCATATTATTCGACTGTTATATTTAGGCCATTAAAGATTACATGTAAAATTACTTTGAAGGCAAAGGTTATCTTGGCATTGAAATATATGATATTCACAGCGTAGGACTGGTTATGTGGTACTATGCCGGAAATTAATTAAAATTACGATTGAATCCATGGGCCACATTGGCTGTGACTGACAACTATTGTATTTATAAGTGGTCTTATTATATATAATATACATTTCGACGAAATATTACTTTACTTTATACGTCATGCAATAAATATGTAAATATGTTTTTTTTTTAAATTAAGTAAATTTATAACGAAAGTTTTATGCAATTCGTACAACTTTTTCTATCTACACTTCGTTGAAAATTCCAATTTCTGTAACAATGGTCGAGTTCCGTCTGTCGTGTATTAACACCCAACGTGACGAGGGGAAACACTACTTTCAATAAAACAAGGAAATCTCTCGTTTGAGTCCTTCTCACTTACTAACAATTGCTCGACTTGATACTTATGAAGTAAAATAGTACTGATTACATTACAGGATCTCATCAGAAGGACTTGTGAAATGTATAATCTAGTGTCAACTCAAATTATAAACTACGTACAATTGTGTTTTTATTATTTGATAAAATAAAAACTAAATAATTCTGTATCAGCTCGTATACTTCTATATTAAGTATGTTGTCTGGTTGATCATTCTAATCCCCCAAACCACTGGTTTAAATTGAAAAATATTCTTGCGTTTATATTATGCTTCGACGGGAAAGTGCTAAATGCTTCATAACCGAAAGAGCTTGTAAGCTTTCGTTGTGAGTTCCATAGCTATTGTTAGTTATTTCCATTCGATTTGCTGACGAAGTGAAGGATAATAACAAATATCTGATACACATACAAAAAAAATACTCTGAGGCCGTCGTGGCGCATGGGCAAAAGAGCGCGACTGTAAGCACGATGGTTGTTGGTTTGGTTTTCACTTGGGTGAAGTTAATATTTTAATTTCCCAAGATATCAGTGGAAAGTGAGCAGCGGGTTGTGTTAACACTAGATTTCTAGGTTGCTTTTGCCTATCCTGGTATTTGCGGAATACAACGTGAAACTATTAATAATACTGAACTAAAATAACCTAATGAAGTGCTTAATTACAGTATCACTTCAAATTTATAATAGCATTTGTTGAGAATTATTTATTACAGTTTAATTTCTAAGCCCTGGCTTTTTATTTTTAAATCATAATATGTTGTTTCTTCTTTGAATAGTAATAGTTTCTTATTATTTCTATTTTAACGTTTGAAAGAAGAAGATAATTGAAAGCCGTACAAGTCGGTCTCTTTACGGCGTCTGAATACCTATAAAGCAACTTATCTTTGTTCCCTTAACAAAGAGCAAACGCACTACTAAGCTTTTACTCCTTTATTCCATTAACGTCAGTACTAAAGGATTTAAGTAAACCTAGGTATTAAACTAATTAAATTTGATGTTAATTAAAATATATAGTTCATTGAATTAAAACAAGTTTTTATACGTTTTAGCTTAATTTTAACTTATTTTATTCGGTTAGTTAAGTATTTTTCTTTAACTTTGCCAAATCATTGGAATTATAGTTGCATTTCACGTCACTTCACGTCATTGACAAATTATCACTCTTTTAAAAAATCAACATTAAATAGTATATGCACATAAATTTCGTACCCCTCTAATATGTACAAAAACTTTAACGTAATATTTTGTGCTAATTGTTTTGTTTTCGTCAAATATATCATTTGTACAAAACATTTCTGGTCACTAGTTTTGATATAAAACAAAATAAATAACAATTCTCATTCGGATTGAATCGCTCGTCACAAAAATTAACAAATTATTTAAGTTTTTTTTTTTAAAAGCAATTTAGATGAATAATGCCGGCCATAGAAGCGGTAGATTGCATGCTTCCTATACTCGGGCAATTATGATACTAGTACAGAGTTTCATTATTGGGCACATTCTCTTCTCAATAGCCATTTGTAATGAAATGAGTTCGGATTTCACTATGGCATACTTTCTCGTCTAATTGCTTACTGCATCTATTTTAGGATAATAATTCTAACAATGCAACGGTAATAAGTAATATTAGACCAATCATCTTATTTTCATATTTGTATTTTGTATTTTAACAGAAATATTATTAATATATTCATATTTTGAGATTAACTGAGGGCGTATAGTTTAAAGTAAAAAAGAAGTAAACATCATAATAAGTGTCATCAAGATCAGTTGATTTTGTTGCTTTTTGCCATAGTTCATTATTCCACAAGCGCCGACGACATTCGCTGCCTAACGGTTAATAAATCATTACCTATGTTGTAATTTTTATTATTTTCGTCTGCCTTGGACAATGAGGTGTTTACTGTAACGTCATTTCAAAATACGTATTACGTAAACGTTATTGTGATCTTAATTGTTTTTGTTTTAATATGATGCATTATAATTATGTTCCATTGTCATATACACTGTTATCGGAATATGACGAATGCAGTATTGTGCTGTTATTAGGCGCCGTCGGCATGCACCGGAGTGGTAACGTGTCGGTGTTGCGGGCTGCTGCGCGAGAGCACTGACTCGTGAACCAGCTGATAGCGTGGGAATAACACTATATAGTATTAGGTATTTTGTATGCAGCATAATGATAGGTTATGCTCTAGTAATATTATTTCGCAACGCATAAGCTAACCGTGTCTCTGTTGTTGGTTTGTTCATACTTGTGTTAACTTACGTACTTGTTCATAATGTATGGGCAAAAGGAATGACTATAACTAGCAGAATTGCAACATATTATTTATAAAGAATGGCTCTTAAATTGAATTTAGTGTTACATTTATAATGAACAAAAATAAAACACGTTAAACACCTTCGGATTTTTTGTGTACTTACATAAAAAGAGCTGTAAAAACTTTACCAAGTTTATGTGTAAACTTTAAAGTAGTAATAAAAGCCAAATATATAATTGAAATCATTTATGTTATACCTAATAACTTGTATCATTTCAGTACTTTAAACAACAGGATGCGGGTTAGTCTTGTATGCTACCGTACTTGTGAGAGCTAGTCAATGATCACTAAATGAAAGTCAAACATGACCTCTCCTAAATATTGTAGGTATATTGCTATAAAAATAACTCCTTAAGGTTAAGTAGACATGTTAGTATTCAAGTAGTTAAATTGCCTAAAGGAGCAAAACATAATGGGCCTTATAAATTCATTTAACGTGTTTTGACAGAGAAAAAATGTATTCGTTACGTTTTTGTTTCTCATTACTCATGAGACTGCATATATTTCCACACCGAGTGTCTCATTTCAACAGAACTACATCTAAATTAAATCTTAAAAAAACTTATAATAAATCTGCTGTCTGTACATGATAATATATTAAAGAATCTTATCCTTTCGATAAAACTGCATAATTCAAGCTGGCGAAGCCGCGGTCAAGTCACTAATAATTAATAATATGAAAGTGACTGACCATTTTGGAAGCCAGTCTCATTTTCTAGTGCCAATATGCTTACGTTGTTAAGACACATTGGATTAAGTTGAACTTTGTGGCTTGATTAATCCTAACTGCGTAATAACTTTGTAAATGTGCAAGGCGAAGGCGGCCTAAAATGGGATACGTAAGAATTACGTAATAAAAATGCACGTAAGGCGGATGCCGGAATGGAGGATGACAATCTGGCTCCCCACGATTTGCGACAAGTAGCTGCAAGGTCGTCTGATTGTCGATAATAGCCGCACTTATGATATGTCACACTGACGACAGTCGACACGCTGGCCCAGTTATATAACGTTAGTTATTAAATATTTTTAAAATTCACCCTGTGTGAGGCACGGTTAATTATTTTATTTCACACATGTCAATAAATATTTAAAATGGCTAAATTATTTATATAAAAAATCTGGCACTCGACATTGCATTATTTTTCCAACTTTTTTACATTGTAATATGTATTTTTAAGCAATTAACGTAGTACGAGATTTAGGTAATTATATAAAAAAAAACTTTTAATATTTTATGTAACAGTGTAATCATTTAGTTACTTCTTTATATCCAATGTTAGTACCGATCTCCGTTTCATTCAAGTAATATTTAATTTTTTTACAGGACAACGTGAGCACACGCTCTCTCAAACTCGAACCAGTTGTGGAACAGTCTATTTTTAGACCAATGACGACATTATGTTAGAATCCCATTGAAATTTCTACTCGTCTTTTTTGCGCGTAGTCGATTATTATGTGACATGAGCATACATTGACTAAATCGATCATTTTAGTAATTAAATTATACGATAACATGTAAATATATTTACCTTTAAATTGCCTCGTTATAAAAGGCCAGCTTGCTATTTGTGTCGAAATATTAATCTGAAAAAGAAAAAAATAATAATAATCTTTTTAAAGTTACATACAAGTTGGATCTAAAAATAGTGTATAGTGATATTTTAATAAGAATATTTAAACGTCCTACGAGCAGATGTAACCGTTTTAGATGATGTTGCAATTAATGGCTAATTTAGTTCTTAACTAACTCACAATTAGTTTATTTTTAACTATAGTCTGCTTTTACTTTTACGTTTTACCTATTTGGTAAGTGTAAAATTCAAAGTAGTGAGGCCTGTCGTGGCGCAGCGGCACAAGCGTGTGACTGTCACCGACAGGTTCTGGGTTCGATCCCCAGTCGAGGAAATGAAATGTTTCATTTCTTCGCTCTGGTAATAAGGCAAAAGCGCGACGTTGAGTTCCGCCACTCAACACGCAATGCCTCAAATTCGGCGGAAAGTGGGGACGGAAAGTGGAACGGAGTGTCTTAACACTAGGTTCCCGGGTTCCCTCTGCCTACCCTGCTCGCGCGGAATACAGCGCTAAATAAATAAATAAATAAAAGTAAAATTAAAAACTATACACTTGTATTTATTATACGACGGAAATTATGAACTTATTCTTTTGAAATGTTTGCGGTAAATCAATTTAAATAAAAACTACTTCAGTTACGTTGGTTACCGCACAATTAGTTAAGTAGATAAACTAAAGCCACTACTGGTTTTCTGTCTTTTATTAGATGCTTAGACGATTTATGCGGTAAACCAGACAGACCTAAGTAAAATGCTGCTTGCTATATTTTTTTCTTTATTATATTTATGATTTTTTTTTATGTTGAGTCTCACTGCCGTGAATGTGATAATGCAGTCGTTATGCAGCGGTGGGTTGGCCTTCGCCACGGCAACGGACCCATTGTGACATCTTAAAGTGCAAATAGACGACCGGACTTGGTTTGGTTACACTCCAAACAGTCCGGCACGGCCTTTGCGCCAGACGACCAAACAGCGAGCCGTACCGTCCAGCAATGTTTTCAGCTTGGGAGTTTTCCCCTAAATTTAGGGAAAAATTTAAGTGAGGGAAACTTATACTGAAAAATTATTTAGGGTATTTTTTAAGGAAAACAACAGCTGGAATAAGAGACTTCATTACTAAGAATGTTTTGTTTTAACTGTGTTTAAAAAAATTAATAGCATGTTCGTGGTAGCTTGGTGCCCTCTGTAGTCGAACTAAACGTCTAAAGCAAACAACTATAAGTAAACGGGTAAAATTTAAATTAAAAGATAAATAAGCATTTATTCTTCATATATGTGCACTCTTATTTCATAAATGAAGTAAAAACTTTTATAAAACAATAAATAATGCCCAAAGTTAATCAAAGCTCAGCAGAGTAAGGATATATTCAAAAATATAAATAAAGTGGGAAAGAGAAGATGGGCGGATGAATGGCGATTTGTAAAAGATAGATTTGAATTTATTATCACTTGAGTATTTTAATTTTTATCATTTAAAAAAATAATTAAAAATATCACAAAAATCAGGGTATTTTAGTTTGAATTTAGGGGATTTTAAAGTATTCTTTTGATCAGTTGGCAGCACTGTCGTCCAGTCTGCTTTTGCTAGCACAGCGTGAACACGTCTCGGTATGCCACCTTCACTATCAAAAAATTACGTAACAAAAAATCATTACGTGCTTGTTCATTGTAGTAGAGCTTATGTGCTGTATTGCCACAAATCTTGGAAAATCTTTATATAGCTCTAAAATTTTATATAATAGATAAGATTTATTAAGAATAGACTGAATATTGTTGCGAACATGTTGCGACATGTAACGCTTACAGTCTACATCTAAGTAAAACCAATAAACGATAAAATATTTATTAAATAACAGTTATTGCGCGTAGTAAAGAATATACAGAATAAAAAAATATTTTTTTATAAGTTTCTAGAAATAGTAACAAAAATAATAGAATAATAGAAACACAATGAAAATAAATAAAAAGAAATCTAAATAAACAAAAAGTATTAAATAAAAACACAATACATTTACTAGGATTTGAAACCAAATCATGAGTACACTGAGTCCGCCAGCTACCATTTGAGCTATTACAGCTTAGTAAGTTATTGTGAATATAACATATTTATAATGATTTAAAAATATTCGATATACACGTCGAATATATTATTATGTCTAAGTATAACCATTAAACGATAAAATATATATTACTTAATAATTATTACGCGTAATAAAGAGTATTTTTGAGCAAGCAAAATATATCGAAATTATACTAAGATCATAATGCAAACTGAAAGAAAAAAGAAAATTTTCTAAATTTCTAGAAATATCAATTAAAATAATAGAATAACAGAAACAAAACCAAAATAAAAAAAAAAAACAAAATAAAAAAAAAAAAACAAAATGATAACGAAGGCTCGAACAAGGTCATTTAGATATTGAGACCGCCGCCTCCCAACTGAGCCAATACATGTCTCTATACTACTGCGAATATTACGTATTTATATAAAATATTAATTTTTAAACATTAGATATTTTTACGTATTTTTAAACAGTAAACAGCTATGAGTGGATTTATTCTATTTATTATTATATGACTTCTATTTTAATACTTTAAAAGAGTACGTCATTGTCAATTTAATTTTACATAATAACAAAGCAAGTGTATGTACTTTAATTTTTAAAATTATAAATAAGTGGATTCATCAATTATTTATAATTAACAAATTAAAGTATCCTTGCTTACTGTAAATAATTAGGGTGAATAGTGAAATCTGAACTTATATTTATTATTTAATTTTAATATACCTATAGAAGAGAAGGAAAGCCGACCGAGTATTTATTATTTAATATCAGTACACCTACCTATTTTTACGTTTTTTAGTATAAGTAATTTAAACATTTATGACTATTATAGTTCGTATTCAATGGATTAGAGCATGACTTGGAATATGACAAAATTTACAATACTCCCTAATATACAATTTTTTTTATGACGTATTATTTACGATCCTTGCATACAAAAGACAAGTGATGAAAATAGTCTTTATATATCTCCTATTCTTATCCAAAATAATGTTGTCTTATTGTTACGACGTGTACCACTTACGGTGGCCTAATAGCAACTGAATCAAAAATTGGTTTGGTACGCCATCCACACGATCAAACATGGGTCGGTCCAAACCACGTACTGAATTGAAGTTGCTCCGCGCAAGCCTGTCTGGAGTGAAGTTGGTCCGCACCACCTTTTTTTCGCCGACCCGTGCTACACACGATCGAATATGGCCCGATGGCGCACCATGTTCGTGGTGCGGTCCGGTCGTCTGTTACGGCTATTACAATGAACACTTAGAAACCAGATATCATCGTCTTTGTATACGACGTCTGGAATCGAATTTGATATTTATAATGTCCATAAACCTTTTTACCGTACCTTTACTACAGTTAAAAAATATATCTACGAGTATTTGTTTGATTTACTATATTAGTATTTTATTGAAAACAAAGTTAATAATTGGTACTTTAAGACTACCTTACTGATACTTCAATATTCTTGTTGTGGTTTTTACATATTTATAACATGCGTCCTGAATAGATTAAAAATAATATTTATACTATAAATTTCAATGGGCAATAATATTTCTTATTGAAATTTTCGAATACATTTTACGTTTCTGTCTAGCAAAATTGATCAATTAACCATGAAAGCTTACATGAGTGTAGGGATTTCCAATAGGGGAATCCGATCACAACGCCGCACACTGCTAGAGTTGAAATAACTGAAAGGGCTCAATGTTTAGACAAACCACTGAATGATTTCATTGTTTTATGTTAAGGGTTAGTGATGTTCGAATTCTTGTTTATACATATTTTTGACTGCTATTTATAATTATACAAGAGATACAAAAAATATGTAGGCAGCAATTTATTCAACTCATAACGTATGTCATGCGAAGTAAGATAAGGTCGCATATAACCGCCTTCACCCTCCAAATCCTAAATTGCCTGGCATAATCTCACAACCTTTTGTCCAATAGAGTTATTATTTCGGGTCAGTGATTTGAAAACCTTACGATAATATATTCTGTAAATTAGAATTTACAATCAGTTATATTTTTGTAACATTACTGTCTCTTTTCGTAGTTAAGAAATTTATATAGACGATGATAAATCCTATCAATATAATGTATATATAACTTTATCAATTAACTTTTTATGAATTTATGTGAATTCGTGAAACAAAAATACGAATTTACGTTAGTATGTCTGAACTAATTAGGATTAAATTTGGCTTAGAAATTACTTATAGCTGGGATCAATTCGTGTGACACTCTTCATTTTGCTAAGTAGTCCTAACCTGATTTATTTACACAAATTGCAATAACAGTTACTTAAATGTACAATATTATTTTACAAAAAAGATGTCCTTCAGTTTTCGATATACAAGTCAAATTATATTGTATATAT
The DNA here is from genome assembly GCA_019049475.1 of Eueides isabella. NCBI lineage: Eukaryota > Metazoa > Arthropoda > Insecta > Lepidoptera > Nymphalidae > Eueides > Eueides isabella. Next base: position 5,479,070 of record CM032384.1, on the reverse strand, counting down.
TAAATAAACAAGATAGTATTGCTAGAAAATGTTGGGGGACGTAAACGACGTAGTTTCTCTGGTTGCCATGGAAACTCCCTGTGCCTGGTGGCTCACTTTCTGTTCAAGGACTACAAATTAGTTAAAAGCGCTATTGATACAATTCAAACAACATTTATAAATTATAGTTTAGGTAGTATCGAAACTGAGACTTTAAAATGTAATTTTGTTTATAACAAGATACATTTAGCAGGTTATGCAGACCTTATTCTGGAAATGAAAAGAAGTTAAATATATTATGACTCTGAGTAGGGATTGAATCCACTTTTGCGTTTACAGTCACTCTATTTCCAAAAAAAAAATACTCACAAATCAATGTTTACCTTTATTACATGTAAAAAATATTTTAGACGCTGCTTGGATTTATTCGAACAAACAAATTTATCTCCCCCAAAATACTCTACTAACAATTGCAAGATATTTCATTATTGCATAGACCACTCGAGTTCGAGTGTGTGGTGTCAACTCCCTATTTTTAATTGCATTTTATTTATTCAGAATCTCAGTACAGTAATTCTATGCTACCAACCCCAACGGCTGTATACTTTAAAGTCATAGTAGGTATGTGTTTTTCTTAAATCATTGGTAGCTCTGAGATTTCAAAATATGTATATTAATGTCATTTCACGATAGCTCTTGTAAGTTAATGAGATGTTGATATTGTAAACTAAAACATGTAAAAGGTGAAATAAATAAATAGGAAGGATACGATTTACTTCTACCGAAGTCTTGAATATGTTGACTGACCCAAAATACATTATGGTAATTTTATAAAATTTATTACAAAGATTTTCCTCCCTCTTCAGGAATTTATGCCAAGAGCAAACTTTAACTTTCGCTGATGTCATACCTGCCAAGTAATAAAAACACCCCTCCTTGTCCTGTAATCGATACCGAAAGAGCATTACGTATTTATTGATACAAGGGTCTCTCATAATTGAACGAAATGGAAAACAGGTAGTTTTCAAAAATAACCGAAATGTTCTATTATTTGGCTGGCCGTTTAAATATTACAGATGTATACGTTAATATACATTATTAATGGCTGTTTTATTCAAGTCCTTTTAAATTATACGATGAGTATTATTATCTTCAATTCAATACAGTTCTCTGATATTTTTTTCATTTGGTGATTAGTTTGGATTTGTTTGTCTGATAAGATTATCAGTTTAGACAATAATTAATATGATGTGCTGTTGCACATCATATTAATTAAGTCTGTTTGTAACGAACCTACAAAAAAATACTTATCCATTCTTCAATTTCCAGTGTGAAAGTCGTCTTTTTCTCATCGATTCTTTAATATTATATGGATCCATATAAATCCAGTAATAATGGATCCAGTCATAAATCCAAAAAAAAATGCATTCATAATTTTGTTTTATTTATAAAATAATTCTTCGTCATTGTATTTCCGAAAAATAGTGATATGTAATACTACTTTCGAATAAGTAGAATTATATAATCAATGAAGTTTATATTACCGTTTCCATATTGTGCATTAGGAGCGTTATTGCGTCTAGGGTATACTATACAAACCTGCAACTTTAACGTCAATATACTTTATCGCCTACTTTGGCTGCGTCACTTGCAACGTAAAAATGAGTCAACGAGCAATGAGATGAATGAATCAAAAGTCATTTGTTACGTTAAAAACGCAATATTGTTTTGTGACTAATGAGTCAGAGATAGCAGTATTATTGCTATTTATAGGGAAGCAGACTGCTGCTACGGGTACTTGAATATAGTACCTAGTTTGGGATTTCGGTGCAAAAATACGGTAACAGCAATTTAACGATAACGGCCCAAGTCGTGAGGGTGGGTCAATGAACGCAGTTCATTGTGATGACTCATCGGTCACCATCGCATCTTCAATTCTCAATTCATTCGCAATACTTTATTTGAAGAGCAAGACGATGAGCCTTAAAATAAAATACGGAATTCATTCTCTGTTCTTTTTATTTTATAACTCAGTTCCGCATAGGGTATAGGCTAAACTTGATACAAGTCTTTACTCGGTCAGACTTGAAACATTCTTGAGATATAACATGACTTTGATAAAGACTTTAATTAAAGCATTCATACTTCGTACTATTATTAGTCAACAGCGTTGATAAAGGAACAATGCACATGTTTTAAGTAACTAAGTTGTTACTTACGAGCGGTTGTAAATAATACTTGAGACATTTTTTATACTCATAATTATTGGTATTTAGTGCAAGTCTCATATTAGGTAACTGTTGATACTTTAATTTCAAGTGCAAGATAGGCACCACAATAACCACTTGCTTTTAAAATATTTTTTTTATTTTTACAAATTGTAATATTAAACTGTTCGTATTTTTATATTAAAACACATAAGCATAATTTTCCCTCGAATAGTGTTAAATAAAGTTTTTGTGTAAATATTTATTATACTTGTCATATCTTAGAGATAATCATGTATGTAATAAGAAATGGTTGACTGGTGAAGCATGCGCTAACGGGTGCTACTCTCTCAGTATATTCGTTATATGATATACCGAAATAATAGTGTTTGTAATTACATACATATTTTTCTCAGGTATTTCTTACATCTTGGTTGCATTTTAAATATTTTATAACATTATGCAATCATAATTTTCTATTGCTTTACACAACATGTCTAATTTAACTGGATTTTATTCTTTATTAAAAAAACAAATAAAAGATAAAATATACAATATATGTATGTATATCCTTGTCATTTAATATTATACGTACTTGGGAGTTTATGCTTAGAAAGTTGACATTTTTATTACGGTAAACTTTTTGATTCTGCACCTACAGTTACGAGCGCGATGTCTGTGCTCATCTGCAGAAAGTAAAGTACACTTTGGCCAAGTCAGTGCACGCGTACGACCCTTGCGGTGGCGTGCAAGTCAAGAGCTTGTTACACTCAACACGTCTACAGTGAAGATGTTGTTCCGCGAGCGAGCTATTTACCTGTATTTACAGCCACCTTTACATCTTTTTGTGCGAACCTAAAAATACCAATAAGCAAATTTATATGTTTACTATTTCAGTAAAGGTAATATTCAGTGACAGACCATTTTCCTTAGTTTATAACTTATCACATTCTAAAAAAGTATACCATTTAAAAGATCAACAAAATGGCAATTTACGACTTTTTGTTCATCTTTTGGAAAACAATCTCGATATGTTTATCCCTTAATTTTATCGTGAATCTCTTGACTCTTAATTAGCGTACTTTAAAAAGTACTTAAGATTCGTTAACTAAAATATCAACGATCATCATTACCGTTGACAGATATAAAACATTACGTGTAATGTCGTCGGGCCATGGCCAGAATAAACAATAAGCTTACCTTCTACAGTTTACATTCCTAACACGTTTGTTTCAAACTATACACACCATATATTGATCGCTCTTGTTCAAATTAAGCCGCTATTGTTAGTGAATGGTAACATTCAACAAGTGGAAAGTTGTAACATTAATTCATATTATACTCCATTAACTTGTCAGTTTCGTACCAGACTCATTTGATCGGGTCTTCTTGTTCGAATTATTCTATATAATTATACATATATACCCACATGAAGTATATAAATCATTAAAAATCTTTTAAAACATTTTTACTTGGTCGAATTGCTTTGTAACTATTTCATTTGAAACAAAAACTGTTAACCGGTTGTTTTTTTAACCAAATTAACGATTAGTGATAAATCGCTATAAGTTAAATTAAATACATAATATAATATTTAATCTTTGTATAAAAAACATCATAGGTTTGTGCCTATGATGTTTTAAGTAAATAGTTTTGTACTCTATTAAAGTCCCGCTAGTGTAAAGTTGCTCTATTAAATATTATTCTCACAGTTACTGCGTACAAAATAGGATTTAGTTAAATTCTAAGAAATAAAGGCAAGACTTATACGCGACTATCATAAGCTATTATTTCAGTAGTTCACGCTATTCAAGAGGTTTTAATAGTAGGATGCTAGTTCCCGGGCGAGTGCTATGTCTTATAGCTCGACAGTGCCACGGTTAACGGAAGAGCTTGGTGCTCGGTTCACAATTAGTGCCTTGTCCCGTTACCGCCGCATTGTCCGCTTCAATACTCGTCTACTCGTAGTAATATTCCTGTGAGCACTCGAAACGAAAGGTGCTACTGCTCTGGTTTCATGTTTGGTGTTAAACTAAACAATCATTTTAAATTTTCGTTGTGTTTGAAACTTTTAGTGATAATAAATGAGTAATACATTTTGAGACGTTTCCTATATAATATATCTATATTTCGTAAACTGCTAAGCTTAAAACTGATGATTGTCTGTACATAGAAAATATATATTAAAAAATCGTATAATATTTTATTAAATTTTCGTCTGTTTGCCTGTGCACGCGCTAATCTCAAAAACGGCTATCCAGATTTAAATGCAGCTTCCTTCGACATTTAATGTTTATTTTAAATTACTCAATTATTAATTTAAAATATAAGTAAATTTTAAATATTAATTTTGACAAAGTTGCTTAATTTCTTTTGTTTATTTAACAGAATTTTTGATTTCAATATATAGGCATTGTCGTAAAAGTGATAATTTTATTAGAACAAGCAAGTAATTAGTAAGATTAGAAAAATAAAAATTGTAAGATTGATTCAAGCGGGTGAAGCCGCGGGTGGGTGGTTAGTTCACAAATATTATTTAAACATTACATAAAAGAAACTAACTACAATTCAGAAAAAAAGTACTTTTGTGCAATTAAAATAATAAAGGTAAATTAGAACTAAAAATAACCGTTAACTAACGGTGGCGATGCGTAAAGGGACAGGAAGTGGATCACCATGAATTGCAATGGCTTCCGGAATTTTTATCGCACTTTATAGGCAAATTCCGCTGTAATTTTTCATTGTATGAAATACTATTATATATTTTATCTTACGGAAAATCGATTGTATTATTTACACAATATAATAGATTGAGTGTTATGTAAATAATTTATTGGATATTTTTAGACGATTTTAAAATACATTCAAAGAGCTGCGGAAAATAGAAAGCTCTATAGCGAGCGGGATAAAAATAGACGCCAGGTTTAACAAGAGAACAAGAGATAAGGAGAAAAAAGCGAAGGTTACTCGCCACCGTTGATCGAGCCCTTCGTATAACCTTTTGATGCGACCTTGCGTTAAATCCATCTAATTAATATATATATTTTTTGTGAACAACCAAACATCAATGGAATACTATATTATATTTAAATATGTCAATATTAAATACGAGTTATCTTATATTTATTGATTAGGAACGTTTTAGGTCTTGTTATGTGCAATATCTTTGAATTTCAATATTTACACAATAATTTGTTACCTTATGTGTAATTCAGAACGGATATTTTAAAAAACTATACCACTAGGTGCACTCAATACCATTCATAAGAGACTAGGGCGATGTTCTCGTATAAGGAACTATAATCTAAGTTAACATACAGCAAATACTCGTAACCAAATATTGCAGAAGGTGGGCGGCTTTCACTTAATTGTTCAGGTTTAGTTTCAAGGAACGTCTAAGCAACTCCATGTATATATTATAGCGTCATTGAGGAAATGAGATTACTTTTCGAGCGGATATTAAATTATATCCAGAGTACAGTGGTGCGGGTTCTTTTGTGATAAAATTTTTATCCGACCTCTCCATAGATTTCAGAAAGATTTATTTAGTTTTAAATGAAGTGTTAAATGTTGAGAACTATTTTAAAAAAAGTATATGTACTCGTTAAAATGGTAAGTAACGTTGATTGTAGTAATTATATATCGTAATGAAAATATTTAATGTAGTATGATTAAGTAGTAAATGGTTTTAGGCTAGTTAAACGGTTGACCAGCCGTGAACACGTGGATGCGCACGCGCCGGTAATATAACCGTAGGGGGACGACTTAACTACAGGAACACTAGAAGTCTTTATATTCTTGAATGACTTCGCAAGACACCTGCTATGAGCACCTGTGCGTATTTGATACATCGACGTGTTGAATACAAATAAGATTTAACCATATCTATAGGTAATACATTTATTGTTGTTATTATTATATTATATTCATTTAAATAAACAGAGATAGAACGTAGTTAGAGCGGCATTAATTTCCGTTTCCCCCTTTCCAACCTTCTTAAATAATGTTGAGTAATTTTCCTCTAAAAATCCTTTTTCTAACTGGATCGAATTTTCATCAAGAGTACTCAGAAAAGAGAACAGAAGCTAATTTTGGTTATATGTACTCGCAGCTATTTCATGTAGAGTTCGACACTTATTTTGGATGAGTACTATGTAGTTGTAAGCAAATTTAAAATCCTAAATTTATGTCATATAGCAACTATTATTTACTATGTTACAAAATTATATGTAGTTTTTTTTACTTTTATGGAAGTTTTTGATGTTTATATACTTGCAAGAAAATATGAAAGTGGCTGATATTTATTCCTCGACGTTAGGTATATAAACAATAGGTATCATATTCTAAAAAGCAAAGTTCACAAAATCATGCCAATCGATTGTTTCACTGGCCATGAACTCAAATCACCGCTCTCAGCGTACGTTTCAAGGAAATCTCGTGGACATAGTAAAAACAACGTTTATACGAATATGGAACCGAAAGCAACGACGACGGCGCTAAATGTTAATCTTGTTTTAGATATTTGAGCATATAAGTAAATACGAGTAAGCAACTTTTGAGACGTAGTAGAAAACGCAGTTTTTTTAATAGAGATATATAGCTAATTTTGGTTATACCTAATATAATCTTTGGTAAGTATGAAATACAAAATGATACGTTGCTACTGTTGCAGTTTAAATTTGTTAGTATACATTCTGGTATCTCAAAATGTATACTAATAAATTTATGTGAGAACGGAAAAATATATCCTACTTTAAGTTAGTGTTAAAGTATTTAGTTGTTTACTCTTTGTCTAGTTTTTTATACAATAGTAAAAAATTGTATTACAGTGTAACATATATTCTTAAACCCAAAATTTCTATAAAACTAGTTATCTCCACCCGCTACAATAATAAGAATGTCAATTGTAAAGAAAAGAGCAGCTGCATAAGGTTCCCCTCCTCAATCATTGTTAGAGCAAGGGCCGTCTTACATGGGGATCAATGGCCGAGTTACAAAAAATTGTAAAAGATTGCATTCAGGTAACCAGGAACAAAATATATCGTCAATATCTTATGCAATATGTGTGATTGTTATTATACTTGAGTGATAAGTTATTTCAGTCTTAAGTATGTACAGATATGCATCTAGATGCATTAAACTTTTGCGCTTATAAATAATAATTTAAACACAGATTTTTAATATTTTCCGTATTAAAATGTATTTCTTATAAAGATATTTGTAAGAATCAAGCAAGCATATCAACAATCTAAACTGGCATCTACACATCTATGTTGTTTAGTTATTATAAATAAACTCTATTCTTATTTAATGGAGGCCAGAGTACGAGTCTCTGTGCCCATTTTGAATGTTAAGTAGTATAAACAGTTGGATGTGAGTTATATATTCACATTTATGTATTTAAATTTGTTAAGTTTGTGTAATAATTTGTAAAGAAATATCCTTAAATCAGATTGGTTACATGTAGTTGTGGTATATAACACCAAGTGTACCGAATGATGTCAGTTTATGTCGGCTCCCTAGCGTAGAAACTCCCCTTACTTAGTTCGACGGACAGCCATTGGAAGTGCATTAAGCTATTAGCAAACAGTTAGTGTTGCCTCCGCAAAATGAGAGCATTTTCACTAGGAACGTATAAAATATTTGTAATATTTACTTTATAAAAAGTAAAAATATACATTATAGTACTATATATATTTTAGAAACCTAAATAAGACAGATGTAGGAGGAGTAGAACGTATTTTTTTTATTCGTACAATTATAATGAACCATAATTGATCTCATTTGCCATTATTATTTAATATTCAACCTTGCCAAGATCAGGGCCAAGCTGTCGCTGGCCGGAGCCTCTCTTATTCAATAGCTGTTTGCTTACTTAAGTATATTACTTTTTTCCCTTGGACGACGATAGTGATGATGATGTCATCCAAAGTACTTAATTCTAAACATCACACTACAGCTCTCTGATAATGATATTTCACGTCCGTTCGACTTGTTTAAAGATGTATTTATCAATTTAGGCTCATTGCTTATTGTTAATGTATTCGCCTAATAATAAATCTTTGTATATATAGTTAACATTTCTGACACATTTTTCTCATACAGAAAAGAAATTCATAGAATTCTATTAAACATATTTGTAGAGAATGTGTAACAGTGGTGGACGCTCACGAGGCAGTAGAAGGCATCGTCGCGCGGGCGCGTATCGATCGCGTTCGCCGCACCGCCGCGGCCTGCATACGAATACGAGATTCTCTCTTCGTTCAATCCCTTATCAAAGCTCTTCAACGGGGCTAGACCCCAAGCCCTCTTTAGAGCTTGACCTTGCTGATCATTACGTCAGCATTGTCTCTATACTTGTTATGTATTTTATAAGTGAGTCATATTTTTTACTTTGTTAGAAGAACTTACGTTCATTTATTTATGAAGAAATCAAATATCCATTTTATTCAAGTGATCTCAATAGTATTATAGAGTATTAATTAAAACAAAAGCTTGTGTTAGGATTTATAAAATCGAGGGACATGACCTCGTTTTTTATAAAATAATTCTAGTTTAAAGAAACATTAAGAAAAACCTATGATGTTTTTCTACATAGATAAACATTTATTTGGCAATTGTTTATAAGTAACAATACTAACAGAAATAAAATAAGACAAAAATATATTAACAAAGATAATTACGCGTATTTTGGTAGGCGAAGGACAAGATCAATTTTCCAGTTGGAAACACCGGTTTTTGTTTTTCAGTGCAATAGATAGACTAACTAAAAATACTATAAGCATTCATTACACAACATTCCGATTAAATAGTGAAAATAGGCCTATGTTTATGTAATTATTTTCAACAATACAGAGGTAGCGCTAATCAATAGCGGAATTGGCTAATCAAAGAGGAGAAACGGAAATAAGTAAGTAGTCATCGACCGGCGGTAGTTATTTGGTAATTTTCCGCCTTCAATAATTACAAATAGTTTGCTTATTTGATAATATCCAGTTTTAAATTAAAACATAAACGTAGATAGCAACTTGTTGCGGATAGCTTTCTAGAGTACCATACTTACTTGCTATTATACTGGGACTAAGGCTGGTCATGTGTAACCTAGAAATAAACTATCTGAAAGCGTATATATTAAAATGTTTCTTTATATACTTAATAAATTATTTAAGAGTAAATTAAATGAATGTTGTTGTCCTTAAGGAATCTGTCTAGTAGTAAGTAAACTTGTAATTTGTAAGACGGGAACATTGGGTTTGCAGATCAATACGTCGACGCCAAGTGGTCGGTGGCGTGCCAATTTTTATTAAACAAATCGAATTTCTTCTTTCAGATCTTATGAAAAGATCATGTTCACTATTAATAATGAACACTACTTCTGACGTATTCTGGCTATGATTAAAACTAGTAGTATCTTTACCAATAATTTATGTTGTTTTAAGGATTTTTTTAAATTTATCGACTGTTTATAAAACTTGAATATTGAATGGAAATCGACTATAAAATAAAATATTTAAACGTGAATCATATAATTTATACATTTGGGCGCATGTTCATTTAGATAAAATGAATGTACAATAGTCTACGGAAAGAGGAATTCAGTCTGTGGATACGCGGTTTTTATACGTGATTATTTGAAATGATTGTTGGTATGGACACGGCACGTGGATTTAGCACGGTCGCAGCTGCCGCTGACATCGCACAATCCTATTTTTTTTTGTCAGCAGATGTTCCTATACAATTTACCCGCTTCGTGATTTAGTATAAATATTTGTGATAATGCTATTCATATTGCATATAATTTCATAAATATGAATGTCAAAAATTGCCATTTGATAATTTGTTTCAAACCTAGATAACATACCATAGACTGTTTTTCTTGGATTCATTATTTGTGTTATTTGTTGTGTTATAGTAATAAATACATTTTGGCTTATGCTACATTTTATGGAGGTCTCCTCCATAGCGATATCTCTCATAGCCGGATGAGCTCATAGGTAGGTCGCTAGTCGAGGATTGCTCATTGCATAAGCCTTAGTGGATGGCAGCCAAACAGCGTGCATGAACCGGTTTATAAGAAACGTGTTAGGAGGTCCTTGTATTTTTAATGTTACTAATGTTAACGTTAGACGTCTCGCACGCAATATTACTACATGCATATATTCGTTAATGTGATAATGTCATATATACAGCAGCTACTATATAATAATGACTATAAAACAAAATATTCTTATCTTATATTTCTGAAAGAAAATGTGCTCATACGTGAAAAGTTAATAGAAAACCTTTTTTTTGTTGATTTATATAAAATAATTTAAGAAAATCGTGCACTTTATCTTCTTACCTGTTGTTTGGAAAGACCGGCGTCAATAAACGCGGGATGAATAATGAAGCCTCTAAGAACCACAGTATTCGCTACTTGCTAGCAATGCACATTCACTGCAATCGTAAGGACACTGGGTACCTATTAGGATTCACCAACAAAACGTATGAAAAGATATTAATCGTATATAAATGAATAGCAGGAGAGTATGTCAACAGGGCACCGCTGCTATGCAGAGCCTCTAGTAGACTGGCGCGCCGCCGAGCAGTGCGGTGCCGCGGCTCGTAGATTTGCTCAGCCCCGCGCGGCCCGACACGGTCACTGTGCGGAACTCTCCAAAATAATTGTCGTTAATTTCAAACTTTATATTGCTGCAGTAAATCATTGATACTATTTTCTATATTAGCTTTATAAAGAACAGTCTTTTAATGCATAAAACATATAATTTATACAATGTTTGACTTTAAAATGACAATAATATATTGTCTTAGGTTATCAGTAAACGACGTTATTTTAATTCTATAAATAGACGTGGTTTACGACTTAACGCTTACAGAACATGATTGGTATAACTTCAGACGTAATGTCACAAATATTATCAAATTAAACATTACGAGAATTAAAATTATAAAATATTTATAATTAAATTTAAAAATAAATATGAAATATGACGCTGAGGTAATCTTTGTTACCTACCTAAATTTCCGGTAAAATGTATTTTGTTACATAATTCCAAGAGGAAAACAATGCGGTGGTTGAAAATTCGGGGTAGATGAATTAATTACGGGTAACAGTAAGCTGACACCCGGTTGACTGCCTCGCCTTCCGCCATTAAATTAGCATGTGACGCATATAACAATTAGTATAACGTACTTATTAACTTAATTTATTATGTTTTTATTTGACCTAATAGAGCAGGATTTACCGCAGTGCGAGAGGAAGAACATAAAGTAACAAAAAATCAACTATGATGACAATTTATTATAGTGTGATTTAAAATATATTAACGTAATTCTAATAATTTCGATGAATATCTAACATATTACTTAGCTTATTTAGTTACACATTTTGCTTTTATTACGAATATAAAAAAAACTGAATAAAATATTTTTCTAACATATTTGTAAAATCACTGCAAACTTTATTAATATTCGCTATTCGACAATAGATGTCACTGTATAACTAAAATATCTTACTTTAAAATAATAAAACACACAACAACACTTATTTGTGTTACATAATTATTTTATTAATCATTATATTGTTTTATAATTTTTCAATTGCACTTTATATTAATTTACGTAAACGCCATCTATAGTTGTTACTAAAAGTTTAAAAAATGACACAGACATTCGATAGAGTGTGCTACTAGTGATGCTGGACTCTTGCCTCTTTGATATCGACTCGAATTAGGTATTCTCAAATGATACCGACAAGTAGGTAATAGGTATGAGCCGGGAGCTTGAACTGTCATTGAAACTGTACTGTAGTCGCCATTACATATCACTTTAGTAGATTCTGCAATTGGTATTCGCGAAAGAAATTGGTAATGTCAAATATAAGCGCGCTATTTGATTTGGTTTAATTTTTATTACAGTGCCTTCGGTTGTTTTCAAGTTTCGTATCTAAAGGTTAGTTCATTTATTAAATAAATAAGTATATGGATTCAGTTATTGTATTTTCATGATTTTATTAACAAATAATACTTTAAATGTTATGTTGATTCTATATAAAGTAAATCTGATTGTTATATACAAATTTTAGATGGCACCTCCAAGGAAAATATTGAAACGACAACTTGAAATATTAGTGGACTTTTTGGAAGAAAACAAAGAAATTTCTAGAGGAACACCATTAGGTCAAAATTCTGCCAAAGTTAAATGGACAGCTTTGGCAAAAAAACTAAATGCAGTGGAAGATGGTGCTTGCAAATCGCCTGAGGGCTGGAAAAAGGTTAATTTTGTTGTATAATTTGAATAATTAAATGTAGAATAATGAAATATAGATTTTTTAAGTAAATAATTGTAAAAATCTTAAATTAAGCATTTAAATACGCCTTAAAAAAATGTGTTTGCAGTACTGGTTTGAATGGAGACATAGATGTAGAAAAAAGGCCACTTATGTACGCACAGACCAATCAAAACCTTCTAATGGGACACAGAAAGTATCACTCAATGATGTCGAAGTGAGAGCGCTAAATATAAATGATAAAAATATAGATATTGTCAAATCAAAATCTAAGAAACCTAATTATTTCAAAACTGAAGATTCAGATTCCGAAATTTTTATTAGAGATATGGAGGCAAATTCAGTAGAGACTGAGATGCCATTAGAAAATAGAAAATTATTAACAGGTACACACAGCACTATATTTAGTTTATCAAATCATATCATAAATATTCTTTATTCAATTAGGCCATTACAAGGACTTATTATGAATTATCAAGTTGCATAGAAATATTTGTAGTGTCAATCGTATAAGAAGATACTATATTAAATCAAAAAGGGTTTTATGGTTATATTATATTTGTAAAATGATTATATTAATAATTTCGGAATTTATTTTTAGAAACAACAAGAAATGCAACACCTCCACCAGAATGGGCTATTGCCCTAGAGGATCGTAGGATAGCAGCTGAGGAAAGGATAGCAAAATCTTTAGAAGCTATGGTTACTTTAATGCAAGTCCAAGAACATAGAAGGGCGATTATTGAAGATAAGATAGTAGACACACTAGCGGCCATCACTAACAATCTTAAAGAACTGCATAATGAAAATAGAAAATACTTACATCAATCACATACTGTAGAGACTGAACATACATCTATGAAAGATGTTATTTTTTTATAATGAAATAAACTAATAATATACATTTTACTTTGTTAAACCATTTAAATTTTATTTACATATTTTTTTTTATTTTGTAGAGTATTCTTATAAGAAATAAAGGGCTTATAAATCCATGGATATGTCATTACAAGTACTGTGTATCATTTCAAACATATTTTTTATTATATTTTTTTTTTGTACATAAATAAAATAAATTAATAAAAACATTCTTGTGACATTATTTAAGCATGAGTTAAGTTAAGTCTATGGTTTAAGTCCCCAATAACTAATAAAACTTATGCGACAATGAATTCTTGTTTGTTACAATTGACTATATCGGTTAAAATAATTTTATTTATTACAATTTTTGTAGGTGAATCTGTTTCCTTTATTATTATTTTCTTAGTTTCATGCTGCACCCAAGGGTGTATTTACCCTAGGGCCAGAAGGGCTATAGCCCGGGGCGGCAGGCCACGAGGGGCGGCCCAGGGGCAGCCTGGGCTTCGGTTTGGATTCATTTGAAAAAATACAAAAAAATATTTTAAGACATAAGCTTAGAACGCCCCTGAACCACTTTTCTGCGTGTAGATTTCACATCTGAAGAATTCGAAATTCAATTGAAATATGCAAGCCGCCCCTTGTCCTGAATCGGTTGAACCGTCAATTTTTTTTTCGCCTTGATTTTCTTTTCACATTTAAAATTTTGTCCACAGAAAAATAATGTAAAATATAAAATCTATATTTTGTTCTTTCATCCTTTTTATTTTTTTCTTTCGATGGGGTAGTATGATGTTGGCCCTGTGACCTCTTTTTTTTTATGGAAGAGACGGCAAACGAGCGTACGGGTCACTTGATGGTAAGTGATCACCGTCACCCACGGCCCCGAGTAACTCCAGAGGAGCTACAGGAGCGTTGCCGTCCTTTAGGGTGGAAGGGCACCGGGGCCCGGCATTACCTAATGCGAAACGCAATGGCCAAAGCCACTACTTAACGCCGGTCTTAAATACCGGCGGTTGTAATAATCCGGTCGAGTCTGCCCATGCGTGTTGCCATTGCTGGCAACGTGACTCTACCACACGCACTTTAGTCGCCTCTTACGACACCATCAGTACCAGGGTGATCCTATTCTACGCCGGGATCACACGGCGAAGCTACCTCTACAGCGCCACCGGTTTTGTTGGAGGCCGAGCTAGAAGAGCTATGATCATGAACTTGTCACCAAATTGAGTGACTTAAAGAGATACTACGAAGTTGCAAGGGCGCCTCTTGCGAGACTCGAGCCTCGAACTGGGAACTTCGTTTGTAGTGGGGGGCCCCACTCAGTTCGCAAGCCGAGCTTTGCTTCGCTCGGCCAGAGCTAGGCCTACTGGGTAGAGCTGTGAATACCCTTTAGGAATTTATGTTTGGCACCCTCCCGCACCTAGGCGCGTTTGGGCTGCTGTATAACTGGGGCCGTCTCCACCGGCGTATCGTGTGCTTTTGCGTTTATGTGTAGTCTTACCTACTTGTTTCACTTTATTCGCGACTGTAATGGGGTCAGCTCGAGCTATCGAATAGAACATTGCGTAGTCTACGGTATACCTTACGGAGTATTCCCTTAGCTACGGGGCCATTCTCCGTAATCGCAGGTTTTTACGCCAGGGTGTTCGGATGGGCCGAGGCCTTTTCAAAGTAGCTACTGGACAGTTTCCTGGAGTGCTCTTGAAAGGAGTCGAGATTGATGTCTCGATGTAGATCTATGTTGCGCATGAACAAAGGAGCTCCCGTGGCAATGCGCAAGATTTTGTTTTGTATAATTTGAAAACGGTGGAGGCTAGAGACGAACACTAAACTGGCATATGTGAACATTGGCCTGATAGAGGTGGTGTACAGGGGGATTTTATTTCTAAAGAACATTTTAAATTTGGCACAGACCAGCGGGTATAGGCAAGAGAGTACGTACACGTACGGGCTGGGCTCTTAGTCCACTTTTATTCAATGTAGTGCTAGATACTATCTCGGCTCACATCCAAAACCAGCCTCCGTGGTTGATGATGTATGCCGATAAACTCAAGGGGCTGAAATACAAGAGCATCGTTCTACCGGTTGTTTTATACGGCAGCGAATGCTGGCCAGTATTATCTCGGCACACTATGGAGCTTCATGTTACGGAAATGAAGATGCTGAGGTGGATGTGCGGCGTAAAGTGGTCTGACCGCATACGTAACACATTTATTCGAGGTAGTCTTGGAGTCCGTGACATAGCGGATAAGCTAAGCCCTAACAACTATTTCGGACGCGAGTGCCTTGATATGACTGTCCCTGGAGTGAGACCTCCCGGACGCCCAAGGAAGCGCTGGTTTTATGTCTTGATGCAGGATATAAGAGCCAATGGTCTAACCACTGAGGACTTAAAAGATCATGCTAAGTGGGGTAGGCTTAGTAGGAAGGCAGACCCTGGCACAGCAAGCCGGGATTAATGCCAGGGAGAAGAAGTACGTACGTCCCTTCCGGCGTACGTATCTCATGTGCTCTTAGAAATTGAGTTTGTTACCCAGGATTACTCCTAGATATTTGGCACTCTGTGCTTGAGGTATGATTTTGCCTTGCAGAAGAACAAGAGGTATGCGATTCGTTTGGGCGAATATGGAAGAATACTGACGTACTCTTTTCAAGGTTCACTTCGATATTCAGCTTCGACCATTTAGCCAGGTGCCCAGCCTATTGGTGGCCACCTGTAGGCGACCGGCTAACAGAACTGATTTGCAGGCAACACCGGCTCTTATAGGGCGTCTACCGGATAGGGTACCTTCGACCCGGAATCTGAAAGTGTGATTCGATAAGTAAGCTTGTATGATGTGCACGAGTTTATCTGGCACTCCTTAACGTACGAGCTTGAAAATCAAGCCATTATGTCAGACTTTATCGAACGCCTTTGCAACATCTAGGAAGATTGCCGCAGACGGCATTTTGTGGTTGGAATGGGAGGTACTATGATCCAGAATATTCTCTGTGATCCTATGGTCTTTTTTTATTCCTTGATGGGGCGGAAAGTTACAGTAGCCTGGGGCGCGTAATCTTAAAATACGCCCTTGGCTGCACCCCACACATGGTATGGTAGTCAGAGTGAACTGGAGAACATAGTGTTAAGTTACTCGGCTCTAATTAAAACATTTCCGTTATTCTTCATTTTCTCTCAATTATGGAGCCATTGAGAAACAAAAGAAATGTATTAGTATATATTGTTATTTTATCCAAATTTCTTTTAAAAACACAACCTGGCGAGTTTTCAGTCGTAGGCTTTTGTCCCTATTCCACCACTTGCCTTATTATCAATATAGTGATTTTATCTTTGAAAAGAATAAGAACCCTTTACTAATCTACTTTACTATACGATATACGAGTAGATTTTATTTTAATATTAAATAAAAATAGCAAATACTATGAATCATGTATAAATACATACTTACATTGAAAACTATTATCATAGTTCTTGCCTTCTGCAGTGACACTTTCAAAATTGTTACTATGTGCGTTACTACCCACAAGCAATTTTAAAATGTATTGTACTTTTCAGCCTCACGGTGTATCCTGCATATGGCAGGGTAGGCCGATGGATTTTTTTTTTATGGATTGGGAAATTAGTGTTAGACTCTCCGTTCCGTTACCCACTTTCCACCAAATTTAAGGCATTGCATGTTAAGTGGCGTAACTCAAAGCGTCACTTTTCCCTTGTTACCAAAGAAAAGAAATGAAAATATTAAATATTTCATTTTTTCGAGTGGATATCGAACCCACAACCTGTCGCGTTTACAGTGACACGCTTATGCTCATGCGTCACGACAGGCCTTATTACTTAGGTTTTATTTTTAAATTAATTACTTATACTTATTGTTCATTACGCAGGCATGGAGGCGCTAGAGACTAGTATAAATTATTGGGAGGACGCGCTGGCCGCGTTCTCAATAGGAGCACGTGGAGGCGTGACAGGCACTCTAGCGCTCACATCACCTGAAGAAGCCGAATTTTGTCGGGAAATACAGGATCTTCTCCAAAATGCGTACTTATTACAGGTATAAAAATTTTAATAACTTAATACACGTTATTATTGAGATAAATTTTCTAAGAAATAAAATAAATTTTACCTACTCATTACATTTTCACACTTTGTTTCGGTTAGATGGTATGACGTTCTATTTGAATTTAAGTATATTTTTATTTAAGTACAATTATTTTCCGATTGTGAATAGGACCCTCAAAAATATGTTGTTTACAGTTAGATGTTTATAGTAATGTCGTACTATTTCACGATGACTTCAATTAAAAATATAATTAGTTACTTAATTTCATATGAATGCGAAATCCGTTGAAATCTAAATTTAACTAGAACAGCAAGTACCTGCCTATCTATAATATTCCATATATTTTTACGCTTATCGTACAGGAGCGATGTGAGCTGTTGTTCCTAGACCAGCGGTCGGTGCTGTTCCGCTCCGAGAGCGGCGGCGCGGGCGAGGGCTCGGTGGGGCGGCGGACGAGGCTGCTCTCGCACACGTCGGAGCACACGCGGAAAGAACATCACTCTAGTGCGGAATCGTTTGCCTCGGCCGAAGATGAAGTAAGTTGAGGTTCAATTTTTTATTATACTAACTGTTAAGTATGTGTAGTATTATAGTTCTTTACATTAATGAGGATTGAAAAGTTAGTTTCGTTCTATAATCGCGTTTTATTTAACTTAAGCTTTATAAAAACACTCTTTTCTTTTTTTTAATTAAAATTAGCTAATTTAAAAGATTCAACTATATTATTATTTTCAGGTGGCAGATTTAAGAGAATTTGACGATTTGTCCGAGACAGTAGCAGAAACAGAAAATTTAGAATTATATCAATCGGCCGTTAAACAACTAGAAGCTGGAGTTCCTTACAGGTAAAGTAATATTTCATATATTTTTATAATGATTATACGTTTTCTTTATATGTTTTACGCTATAGCTATAGGTGTGCATTTACAAGAAAATATGTACTCTAGTAGTATCAAGACATATTTTCCAAGGGAGGCCTAGATTTTTACTTTTAAGAAATCTGTCTGTTATCAGTGGATAACAGACAGATTTCTTAAAAGTATCTTCCGCCGAATTACCGGCATTTCGTGTTGATTGGCGGAACTAAACTATATATATTTCATTTGAGAATATTAAATATTTCATTTCTTTGAGTAGGGATCGAACCCACAACCTATCGTTGTTGTTCTACAGTCACACGCTTGTGACCCTGCGCCACGACCGGCCTTGAAAGGTCTTTGTTTAATTCTTAGGGTATTTTTTTTGTAAAATTTCTAGGATATGCACTAATCTACACTGAGGTGGGTACGGTTCACCCTGCTCGTCCTCTTACCGTATCTAGTCTTAATATATTTTATAACTATAATTTTTAAACTTTTCTATTGTATATTACTTTGTTTAACGATAACCTAACCTAATTATATATGAATTTGAAAGGACGCTGCGCACCGAGACGGTGGGCTGCTCGTCGGACGCGGAGTTCCTGTGCAAGCTGCAGTGCCTGCGCGCGGCGCTGCGCCACGCGCTGCGCGAGGCCGCGCCGCGCGCCTGGCTCGTGGACGCCGGCCGGCAGGTGCTCACCGACCTGCTGCTCTTCGCTGACAAGGTGCTCACTCACCTACCAAACGTACTACTATCTCACATTCATTATTTAGATAAATGATATCTATTATACTCATTTACTATTATAATCATAATAAACTTCTTCTCTTATTACTTATTTTTTTAAATTATGTAGAACTTAAAAACCATTTTATATATGGCACAGATAAAAAACCTGCTGCGTTACATTTTTTACGTCTTTGTTAATAAATATATTTGAGGCCTGTCGTGGCCGAGGGCCACAAGCGTGTAACCGATAGGTTGTGGGTTCGATCTCCACTTGAGAAAATGAAATATTTAATATTTTCAATATTAATATTTAATGTTTTCATTTCTTCGCTCTGGTACTAGGCATAAACGCGGTGTTGAATTCCGCCACTCAACACGCAATGCCTCAAATTTGCCGGATAGTAGGGAACGAAAGTGGAACGGAGTGTCTTAACACTAGATTCCCAAATTGTGCGGGATACAGCGTGAAGCTGAGTTAATAAATATTATTTTTTTTATCGTTTCAGGAGCCAAAAGAGTTTTTAGTGGCATATGAAGAAATGGTGTCGTGGACCAGCGATCCCGCCAACTGGAACATTATTGAGAGTGAACTTAAAAGCAAAGGCGTTAAGGTACGTGTATACATTAATAACTGTTTATTATATTTTGTATATTAAAATAAACATTTGAGGCATGTCGCGGCGCAGCGGCACAAGCGTGTGACTGTAAACGGGAGGTTGTGGATTCGATCCCCACTCGAAAAAATGAAATAATTAATAGTTTAAATTTCAATATTTCATGTTTTCATTTGTTCGCTCTGGTTACAAGGCAAAACTCGGCGTTGAGTTTCGCCGCTCATCACGCAATGGCTCAATTTCGGCGGAAGGTGGAGAACGGAAGTGGTACGGAGTGTCTTAACACTAGGTTCCCAAGTTGTGTAACTGAGAGACTAATAAACATTAGACATAACGTGAGAGCTGTATGTGTAATAACAAAACAGGTGCTGTCGTTCTACGACGTGGTGCTGGACTACATCCTGCTGGACGCGTTCGAGGACCTGGCGGCGCCGCCCGCCTCCGTGCTGGCCGTCGTGCGCAACCGGTGGCTCTCCGACGGGTTCAAAGAGAGTGTGAGTGTACAAATATCTTACTAATCATTTTATTCAATTTCACGCTTATCTTGTATATAATATGGTGGACAGGTAGAACCTAATGTTATGACGCGCAACTTATTATTTTTGGTTTGAGTGAAGGAAAGTAAACACCGAGCTTTGTCTTATCACTATATCAAGTAAATTATAATAACTGATTCCCTGGATTGGAAATCGTACCTCCAACCGTTACCGGCACCGTTGTGTGTGTGACGCTGTGTATACATTATATTATTTTACTATTTTTTAAAGTGTTATCCACAGTTAGGATAGAAAATACTAAATCAAAATATAAAAAACGGATAAAAATTTTGAACGAAGCTGGATTTCAACCCGCGCCTATTCTTAACCGTACAAGCGCTCTGACCAACTAAACCAAATGGTTTAGTTGGTCAGAGCGCTTGTAGTTAGTTCTCACCAAGCTACGTCGAAATTCTTATGCTTCGTTTAAAATTTTTATACGTTTTTTAAATTTTGGTTAAGTATTTTCTGTCCTAACTGTGGATAGCAATTTAAAAAATAGTAAAAAAATATTAAACAAATAGTATTCTCTCTTGCCAAAACGATAATTCTTACGAGTTGTCTTTGGGTAGCGGAAAATTTGTAAAAATCTCCCTACAGAGATGCTAACAACATAAATAAGTTGTAATAAGCGTAAAGAATTTCGGCGTAGCTTGGTGAGGACGAATGGCTTAGTTGGTCAAAGCGCTTGAACAGTTTTCAAAAAGCACGGGTTCAAATCCTGCTTCCTTCAAAATTTTTATACGCTTTTTAAATTTAAATTTGGTACATTATATTAACTTTGACGTTACATACCAAAGAAGACAATAACTTTGTTTAGTTAAATTAAGAAATAGTTAAATCTTGAGGAAATCTTAGTCGTGTGTGGACAGTGGTCCGAGGCGGTGGGAATAAGATCGTTTATAATAAATTTCTGCAATTTATTTTTAGTTTGCCACTTCAGAAATTTTAAGTACCTATTGTACGAAATTAAACGAGCAAGTCAATCAGTAATGCAGTGTTCCGTTACACTTAAAGCATATGAATGTACAGAAATAACAGAAATAATATTGATTGAATATCATGCAGGATAGGTAACGTTTGTCTGTAATAATAAAATTGTAGTGTATTGATATGAATGAGTTTACACTAAAGTATATTTTAATAAATTAAAAACAAAAAATGACTTTATTTATATTGCTTCTACGATTGTTGTTTCTTAAAAGGCACATCAATCGTAGCCCACGAAATAAATTAAGTCAAAAGTGCTTGCCTTGTTACCAAAGCAAAGAAATGGAAATATAATTTCAATTCATTACAATATCATGGAATATGTAATTTGAAAGTAATATGTATTAAATATTTTTTTTCCTTGAAAAATTGTAATAAATATTATTACAAGTACATATATAATTTCCAGGCATTAACAACAGCAGTATGGTCCGTGATAAAAGCGAAGCGGCGCTA
This sequence comes from Eueides isabella, assembly GCA_019049475.1. Taxonomy (NCBI): domain Eukaryota; kingdom Metazoa; phylum Arthropoda; class Insecta; order Lepidoptera; family Nymphalidae; genus Eueides; species Eueides isabella. Next base: position 5,457,488 of record CM032384.1, on the reverse strand, counting down.
CCTGCAGTACCCGGACGGCTTCATGGCTCACTTCTACTCCATATCGGAACACCTGCTCCCGGTCCTCGTGTGGGGCTTCCTGGGCCCCAGGGAGCGCTTGAGGGACGTGTGTGAAACTTTCCAATCGGAAATAGTAGGCTTTATTACAGATTTGTTCAGCTTCCACAAGTGTAGGTACACGACTGTTGAAGATTTGGCGGTGGATATAATGCAGCACGCGCGCTCCAGGGCCGCCAACATCACAGACAAACTTAGGTATTAGTAACTAATAACTCAATAAATAAGTATAACTATACATTTTATCTTGTATCGTAAATAGCAGCTTTGCTACCAATGTCGAGGAATTGATAGTGTCCATAGTGGCTCCGTGTATGGAATATGTGATGTTTCACATTATTCGAGCAATAAATCAATGTTACATTCAGTTAGTTCTTAGAATTGTATTGTAAGCCACGATACCGTAAATTAATTAACTAATTAGTATATTCGCAGTCTGCCGTAATTTTTTTGCAATATAATATATTAATAGCATATAAAGATTGCTCTTGACAAACTATACGAGCGGTTTGTGGTAGCGCTCTTTACTTTAATATACGGTATATAATCAGTTTTAATCTTTGTAGGGTCGTGCTACGCACATTGCATAAACATTAAAAGTAATTATTTTTTTTATAAAAAATGCAATAATGTTTTGTGCAATAAATATTTTAGACATACTTCTCATTCTAACGGCAATAGCATTTATTAATAAATAAAGTATAAACTTAGTGTTATATAAGTAATATATATATAATATGTACCAATGAGAACAGCTTCAGTTAAAAATTATATTTCACTGCCAGTCATTTGAAAAATATGTATCTCCTTTTTGTTGATAATATTATAATATAAAATATTATTTATAATAAGCAACAATATGTACAATATTTAGTAAGGTATAAGCTCTTTAAATAAATTATTTCTTTACATAAATCATATAGAAGCAATTACGGTAATAGTTATTTTTTTAACAGTAATATTTATTTCTTTATTTTCTTTAGTGATTTGCAAAATTATTTGGCGATTATGTTATAGTTGACTTATAATATAGGTATAAATAAATATAGTAAATTGGTAATTATCAATAAAATTGTCAATTAAATCTGACGTTAAAAATTAATAACATTATGTAATCAGAATCATAAACACTAAAATAACTTGTTTTTCACAGTAATTAATTATTTATTATTTAAAAATATAAAATACATTTAGATTTTATTCTTTTTCTAATTTAATTTAAAAACTAGTTCCAGAGTATAAAAAATATCATGTACCTATGTTGGAACAAAATGAAATATATATTGATTGATATGACATAGTATTCTACGAGACAAAAAAATAACTAAGTATTTAATGTTTCGAGCTTCCACGCTCACATTTGTTCTTGATATTAAAAAGTACTTTATTTGTCGAAAAAGATACAAATTATACAAGTTTATTGAACATTAATATATTATTTAGTATATTTAGTATAGTCTTATATTTAAATAAATAAACAATAATATATGTGAATATCCAATATCTTTATACCGTGTTATAATTTTGTCACAAAAAATAATTATAGTATATTTGTTATGAAAATATATTTTCATTCTTAAGTAGTATTATATATCGTTATCGTTTTATGATTCATGAAGTTGTACATTGTTAGTATTATAAGAACGTTCGACGTATATAAGGCAGCTTTAGCAATATCTATTTGTTGTACAGGAAAGGGATATTAGTCTTTATGTATTCAATCGTTTGTAAATATATTTATCCGTGACATATTTTGCAGTTTTATTATTATTTAATTACATATAAAATAAAATAGGCCCGTCAGGGCGCAGCGGCACAAGCGTGTGACTGTAAATGACAGTTTGTTTGGATCTCCATTCGAGGAAATGAAATATTTCATATTTTCAATTTAAATATATCATGTTTTTTTCTTCGCTCTGGTACAAAGCAAAACGCGGCGTTGAGGCGCAATGCCTCAAGTTCGGCAGAAAGTGGGGAACGTGGGAAGTGGAACGGAGTGTCTTAACACTAGGTTCCAAAGTTCCCTCTACCTACCCTGTGCCATGTGCGAAATACAGCGTGAAGCTGAGTATAAAATAGTTTTACAAAACACTATTAGGTACACATATTTACTGTTTATATTTACAGTGTATCTGTACGCTATGGAAAATATTATAACGGCGAATCCCCAGTATATGAGTATAAAGAAAGACAAACTGCCTCTAAACTATATATTATATTTAATGATAATAAATTATTTTTTCATAAATATATAAACTGTGATAGGTTGCTGGTGGATACAAATAAAACACAATTTATTAGAAAACTTAGTATATATCATAAATTTTCACAATATAGCCTGCCTTAATTTTGGAAGTAAAACAAATAAAGTGTGTAAATAAAATTTAAATAAAAATTTAATAATAATACTTTTTCTGTGAGCACCGAATATAAATTTCTAAAACACGTGACTTACTCATATATGTATAGTGACGACATATTATAATAAAATATACACGAAATTTAATTACTTAAAGAGTTTTTTTACTAAATTGTCGCCCAAGTGAAATCTATCTATCTTTTAAGTATTTTTGAGTTCACATACAATTTACAATAAAGTTTACGTAATTTTTGAAATATAATATAAGGTATAAAAATATTGAACTGGCTTTATAAGCTCGTGTACAATAAGTAGTTGCTACTCGCGAATATATTCGTTAAAAGTTTAGAATGAAACTAAAACAAGTAAAAAAAATAACAGTCTTAGAATAACGTGTAATATATGTTCTGTTATAGTCAGTAATTTAAGATACTCTATATAAATATTCATATAGGAGAGAGCCTGGCAACATCGTTTGTATACATTTTTTTATAAATACAACAACGACTACATAAATTTATTTGGTTTAGTGCACAGCGATTTAAATATAATCTAAAAACAATAACAAAATAATAAAGATATTTTTGTTAATTTCTTTTACAATCAATTGGCAGGCTCCCTCGGAAACAAAAGCTTACGATGTATTATGAGAATTGACACCTTCCCCACAGGACTAGACACTAGATACGATCTGAATGAGTATACAAACACACTAAGAAATGCATGCATTCTTCTTAAAATAAATGGAATCACTCTGTGACGATTGAAACTAAATGTTCCTTTAGTCAATATATACAATAAAGATAACGAACATCAAACTTTGGACACTCGAATGAATCTCGAGAAAATTGCGGAATCTGTCTGGATTATTATTCTATCGAAGGTGCGGTGTTCATTTATTAAGTAATAAATAAGCATTTTGTAAGAGATCATTCGCGGGACACTAATGTCACTAACTGTCTTTAAACAAAAAATATATATATATATTCGAAAGTCTATCACAATTCTCATCAATCAGATTCACATTTAGTTTCGAGAGATAAAAAATATATTGATAGGTGTCGACGCGCGGCGCCGACGTTAAATAAATAAATATTTTGGTGAGCTAATACTTTTAGTAGTTAATAAGTTTGCTAAATTAGTAACGTAAGCAAATTATAAGTCAATAGAGACGGACGGCTCTAAGCGACGAGAGTAACATCAGACCCAAAAAGAGGCCGGGGTCGGCCCGGCGCGTTCATGTCTAAGCGTAGGCGTACTATGAGTTTACGTGCAGAGTGCGTGTGTGAGTGTGTGTGTGTGTGTGTGTACGGGAGGGGGAGAGAGGAGGGGGGGGGGGGCTGGGGGGGGGGTGGTCACTCGGGCTCGGGGGAGTCGGGCGCGTCCTGCGCGAGGGTGACGCCGCCGGCCGCGCGCACCTTCTTCAAGTAGCTGACGCTGTCGAACTCCAGGCAACTCTGCACACACCAACCACGCTGTTAGCTCTCCTTCTTCACTCTTCTCTTACATCATCATTACTTACAAACTCTCTCTCAAACATATCATTTGAGCTGTAGCTTTTACGACTTAACATTTAGCTTTTTGTGGTTATGTATATTACTTTAGAAGGTTGCAACAATTGTGTGACTTGCTTCACGCTCTTTCCCTCACAGTAAGATAGGCGGCCACCAGGGTTTAAATCTGTTATATTATTCATGAATGTCCCCACCAATTTAATTTAATTTTGTCCCACAGCATAATTGCAGTCATGAAATCTGTCGTGTTGTGTGTGACTGCAAACGAGACGGGTTGTAGGTTTGATCCCAACTAGAAGGAATGAAATATTCTTCGCCCTGGTAAGTTACCAGAATTGCTTCTAATTATTAAAACATTTTAAGTTTTAATGGATTTATGATAAATAAATCCTGTTTATTTTTTTTATTTTTCATGGTATGTTCAACATTTTCGCCAAACAATTTGTTTTCATTTACGCCTTGATTCAAAATTGATTCGAGGTTAGTTTTAAGTGCAAGATAGTCTTCGTTAGTAGTAACCAAAGCCCATTGTGATTTATTAGTAGGAATAAAAGCAGAAGTGTAAGCAAAGACAGGTTGCGTTTTTAATCTTTATTTAGAAAAATCAAGTGACAATGAGAAACAACACTGATAATTTAACAACACAACAACAAAACAAAAACAACGCAAAAGATCCAGAAAGTCCAGATCCTCTAGGAAACATAATTTCCAAAGCGAAAGCGGGTCGCCTACCTGTACTGTACCCCTCTCGAGTATCCGTTCTGAGCGGCATTAACATCAACATTACTTACTATAATATAAATTTTCGTCAATAATCAACAGAGAATATATATTATATATTTAATAAATAATCACAGTATTTTTTTTTACTTCAATCAAATTAAAGAATTACTGTCATACCATTATATGAGATCACTTGGTCAGTTTTAATAGTCAGTCTTAGCTGCAGTGTTTAAATATACTTCATAAATTAATTTATACTTAAGGTCACGTTAAATACCTATTGGCGCTGCCTTCAGATGAGATCAATGTTTTCTACTACTAAAATTCTTATTGTTATATTAGGAAATAATAAAATGTGCTGTTAGTAAGCTTGAAAAGCGTGTACATTTGAAAGTGATTTATATATACAGATTATTAATCGTGACTACAATGAAGAGTCGGAAAATAATCAAATAACCAGCAAACATTTCTTATTTGAAATATCTACTCGATTACGAGCTGTTAACATTTTATGTAAGCATAGCAACATCAAGGGGTATGAGACTGAATAAAAAGGTTATCTTTCGTTTCAATCTACCCGAGGTTGAAAAAAATTGTTACGTGCGAAAACTATGCAAAGCAAACAAAAAAAAATATTATTGTAGTGTGTGAACAGTACGCTTCAATATCGATTCACAATATTTGTTCACCAATATACCGTACAAAAGCCAACAAACAAGCAATCGATATTGAACGCACGTCACTATCGGGAGGCGGTCGGGAGGGGTCGGGAGGAGGTCGGGGTCAATAGAAGTTGCGGCACAGCAGCGCGGCGAGGTAGTTGGGCGGGTGCAGGGGGGGCCAGAGGCGGCAGCGGGCGGGGTGCGCGGGGTGCGCGGGGTGCGCGGGGTGGGCGGCGTGCGGCGCGGGCGCGCGGGGCGTTACCTTGCGCGCCAGCTCGGCGGGGAAGGCGGCGAGGCCGGCGGGCGGCAGCTTGCTGAGCGGCGAGTCCGCGTACTGCACCAGCGTCTCGTACGAGTACGTCTGCCGGGAGCCGCCACCTGACACACACACACATACACATACACATACTAAAACACACACTATATTTATTACAATTAAACCGTATTAAAAATCTATCACTAATTATATAGGATTAGAAATTTTATATTTAAATAATAATTTACGCATGCTGTTTATGAATATTATACATTCTTTTTAAATAAAAACTATTAAAATTGTGTAAAAGCAAAGAACACCACATGCAACGATTTTCTTTTTGTTAATTTTTTTTGTTTATTAAACACAAAAAAAACTATTGACTGATCATTGTAAGAAAAACATCTTGAAAAACGATTTCATTAATGGACACAAGTTAACACAGCATAAAACGTCTCGAATATTATCAATAACAAATATAATTACATCATAAACTAACTTGCCATAGAGTAATGAATGTTAACGATACAATGGTCTAAGTAGTGATGTGACAGGATGAACATATTACATATATAATTATTAATAAAAAGTTGTAAGATACATACATATATCGCTGAAATTGTAGTATTATCATCTTTAAATCCTTGACACGTAAACAGTTACAACAATTATCATGTTATTAGACAACGACATGTACATGTATGAACGTGCGTGTATGTGTGGGTGGGTGTACGTCTATTTAGGTTCCTAGTCTTTGTTTGTATCTATTTTATTATTCATTGACTACGGAGACAGATTTACAGTATCATCTCTGTCCCTTTTGGTTTTGATGTAATGCATGGGATACTTTTTCAAATGAACCTGTTGTTTCACCATAGAGCACCACCGAGTGTGATAACAAATGCTCGTTTCGTGCTTTGCTTTGGTGTAGGTTCAACTCTCACTCGAATTAATTAATTATTACCATTTCCTCGCTGTAGTAACAACTCAAAGCGCGAGGATAAGATGCGCTCCTCAACACGCAACGACTTGTGGAGGGTCTTATGATGACACTACGTTCACTATATCTGCTTAATACTGCGGGATATTAAAAAAAACAATTTCTAATACATAATCAGTTAATTTCAGTGACTTAAATTGTGATGGCCATGTGTGTGTATGGGTACGAGGTGTTGGACGTGTCGGGGGGTGATAGTTACCTGCACTCTTGTCGGTGGAGGTGGCGCGAGAGAAGCGCGGGCGCCGCTGCACGGCCTCGCCCTCCGCCGCTGCACACAAGCCACGCTCAGCGACCACGACCACACCGCGCCACACCACGCCACACCACGCCAGACCACCACCGACGCCATATTAACTATCATACTTCTACTGACTGACCACCGACGCGCATAGGACAGCGCTGGCATTGGACCATGGGCGGTTTGTGGAATCCTCCATCGAACACTTCTCCACCAATACATACTCAATATTTAACTTTGAAAGGTGAAATAAATATAAAATATGATAGTTAATACGGTGTCAGCGTGCCGTCGACTCCAGCAGATGAATTCAAATTTAATAATGGCCGACTAATGTATATTAATTTGGAAAACTGCCGCAACCGTGGTACTGGATGATGAGCAAGGTATAAACTAGATATAAATATTGTATAACACATATATAAAAGAAATATACATGTAACTACGCTTATGAAACGATGATATTACTGAAAATATAAATTTACGTAACATTGTTAAATATATTGCATTTTCAAACTAATATCAAATGGTTTGATTCAGTCAGTTTATTTGCTTTATTAAATTATTATGTAAATATCACGCGCATTTTAGTTGTAATCATGTAATCCCATGCCTTTGCAATTACTTATCAAACTTGGTTAGTAGTTTATATATTATTTTATATATATTAAAATATAGTCAATATATATCTAAAATATAACATGCAAATAAATAACAAAATAATAACTCATGCATTGTGTAATATAATTATTTCCGTTATATAAACGTTGAAAAATTTATATCCATAGAAACATTCTTTATATAAATACATATATAAAATAAAATATAATACTACACCAAACTACTAGTTTATTGATAATAATTGTTTTTGTTTCTTTTTTAATTCTAAGAATATATGTTCACCTAACTTAAAGAGTTTTTATATTTTATAGTATTTTATATTTATTCTTATAAACAAAAAACAATCAGAATTAATAGACAGGACTTATTCATTAATCAATTACCCATCCAAAAATTTGACAATTTATTCTTATGATAATTTACTTGGTTATTATTATGTTTAGTTTTATTCATTCTATTCGTTTTTATTATTAATTATTAATATTGAATATAACCCAACGCCGGACGTGGTTCTTCAGTATTTTTATTTATTTTTACATAATGGCGGCTGTTTGTATATATGGTAATTTTTTATTACTACAGTAAGTAACATTTAATGAGGTTAAGATAAATATATTGACGTAAGAATTAATTAAATTGGCCAAGGCGTTCGATATCTACAACGCCATATAAAAACACCCATACATACATAGACCGATAAAAACTCGTCTTTCGTACTGTACACTATGTATTACATACAAAACAATCCTACCACCGTTGTTACCAATGTAATATTTCAGACGATAATGTATTTATAAGAAACATATAAAATGTATAATAAGGATTAAAATGATTACGGGTTCTCCGATACAAACGGATTTAATTCGTGTGTGGTCTCAGCTCCATAACATCCTTGAACTATAATGAAATATTACCAGAAGCATCGCTAGTAGTAGCGCTGGCAGTGAACACGTCGTCATCCGCGCCGTTTAGCGCCGCGTCGTCGCGTAACAGCAGCGCAGCGGCAGGACGTTGAGACAGTGTGAAAAAATCCCCGGAGCCTAACGCCATTGCTTCTAGAGCGCCTGCGCTCTCGAAGTACTCGTCGAGGACCAGTTTTGCCGTCTATAGAGTTAAAACTCATTAGTTGACACGATATCTCGCTTAAAGTAGGGCAAATAGGGGAAACAATTTATCAAGTCATTGTATTTTAAGTAAAGACTCAATGCCAAGTTTTGTCTTCTGATCACAGGATGAAAATAAATAAATTCCCCAAAGTACAAATGTACTTTTGTGAAGTAATAAACAGTAACAACAAATAAAAATATATATAAAATGACCTTAACGAGATCCAAATTCTGTCCAGTAATCTTGACGGAATGTTCCCCGAATGTCACCGTGTACTTGTACTCGCCGAGCGCGGCGTCGTTCGTAGAGAAGCTGTGCAGCAGAGCCCTGGCGTTGTTGTGAGGAGATTTCTGAAACATTTAACACATTACATTTTTAACTATTTAGTGCTATTCTACGAAAATATTTTTCATAACGCACAATAGTCAATAATTAAGTGCATAAGAATATCGACATATCCTAAACAAGAACTCATGGCTTTGTCGCAGATCGAGTTCAACAAGTCAGAAGAGGCGCGGGTTCGAGCTCGGCTACATTCAAGTTTATATGTAAGTGTGGTATGCAATACGTGCCTCGCGGGGGCGCTCGTCGGAGCCGGCGGAGTCGAGCGAGGCGCGCGAGCTGGCCAGCGCGCCCTCCAGCGCGCCCTCGAGGCGGACGGGCGACGCGTTGCGGCGGATGGTGTCGCCGATCAGGTGCTTCGCGTGGCTAAATATTATTATCATTTCAATTAAACAACATTTGCACAGTACACTTATGACAAATTTTTTATAACTAACATTTCTCGCTATTAATTGTTTACATCTTCTTAAAATCATCCATAGTTGAAATATTGTATGCTCTCTGCATTATTTCAATGGGTATTTCAATGATTCATGGAGCTTTGAAAATAGCCAGTTAAAGTTCATGAATGTGGCCAAAAAAACTACGTCAGAACTGTTATCACAATGTACGTATGTAAATTACTTACTTTACATTTTCCTCGTTTGGACCAGTGATCTGCACCAAACGCTCTTTCGCTCCGGGACTCACTGCAATGGTACCAATGTAGCGCTTGTAGTATAATAATGTACGCCAAGTTGTGTGTTAGCGTTAACTTATTATTTATTAATAATATTATTAATGATCATTCAGAAGCTCGCAGCTAGATGTTTTTTAATAGGCAGGCAGGTTGAAGTGTTATTGAAACCACAACCATTTGAATATCCATTGTTAATTTTGTTAATTATAATTATAATTAAATATGTGGATTAGTAAGTTTCTATAATAAATTCACAAACATTCTTTTTCTAGAAGATTCTGTAGGTCATTGCACTTTTATAAATTTTTCTATACCAAATTTCCACAAGGGCAAATTCATTATAATGACCTATAAAACTTTCTATACAACTCTTAATAAGATGAACAACATAATATCAATAAAGAATAGTGGCAAGACAGATTATTATAATTATAAAGTATGGTAATAGTACAGTCCAGCACCATGCAAGCACCCGCCCGTGCTCATACCTCTCTGAAACGATATGATCGTGTCACTTAGCTCCTCTATCATGTGCACCCGTCTGCCCTTGATACCCATCACTGGAACACCACAATACTACTTCAGACACAACAAAATGCATTCCTCTGCCTTCGCTATAGGGTAAACCATATAGCTATTGCCCACTCAAGAATTTCAATGCATTTTAATAATAACAAACATATATTAAATTAATAAATAATCATTTCTATTTTGCACTTTATCAAACTCTACTACAAATATATTAAAATTAAGTCTAGTGAGTTGAGCCATATTTAAAAAATTGTTGTTTCTTTTCTATAAATGGGGCTATCACTTTTTCTGGTACTTATTTATATTATAATATATGACTACATTAAAATATATTAAAAACAATAAATAAACTTATTGACTAAGTAATTTAAATATTTTAAAGTAGTAAGTATAAATTTTCAACACAAATTTCTCTCACTCCATCATATTATCCCATTACTCAATTAAGGTAGAATAAAAAAAATAACAAATAGCAACCTATGTATTTTATCATGCATATCAATTATATAATAAATAATATCTATGTAACCCAACTGGGTAACATGATCAGATTGTATTTTATTAGTTGACATCTATAATTTACGTCTCTCATGTTTAATCTTAAAGAAAACAAGACATAGTGACTAGAGGAATCATTGAATATTGACAAGGAGTGAGAAGCATTTCAATACTAAGCTTCACTGCATCACAGTTCAGAATATGATAGTTAAAGATTAAAAAACGTTATTTGTGTGAACAAACAATTTCCAATTTTTTTTTAACTTTGATGCCCAAAACAATTAATCACAAAGTCTTGAAATTTGTTTGGCATAATTCATAGTTGACCCATCTAGCATGCAGTTCAATAAGAAAATATTACCTACAAGGACTATAGGTAATTAGAAACTTCCAATGTTCACTGACTTAATATATAATCACTGCTATTAACAAGTTTGAATGAAACAACAATATATGTAAGTAGAGCAGTAATATAGCATTACTTAATACATAAAAAAAACTGGATTTCACGTTGTCCTAGTGCAGCGGCACTGTGTCTTATTGTAATAGGGACAATAGCAGCTTTGATTTTAATAATTAAGCAAAGTGTGGCATTATTGGCAACTTAACTTACAATGCCTCAAAAATTTTATGAAAAAAGAGACATCGAAACAAGCAGTGGAAAAGCAAAAAGAAAACCAATACCTTTTCCAGAATCAGCATTGCGTATAACAACCTCATCCTTTGAATAGTTTTTGCCAGGTATTTTGGTAGGTTTGGGAAACTTTCCAGAAGGTTTGATTACCTCACCAGGGGCCAGCATAGCGGGCGGCTCAGTGGGCGCAGCCAGCGTTGGGGACACCGAGCCGCCCGTACCGGTACCTTCCATTGTTGGTACTAGGAGAGGCTGGAAATTAAAAAAAATAACATTGATGACTTTAAATACAATATTGCTACTACAAGATTGTTAAGTATAACAAATTTTATACATGTTTATTTAAAATATAATAGATTTGGTTTTAAATAAAACAAGGTTAAATTGGAAAATTGAAAACATTGGGTTAATAGTATTTAAAAAATAAGCTTGATAGATTACCTCAGCATGTGTGCCACGGTGTCTATAATATTGACTCATATAATCAGACCCTTGCCAATGTTTAGCGCGCAACTCTATTAACTCAAGAAGGTGCAGTCGAGTTTTTTTATCTAGTCTCTCATCTTGAGAACCATTACGGAAGACAACAAAATATCTAAAAAGGTCAAGATTAATAACATTTAGAAAAATTTTAAATAAAATATATAAATATAAACTAACCTGTCCAGAAAATCCTTGTAGAGTGCCTCAAGTTGGGCACCATAAAGTTTAAGATTTGAGTACATAGTGGCGACATTGCTTTGTAATGCACGGTCAAAGTTTCCTTGCATCATTTGATATGCTACTGCTTCTGTTAGAACTATTAAGTCATCAACTGTAAATAATAATTTAAATATTAGTAGCTATACCATTTCAAATTGTATAAGTATAAGTTTTGCCAAAATGGATGCAGTCTGAAAAATTACAAAAGGGACATCAATTACTTTCAAACATATAAAAAACTAAAAAGTTCTCATATAAGAGGTTGTTCTCTGTAATTGTTTGATTTTTAAACAATACAACAATCAATCTCAAAAATTGCAGAAAAATATATTTATTTAAATAACCAATAAGACTCTTACCAGAATTAATTTTAACATCTAAAACAGAGTTACGATTATGTGCAGAGCTCGTCGTCGATTTCAAAGGTCTAGGTACTTCAAGTTTTTTAACCGTGCGGGTCATTTTCGTTAGGGTCGACATGGCTGTGCTGGGAAATCACAAAAAGCAAATCATAACAAAACATTGCGTGTGCTATGTATACAAAACTAATATTATTTTCTACATGAAAAATACTAAGTGACGTGACGAGCAGTAATGGTTACATATCAATTGAAGGTGTATTATAATTAATTCAAACAGAACAATAGAATAATAAATATACTTTAAATTGGGAAATTGAGTTTACTCACTCATCCATAGCGATTGCCTTTTGTATTATTATGTACACCAAAATCACTTATACAAGCAAAATGCGTGAAAAGTGAAAGTGATGACAATGATCCTAGAGAATAAATTCAGAACAAACCCAATACGTGTTCATTACTCGACAAATTACTTTAATTTCATTTAATGCAAAGAAGTCGGTAAAAAAATTTTGACTTTACAGAAAATCTAATACGTTACACGATGAAAAACATTTAGACAAAACAATTGAAAACCATGGAACACAATGAAATAAGAAATAAACAAGAAAACTCACCTGGCTACGCCATTAATTCGCAATAAAAATAAATTTAATTTAGTGTCGTGACAAATCATGTAAAAAGTATTTTCTGCAACAAAAATTCAAAAAAATATAAATATTTTATAATTTTGTTACCTATCAATGAAAAATATTTAAAATTACTTCTTATTTTAAAAATAATATTTTTAATATATGTTTTAATACTAAAATAGGTAAAATTGTAAAACTTGTAGAGTATATAATATGCAAAATGAAAAACACAGTCTATGGCAATGTTAGTGTCATTTGTCAATGTAAATTGGAATGTCAAACTTAAATGTCACTAGGAGTGTATTGAGAGGTGGTCGTGTTTTGGTTTTCAAATGTAGTTCATGTTAAAAAATGAATATAAAATACGAAAACTTATTTTATCTAAAGCTTTTAAATGGACAGCATTTTACTTCGTGTTATTAAACAGTGTTTCGTATATGTTATGAGTTTTGGTGTATAGTGTGGACAATAGATTATTAAGTTTATAAAGTTAAGGTAAATAAACAAAAATAGGGATTTTACAATCAAAATCGTAAATATAAAGTACCTATTTCCAATAACGTGTTAAAATTTAACTAATTTTGGATAAATTCTAAGTTAAATGTTTTATCTTTTCAGATGCATAAATACTACATATCGCTATTATTGATACGCTTGGTTCTACCAGCATCTCTCCTTTTAAGTAAGTTATGAATATTATTTTATTTGTAGATGAATTTGTGCCTGTTATTGTAAGTATTATTTACGGAAAAATAGATAATAAATGTAAGAAAACTCATGTACTAATCAAATCTCATGACTATAACACATTATTTATAATGGTGACAATACTTTTTATCAATGCTCAATAAAAATTATGGCTTTTGAATATTGACTTTTTTCAAAATCTACACTTATAATAAATCTGTAACTGATCACTGTCTGTACATGGAATATATAAAAAAAATCTTAGAGGGGTTTTTATTAATGTAATAGGGCCCAAAATAGTGATTGAAAAAACATATGTTTGTCTGTGTGTTTGTACCTCTTACTCTCATAAACGGCTAACAACATTTAATGAAGTTTTAGTTATTATATTTTAGCAACTTTTCTTCTGTATCTCCTGTCTATTATATCTAAATTGGTTAATAAATATAAAAAAATTGTGAATTAAAAATATTTAGTTTCACAAAATTGATATAATTTTTTTATTCATTTAGCTGAGATTATAGTTTTCAATGAAAAAGAGTAAAAAAATAGTTAAAATGCTTTTGAGGTGCTTCTGCTAGTAATATATAAACATGTCAGGTAAATATTAAATATGCAGAGTAGGCAGAGATAGCTTGGGAACCTAGTGTTAAGACACTCTGATCCACTTTTGGTCTCTACTTTTTATATTGTAAACCTTAAATATATTCAGATTTCATAAAACTGTGTAATTTAGACATGATATGATGACATGTAAATTCTAATAACTTAATTATTAGAAAGCTAAATATAACTAGAAGAGGTAAGAGAAAATAATTAAATTATAACTATTTCTCCGAGTGGTAATCAAATCTTTAAATGTTGTGTTTGTAGTGAAACACTATACCACAATATAGCTATGATAGTGTAGTAACAGCTATTTTCTCCAATGTGTTAAAAACATTAAAAAGTTTAAAATACCATATCTCATTTAAACTCGAAACTGTCATGGTATATTAACACTCTGCCTTTTCTGATTTGGACTTATTGAAGCCACATCAAGCTGTTTGCCTATGATTATAACATTGTTCTCAAATAAAAATATATCTTCCATTGTACACTTTTTTACATAAAAACATTACAAAATGCTTGGCTGTAATAGTCATTATGGTCTGTAATTAATCGTTCATATAGTAGTCAAGCATAATTGTGGATGTTTTTGAATGCTGATGCCATGTGAATATAAAAGTTGAATTGTGTAATAAATTCAAGGCGGCAAGTGTGACGTAATACGCCGAAACCGGCCGGCCGCCGATGGCACTGTTGGCACGAACGTCTTAATATTTTCGTTGTTCATATAGTTTTTGCTTGAACTGCAGGAAACGTAACTTCCCTAAACAAAAAACCTCTACATTTATTTCTTTCATTTATATTTGTAAATATTAGTCATAGAAGTAAACTAGAGTGTATTGAATATTCACATATTTATTTGTCTAAAATCTACTAACTTTTTTAGCATTTACGTAAATAGATTCGGCGCATACCGTATCTATTTACGTAAATACTAAAAAAGTAAGTAGATACAAGTAAACTATTACTTATTCAAAATAATTTACATTTTATTCGACGTTTTAAAACACTAACACTGAAATTTCTTTCAGAACTTAAAAGAAACAAAAATAAATAGAATATTTACACAACTCATTAAATAAACTTATACTACTTATACTCCTATTCTTTTAGCAAATAAATTTTAATCTAAAGATAAATAATTAAACGTAAATCACAGTTTGACATAGGGTTTAACGTCGCAATGCGGGCAAGGAGTAATGTATCCTCTGGGCGCGTCACGCTGGGTGCGTCCTTGGGCTCGCACTATGACCTCTTGACCGAATTATAAAACTGGTACTATTTCAGATTTCATTGATAGCATACAACTTTTTTGTTTAATTAAATGTGTCCTACTTTTAAATATATATTTGTACATATTTTCCAAATTATAAACTTGCCAAATTATGTATTTATTCACATTTCTCTGGTTTGTTTTATAATATTGTTTATATTAAATTGTACGTTTCGTCTCGCACGACGGGATATACACAGGATAACGATAACCCAATGTCGAGATCCTCCATAATCCGTTTTTTTTACGGAATGAACTTAGTTATATTTTCCGTTAGATCTAAAATACATATACACTATGAAATGAACTTCCATGTATAGTTTCAACATGAATGCTGCGAAATATGGCAACTGGAAACACTTTCGCCTAAATAGCATCTAACGTGACTTGTCTAAATGGCACACCGTAAACATTCAATAATACTTTTTTGTTTATTTCTGCGGTTTCATGCGGTATCCAGCACATGATATGGTCTTTTTTGTCTTTAATTTCACATTTTGATCACATTATTTTCCGTAATTATACTGTAATTAGTTATTCAAACTAGAAGTATTTATAAATATAATATAATATACCTGTATAATTTTCCATTTGTAAATATAAAAAAATGTGGTTTTTAAATTTCAGAGCTTTGCTGCCAAATATCACTGAAATTATTTGCTCTCTTGTTGGATCACTATCGCACCTTTGTTACGTTAATTAAAGGTTTTGTCAGTTTTGATGTACTTCAAAGTGATATATGACAATGTTTATACAAAACATTGGCAAAATTATAAAAAAAATGATATCTATAAGTAACTTAATGAATTTTGTATTCACAATATTAATGTTTAAATATAGCCGTACTTAACCTGATATTTTAAAAAAGGGTATCTCTCTCTCTCCCTTTTGTGAATTTAATTACGATATTTTTTATTAATATTCAATGGTTATAATATTTTAAACTAATACCTATTACATGTAACACTATTGTATTTGACATGAAAGTTTTAATTGTTCCAGGACTTATATGTTGAATTAATTATTACACCTTGCTTTTAACGTAATGGGGATCACGCAAAGCTCTATTTCCATTTATTGTTATTATACATATAAAGTTCTATATGTACAATATTGCTACATAGGGTCGTACAAGTATATATTTTGATAAAGCTGGAGCCATACTAATATTTGCTTTATCTTCTGTTATTTTTTTATCCTTAAAATCTATTTAATTTGACAGTATTAAATATTTTAATACTAGGTTCCCAAGTTTCCTTCCCAAGTTTCCTCTGCATACCTTACCACGTGCGGCACATACAGCTAGAAGCTTTACTTTATTATGAGAAAAGAATTGTAGTTGTGTATAAGATTTATCACTAACACCTATGATATTTAATTAAAAATTATATGACTATTGATAATATATAATACATTTTATTGACTGTCGGGTTTTACAATATATATATATAATATTGCTTCTTATTTATTTCTAAATCGATAAAATCTGTTTATTATAGTAAATGAAATAACAAAAGAAATTAATTAACGTGTAAACGTTAATTAAGTATATTTTATGAATGGAATAGATATATTAATTAATATATACTGTATGTAAATACAGTATATATTAATTAATATATCGATTCCATTCATAAAATGTACTTTTATAATTACGATTTCATTAGTAATTAATTTTATATGTAAAATCAGGAAATATTCAGATTGTCAAATCTTTAAAGCTCATACGTAATGTATTGCTTACATCTCTTCTTTACAATTTGAGCACGCAATGTATTAAATTTGGCGGAAGATGGGGAACGGAACGTAGTGACTTAACACTAGGTTCCCAAGTTCCCTCTGCCTACTCTGCCATGTGCGGGATACCGTGTTAAGCTAAAAAAAGTGACATCTTGTTTCAATGTTATGGTCATGGTAATAAACCGTCAATAGTACTTAATTTTTTTAGCTTCACGTTTCATCCCTAGCTGAATTACCAGAAAGAACGGAGCGTGTTTCGCTTTTTTCTATGCATATCTCTTTGGTCTTGTTCAATGTTACTAAACCCTATACACATACACTCCGGGAGGTCCTCGTGCTTTTTCGAGACTTTTGCTTATAATCGATACTGTGTGCCTCTTTAATGCGGATGCGATTTGCTTAATTAGTCCGCATGTCTAACAAAGAGATCGCCTACCCCAGTGTTCATTTATTCTTCTTGAGTAATAAGAGTGATGTTTTGTTGCCGTATAACAACGTCAATACCAACGTAGCATTGTTTATGGCTAAATATACAGCCATGCTGACTTTTCACTCTCTCATCTATATATCATATATGGCACCGCTAACTCTTTTACCGGAATAAATACTTTTCCACATCCACTCCATCTCTACTTAACGTATTGTCTAGATATACCACTTATTGTTAATTACAAGCGCTTTATTTAAAATAAAATTTTAATGACTTATAGAAATATATTTTCACATTTTCTAAGATACAAAAATTGATAGCCCTTAAGTATTCTACTGACACTCCCTACTGTAATCCTACACATAAGCCACATTGCACGCATATGATACTATATGACACTAATTACTATTAAAAGTGTTAAAAATATTATAAAAGATTACTAATACTTAATATTTGATAAGGATTTATAATATCTTTTTATAAATACATTAGTTAGGAATTAGCAATTTCATATACGAGTACATATATCACATAAACTCCATGTTACCCTGTAAAATGTTTTGTAAATTAAATTTTTAAGTACCATATGGGAAAATAATGGCATAGTGATTCACAGTCTCTAATAATACTCACATACAATGTTCTTTATTTAGTCATAATGTTTCATAATAAGGTACTCGTAACAGACAACACGGTAAGTGTTATCTTGTATTTAGCATTTGTTTACTACAATTTAATCACTATTCCGAATAGATATTTCACACTTTTTGGCTTCACGCATGCACATGACAGAATAGGCAGAGAGAATATGGGAACCTGTGTTCCGACACTCCGATCCGTTCTCCACGTTTTGCCGAATTTGAGGCATTGTTTTTTGAGTGGCGGAACTTAACGCCGCGTTTTGTCATCTTACCAAAGCGAAGATATGAAAATATTAAATATTTTATTTAAAAATATTAAATGTTCTTTTTCCTCGAGTGGGGATCGAATCGCGCACAAACGCGACAACTCGTCGCTTTTGTGCCCCTGAGCTATGATAGGTTTCGAATTTTTTTTTGATTTTTATTAACATATTTAAGTTAATAATATATTTTTATATTTGGGATAAAAGACTTTTCTAGAATTATTAAGTTAATAATATATTGTTATATTTGGGATAGAAGACTTTAGTTCTCGGAATAAGAAGTAAGGTGAAAGAACGACATTCAAGGCAATAAATTGACATTTTTTTTGCCCTATATATAGTTTCTTGTATCTAACAATACTAGTGTACCTAACATTTGAATAAAAATTTTACATAGATAATAAATACTTATGACTCAGTACTCATGACTAGGGACTTAATTTATGAATTTGATGAGAAATATACAAAAATGTGCTTTGAAGTTTAAGTGTCGAAAGATTCGTTTCATTGATCTAGTTAGGTTAAGTATAGACAAAACGGAAAAGTAAATACAATACAGCTAGCAAATAGTTTAAAATTTATCATGAATGAATCAACATGTACTCGTAGTATGAGCGTGTTCGAGAAGCGATAGCTGGAGATATATGTTAACATATGGTAATAATACGCAATGTTAGGAGATCGGCATGGTAGGCGTATTCGGATAGCATATACGTTACCTTATCAGACGTCCGATTCACAAGGTCAAAGTACAGTTCAACTGGCTAAGTAGCAACCTACATTTAGTATGATCTCATCGCGATGTCGAATTCATCACTTAGTGAACACCTAGCAAATAAAGCAACTCGAATATTAAAATCTTTTAGAGAGTAAATAAATAGAAAAGGGGAATAATATAATGGTGAGGTAATATGTAATAAGTTACTTTTATAGGTATTTCCTAAGAAAGGTTAATCGCTACGCATTGTGCTGGACACGGGTGTACTAAACACGCTACATATCAAGTAATATACTTTAACGTAGAGAGAAAACATGATAAATAGGTATAATCCGAAACAACTTTTCTACATACAGAGTACAAATATCTAAATAATATTTTTGTTTAATATAATTTATTTTGTTGAATTTAAAGTAACATCTGGTATGTGATATCGTAAAAATATAAATATTTTATCTATTTGACTACATTAGACTACATTATATTTAAATTATATTCATTGTTGATTACAACGATTCATAAATATACTTATAAAAAAACTTAGAAACCATAACAAAAGAAACTGATCAAGTGTGAGTGGGACTCACCCATCGGGGGATCCGTACCAATTTTAGCATTGTAGATCCAAGGGAATTTTAACATATAATGTTAGTAAAACTTTTATCACATATGAAGAAATTTATGTAATATAACTCAAAACTATTTTTTTCGTTTATCTGCGCAGAGTCGTGCCGATTTTTCGCACAGAATTGGCTTAACCGAATTGGGTGCAATTTCTACTATGTTAAACTTATCTTAACATCTAGTGTATCTTTTATTTAAATCGGTTTCTAAAATAAAAAAAATGTTAGTTTTATTAAAACAATAATTCTAATTAGTAAATAAATAATTATTCCTAGTCGCGGCGAAGGGACACAAGCGTGTGACTGTAAACGTAACAGGTTGTGAGTACGACTAACGTTTTGATTTTTTTGCTCTCGGAACCCTAAAAATATTGAAATACTATTTATTCCTGTAATTTCGACAGCGGTGATAAATGCTAAATGGTATGTTGATTTTAAATCTAATTAAAAAAAGACAATATTTACGTATGATTTAGTAGTAAATAAATGTAAAAAACATTTTTTTCACTAATGTATTTATTATATTTGTAGATATCACAACATGTAATTCTAAATAAGTTATACATGTTTTTGTCGTTTTGTATATGTGCGTTTATGTGCTACTTGTTTGCATGATGTAGAAATCGGCACATTACCCCTTTTACTACTTCACGTCGACACGCGTCTAAATTGACACCATTATTATAGGTAATATACAAAAAAATACTAAAAATCAAAAGCGTTAAATATTTAAATAATACTATATAGGTGATCGAAAGCCAAAGAGAAGACGTTTAATAAAAAAAGAACTATCTTTCTTGACACAACCAAAGCCCGCTACTTTGGTTCTAAAGTGATAAAATAATGTGCTCGTGAGCACATTATTTTGTCATCTTAGAACTAAAAATATTTCAATGATACTTAAACAAAAAGTATGAATATATAGTCAAATATGAATATAGGCGAATGCAATAAGGGCAGTGTTTGAAATATACTTATCTCTTGTCTTGTTTCTCCCAACTTTAGAAAAGCCGAATAGATGGATAGATATGTACAAGTATATTTCTAATGTTTTGATTCGAAATATACATATCTCTTCATGTTCGGATCGCGTTAAAAAGCAAGCTTATGTTTGTTAGTTGTTAGTTCAGCATCTTCGTCACACTTTCAATTTCGATACGTTTTTCTGTTTCTTACCATTCAATTTAATTTACCAAAAGAGTTCCTCGCAATTCACCCACCAATTCTAAGACAAAAATGTATCAGTAATCGAGTTTATAAGCAAATCTATAGTAATAGTAGATTATACATGCTTGTACAAGCATGTATTATACATGCTTGTATTGCGGGGTCTCTAGCGACGCAGAGGCACAAGTACGACTGGAACCAGACACCAAGGGAATTATTTTTTGTCATCTCCTCGTTCTGTCAACGAGGGAAAGTGCAGCCTTAAGTAGCACCAGTCGACTTCTAATACCAGGTTTCCATTGCCTATTCTGCTCTGAGCAGGTTACACCGCAAAACTAAAACAAAATATAGTTATCCTAAACAAATTTCGTTATGTTGGAGGTAAATTAATATTAATATTAAAAAAAATAAATTAAGTAGTTACAATTATGACGACATTAAATTGGTGTCAAACCAAAGAAGACAAACTGAAGATCTTTTTAAAAGGAAAGGATTTACATTTTTTCGTATAGAATATTAAGAAAACCAAAAAAACTACTTTAAGCTGTATTTTTGTCATAATATGACAAAATTTTAAGGTTTTCAAACTTTACCCTCAAATTTCGGGTTGTGCTTTATAGGGTAAACATAATTAATAACAACGTCCTTTGTTACCTGTATCAGTTTGTCTATATATCTATCTACCAAACACCCTGCTTACTAAATGATAATCACACAATAAACACATTTGTAAATTATTTGAAGTACGTTAAAGCGATATTCAAAACAAGTGTATGCAATCTAAAGTGCTATCCATTACCCTATCAACATCAACTTCTGCAATATAACTGCACAGTATTGATTTTATATATAGAAGGTAATTTTATCCTGAAAGGCATTTGATTTACATCAAGTTAGGTGCAATTAGTTAAGAATTGTTTTTATTGTTTATTCTTTATCTTCATGCCTCGTTTTACTAGATGAGTAATAAATATAACTTATGTGAAGTAAACTAATTTAAGCTAGTATAATATAACCTAAGGATTACCACTAAAATGTCGTACCAAAATAATTGTCTCTGCTTTTATCTATTTTAGTACAGTAATGGTAAACAAGTTCGACCCACTTGCGAATACAGGTTGATGTTCGTATTTATCTTTTGCCACCTTTGTAATCGGGCATTTGGGGCGGATAGAGAGTAGAAATATAATATATCATCATCCTCCAAAACCTCATAGCCTCATATTTAATAAGTGTTGCATACTAGAGCGTAGTGTAGTCCATAATGCTTGCATTACATTAAATTAGAATATTTATAAAAAAAGCATATAGTTTTGCTTCAAATAACATCAGAGAACACAACAATTAAATTATGTACAAAACATATCGTGAAAACTTGATAAAACAAAACGGCTCATTTAATAAAGGATGTTCAAATTTCGTCATCACAAGACCGCAGTGTTTATTATATAAAATAAAAAAGATTAAGTTACGTACATTGTGTTTACAAAATATTGATGAATCACTCTTCTCGTGAATATAATTTTAATGGTTCATTCACATTTTGCATAAAGAACATCAAAGGATCCACATAATATTAAATAAATAATGAGCCAAACATTTACTTTTAGCGTTATTGGATGAAAGTAACATTTAAAAATAACAATTTCAGACATTCGAAATGTGCACCTATGACATTTTTACATGAGTAGGTATAATATGCCCTTCCACAATACCACAACTAAATGTTACTTTGGCATTTTCCGCCTGACGTTATGATACCGGGCTACGATTACGCACCACTTCAAATCAATATTACCAACGTACTCGCGGCTTCGCCCGTTTGCATTACACAATTTTATTTACTAATATCAGTTATGTACATACTTTCTTGTTTAATAATATTATCACTTTTATAAATTTCAATTCGTTGAAAAAATAAAATAAATTAAATAAAAAGAATAAAATTTCAGCTAAATGAACAATAAAACTTGTATTTTGTTGAATTCAATATTTTAAATTGGCGTAACTCTGAGGAAAGTGTGATGTTCGCTATTATATTGTTAGGTTTTATAATTAAACAACACAACTTCAGTAAGTAGGAACACACTCTCCAGGACAATCCTCTCGCTCTCGATGACCGATCGCAAGTGTCCGTCTCGCGCCTTTTGAGTGTATACCCACATTTATTATATATCACAATACCCACATTTGTTATATATCACATCTCTTCCTTTTCATAATAATTATAATTAACTTGGATCGCTTACAAAAGAATAGAACAACATTAGTGATACCTACTAAATGATTATCAATTAATTTATGATTAAACAATTTCCTTATCGTGTTTTTCCTCATTATCAACAACTTTCCATTGACCTTCTACTTCCTTAAGATGTACAATATTTCTCCTGTATTCCTGACCGGATCGTCATTTCTTACACTTATATCGCTTCCTTCAGCGTTGACAACTGTATGAGGCGTTGGATTAAATTCTGAAACTAATTTATTTTCTTTTATTAGATTTTTGACATATACTTTCTCATCTATTTCTATTTCCCTTTCTGTAGCTTTTATTTTTCTATCTTCATTTAATTTATTTTTATATTTTTTTCTTTATCTCGATCTCTTACTTCCGCATCATCATAATTAATTTCGAGGTCTGTCAAAAAAGGTAGTTTGTCTCTAAATTGTCTTCCGTAGAACAGTTCTGACGGGGATTTTCCTGTAGAAGAATGAGGTGTATTATTATACATTGTTAAATATTTCAACAAATCATCTTTCCAATCTGTTTTATTGCATTGACTAATCCGTAACCATTACAAAATATCCTTATTCTGCCTCTCCACTTCACCGTTTTGCTGAGGCCAGTATGGTATTGTATTAAATAGTTGGATCCTTCCTCAGCACAGAATGTTTTAATTCATGGCTGCAAAATTGTTTGCCGTTATCGGCTGTTATGCTAGCAGGATTTCCTGTCCGCGAAAATATCTTTTTTAATATTTTTATTGTATCATGGGAAGAAATAGATTTCATGATTTCAATCTCTTTATTTCTACTGTAATAATCAATTATCACTAAAAGATAGTCGCCGCTTGGAAGCGGACCTAAAAAATCAACGGCTGTATCTATCCAAGCTTTGGAAGGAAGTTCACGCCTTTTCATGGGTATTGGAGGATTGGGCGCCGAGACAAAAGTGCACCCTTTGCAATTTTTTTACCGTAATTTCAGCGTCTCTGTCTATTTTTGGCCACTAAACCTTTGTGCGTAGTCTAGCTTTCATGTTTACGATACCTGGATGACCTTCATGTGCCGCAGCTAGGACATGATGTCTTAATTTAATGGGAATTACTATCTTGTTTCCTCTTAATAAGATGCCATCGTGAAACCAGAGTTCATTTTGAAATAATTTGTAGTTATTTATTGAACTATCCCAAACATCATTCATAAGAGCTTCTTTAATTAACTTAAACTCAACGTTATCATTTGAAGCATCATCTAACATTTGAGGGACAAAGCTACAGGTCGCGCATACTGAACTATCTGGTTGACATGATGTTCGTCTTCTAGAGGACTTTTTTGTATGCTGGTAGATATACACAGACGGGATAAAGGATCTGCTATATTAGATTTACCAGGCTTATAAATTACTTTATAGTCATAACCCTGTAATCGAAGAACCCAACGCTCGATTCGTGCACAGGGCTTTGACCTGGTGCCAAATATCACCTCCAGGGGCTTATGGTCTGTAACAAGTTCAAATTTCTTACCATATAAATACATGTGAAAATGTTCAATTGCCCACACTAAAGCTAATGCTTCTTTTTCTGTCTGACAATAACGTTTTTCAACGTCTGTAAGACTTTTATTGCCGAAAGCAATGATACGAGGTCCATTGTTATCGTACTGTATAAGTACGGCACCTAACCCTACGGGACTGGCATCCGCAACTACTTGAGTACGATCTTTTGGATCATAATAACCAAGGGTATTGATTTTGGAAAGGCATCTTTTTAAATCATTAAAAGCCGCGACTTGTGGTTTTTGCCAAAATGATGTTATTTTCGCATTTTTGTGAGTTTTGAGAGTAGATAAATTTGGAATCCACTTTCCAACAAAATTTACTAAACCAAGAAAACTTTGAATTTCCTCGACAGTTTCCGGAGCTCTAAATGTCTCTATAGCTTTAATATATTTATCAAGAGGTTTGATTCCTGATGACGAAAGTTCGTGGCCAATAAACTGAATTGCTTTTGCGTTGACATGCATTGACATGCATTTACTTTTATTTAGCAACACGTTGTTATCCTCGAGCACTCTAATTACATTTATTAGTTTTATAAACAAATTTATTTTACAAACAGATTTGGTCAACAATGTATTTTAATATGATATGAATATTATGAATAGGGTTTTATTAACCTATTACATAATAGATTTGAAAAACATTTGTGTCAATCACAATAAAAGAAAACAGTAAGTACAGTCGTAGAGGTTTAAAATATACTCAGTGATGTTAATGTTGTGAATTCGTCGGTTAACAACGTTATTTTTCATTACATATCTATCAGTCATATTTGCAGTTATTGCATTATCGCCGTTACAGATCATGTATTTAACAAGATAAGTAATTTACTTTAATATGTATATACTCTGCACTATAGTTATTCGCAACTGAGATTTATATAGCTTGTAATTAATATAATTTATTAATTGCAATTTCAAAATACAATATCCCCTTGTTAAAATATAAAACGATAATTTTGTTTATAAATACGTCTACAACTTAACCCAATTATTACTTAATTAATTATACTTCGTTTTCAATTACTGATCACCTTTCCTTTCCTTTTTAATCATTTCAAATGTTGTTGACCAATATCTGTTGGCAGGCACTTATTTAGAGTATTATTTTACTTACTGCGCTTTTCCTCGTCGCCAATGTGATGTTCACAATTATATTGTTAGGTTCTATAATTAAACAACACAACTTCAGTAAGTAGGAACACACTCTCCAGGACAATCCTCTCGCTCTCGATGACCGATCGCAAGTGTCTGTCTCGCGCCTTTTGAGTGTATACCCACATTTATTATATATCACAATACCCACATTTGTTATATATCACAGAAAGGTTGCCAAAATATATTAAAAAATAAAAAAATGGCATTTAAATAAGGTTAGCCGTTTCTGAGATTAGTGTGTACAAACGCATAGACAAACAGATAAAAAGACAAAAAGATAAAAAGACAAAAAAAAAAAAAAAATCACAGCCCTATTACGTTAATAAACATTCCCTATAAGATTTTAAATATATCTTCCATGTACAGACAGTAATCAGTTTATTATAAGTATAGATAGATTATATAGATTTGCTTATAAATGTTAATACAAAAGTAATAATATAAAAATATAGGCCTTAATAAAATGTGTATAACAAACACAGTGTCCTCAAAACCTGTAGTCTGTATCTACCACTTACAATTTAAAATGAATAGAAAAAATCATTATCTGTGTGACTTTATGAGCAATATATCTACAACATATGGGCAATTATAACAATTCAACATGGTTTGTTAATGAAATAAATTATTTCAAATAATACTACAGAATTGTCATAAAATCTCAATACTAAATCTGGAATAAAGCACTGTCTATGCAATTCTATACTAATAAATTTGACTTTTGTAGTTCATGTAACTTGATTTTAGTGAATGTGGTAAAATAATTGACTTCAAAATAATAATTAAGCAATCAACACGCTGGCGCTATAAGAGATGTAATAAAAACTTTTGTTGAAAGCGAATATACCTATATATTTTTGTAAAAAGAAGTATACCTAATTGTTTTTTTAAAACAGTATGTGTATTTTTTATAAATTCGTTGAATATAAATTGTATATAACGTGTTCCTAAGTATCTTTATAGTCATATCTATATACCTAATTATCATATACATTATGAAAATCTTAGCGTATTTTTATACAAACTTGAAACTGAAATCATAAATATGAAAAATATGAAAAGAAAAAATAAAGATGTATGTATAATATTTATTTCGCGCTTTAAAAATCTATATGTCATTACATCATTAAACAGCCATGCTTCTTTTAACATATGAATAATATTTTGTTTACATTTAGGTATTTATGGGCGTGTTAACGTGTACAATTCATTTATTTTAAGATATATTAAAGGGCCACAACAAAACAATATCGTTCGTTCGGCCACAACAAAACAATATCGTTCGCATCGTTGCCTGTTGAGTGCTTAAACATCTATGTATAATCTCGTATGCTTTTTCATTTCTTGATTTATAAATATCGTAAATTAATCAGTGTGAATCTTTTGCAAAAGAATAACATGTTGAATGTTTCAAAGTACCTCAAGCGAAATAGGTATGTACATACTGTGTAACTGCGTAAGCGTACTGAGTAACATTGTTTTACTTAGGGCTAGCAACGAATACAAACATAGGTATACAAATATTATTTATAATCATTGATATGATGTTATCATACACTGCAATATCAACACCTATATTGCGGTGATAACGACATGCATGTAATTTACGAAAATTGCATTTATAAATTCTTGATAAAATCATTATAAAATAAATTTATTTACAAATTTTAATTGTTTTTAACCCCCAACGAAAAAAGAAGCGTATTATAAATATGGCTTGTCTGTCTGTAACCTCTGAATAAATGAACCGATTTAGGTTTGATTTAAAAAAAACCACGAGAACTTTGCCCGATTGCTCCTTCATCTTGGTGGTTCTTAACTACGTTTTAAAAAAATGGTCTAGCAATATTTAAGAGCAATAAACACTCTGCTAAGATGACGTAGTGATTTTTTGATGGGGTTTTTTTTTAATATTTATTTTTTTACAGGTATTGCTCTACGACCATTTGGGCTGTCCCTGATATATTTACTCCTATACTTGATTGCCCCATTTCCACAAGTGCCAGATTCCAAAACATTTCGCGGTGAGTAAATAAGATTAGACGTAACTATAAATTCTTTATTTACGTTTCCGAATATATTTTTCTTAGCCTATTTTATACTAACTCTTAAACAGTTAGCAAAATTTATTTATGTGTAAAAGAAGTATATGTTCTATAGTACTATATGTTCTTTCCATGTAACAGAATTATTTGTTTAATCAAAACCTCTGAAACGATGTTTTAGCTATTACTATTATTAAAGGGAATGTAATATTTGATGTTTTTCTAATTCTTAATATGTTAACGTGAGCCTGTCGTGGCGCAAGCGTGCGACTGTCAACGCGACAGATTGTAGGTTTGATCTCCACTATAGTAAATTAATTATTATTTTATTCACTCGAGTGTGAATTATTAATTTCATTTTTTCCGTCTGGTAACGTGGCAAAGCGCAGCGTTGAGTTCCGGTCGACAAGGCACGAAACTCAATTCGATACGCAATGCCTCCAGAATTAAGTGCAAATAGGGAATCAGAAGTGTTTAAAGGAGATAGCTTGTCTTAACACTAGGTTCCCAGGTACCCTGTTTTATGTGGTTTATGACATGAGGTGTTATATGTACAGAATTTACAGTTTCAAATACAATTATTTAACTATAGCCACACAATTCTTATTGTATGTACAAACAGACTTATGTGAGTATGGTATTTTATCAGGTTTCCGAGGAAAATATCTACAACTGAATCTTGTGGTGTCTACGCTGCTTTTGTTAGTCCACGCAGCATGGCACAGCGTCTTGGCGGGATTTGCGCCGTACGGCTCGCTTCTAGAGAACTATCCGATCATACAAACGATCGGCTACAACCTTGGACTTGTTTCATATGCAGGGATCGATCCTCTTATGGCGGTGCATTATCTGGCACCTGAGGTGAATTATCATTTTATTTGTAAAATAAGTTTATAAAAAAAGATAAATTAATATTATTCTTTAATTTCAAATATTTTGTAAATTGATTTCAGTTGGTAGTAATGGGTATATCCTTACTAGTTTCTTTATTAGTTCGTATGTTGCTTACTGGATCACCTAATGAAGAAATTGTTAGAAAAGATTCAAAACATCAAAGGTTTCCTCTTCTTACTAGTGCAGGTATTTGGATAATTAATGTACTTTTGTAACAAATGCTTGTTACTACTGTTTAACAAATTTCGCTCACAGGCTTACTATAAGAATACTATATTCTGAATTATAAACATTATTTTGCAGGAAAATATATAGCGTTGTTTCTGTTGATGTTTTCCGGAATTATGCGTCCAAGTGTCACTTCAGGAATTTATTTTTTGGTATTTATGGGAACTGCCACCGCTTGGGCTGTCGGCAGACCGCTTGAAAAAGGTTTTGCAGTAGTGAGTCGTTGTATTATGGCGATCATGGGAATTCATATAGCAGTACTCCTTGTATACCAGTGCACATGGATTATAGACATTTTCCCCCCAGAAACTGATATGGCGAGGTAATAATTTTACGTAAACAAGAGTATTGGTTTAAACAGTAAAATAATTTGATATTTATTTATTAGTGGAATGGACTAGAATAGAGTGGTATATGTTTGTATTATTTGATTTATAGGTATTTTGGTCTCACAAAATTGGTAATTCTAAACGAAACAGATACATCGAGTTTTACATACGAAGTAACGGATGACCATATGTGGGCAACCTTAGCCAGCCCTTTAGTTATACTCTTCTCATACTTTTTCCTCGCAATTGAAACGCAAGAACTCTTCAAACCCAAGGTATGCGTGTGCACGCGTCTTAAATTCATTATAATGAATGAAAATTTTATTAATATCATTATTACAACTAATATGGACTTGCTTTTCTTAATATTGGACATGGCCATAACTAACGCCGTAGATTTATGCCGGTCTAGTGCTATTGAGTAGTTCGAATACACTTGCAATTTTTAAATTTTGCTAACGGGTCGGATAGGCGAAGAAAAAGAGTGCTTTAACCGGTCTCGAGGCTGGTAAAGTGAACGGTTCGTTGGTGAGAGGCGTGTCGTTCCACAGAAGACACGCGCCGAGGGACAAATGGAGGAACGCCACGAAGAAAGTTCGCGTAAGCCGGCCCACCGATACTGCACTTTCTTCACTAGTTTTGACTTAATTTTGGCACACATATTTACATTATGATATTTTTAAGCTCATATGAGAACTGTAAATGTTAGTTACTTAAAGTACATGCGAAGCTTATTACTCCAAGTCGGTATTATTGTTTTAAACATATACAGTCCGAATATGTTTATGGGTCATCTATAGATACTGTAAATAGCCGCCGTAGTGGATATTAGATAGAAATGTATTTAGAAAATAGTGGGTCTACTCGATCGGTGTAGTCACTAGTTGTATATTAACATTTCCTACAAATAAATTATTTTAATCGATTAAAGATTATTATGGATCTAACTTAATATTAATTCATGAACATATTGACATTACAGATTTTTACTTATATTGAACAAATGGTCGATTAAATTAATTTATGTGTATGATATAAATGAATGTATCCTAGAAAGTTAACAGAATTTAATTGTTAACTTTACCTTTTATTGCATGGACGCTTGTGTTAACACGTAAATAATATTCACTAGAAGATTATTTGCATTATGTTTCTGTTATTATTTGCAACCTGCTTTCGTTCTTTTGTAGGTTGCATATTCGTACATAAATTCAAAAGCACTCCGTGGGAACGCCGATGAGAATGATCCTGTAGGTATTTTAATATTATTTTTAAACAATGTTTGCTTGGATGTTTTCTTTTTTGTGTTACCAAGAAATTAATAATTGCACTTCGCTAGCTTTTTGTGTTCACAACAATAAAATATAATGTTTTAATACATATGCACATTTGTATTGCTTTTGTGTTGGATTATTTTAAAAATTTTCAATTTACTAATCAGAGTTAGTTTTTCAAAGATGTGAAAAAAAATTGTAAGTCTAAAATTATAGCTATATGCTGGTGCTATACAGCTGTTCGTCTTCATTACGTGCAGGTACATTCAGAATTCTATTAATATAAGAAAAAAAATATGGAATAAGAGAATAAAA
The DNA here is from genome assembly GCA_019049475.1 of Eueides isabella. Classification (NCBI taxonomy): domain Eukaryota; kingdom Metazoa; phylum Arthropoda; class Insecta; order Lepidoptera; family Nymphalidae; genus Eueides; species Eueides isabella. The sequence goes on along the minus strand of CM032384.1, from coordinate 5,426,394 downwards.
AATATTTAATAATATTTTTATTTGTAATAAACACTCTACGCAAACTATGGTATTATATTTTTTTAGCTTTTACGAAATATGAGCCCAAGCAAGCGTTGGTCGGGCGTTCGTGGAGGTTCGGTGTCGCGGCAATTGCATCAAGATTCTACTGGCTCAGTCGTCGTACCTGATGAAGGTATTATATATCTTGTTTTCTCTACCTTATTAATTCTCATCTTACTATGAGTAGATTGGTTTTAATTTTAAATAATTGTATCTTCCAAAAGTATAAGATATTACTTATATATATAATTTATAAAATATAATATATGACTTTTTCGCAGAATCAATTGTAGAAATGGAAGAGCCAACTCTAATGGATGATATTGTAGCAGCTATTGTTGATTTCTTTCAAGTATTAGTAAGGTAAGTAATTATTAAAAATGTTGCGTAACGTCGTTCGTCCCGAATTTAGAGGAGTTAGAATAAAAACAAAAACCCTAGACAGGTCTGCTTAAGGCAAAGTAAGCATTATTTGGGAGATATTTTTAAAACTTCATTTACATTTAAAAATGTTAACATTACGTCAGTGTTAGCTATACACTAAAATAATTCATCCTTATTTTTACTTCCTTAAACGTACAATAAACTTTAACCCGACTTCGATAGGATAATTAACTTTTGTTTTCCCGGGATAATATGTATTAACGACTTATAATGTACTTTAACGACTAAAGTAAGAGAGTGATTAGAAATATATATTGAAAAAAATGTCATATTTAGGTCTTCCTACATAGCAACGACCATTACAATGATGGCATGGAGCATCATGTTTCACTCGTGGTTGACATTCGTGTTCTTGATGTGGGCCAACATTGTGTGGCTGTGTCAGGACCAACGCTCTTTCATGTTGAAGACTAGTCCTGTGTTAGTTTGTTACGCGATGTTGCTGCTTATCGCACAGTACATCTATGGCATGAATCTTACGGAAAATGAACTGCCGTCGAATATCACTGTAAGTGCTTTTTTATATAATGTAATGGTATTGTTTACAAATTTTCTACACTGTTGTGACAATTTTTTTCAATTAAACGATAAAAAATAATATTTTATTATTGTGTATTTATTTATTTTTATTACATTAATACACAAATAATAATAAAACATTTTTTTAAGCAGTTAAAACATAGTAAGGGAGCACACGTCGTAATTGTTGTGTTCATACTTTCTATCTGATGAAATGTCGATTTTGATGACTAAATAGTTTTTTAAACACATTACATACATTGCCTAATGCTTCGTTTATAAAAAAATAATACGTACTCGCTATACGCAAGATACCAAGTTTTAAGTCGAACGTATCAAGTAATTCAATATAACCATTGCATTGAACATAAGTCAATCGAACGATGAACAAATACCGTATCGTCAACATAAAGTTATTTGTTAATTAAGATTTTTTAAAGTATTCAGTTTTAGAACATTTTGACTGCTTTCAACTTATTTAAATGTAAGATTGTTGTAATCAAATATTTTTTACTTGTGACAAAGTATATATATTTGTACCTTTGTACCTTTTAATTGTCTTCCAGGAAGTGAACCTCCGTCAAATAGGCTTGGGCCGGACCAACGGCGAGCCTTGTGTGCCGCTTCTCATAAAATCCCTCTTCACGTGCATGTTCTGGGTGACGCTGCGCCAACGCGTGCAAGAGATGCGCGAGCGACGGCAGTCTGCTGTCATTACAGACATGGCTGCGCCGTTGCACCTCACCGTGTCTACTGCGGCTACCGGTATCTATTATATTTTGACGTTTCTACGTATTTTTGTAATTTGGTGATATAATTGATGATGGTTTAATATTGATATGAAAAAAAAAAATATGTTCCGCATATTTACAAAGGCTTGGCCAATGATAATTTATTTTGTATATTGGTATATTTCAATCTTATTCCAGTTTTCCTACTAGCTCTTTACCTATGGTATGGATTTTTATTTTCTTCCAGACCAAATTGCAATATGTTGACTGCATGTTTAAAATAATATAATCTATAAAATTTAATTCAGTTTAAATCAATAAGTTTCGTAAAAGTATAGATGCGTCTTGATTCTTTTAAGTTCTTGTGATTCAAGCTGTAATTAGCAAACTTACTTAGTAGACACATGATACAAAATCTACCACACTTGCGTGGGTTTTCGCGTAGGGAATGCCGAGCAATATCACCAATCACTAAAAATAATGGACATGTAGTATATATCACAAACTTTTAACGGATTGCTTCTTATGAACAATACAAAAAATATTTGAAGAAAAAGCAAGTAAATAAAGAAATACATAATCCCAGCTGTAGGTGAAGGTGCCCGTGAAGAAGAAGGCCGATCCCGTCTTCTGGTTGCCTTAGGGGAATGGCTGCGAGCCGCGTGCGCCCGCTACTGGATATACGTAGTGGTCATCATGTTATTCGTCATAGGCATTACTGGGGACAGAATGACTATATTCCGAATCATTTATATGTTTTTGTTCCTCTTCTTCATACTTATGTTTCAGGTGTGTAAAATATATTTTGAACATATGCTTTATAATAATATCTACATTATTAGATTTTCATTGCCTTACTTTAATCCACAACTATGTAACTCGGTTATTTAATATTTTTTTCGAATAAAGTAAAAACTAATAGTCCTAAACATTGTGATTTTCTCTATAAGCAGTTAAAAATATTTAATATTTATATCCTTGAATGTATGGGAATATCAAAACATGAGATCAGATAATACAATGTGTTCATTGTGAGACAAAATCTATAGCCCAAGTAAACAATATAAACAATGGTAGTTTATTTAAAAAAAAATATAAAATTTTTCTCGTGTACATTTGAAATTTCTTGACCTTTGAAAAAAGACACACAAATGTTAAATAAACGGTTTTATTTCATATAGATCGCAAGTAAAATAATGATTAATAAAACTATTTCAGATAAGTTGGTACTGGTGGAGACGATTGATGTACGTCTTTTGGATAACCGTCATCATCTATTCAATGATAAATCTTATACTAATATATATATACCAATTCGACAACTTTTCCAAAACTATAGAGACCTACCTCTTGATAAATGAGAGATTGTGAGTATCCAATGACGCTGTAAGAGTATAATTCTGCAAAATGAATACAATTCAGAGTTAAAATGTTTTTTTTTTACATTTTTTACATTTTTTGTATTTTTTTTAGACAACATGACTTGGGCTTAGAGCCATATCACCCAGCAGATTTGTTTGTGAAACTGTTAACGCCTACATTATTTCTTATAATAACGATAATGCAGGTGCATTACTTCCACAAGGATTTTATGGCGTTGTCTGATCCGAAGACGAGGTGGGTTATATAAAAAAAAACAGATTTTTATGAAGCAAAATTAAAATTGTATAGCGGTTGTTCAATGTCTGGTGTCGTTAATGATCGTGAGATTGATATCTAATTGAGTTAATGATTTATTTTTATTTCCTCTCTTTTAAGACAGCGTGGAGTTGAGATCTACTAATTAACACGCAATGTTTCTGTTGCTGCAAACGGAAATTGAAAAACGAGATGTGTTTTTATACTGTTTCCATACACTAACATATGGATGTAAATTATAAAGCGAAATATTTAATATGAAACAAGACACTATTTAAAACTACAAGAATTATAACAATTTTATAATAAACAATTAATAAAAACGTGATGTTAAAATATTTTCTTTTACTTTTAAAATGATTTCAGTACATATTTTACAGAACGAACAGTCTGGCAAGAGAGGCGGAATCCAGCAGACCTAGTCAAGGTGGCGCTTCTACAATGAAAGATGATGTGAGTACAAGATAGCATTTTTTTATTCTTTTACTTTTATATTTTTTGATATTTAGTATAAGCATGAAAAACCCGCTGCCTTCGCAATTAAACAAGACTAGAAACTATAAGAGTGGCCGTTAAAAGGTATTGAATTTTTAGTAAACCATAGACAGCTGTCAGTACGTTTTTTAGTTCGGTACGATGGGTATTTTTATCTGTGTTTATTTGGATCTATATATTAATGGTTAGAAACACTGTGCACAATTAGTAGAACGATGGATAAAGGGTTGTTATTCTATTGAGTTTTAAACTGAAACTGTGATTTTTCAATTGCAAATAGTCACTAACGCTCTTTTTGTTTTCTTATTGAAATGTATTTTTTCTCATTCCACAGTTGCCTCAATTGCCGCTTGAGGGAAAGCCCGAACAGCATTCGGAGAGTGACACTGAGGCGGAGCAGTCTATAGGCACGTCCTCCTTCAATACTGCCGCTAGACGCTCTTTATATAGGTAGTATATGGCTCACTACTTCGCTCATTTTATTTTTACCTCTTTGTATCTTATATTATATATTAATTCAGAATTCTTTTACTTTTGTAATTACCTATTATGATGTAAGTATCCGTTAATATCGACGTAACTTGATGATAACATGTAGCTTAATGACCAGAGCACTTGGACCGTTTTGGAAAGGCGAATGTCGAATCCCCGTTATTTTTTTAGTTTTAGTTTTATAAAAATATTTTTGTATTCTTTACCGTGTAATAACTCTTTTAAAATTTTAATTATTTTAATGATACAGGAAATCATCCCGCAGTCGGTCTTACGCCCCCACAGTGACCGAACGTGCGTCTACATTTTCCGCACTGCGCGCGTTTTTAGTACAAAAATGCAGCATTTTACGCCGTAAATTGGCTGACTGGACTGATTATGCTTTTATTTTACTGGATATACATCTTGTTAAAATTATCTTTTTGTCGCTTATGCTGCTATGTGTTTTCAATGTGAGTACATATTTTATTTATTTTTCTTAGAAAGTGATACTTATAACATATCCGAATTATATTGTCAACTTAGAATTAGGCAAATATATTATCTCTTTATTTTAACTTACTTAGCTTCGCTGTATCCCTAACGGGGTAACCGAAGGGTACGAAGCGCCAAACGGTCTCGACAACTCTTTCGTCTAGTCCATTGTCATCAACCATCAAACTTGACCTTCCTCGAGTATCGTAGTTACTTTGATTTTGAAGGTCAACCGAGTCTTCCCTCTGCCGTTCTTTCTCCTCTCCCCTCTGTAGTTAAAACTATGTTGTTACAATATACAGAAAAAAAACAACTACGACTATTTTTGAATATTTTTACAGTTTTTAAAGATGCATTTCCCACTTGGGAAAGAAAAATACAATTTTTGTACGTTTTTAAAATAAATGTATTACAATTATTTTACATGACAGGGTAAGCAGAGGGAACTTGGGAAACTAGTGTTAGGATACTCCGTTCCACTTCCGGGCCCCACTTTCCGCAGAATTTGAGGCATTGTGTGTAGAGTGGCGGAACTAACCGCCGCGCTTTGCCTTGTAAACAAAGCGAAGAAAACATTAAATATTTAAATTGAAAATATTAAATATTTAATGTCCTCGAGTGGGGATCGAACCCACAACCTATCGCGTACAGTACACGCTTGTGCCACTGCGCCACGACAGGCCTCAGCTATTATTTTTACTCACTCACTCAGCTTTACGCTCTATCCTGCACAAGGCAGGGTAGTCAGAGGAAACTTGGGAACCTAGTGTTAAGACACTCCGTTTCACTTCTGTTGCCCACTTTCCGTCGAGTTTGAGGCATTGCGTGTTGATTGGCGGAACTCAACGCCGCGTTTTTCTTGTACCAGAGCAAAGAAATGAAAACATTAAATATTTAAATTGAAAATATTATTTTTAAATTTATAGGATATTATTTTTGTTGGCTTCGTGCTGAAAAAAAAACCAGTTCCCCGATTGAGATTTACAACACATTTATTTCAGATAGTTCATATTTTATGAGTATTTCATATTTTTCATTACAGGTTTGCGCAATGCACGTTCCTATAATGCTATTAATAGCACCCGCGCTGTGGCTAAGTGCGCGACGTCAGCGCATTTGCATACTTTTAATATCTACATTAATAAGTGTATACTTTATGGCCAAGATGGTTTATCAAATAGAATATATCAAACATTCGTATTTTGAAGTTAATTGTACTACGGTGAGTTTTTGGTAATATGTGTTTATATTACCACTATAACTTTTAGAATGAAAATTGTCGTTTATTATCTTTTACTTTTTCGACAAGGATTTGGTAGAAAAAAAATATAATTAAATAATATTTAATCACTTTTTTATGCACATATATTTGTATTTAATATGTTGGAGCAAACCTTATTAGACTGTGATAAGGTCTCGGTTATCTGAATTCGCAAATATGCGAACTTCCAGCCGCGATCCAGTATATTAAATATAATATATAACATTAGGAACAATATACTTGCAAAACCTCGCTTTTCTTCATTCATTCAATTATTCAGATTTTTGATAATGGTTACAATTAGTCCGGTTAATCGAAGTTCCAGTGTTCATCCGAAATTTCTCTAATTCTTTCTTGTTAGTAAAACGATAATTTGTTTTAATAGATGGGTGAAAATAATACATTAAACACAACTACATACAACAACGCGGAGTGGATAGGGTTCCGCAAAGCAACTAAAGCTCGTCCCTTGGTAACATTGTTAAAGGGCTACATTGGTCTCATTGCGGTGTTCACTTTCTATTCCTTGGTAACGTACCGCCAAAAAGCCATACGGTAAGTGAAATTGTGTAGTATTTTTATATTAATATTTTGTTAAGTAAAAAAATATGTTTTTCCATCAGGACGTAGTTTTTACGTGTCCGTGTTTCTCGTATACACACGTGTATTTTTATTTTTTTTATGTGTGTAATTTTTTTTTAGTGCCATGGGCCATTTACCAAATAACAAAGAGAAAATAATGTTCCCGGAAATCACCCGCAAAGAAGCAGATAAAGATATGATACACTGTTTTAAATATTTTGTAAATTATGGCTTTTACAAATTTGGTGTTGAGGTAATTTATTTTTTAATTTTTTTCTTTAAATATTCCAAATTTAGATATTCTTCTATATTAGAAATTACCTTTCCATTATACTTTTGTCAATTTTTTTGTTATTAAGATTGCTAACAATTACGTTCGCAATGGTCATATTTGATTTTTGATTTATGCTAACATTTTTATAAGTACGTTTTGTTTATCAAAATATGATGACATAATTAATAAAATATCTAAATCCAAATCGTCACGCCTGGTACGAACTGAAATATAGTAAAAATATGAGTTGAGAAAGAATTCCGTCCCAGATCTCCCTAATCTGCCTGATGGGCGTGATCGGGTCGCGCATGGACGTGTACGCGGTGGTGTACGCGGGCTGGCTGCTGGCGCTGGCGGCGGCGCGGCGCGCGCGCGCGGCCGCGCTGTGGCCCGCCTTCGCGGCCTGCGTCACCGCGCTCGTGCCGCTGCAGTACATGCTGGCCGTGGGCTTCATGCCGCTGCTCTGCCTGGACTACCCCTGGAGTGGCGGCTCTGAGGTGGGCGACTATAGACATTCATACGATTTTAAATATGTCGGTGCTTTACAATAACAAAAGTACTTCGAGCCTTTAAATTAAAGAATTTTGTAATTCGAAATATTATCAATCTCATATAATAATTAGGCTTAAAATGTTTACGTCACAGTACTATTTTCTCTTGTAGCAAATGAAACATGTGCGAACCTGGCTGTTCCTCCCCTACAACGACGAGCCACCGCACGCGGTGAAGCTCATTTTTGACTTCTTCCTGCTATTATTTGCGGCGAGACAGTTGAGGGTGTTCCGCGTAGAGAAAACACAAGGAGATGACTACCCGGGGGGTTCCAATAGCGAGGATATTGGCAAGGATTGGGAAACACTACACTTTGTTAATCCCGTTCCTGATTTCTTGGGATATGTTGGGTATGATTGTTGATGCTATCACAGTTGGAGAGTGGCTGAGTTCCACCCTAGGTATGGCGGACGTTGGTGAAAGGATGATTTTACATTCCTTTCTCTAAAGTTAATTTAGGCAATACATAAAATAAAAAAAAATGCTTGAATTATCTCAGCTTATTATTACATTTATCGACATAGACAGAAAACATGTGTATTTTTTCTCTAAAAAGTTCCTTTAACATGAATAGCAATAGATAAAATGAAATAGCTATATGAAATCTGAACATATATATTTATATCTTTTTTTTCGTAGGTCTTGGCTGGACGTAATAAAGCGTATGGTGTTCCTGGGCATGTTATGGGTGACGCTTGCCATCATGTTCATGACGGGTACCAATCGTGTTAACTTGTTCTCTATGGGCTACCTTATAGGCTCATTTATATTCCTTTGGCAAGGAACTGATTTTTATTTACGACCGAAAGAGGCCATACTACAATGGTGAGTGAGATTTTTATCCTCTTCTATAATGTAATATGCATAAATGTACATTTTATGAAAATAATTAAAATATTCGATGTAATTATAAAATTGTCAATAAAAAAGAAAGCTGTATAAGAATTTATAATCAATATGGTTACTGGAATTTGAAGCAATAATTAAATTATAATTTAAAAAAAAAAGAACAGGTAAAAATATTATACTTCGTGCCAAACTGTATCAAATTGAAACTTCAACTTAACTAAGTAATGTTTCTTATCTTACCTGTATGACCTTACCAATTCGCTCATACCTGTATGTTTCTAGACGAAAGAGACTAGTCTCCACGACACAGGGAATCCTAGTGTGGAGGCTAGTGACCTATGTATTTAAACTACTTATTTTCGAACAATAAACATTATTATTATTATTTAAAAAAAAAACACAAATCTGAAATGAAAAACAAAGCACACCACAAAAGGATAACGTCTGACTATAAACGTTATGGGTTCCATCCCTTTGGGAAAATGAATTCATTTTCATTTTCCCAAAAATTTGCCAATTAACACAAAATGTATTGAAATTGATAGAAAAAAGAGAAATAAGGAAGCAGTCCTTATTTCTCTTTTTTCTGGCATAGAGTATCTTTGTTTACCTTGCTGTGCGGGAAAGAGCGTATCTAAAAAATGAACTCTACGCAGGTGGTCATGGCTACTCCGTTACAATGTGTCCGTGGTAGTAGTTAAAGCTCTACTACAAATCCCCGGCTGCATATTCAGCGATGTTTTACAAACGCACGCGTGCTGGCTCGTCCAGTTGTTGGGCATTGGCTGTGTTGACAAGTTCGCTGGCGGCAACATCGCTAGGTTTCTCAAGATGCAGTATAATACTGTGAGTAAACAAGGCTACATGGATATAATCCATATATTCTTAAGTATAAGTACGTAACATGTTACTTACGTAAGTGAGATTATACTCAGTTAAAGCGCTAAAATTTGATTTAAATATTACAATCCATAGGTGCTATTTATAGTAATGATTTGTTTTTGTTGCTAAATAATAAATTTGTCTTTTCAGTTTAATAATCTCAAACATTTTAAAATTTATATAAACTAAAAATATCTAGATTAAAAATATGCAGACGTGTTCAGAGAATATTTCTTTTTCAGAATTCAGTATGCTCAGTTCCTCAAGAAGATATCGGCTTAGCATGGGACGGAGTATGCTTCGCTTTCCTGATTTTACAAAGAAGGCTTTTTCACAGTTATTATTTCTATCGTGTTATTGATGAAAGTAAGGCCACTACTGTACTTGCTTCAAGGTAAGAATTCTGCCCATTCTGTACACATAATTTGTACATAATATAATTTATATCTAATCTTAATATGTAAAAAATATATAACATATAATTTAGGGGCGCTGAGCTGATAGAAGAGTTACGCCAAAAACAAATGAAAATTCAAGAAGATCAAGAAGTTAAGATCTTAGAGAAAATCAAAGTTAAAATGGAAAGAATTAAGGCCAACCAGAAAAAAATTCAAGGCGTTATGGCTAAGGAACCAGTTCATCATGATGCAGGTATGCTTTTTTTTTCGACAAAATAAAACCGTTTAAATACTAATTAAGCCATTCTGTTGTTATAATAAAACATTATTTTATATGAATTGATCGACAGTCATAAATTAAACGAGGCATATTTTGTTACCTAATATTTAAATTATTAAGATTTGGTCGCATATTGTGATATTTAGTCGATGAAGAAGACGAAGACGAAGAAGAAACACAACCCGGAGAATCTGAACAAGTGCCGCTCGTACGCGGCGATTCCGAAGAATCACGTCGTGGATACCACACCCCCGCCTCCCCCTCCTCTCCCGCCTCCCGCCGAGGCTTTCACACTCCACTAAGTGAGGCATCTGCACCCCCCTCCCCGGCCAAGCCCTCCGTCCCCGCCCTTCCCGCGCCTCTTCCCTTGACAGCACCTCCATCTCAAGGCGGACCCCCGTCGCCTTCGTCGGCTCTGATGACCGTCTCCCTCGACGCGTACCTCGAGCCGAGGCGCATATCGTTCGAGTCCCCTCCCTCCTCCGACCTCCTGCCTCGAGCACACAGCCCCGAAGAGTCTTATCCCGTGTTCTCCCCTCCCCCCATCAGGAGACGTCACACAGTGGCCAGCCCCAGCCTGCTGCAGCGAACCTCTATCATATCGCAATCGAGCCGAGCCGAACCCAATTCTCATCATACGTGTAATTACCGCTCGGACTATTAAAATTTATGCAAATTATGAAAATTCTTTAACGCACTAATTGGTTATTTAGAATATTGTGTATACACCTTCTTATGCCAATTTCACAGGTGTACATAATGTACAGCAATGTGTTTTTTAACTTTTTTTGTTTGTGTCTAGGAAGCGGTTCTGATATTGCAGCAGAAACACAAAGTAGACAAAAAGGTAGAGTTGGAATCTTACGTGGCGAGAGGCTACAATCGTATATTTAAATGTTTCAATTAGTTACGATAACATTCTTTCAGATCAAATATTTTTAGATTATTAATATAAACTGAAATTGCACCTCCATAAATGAGCACATACAGTTATAATGCGGTCTTTGTGTTAACCTTCTTCGGTACAGGAAACCCGCTGTCTTGAATATTATGAATGATAATCGAAATGAACTAATGTGTGGAAATGTACTGCGCTTTAATAATTAACTTCGTCCTTGTGCGGTCCAAGAACTCTAACCAAATGATGCGATATTTTCTCATATTAAAGTGACGTAAACATGCTTATCTATGGTGTGAGAGTGGTGTTGAGTTTTGCCTTTGTTTGTAGCACGCGTGAGGCCGCCGTATAAGCCGCCCGCCAGCCATCAGAAGGGTAACGTTGAGTAATAATGTTTCAGTCGACATAACCTCTCATTTCTTACTAACAGTAACAAGTAAACTGAAGCTTCGCGGTCATGGTATTTAGGCAACCTTTTGTCGAAACTGTTTTCTGTTGTTCTTTGGCTGACTTTTGTATATTTTGTATATAACATAAACACTTTTGTGTAAATTGGAATGAGCTTGTGCACAAGTCCCATTTATTACTGTCCTGCATGTTTTCTAGATGCTGAACATTTATTTGTATGTTGTTTTGTTTTTGTCTATATTGATAATTGCTTTTGATTTAACTATTTTGATAACTAAACCATTTTTTTAAATACATTATAAAAGGGTATTTAACTAAATATATATATTTTTATAAAATAAATTATATGTAATTCAATACATACATATAAGTTGCTAAATATTGAATTAATAGTTTTTACATATTATATGAAATAACTTCTATAAGCACAGGCTAACAACACTGTTTTTAAGTATCATAAAAGATTATTAATTCACTTAAGAAATTTATTAATTTATTAGATTACTTTATTTTATTTCAATTACAACGGAACAATATCTCACAATATGTATATAATTATGTTTATTTTTCACATATTACTCTTAAACAATATTGCATGCTTTTCATTCACTCTTAGAAGAATTTTTTCATACTCCATTACAATATAGTATTATATCTTATACAGCGGTTCGCTCTGGAGACTACTATATGTTTGATGAATTCGATGACACTGATGTCCATTTGAAGGACGATGAATCAAGTTCGGATGAAGATGCTCCAAAAAGCATGGGTTTCGGGAAGGTATGTCAGTGTTATTATATGTACGTATTTTTTATATATTTGCCTATGGAGATTGGTTTAGTTTGTATAAAACTTATAGAAAAAGAATAAAGCATGTAGTCTATATTTTTATATTAAATATTTTACGGGCTATAGATATTCGGTTGTGATGAAGTAGAAATTGTTGGTCATTGGAAATACAATTGGTGCATGCTTCTTGGGTATACAAATTTTGTGTTGTGTTATGAATTGTGTTCTGTTATAATTCTGTTTAACTTAATGTTCTAAGGCCTTAGCGACTAATTTAGCTTCACAGTGACCTAACACACTATATTGGTGTGAACTATGCTGCATTAGACATTTATAAAGATTCATAAAAATAAGTTGTAATAAGTTAAATAATATTGGTTGTATTATTGTATAAGACAATGCAGCATAGTATTCACAATGGTATGCATACAGCTGGTCTCGACGGCGATCAAGACGGACGTGCGGCGCGCCGTGTCGCTGCGGCGCGCGTCCGCGCCCGCCGTGCGCACGCGCGCCGCCACGCGCGCCTCTTCTCTCACGTATCCTTTCTCTTATCAACAACAGGTATTTGAGAGGTTATATGTTGTTATAAACACTTAGTGTCTCAAATATAAGTCGAACTGGCGGTTGTCACCGGATTTTGTCTACCTACCGCGATATATAAAATAAAAGTAAAAACAAATCCTTTGGTTACATATTACTTTAACAGTAGTACATCTTCGTTATCATCTCTTTATTTGGTCTTAATATTTTAATTAAATATTATAATAATTATAAGAAAAAAATATGGTCCAGTATTGAGCAGAGGTATATAGTTAAAAAATGTTATAATAAAGCCTATTAGCTTGTTAGCATTTAGTCATATAAACAGTTTTGGTAGAACGTAAAGAGCAAATCTTTGAAGTGGTAAGTAATCTATAGATATTACTATTCTTGGTGTATGGTATGCATAAATGTGGTGCTTTTTGTCGGGCATGATTAGCACGAAACGGTTACGGTTATATTTGCTTTTCTACATTTTAACGTTATCGGCTATATTTCTAATAACAACACATTAACTAGATGCGCGCAAACTCTTCTCGAACGGAAGGACTACGTGATGAGGATGTCGAAGTAAGACTTCCCGATAGAGAACTACCCGGTCCTGAATCTGATCTAGATGAATTCGCACCACAACCAGGTAAACTAGAAAATAACAATATATTACATTAAAATTGATTATAAGCTATCAGTAACTTAGTTGTAGTAGTTATTAGTAACTGACTTGTTTTAGAAGCATACACCTAAATATACTTACCTAGTTTATAAGCTGAAACTATCATTGCTACAATATTTTATTATATTCGGTCAGACAAAAAAATGCAGTTAAAAGATAAATCTTAACCCTAGGTTCATAAGTTTCCTTTGCCTGCCTGTATTTCGCACATGACAGCATGTGCGAAATACAGCGTGAAGCTGTAAAAAAGATTGTAATTTGTAACTATCTTTTGTATCTTTTTTATAGAAAACGAGACCGTAATTGACAAAATCAAAGGATATCTGGACACTGCTTGGGCGTTCATTTCGAGTATTCTCGTGTCCCTCACACGCCATCTCATGAAATATTCTCGTGATTATAGATATGTGTCCCGCACATTGTCAGCTGAAAAGAAACACCTTAAAGTAAGTACTTAAGTTACTTATCAATTATTACCTAAATTTTATTTTAATACAAACTTATATTAACTCATTCTGAATGAAAACTATTGCTAATTAACAATTTAATTAAAAAGTAAATAAATTAATAAATATATATATATATATATATATATATATATATATATATATATATATATATATATATATATATATATATATATATATATATATATATATATATATATATATATATATATATATATAATAAAATAATTGACATTAATAACAAAATATTCAACTATTCACTTTACATAAAACATTGTATGGTTTATGTGGTTATAGGAAAAAGAAGGCTTCGGCATAGGCCTAAGGGAAGGGTCGCAAATGATTTGGGAGCCACTACCCGAAACGCTTCTCCATCAGTGAGTATTATAAAATGTATTATTTTATATATAAACTTAAATTTGAACGTCAGAAGCTTTTTGGTATCAGGTTGGGCTTTGCATAGATTGCGTATTGGTGAATGGGATGTAGTATTAGATAGCAAAAGTAAGTTGTTTGTTAAGCAGGTTTATTTAGAAAAAATGCAATATTATTTCTCTTTAATTTAGTGTTAAACGGCTAGTAGTGACTAGTACATTTTTTGAATGCTGCGTCCATTATTAGAGAGTTGGAACACTCCAACAACAATCTACTTCAGCCTCCTGAGGACGTTGGGTTGGTATTTTTATTGATTATTCAACTTATAAGCTTTTAAATACTTCAAAGCGACGCAAATTAGTAAAATAGATCATAATAAAGAGGCCTAGAAAATCAGACAACCACCTAGTTAAAAATTATACGTAGTTAAATTTTATACGTCGTAGATTCATTATTTACATAATAGTAGTAGCTCTCATTTGCACTAACCATTAGAACATAGCACTTTTTTAGCATACGTAAAATATGAATTTTAACAGTAACAAAAGTTTAACATCATGGGTTTGTTTTGCAATAAGAATTGGTTTAGGAGACGTGAAAAAATCTTTAGATTTGGGTTTCAAAATTTTGGGGGTGTTTCCAGCCGTAAGTTAAGCGAATTAAGCGTACCAGAGATTCGTATATTGGCGGCGAGCGTCGAGGGCGGCCTTGATGCGTCGCCCGCGCCCTCCGACGATACATCGGAACACGAGAGCGCGTTTAGCTTACAGACCACCGAAAGGTTTAGTGTATATCTATTTAGAGTCTATGTCATCATTTATCAATATACTATTTTAACGATAAGCTATGTGTTTATTAAAATTATATATGTATGTTTAATGTGGCGATTACATTACACTATTTCCAAAACCCTATGTCAGTGTGACGTTACGACTCAAAACGTTTAAGAAACGTTGTTATGCGAGTATCCTTACTAGTGCCCTACAAGGTGTAGTGCGAAGTATGGTGTGGTGTAATGGCCGCTTACGTATAAAATACTAAAAACCTAACAGATAATATAGACTCTAGTTTAGAGATCTTTATGTTGTCATTTTATTGGGCATGTTTGATAACTCCTTTTTGATATTTTTCATCCTTATTTGTACTATATTATTTCGAAGAAAGTTTTGGTAAGTATTACACTAACACAAAGTTATATATCATATTATTCATTGATGTAATTACACTCTATACTATGCGTCTGAATTTTCTTCTGCAATTTCTTTAATGTTTTCGACACGTCATGTCTGTCCTAAAATGTAATATACATATAAGTAAAATTTTACTCACATTATTTTTATTATTGAATGGCACCTTAATATTACTTTTTATATAATGAATTAATATTCCGAAGTGATATTTCAGTAAAGACATCACGACTTTAGAAGAGCAAGATGATTCAATGTTTAAGCAAGAAAAATCACCATTCGTTCACCTCGCGTATGCTCTCTGGTACGCGGTTCTGGCACATACTGATATTGTATCCTACATTATGGTGTTTATTAACCAGGTAATGAAATATGCCAATCTGGTGTCTATATATTGCAGTAACGAAAGCAACCACTAAAAAAAATTTAAAAGATTCTTTTTTAGAGGATTTTAGCTGCCACACAATCAATATATATGTATCTTAAATACACTCGCACTTAAAAGTCAATATATTAGCTATTATATTCTATATCATTTGTTTCTTTTAATCTAGATACAATCTGCTACAATATTGTCCATACCATTACCACTGATGGTATTTTTGTGGGGAACATTGACAATACCACGGCCTACAAAAACATTTTGGGTCACACTCATTGCTTATACAGAGGTAAGTCCTTATATATGTAGTTATCAGTGGAAGCTAAATAAGATCTCATTTTGTTATAATATTAGGCAAATAAGTAAATATTATTTTGTTTTAGGTTATAGTACTTATAAAAAGTATGTTTCAATTTGAAATTTTGCCTTGGAATCAAATTGCAATACCAGCGAACATGCCATTCACAGCACCAAGAATTATTGGCATTGAAAGAAAATCGAACTATGCTCTCTACGATTTATTGCTTCTATTAATAATATTTCTGCATCGGTAAGTCAACATGTGTTTTGCTAAGAATAGGAAAATATATTCAAATATAAAAAAATCCCCTCTCGAGAAAATGAACGAATTATTATTTTTATTATATTACTATTGGTTAACAAGGTAAAGGCGCAACATTGAGCTGCGCCGCTTAACACGTATTTCCTCAAATTTAGCGAATTATGAGGCAAGATAAAGCGTAAAGCTACTCAGCTTACTCAGTATCGCGATCATCTGGGAAGCAAGGCCAAATTTACAAAAACTGGGGGACTTCGGCAGAGCGAGACATTACTGCATGCCAAAACACCATTTGGCCCTGTCTTGGTTAGCTGAGCTGGGCTCGGAGTTCCGGTTTGGCCTCACATAGAGTACTCACCTCTGGGCTGGCGCATCCCAATATCAGTTCTTATCATTGGATACCCAATAACCTGTGATGAGTTTGGCTTTTCGTAAAGATGTCTCCTAAGATGGTGTACTATGCGGTTAGAGAATTTGGCGTTTCCGGTTTTGACCTGTCGCCAAATTTTCTAACTGCCTAGTACGCCACATTCTACCAGTAACTCCTCTGGTATTACACAGGGACGTAGTCAGGCGGTGATCACTTACCATGGCCATACCCGTACGCTCGTTTGCCTGGTCTTTTCCATAAAAAATAAATCGGCCAGAAAGTTATGCTATTTACATTTTTAAATTGACATGTTTTTATAAAAATATATTTGTCTTTTTGTTTTTTTTTTATATATATGTGAAGGTAAAACACATAAAAAATATTTAGACTATTAGCATATATATGTATACCTTTCAGATTCATGCTAAAGTCTCTTGGACTATGGAAGGAATCGACACCAGACGTAGAATTACGGGAAGATATGGAATATCCTCTCACCTCCTCTGATACTCAGCTGCTCGTTGATGGTAATGGAACTGAAGTTGGACGCAAGTACTTAAACATGCACGAAAGGTTTAGCCCGTGAGTAATAGAAATTTTGTATTGTAGTTTGATTCGTTTTATTATTTTTATCATAGTATTTTTGGCATGATTCTTATTCAATATGCATAATCGACACATCTTTTGTATAATAATGATAAGGTAAAGAGAACTTATTATCTATCACTCATTTAAATGTTTTATATTTTGATTTTGACTCGAGTGGAATTTAAGACCTTCACCATGGCTTTCAGTAAAAAAAACATTCTAATTAGTAAGACAACAGCATGTTATTCTAGAAACCATAGCCATATTTCATTTCAAGTAACTGCTCTAAAACATATGGAGACGGATAATACTCATAGAAGTGGTAGAACATGAAATATCTCAACTGATAATACAACGACATATATATTTCTACAAACACCATGACGATTTTCTATATTTAATAATTTATTAAAAAGACCATACCTTCTTTGATAAAGATTAAAGCGTGAGTCATTATTATATAACATGCACTAAAATATATCGTATGCGGACAGACAGTATTGTGCGGTCCATAGAAGTGGTAGAACAAGATGGACGATTCTACGCTGTACAACGCGCACATCGGCTTGTTTCTATCCAACCTCCCGTTGCTCCTGCCGTCCCATTTCCCTCTGAAAGTTATATGAATCAAGCTCCAGGTTTAGTTAGTCGAGTGACAAGATTCGTCCGGTCTTTTTTACCTTGGCAATCAAAGTATTTATATTGTTATTTGTATAATTTATTAGTAGTACGTAGGTATGTAGGACTTAGGTAATAGTATATTATTTGCGGTAGATAGAAAATTTACTTGCAAATAAATTAATATTATTGATTATACAGGTTTTGTATTTATTTAATTACTAGGTCATCTGAGGTCGACGCTAACGGAACATCAGATGTTCCTAAAAAAACGGTAGAGTTAGAAGCTCATCCTGATGAGCAGGAGCCGGGACCCTCAAAAGCGATTGAAGACGACCATTACAAGTAAAAATATTATTTACTATATCATAACATTTTATTTATATTAAGTTATTTTGAAGTAAAATTCAGATGAATAAAAAATGTGTAATACAGTAATGTAGATTTAATTGTTAGTAATACACACGTACATTAAATTTAACATTACTAGGCAAATATAGTTAATAAATTATAAAGTTATATTATATTTTAATACTCAATTTATTTTTTTATAGAGTAAACGACGATCAAGAACCAATAATTGCAGTGACGACTACATTAGAAAACACATATAGCCACTATCCTCAAGTGATAGTTTTATCGTGAGTATAATAAGTGTCCAAAAAAGACTAATAATTTACTGTTTTAATAATTTATAATTAATAATGTCAGTTCTGTGATCTTAACTCTAATTCAAGTCGGGTAATTATTTTATATTACTAATGAACACTTTTCTAATCTAATTAAACTAAAATTGAGTTACGATAATAACGAATAAAATTATAATAAGTATTTTCTATTACAGAATCAAACGGTATTTACGTCCCACTCGTGACTTTTTCCAACGCATGCTAGCGCCCGGCGCGCGCGTCACTGCTGACATTTACGCTTATATGTTCCTGTGTGACTTCTTTAATTTTCTCGTTGTTATATTTGGATTTGCTGCTTTTGGGGTAAGTTTATATAATTTAGTTTATGTAATGTTTTTTAATTATTTTATTTAATATGTCATTTGAAACATTTTTTGGAAAAATGTTATATACAGGAATTATGTCAATTGTTCATGAATTAATTCCTGAATATAATATTTTTTCATTACATCTTTCTTTACATCTATTTCGTTATTCACAGAAATAATTAAACGGGTCATCATAACATGTTAATTGGAAATTTAATCATTTTACATATTGTTAATCTGATTGTTATATATAATGTGCGAACATTATTTCAAACAAATTACGCAATATAGAAAAATTATTATCAAAAATCATAAGCTCTAAATATATCTAAGAACTACAGAATATTTTTTTGGCATATTTTTTATATGTTGTTGTTAATTGATAAATAAGCAGTATAAAATATATACAGACACATCAAGGCGACGGCGGCGTACAAGCGTACCTCGAAGAGAACAAGGTCCCCATACCCTTCCTGGTCATGTTAATACTACAGTTCGGCCTCATTGTCATAGACAGAGCTCTCTACCTACGCAAGTTTATGCTTGGCAAGATATTGTTCCAGTATGCACTTATTATTGGCGTACATATATGGATGTTCTTCGTGTTGCCTTTTATTACTGAGAGGTACGTTTTATAAGGGGTACAAAAATGTTAATAATAATAAATGTTGATGAAATGTTCATTTATTCAAAATCTTTATGTGTTATGTAAAGTTATAATAAAGCTGAATGCAGCATAAGATTAAAAGTATGAGTATGCTTTTAAGCTTGCGCCGCATTCAATCACAGTTCGCAATTTTTAAGTGAAAACCATTAATTAACTATAAAAGTTTTTATGTCCTTACATAACTCAGTACAATTAATTCTCTATAACGATAAAATAAAGATTTAAAAATTAAAAAAAAAAATGTTTCTTCAATAGTTACTAGCTACTTGTTAGCTGAATTCACTTAAATGTATAACTTTTTTAGCTTTTCACATGCAGGATAAGCAGACGCAAGGTTGCCTCTGTTGATCCTAAGGGAACCTAATGTCTTAACACCGCATTCCCATTAAGATACTTCCGTACGTCACTTCCTGCTAAATTGTGGACACATTACGTATTGAGTGCCAGAACTTAAGGCTGGTATTGGCCTCGTTACTAGAGCGAGAATACGAAAGTAATAAATGTTCATTTCCCTTGAGGGGTTGACCTCCACATTGTGAAGTTTACAGTCGTGCACTGGCTTCAACTACATAGACTACAAAATTATTGCACATATATTTCAATTATCGAACCCATTATTACTTGTTGTTTCCAGAACATTCAACGCGTTGTTACCACCGCCGATGTGGTACATGGTGAAATGTGTGTACTTGTTACTATCTGCATATCAGATTAGATGCGGCTATCCAAGACGGATTATTGGAAATTTCCTCTGCAAATCCTACCACTTCATTAATATGGTGTGCTTTAGAGGGTAAGGAGATCAATTTATCAGAAATAAGAAACCCATTGGATAACTAGCTTTAATTTGTGTTGAAACATGAATGACGGAATTGTGATTTAGGAAATATTGGTAGTCTACAAATAATAATGTAGGGGAAGCATAACTTGACGTCAAATTTTAGAACTGAAAAATAAAATAAAAAAAGAAACTAATGTTCTGTTTACAGGTTTATGGCGGTACCGTTTTTGTTTGAGCTACGTACACTAATGGACTGGATCTGGACCGACACGTCGATGACGCTCATGGACTGGCTTAAAATGGAAGATATATTTGCTAGCGTCTTCATATTAAAAGTGTGTATATAAAATTTAAATTATTATTGACAACATTTCACGTAGAATTAATTCTTTATTTATGAAACATACTTTCCAAAAGGTTCCTGCGAAAGGAAATATTTTTAATTATTAATACAATAGCTGAAAAAAAAAATAACAAGATAAATATTTGACTTATTGATAAATAATTGCTTACTTTTCTCGTTATCAAATCTGTTTATTTTTCATTATAATACATTTTTAGAGACTCTCGGGCGCAGTAGCAAAGTGTGAAAATGCCACGATTTTGGGCTCGATTCCCATTTGAGGAATGAAATATCTCATATTTTTTAAATTTGTCGCTTTGTTATTAACAAATAAAAGCGCCTTGTGTCTTGCCACTTAATAGTCAATGCTTCGGAGAGAATGAGGACAGTTTTTTAAAGGAGTGTCAACCTTAGGTTCGCTATGTCTACCTTAGTATAGTAGCCATTTTTTTGTTTGTTTTTTCAGTGCTCACGTTACGTAGAAGATGAATTTCCTCAACCACGGGGCATGAAGAAATCTGCAACCTCAAAATATTTGCTCGGTGGTGGAGTGCTAGCGTTTGTTATTGCTATTATATGGTTCCCGCTGGTGTTCTTTGCATTTGGGAATTCTGTGAGTAATATTAATAATAAAGACTATTATTTATCTTTTATTGTAATTTAGTAGCAGTAGTTGTAATTTTAAAATTACTTTTTCTAAAATTCATAACATTTTATTGGGATTACATAGTATATTAAAAAAAATTGTTTCAAAAAAATATATAAGAAAATATGCCAAGATATAAATCTTCCTTAGCGGACTGGATAAAAACTTTAGCATACTAAAATAAATGTTTGTAATTATCTACTATTTAAAATAAAAAGATGTTTCCACATTTTTTAATAATTTATCAAATATTTTTTGTTTATAGGTTGGTCAACCGAATCCTCCTACAGATGTGACAGTGAAAATTCGAATCGGACCCTTCTTACCGGTTTACCAAATGTCCGCGCAATCACATAATATTGACAGGTAATCGTAATTACCAGAAAGATAGATTTTCTGAACTATAGCGCATTGTAAACTGTAAATAATCAAAAATAAGAAAGACCATGCATGCCTACGATTAAATCTGTACAGCAATCTGCAGCTATCTTGAGTGTGGTCACAACTCGTTGAGCATATTGTACGATGTATGAGGAATACGGGTGTGTGGAGGTCGCGATACAGGGAGGTGAATAGGTGGTGATATTTATTATATTATATATTCTAAGAAACTACAACTAATATTAATTTAAAGTAGGGAAAGGGAAATAGCGATACAAGGATTTTAAATGATTATTATTACAGGAAATGATAGTTAACTAATAATTAGTAAGAGAATTATTTAGCAGTCTAATCACAATTGAAAAGTAAAGTTAATAATCGGACAGAGTGACGTTAGCGATGATTCCTCGGCGGTAGTCGACGGTGCAAGAGGATGAGGGCTGTTTGAAGCGCCCTTATATACCCTAGGTGTAGTCTATGGTCTAGATTTCTAACAATATATTAATTTCACTAACAAAACAAATGTTATATTCCAGTTTCACAGAACAAGACTACACTCAGCTGAGTAACCAATACGCCCGCGATCGCACCGCGCAGACGTTCTTATCAAACTACATGTACAACGATGTAGCTGTTATCACCATCAACCCCAACTCTACCATGACGTGGCAAATATCACCGCCCGAACTCGCGAGACTTGAACGGGAAGCTGTTTCTAGTAAGTACTTGTTACTTTACGTAGTTGCACGTAGTTAAAAAATATTAATATAAATATATAAATCTTTATTTCCTTGAGATTTGTATAAAATAAGCGGGTATCGACAAATATCGAAAATTAGGAGAAATAACCTACATTAAATATCGACAATTAATGTATGTTATTTCTCTTAATTTTCGATATTTGTCGATAAAAATAATTGTATTCTAAATAGTACATTTCTAATCTAAAAAATCATCAATATTAAAAGTAAATTAAATTCAAGTTATTTAAACGATTATGGTAAAGACAAATTAATATGTAATTTATTTATTTTTGAGTTTTTTAACATATCCATTTGAGGGTCACGTGCAAATATAATTCATGCGGTACGAAAAGCCCAACCTTCGCTTGTACGGTTGACTTCATTAGTGCGTCACAATAGCCCTCATACGAGTGACATCACAAAAACACAAATTAATAACTGTACTATGATGTGGAAATTGTGACCACAGCATCTCACACGGCTGGAGTCGTTTGTGGAGGCTGTTTCTAATAAATGGTTACTAAGAACAAGCTGGTTTTTTTGGAAATAATAATAATCCACTTCGTTATCTTGCGATGGCGACGCCTATTTCACTAAGTTTGTGGTACACTACTGCTATCTATGCTTGGCCTTAATATGACTCGCGAAGTCGAATTTCGTTTTGAAAATCGACTTGTAAAGTGCATAGTAGATGCTGGCGTGCATCGTTATATTTCTGTATGTATTAGGGTTTGGATGTACAACTAGTAAGAATTAAAATATATCAATATTTATGCTTTATTTTTAAAACAGCACAAACTGATTCTCCCGACTGAGGAATCCAAAAGCACCATGATGAATTTATTTATTGTATTTATATTTAAAAGATATTTCTCTATTCCAGATGCATCCCTAATGGTAAAGTTCACGTACATTATCACCCATCCAAGTAACAACGCGCAGAATCCGCCGACCATAGAGAATAATCGTGAAGTGCCAATGCCTGCCTTCATAGACAACAAAGTTAACCCGGAACGTGAAACACTATTGAAATTACTTGCAAATACGTCCACGCCGGATACATGGTATTTTTTTTTTATTTTTTTAGCATTTTTTTAGCCCGTAGTTCCATCACTTAGGGATCATGGGGACCTTGCGATCCCCTAGTTCTTGAGGCGTTGCGTGTTTAGCGGTAAAACCTAACGCAGCGCTTTGCCTCGTTACCAGGACAGGACTAGAGAGAAAATTAAAATATTATGTGTTCAATTCCCCCAAATGTAATCGAACGTACAGCCCTTGCGTTTACAATCGTACACATGTGGCCGTGCGCCAATACATGATAACTTAATGTTTAAAATTTAAATGACTTTTGTTGCCATTTTTCTCAGAGATAAAAAAAAATTGTGTTTTTTGTGTATTAAACACTAAAACGATATAACATTAAAAATCCGTCCAAAGTATTCTTAATGGTTTCCTATTTTTATTACTGAAAGGATCAATTATGTTCATCAATCTTTCCAAAAAGTATATTAATTAGAAATCAACTGCACCATTTAATATATAAATTGTTTTGTTTGTTGAGTGTATTTTAGTGATATTTTTGAGATTGATGATTGATTCTTATCTAATGTTAAAAATATTCCTTTACATTACTATTTGTTTCTTTACATTACTCTATAATTTCACAATTTAGCCCACTTTATTTATCATTATTACATATATTATTATACATCATGTTAAAAAAATTAAATGTACTAGTAATTTCAAATATTATTATTTACATTCTTATGCTTTAAAGGTTGAATGTGAAACTGCTGTTCCCAAAGTTTTTGAAAGTATTCAATAAAGGAACTACAAAGCCAGCTTATCAACTAATGCCTCCCGTTGCTGGAACAGGTATGGCAAATGACAAATGTCAAATTAATATATAATAATCGAGATATAAATAAAGAATCATATGATTTTGTAAACAAAGCGATCGACGTCAATATAACGTTGTATGATCTTATAAACAAAGTGATCAACATCATAATGCGCTATGCATATATTTTTACCTATATTAGTGAATACTAAATTCGCTTGTTACGAATTAGTGTATAAGAATTTTGACGTAGCTTGATAAGAACGTATGGCTTAGTTGGTCAGAGCGCTTGAACGATTTCCAAGAGGGGCGGGTTCAAATCCTGCTACGTTTAAATTTCGTATTTTTCCTAAATGTGGAATAACACTTTAAAAAATAGTAAATATATTAGTTAATGTTTACAAAACCAAATGAAATAACAAGAGATCAGTCTCATTGAAAAATTAGACGCTGTACTGTTGAGGCATTGCTTGCTGTGTGGTGGAACACAACGCTGCGCTTTGCCTTCTTTCCACAGCGAAGATATGAAAACATTAAATATTTAAATGAAATATATTGAACATTAATTTCCTCGAGTGGTGATAAACCCATAACCAGTTACTTTTACAGTCATACGCTTTAATATGTTTTTATGTAGCAGAGGAGGACGACGCGCGCTACTACCGCGACGTGCAGCTGCGGCTGGAGCGCGAGGCCGACTCCGTGTACTGGCGCGTGCGCGAGGCCTGCCAGCCCCATGTCAGTGTTGTTCTTATTATTATTAGATATTAGGCTTTTTTTTGTTATTGCTTGTGAATTATTACCCTGTATCTATTGAAGTTTAAAATGTTGTCATAGAAGTTAGAAGAACTAGCAGTGGTCTTGTGTTTTTACTAGACATAACTGAAAAATAATTCACAGACTGAGTTAAACTGTTAACTTTTTATATGAAAAGCTTGTTTAGAATTACAATAAAATAAAATATTAATTATATATATAAAAAAAATAATTAATTTTTTTACAGGACTTTCTAGCCCCAATTCCAATGAACAACTGTGACATGCTAGTCATGTACACATTCAACGACAAACTCTTCCCGGAAACACTCAATTTTATTTCAGGGGGAGGGTAAGTTCATCTTTAATGTAAAAGTTTATATTGTTATAGAAACTTTTATATTACTTTTGCTTATTATAAAGTAAACAAATCGAAATCTACCCGTTATATTTCATATCTTTGACACTGTTATAAAAAGTAAGGTGAAATTATCATTTAAAACCAGATAATAGGAAGGCATCAAATAAGTGTATTTTTTTGGCTTATAATGTCTTTTATTTAGTTTTTTTTTTTAAAATAGGTAAAATTAAATTACTATAATGAATTATATTAAATCACTTAAAATTTAGAAATAAATGAATGTTATTAACTTATGAAAATAATTTAACTTCACGCTATATCCTTTAGATAGTTAGCAGGGTAGGTAGTGTTAAACTAAATTTCGATACATGTGTGAGAGACGTAACTTAATACTGTGCTTTGTCTTCTTACTAGACTACAGGAATTAAAATAATTAATTTTCCCGTGTGCGGATCGAGCTCACAACCACCGCGTTGAGAGACGTTGTCCCACTCCGCAGCAACGGAAACAGCATTATAAGAACTATAAACAAAGATACTATGTTTTACATACTTTACTAATAAATTTCTTCAATTTCCAGTATAATTGGGCTCTACACAACATTCGTGTTCCTCGCGTCGCGTGTCCTACGCGGGTTCTTCTCGGGCATCTACACCAAGATCATGTTCGATGATTTACCTAATGTGGACCGCGTGCTGCAATTATGCCTCGATATTTACTTGGTTAGATATATTGATTATATACTACGTGATTTTTTTCTGAGCACCATCTGGTTTTTCAGTTTCACGCACTGGACAGGGTAGGCAGAAGGAACTTGGGAACCTACTGTTCCGAAACGGAACGGCCGTTTTCCATTATAAATCGAAATGAGACATTGCGTATTAAGTGGCGGAGCTAAACGTTGCGCTTTGCCATGTTACCAGAGCGAAGCAAATGAAAATATTAAATATTTGACTAAAGGCTTCATCTAATATGCGACAAAAAAAAAATTTCACATGACCAACATGTGATGTATTGTACTTATTTTTATATTATACCTAAATGCCACGTTTCTTTCAGGTTCGCGAAGCTTTGGAGCTATCTCTTGAAGAAGATTTATTTGCAAAATTAGTATTCCTATATCGATCGCCGGAAACTATGATAAAATGGAGTCGTCCCAAGGAGGACGACGATCGCGAACAAAGGGCTCTACCAGCTCCCAACTGAAAAAGTACAGCCTATATATGGCCAAAATATACTATTTACGTCAATTGTACTTTAAAATTATTGTGTCCAGCTATGTGCAATTTGAACTGAAATTTTTATCGTCCGAATAGATTGTTAAGATGAAAAGTACATACGTAAATGATGTCTCTCGTATTTAGGGTCGGATATAGAGTTAATGCACAATATATCAGCAGCTTTAACAATTTCAGACCTCGGAGGGGGGTAATAAAATATTTAAAAATACAAGATTTGTAAGAAATTAATATAGAACATGTAAGATTACCCGTAGGTACAGAAATACGCCAATAAACACAATATCTACCTATAATATTAATTTAGACGTTCAATTTAATACGGCATTTCGAAGAACACAATTCTATTCGCTTTAAGATAAAAGTTGTACAGTAAAAAGAAACTAACTTAAGAATAATTGTGGTGCTTTAATATTTCAGTGTTTGCTAAAAGGCATATTAATACTAATATATTATTATTAATAAAAATCGATAATTATAGGTATAAAGTAGGTGCACCTTCATAAATGAACAAAATATAAAAAACGTACACTTACTTGTCAAAGGCATGAAAGTTCATAGTTAAATGTTAAATAAATACATTCAAACAGGATGTAATAAAATTATATATTTTAAACATATCTCTATTCAAAGATATATATATTTTTTGTTAAATTCCACAAATACCAGTCCCAGCTGGAAAACCAGCCATTATTTTGTATTGTCTAGATCTAGATGTAGTAATTTCTCCTAGCACTAATTGCACATGCTCGTCACGTAAGTAGTACTTAATCCTTAATCGTCAAATGCAAAATATAGCGTGTACGCTCTCTACATATTTTAAAGTCTTCCTAGTCTTTTATATTAAACAATTTGCTGCAATTTAAATACAATTATTTATTTATTACTATGTAGATCTTTTATTGTTTGAATAGTATAGTAGTAAATGTATTTTTTTTATTATTAATGAATTATCTTTTACGCTATAGTAAATGCACCCATGCAAAAGATATACAATTGATTTACTTACATCACTGTTATATATTTAAATTTTATCATTGTTAACTTTGTTTATAAATATACTATTTTATTATTAAATATACTATTTTATTATTTCTGCTTCGAATAAATGTAATATATACCTCAATTGTATGCATTTTTTATATAATTTATTAAATTATTAAGTACCAAGATTATGTGTACATTTTGTAATGTTGTTATATTATAAGCTGCATTTAATGTCGTCGTTTGTGATACAAAATAAAAGTCTTATGATAAAAAAAATCATGTTTTATTTATTAAGCAAAAAATAATTAAGCTCTTACAAACAACTAAATCATATATTTAAATATACCCAGCCACTGGATTTTATAAAGGAAAAACATTCTTTTGAAATATCCAAAATGTAATACATGTTCCTTATTATTGAAAAATACAATGTACTAATTATTATGGTTACATAAAATGCACTTGCAGTTATAAGATAAGGTAGAACATTTATTTTGAAAAACTGAAAAGGCTGTAGGAATTATGTCCACAGATTATTAGTAGTAACAAACATGTATAATATTTCTATGTGCATAATACTTATAGTTGTTTGGAATTATAAGAAACATCAAGGCTGGACACTTGTCTTATATATTTATAGTCATACCTATTCTAGCCTTATTAAACTAACATAAAAACTAAGTTATACAGTAACCGTTTAACTCACTACCATTAGTCTGGGTGCAATATTCATTGACATGAGCTCTTGGAATAGCAGCTTCGCCGCATATGGTAACCGAACTTGCGATATTTGAGTTTTATTTTTGCAACCCTTACATTCAAAAGTATTATTTCTTAAATTAGCTATTGCTATCAGACCACAGAAATTACAAACGTGAATACGGTATGGATCAGAAACTTCAAAGAGACGTTCTCTTAAGAACTGTGCGGCACCGTGGGCGATTTGACAATCACGCTCCATTTCTCCAAAACGCAAACCTCCGTCACGAGCTCGGCCCTCCATAGGTTGTCGTACCAAAATTTGTACCGGTCCTCTCGCTCTCGAGTGAATTTTGTCATCTACCATATGTTTAAGACGCTGGTAATATGTAGGTCCTAAAAATACTTGCGCATTAATCTTCCGCCCAGTATGACCATTATACATCACTTCGTTACCTCGGAGGTGATAGCCATACTCTTGTAGTAAAGATGAAATTTTCTGTACGTTTACTGCGTCGTTAAATGGTGTAGCATCACCGATTTCTCCTTTGTTTGACGACACTTTTCCTTGAATACACTCAATCAAGTGACCAATCGTCATACGTGAAGGGATAGCATGGGGATTAATAATGATATCTGGCGTTAAACCCTCGCATGTAAACGGCATGTCTTCTTGTCGATACTGGATTCCACAAGTTCCTTTTTGACCGTGACGAGAAGCAAATTTATCTCCAATTTGCGGAATACGTACAGATCTTACGCGAATTTTGCAAAATTTATATCCTTCGCTGTTTAACGTCAACATAACTTGGTCGACAATACCAGTCTCACTGTTACGTAAGAACGTCGAAGCATCTCGCTTACTGTAGCGTTTGGTTGTACCTTCAAGCTCGTCGTCGTTTTCTGGTAATGTTATTGTTTTACCAATTACAACATCGTCTCCGGACACTCTTATACCAGGGGCAATAATTCCGTCATCGTCAAGCTTATCGTAGAGAGCATTTCTCATACCTTGACAAGTTTGTCTAGTGGGTTTTTCGAATTGTTCTTCTTGATCTCCAATTCTTTTAGATTCTGAATCTTTATAAGACCGATAAAATACTGATCTAAAGAAACCTCTTTCAACAGCTGAAGCATTCAAAATGACACTATCTTCTTGATTGTATCCAGTGTAACATAAAATAGCAACAATAGAGTTTATACCAGCTGGCAACTCTCTAAATCGTAAATATTCCATGGATCTTGTTGTGACCAGTGGCTTGTGAGGATAATAGAGTACATGAGCCAGCGTATCCATTCTAACATGATAGTTAGTAATATAGACGCCCATAGCTTGTTTACCCATAGCACTTTGATAAGTGTTTCTGGGGCTTTGATTGTGATCAGGGAATGGAATAATTGATGCACACACACCTAATATCATTGCAGGATGAATTTCGCAATGAGTGTAAGTTGTACAGTAGGCATATTCTTTTACTTGTGCTAAATCATCAGGGCTCATAGCTATCATTACAGTTTCTTCTTCCAATGTGTCAATATATTCAACAACACCACTGGCTACCAAGTTTTGCCATCCATAATTATTATAGTCTCTTTCTTTTAATTGATCAATGTGTTTCTTCTTCAATAGCAGAGCTCCATTCTCAACAATCAAAAGAGGGCGACAAATTCTACCTGCATCTGTATAAATTCTTATTTCCCTGTCTCTTATATCACGAATCATACTCACCTCAGAGACTATAATGTCCATTTGACGACGCAGTTTTCGTAATGTAGCCATAAGTTGTTCAGGGTCTCTATGAATTCCTACCCAACAACCATTTACAAATATTTTGGTAGCATCAGCTATAGCAGATGGTGCTATTTCCTCTAAATTTTCCATAGACCATTCTTCCAAAAATTCTAATATAGGGGAAGGTTGACTTCCTACTGAGATATAAGCCATTAAAGCTAAATTCTTGACTAAACCTACAGCAGCACCTTCAGGGGTTTCAGCTGGGCATATCATTCCCCAAAGAGTGTTGTGTAATTGACGAGGCTTAGCTAATTTTCCATCACGCCCAATTGGAGAGTTGACACGTCGTAAATGAGATAAAGTTGAAGCAAAAGTTAAACGGTTCAATACTTGTGATACTCCAGCTCTGGCTTGATGAGCTTTCTTTTGATCACCCCAGTTACCTGTAGCTAGGGAATATCTTAAGCCATCAGTAATAATCTTTGTTTTAATAGCCAGCTCAAGGTTGAAATCTTTTCCTTTATCAATAAATTTCTGTGCATACATTCTTACTTCTTTTAATAAGTTTTTAAACAAGCCTCTAAATAGAAAAGCTAATAGAGGTCCAGCCAGGTCCAGTCTTTTGTTACCATAGTGATCTCTGTCATCAAGTTCACGGCGTCCTAAAGCAGCCAAAAGCAATCTATGCACCATATAGCCTAAAAAGTATGCTTTTTTAGTCTCACAAAAGTCTGATACACCAACATGTGGTAACATTTCTTTCTGTAATATTTCTCTTGCATACTTAATACGTCTTTCTTTTGTGACTCCAGGACGAGCACCACGGGCACCAATAAAACTAAGTGCTACATTTTGTTCTTGTATAACAAAAGCTTCATCTAGAGATGGCTTCACCATTTCCATCATTTCAGGATCATCAAAATCATAAATGATATGTTCCAAAATATCTCTATCAGCTACAAAACCAAGAGCTCTGAATACAATCATAATAGGAATTTCCTGTTTTATATATGGTACAATTGCAACAATTCTTTGTCCAATAGCTGATTTTTTTATACTTTGCCCTCCTCTTGCCATCATGTTAACCCACAGTGTTGATGTTGGTCTTGAACTATGTTCTAGACATGATCGTATTTCAGTTTTATAAGCAAATTTTCCTCCTTGCATGCTAAATACATATACAGTGTTTGTAGCCATTTTTTCTTGAGCAATTAATACTTTTTCTGAACCATTGATAATAAAGTAACCACCTGGGTCTAATGGACACTCATTCAACTCTGTTAAGTCACGATCAGTCAAATTGCTCAATAGGCAGTATGTGGACCTTAGCATAATAGGTATTTTTCCAATAAATGTTTTTTGGTGTTGAGTTTCAACAGGGTCTTCATTTTCTTTAACTATTGTTTTAGTAATATCAACATACAATGGTGCAGAATAAGTTAAATTGCGTAGACGTGCTTCGTTAGGCATCATTGGTGAAGGTGCACCATCTTTTTCCCAATGTGTTGGTTTTGATAGATAAATTTGGTCAAACTTAAGATGATATTTTGGTGGAGTTTCGATTTCACCTGAAGAATGCTGAGCTTCAGCCTGAAGTTCAATAGGAGGAGAATCTTCAACGATTCTTTGAACTGACATTTGTATAAATTCATCAAAACTGTCCAATTGCTGCCGAACCAAGCCTTTTTCGTCAAAATATGCATTAATAACAATCCAACAAGCCTCTTGCCATAGCTCCGACGAAATTTCTTCCACTTCTTCTTCCTCATACTGATCTTCTTCTATATCGTACATGTTGAAATTTAGTTGTTTTATTCGCTATATTATTTATTCACAGGTTATTTATAATAGGTTTATGTTTATGAATGATTTGTATTCAGCAGCAAAATCCCGACAAAATATAAAATTTAACACATCACCTAGAGCGGTGCTGTGAACTTGTGAAGTGCAAACATAAAGATTAAAAATTTAAAAAGCATAGTTCGAAAGCACGTTCATGATATAATATGTCAAAATAGGAGATGTCGATACTAAAAATCGATGTGTCGTAATCGTAATCTTCAGTCGATTTTAACTCACCATCTTTGATTATACAATAAAAGAGGTTTATTTGGAGAATATAATTGCTCAGTATTTTGATACTAACGGAAACAAAGATTAAGCAGAATTTGAAAATTAGCATTAACATTATTTCTTAGTACTTAATTGAAAATCGGCATCCTAAATTTAAAAAAGCCTTATAAGAAATTACTTAACAATCGTTAGCAAAACACATCATTATTAAACTATATATTTAAGTAATTATGAACATTAAAATAAAGTATTAAAATAATAAAAGTAATATTGAGAAGCCATTAATATTTATTCCCTTTATGATTTTATATTATAATTTTTATTATTGATTTTGATATTTTCAAAATATTCATTTAAAATTGAATTTGAAATATTGGAGATTGAGTATCATACAAACATATAATATCATCGAAATATAAGTTATAAATCGTCAGAATATTTGAAAAGAAGTTCAATGTTTATCATTGTTCCTTATGCTAAATCATCTATGATCATCTTGTACATCACTAAATTGTTTTTTTATTCGATTTTTTCATGATGTTTTGTTGAGTTGAAGATTACATTAGATCACAATTATGAATCATTTATGTTTTTCGTGTTTTTTTGAAATTTGGCAGTAATATTAACATAATTTGTGTTTATTATGGAACCTTCAAGAAGAAGTACCTCTGAAGACCAACGGTGTATACTGGGCTTGCAAGATTTGAAAATATCCAACAAAGACGAAAATGATACTGAGCAAGCGCACAATGCCTCAACATCAAATAATAGTGCTCAAGCAAAAGCTAGGCCTATTGGTGCAATTGAAAGTTTTACCTTAGACAATGCTCCTGCTAATCGTCAAGATTATAGTTTTTATGAACGCTCAAATGTGATTGCAGCATCTAAATTTGCTACACCTAAGCGAGTAGAGACGATCGCGTCAATCAATAAACGTGATATAAATACTACAGCGTTACCTATTAGTCCCACAAGGTCTATTGACTCAATTTCTCAAAGGTCTTTGAGTTATCAAACTGAAGATTTATATGAAATACCAGGAAACACGAACTCTCAATATCCCCCTCCTGTATACGAAAATATAGATTACTACGGTGAACAAAACCTGTCACAGCCTCCTTACTATCATCAACTTTACCAAAGTCAACCATTAGCAGCAGAAGGATATTATAACACTAGGTACAGTAAGGCTCAGCCTCAAGTACCAGTAAATAACAAATCTAAAGTTAACCCCTTGGTATATGAAAATATGCTTTGTTCTGATAGTGAAAAGAAAAATGATTTTAAAGTGCAACCTAAGTCAGATCAGCAATATGTTCAACAAAGCTCTTCACCAGGGCCACAAGTACCAAATGCTTCTCTGAACCGAAATAGTTCACAAAAATTGTTGATAGAAAAAAATAAAATGGATAAAGTTATACCTCCACCACCATACAATTCCTCATCAGATAATTCTAGTGGGGATTACACAATAATGAAATCTGCTCCTCCTAAATATACTGACATTAGTGCACTTTTAAAGAATAATAACTCTGTTAGCTTTGATGATAAAGTAGTCACAATACCTTCAACAGCTATTTATGCTTCAATAGCACCAAGTGCACAAAGGCCAAAGGCGAACATAGCTACTGAAGTGCAAGGTCCTTTGCCTGTGCCAAAATATTTTCATCCTAAGCCACCTATTGGTAATGGTCTAACTAAAGTAAAACCACCACCAGTAAATGGAAATTATAATTTGAATCCCAAACCCCTTCCTAATAGAATGCAAATAATAGAGGATACCAATGGCTCTGACTATGTGTGTATGACAGGTGGGTCTCCTGCTGCAGCTGCAGCTGCTGCTAGTAAAGATAATATATCACTGGCGTCAGAATCAATCAGTTCTCGAAACATGGTTTCTGGATTAACTTCATTGTGTTCCCCTGTTCAATCACCCGCACCTAGTCCTACACCGAGTTCAGTGTCCCAAGTGTCTGGTGGATCACGAGGATCTGGTGGTCGAGGAAAGAGTCTACTTCCATTTAGTATTACACCCCCCCGTCCACCAGGACCAAGTGAAGCTCAGCGTAAAATAGAAGAACTTACTCGGCAACTTGAAGAAGAAATGGAAAGGCAAGATGAGGAAGGAGAATATTTCGGTTAGTTTTTAGTGTTTTATTCTATAGGCTGAGGTATTTTATTTATTATTTTGGTTGGATTTATTTTTCTGTGGGAGCTGTAGAGCAGCAGTACAACATTTGATTCTAAAAACAATGGTAGTGTGTTTGATTTCCAGATTTAGGAATTAATTATTTTAGTTATTTCTTTCTTCCACACCATACTAATGCCATACAACATTTCCAAAATTGGGTAAAAAATAGGGATCAGTATCTTAACTCTTTTGATTCCTCACTAAATATGAGAAAGAGTATTAAGCTATTAAATTAATATTAAATCCTTTATAATTTTCTATTATTTTTATGTAAAACATGCAAACATAATTTTCAGGTATATGTCATACATGTGGTGCGGGAGTGACAGGTGCAGGACAAGCCTGTCAAGCTATGGGCAATCTGTATCATACAAATTGTTTCATCTGTTGTTCTTGTGGACGGGCTTTGAGAGGGAAAGCCTTTTACAATGTCCATGGCAAAGTGTACTGTGAAGAAGGACTATCTGGTAATATATATTTTTTATATTGTGTTAAAATCAAACATCTTCTGATGTATTAGAAGAGATATATATATTTTCTATATCAATCTATATACAAACTTACTTCAAAATATATCTTATAAATGTTCTGTATGACTTTTGTTCAGAGATAATACTAGTTCTTTGTTTTGTCTCAGAAGATGTCTTATGATTTTAAGATTATTACTTAAATAAAGTGGTATGTTTCAGTTCTACAATAAAATAATATAAATGAATTAAATTTATATATTTAAGTAATTTCTCATTGGTATTATTGTTATAAGAAAATTTGCAATTTATGTTTTAGTACTCTGGATTTCAACAGACAGCCGAAAAATGTGCAATATGTGGCCACTTAATAATGGAAATGGTTAGTACTTCGATTTTTTTGTGATATCAATTCCTGCATATTTTAGAAAATATAGAGTTTTTAACAGGATAGGACCTAAACCCTTGGAACCTGTTTAAAAGAGCTGAGCTTGATGCTTAGTTCTGAATATTAAAGATTTTTAAGTTTTCTGTAATATGGTTCTATTCTTAGTGCTACTTATTATATTTAACATTTTTCACTGTTATCCAGTACATTACAGCACAAGTATTTGAAAATGTTAAATATGTTTATACCAGTATAATTCCTTGACATATTTATGTAATAGAAGCCAATAACTTTAACTTGAATGCCCTTTGATAAGATTACGAAATACAATGTCATTATCTGTTTACTTGCAATTTGTTCTGTGATACTAATATGTCATAATGAAATATCTGCTTAATTTATTGTTATAATGTTATTTTTAAACAAATCCTTTCTCTTTAGTATTAACCAAAGACATGTCCCTCTGAGTTTCTTTCGCTAGTGCTTCTCAGGTCTGAGGCAGTAAAGTTAGTGAACTGGTGGTAAATTATTTGACGTTCAAAAAACGAAGCTTGTAACTTCTTATTTTGAAAAAAAATATTTTAAAATTTAAAATATTTTTTTTCAAAATAAGAAGTTACACCAACCAGAAATATATTTTGTACTATCATAATTGTCCACTGTATTCTGTTAAATAATACTTATCTATGTACATTGTGAGTGCCATCAGTCTGTCAATAAACATGCTATGTATCGAATTTAGATAGAAAATGTAGAATGGAATTTCTCCAATTGGCAAACTCCTTGTGCCACTGTGCCACGACAGGCCTCTGAATAAATAACGAAAATTTCAAATTTATTGCAGATATTACAAGCTATGGGGAAATCCTATCATCCAGGCTGTTTCCGATGCTGCATCTGTAATGAGTGCCTGGATGGAGTGCCATTTACAGTTGATGTTGATAACAAGATATATTGTGTGAATGATTATCACCGCATGTTTGCCCCCAAATGTGCTAGTTGTGGCAAAGGTATTTGTTGTACATCATCATCTTTCTTTATGTCAGAAGGAACCACCTAGTGTTAATATATTGAAAAAAAAATCCTATTAAAACAAGTGTTCTTCACATTTTGTCGAATTATGAAGGCATTGCGTATTAAATTGTCGAGATTTGTTCGTTACCAGGGGGAAGAACTGAAAATATTTAATATTTTATTTCATTGTATGGAGATCGGCCCCACTACCTTTCACATGTACAATCGCACGCTTTTGATAGACGATTGTGGCAGATTCGGTTGTTTATGGCTAAGAAAAAAATATTGAACAACCTTTTTGAAACACGATTTTTTAAAGGGCAAAGGAGGCCTGTCGTGGCGCAGCGGCTCAAGCGTGTGACTGTAACCGACGGTTGTGGGTTCAATCCCCACTCGAAAAAATGAAATATTTACTATTTTAAATTGAAATATTTAATGTTTTCATTTCTTCGCTCTGGTACAAATCAAAACGCGGCGTTGAGTTCCTCTGTTCCTCCACTCAGCACGCAGTGCTACAAATTCGGCGGAAAGTGGGGAAGAGATGTAGAACGGAGTGTCTTAATAGTAGGTTCCTTATTTCCCTCTGCCTACCTTACCATATGCGGGATACAGCGTGAAGCTAAAAAGGCAAAAAATAATTTCCCGCATCTATCAAGAGGTTGAAATTTCAATTACGCCTATAACAAGTTAGGGTTTAATCTATATTGACAAATGCCACAGCGACAATCGTGGAGCAGTCGCGTAATATTACCATTTCGATAATTACATATTATACACGCTAATTACATATTATATATGTACCATATAATAATTATGTAGCGATTCTTAGTTATTGAAATTCCGATGTCTAAAGCAAGGCGTCTGTAGGGTGTAAAAAAAATTATACTTATTTAATAATTGAAACATTTGTTTGCTTTTTTTTTCAGGTATTACACCTGTTGAAGGTACAGATGAGACAGTGAGAGTTGTATCGATGGACAGAGACTTCCACGTGGACTGCTACATGTGCTGCATGTGCGGGATGCAGCTAACCGACGAGCCTGACAAACGCTGCTATCCTCTAGCCGGTATTTACATCTTTTATCTTCCTGTTGTAAAGTGTAGATAAAAAAGAGGGCTACCTACCCTTCTATGAGAAGGGTAGGTAGTCCTCTACCTTCCTAGGAACCAAGACGTTCTGTTCTCCAAACGGCGTATCCTAGCCGTTTGGAGAACAGAAGGGCTTCTTACGAATTCTTAAGGCATTGCGTGCACGCTCCACTTTACCTCATCAGAGCGAATTAAAAAAGATAAGATATTCCAAACCTGTGAGTCGAAACCCGGAGATGGCTCCTGCGCCCTAATAGCCTTATTACATAAAACTTTATATCAAAACTTTAATATAAAGTTTTGTGTAGTGTTTTTATAGCAACATGTAATGCCGTTTACGAGGAAGCACTTGCGCGTTATTACAATTCGAAAATTATTACAACATTTTCTTTCAGATCTTTATTATTACAGTGGATAAAGCAGATCAATGTACTTTCTTTTTTTTTATATAAAAACTTATTGTTCATTATATTGCAATTCATAGTAAAATATGGGACAGCGTCTAATTGTAAACGCGACTAGGGAGTGCTTGCAGGCGGAAATCTTCTCGCTTTGGCAAGAAGACAGTGAGTCCTTGAGCATTGTTTAACATGCAGTGTCAAACATGGGTGGTGTGGCATGAAGGGAGTGCTCTATCTCTAGGCTCAATTTGCCCATAGTAATTTAAAGTCAAGTATCAAAATGAATAATAAAATATATCTGTCCGCAGGTAAGCTAATGTGTCGCGCGTGCCACCTGACGGCCATAGGCGCGCCCACGGGGCCCGGCATGCCGCCCGCGCCGCACCTGTCGCCCGCCTCCTACCAGTACATGGGCTAGGCGTGCTGCGGGTGTGCAGTCGCTGCACGTGCTTGTATGACGCAACATATATATCAGAATATATGTGTTAACACAAGGTTGTCTGTAGCAGGGATGTTATTGAGCTACAAAATTCAAATTCAACAACTGTGACTGTAAAACGTGCATATATCAATGACATATTTCAAATAAACGCACTTGACATGAAAGTAGTGGGAACAAAAAAAAAGTGATATCATAGTGGCCCTTCACAAAATGTAAATTGTATGAAACTAACATATAATCCAAATAGTTTAGCATACAAAAACCAATACTTACTATATCTGGTCTGTGACTTTGTGATGTATGTAAAGACAGCTGTAAGCAGCTTGTGGAGGGATGTTGGTAAATCAATATATTGGTAGTAATGGGCCATTCATAAATTACTTCATACGTTTAAATGTGTATGAGAAATCACTTTTTCATTCACATTTCGAAACTGCTGAATTTATTTTATAATTTCTAGGTTTCTAGGTGTTCATATTTATTCATTTAAAGGCTAAATGTGAAAGGGGTAATATTAATTAATAAGGTCTCTGTGGGGAGGAGTTCAAAGGAATATGAAACTTGTGTGAAGTATTTTATGTATGCAACATTAATTTTTACTTTATGTATTTTGTGACAAAAATAATAAACATAATTCAAGGAAAAAAAAATTAAGCATTAAGTCTTTGGATTTAAACTAGAACTTACATACTTTTTACAGAACCAAACTATTAATTCTCCTTAATTTCCTTTTTTGATTGGACATTGATATTGCGATGTTAAAATGAGTCAAAATTCTTGTTAATCTAGCCAGTGCTAGTTATGCTGGTTTAAAATCATCATTGGTATTATTATAAGGAGTGGTGTATGGGGATAGCAATATCATATTAGGGCTATTGTAACTAAATACTATAATTATAAGCAGTGTTAGTACATTTCACCACTGAGTGTTATCAAGAGATAAAATAGTTATTACTTTAGTGAATGTTGTTCAATATGATCCATTTGCCTGAGAATATATTGTTATAAAATTGTTCTAGACATACTGTTATAAACCTGTTCTAGACGTTTCTGATATAATATTATTAGATAATCTGTTGTATGATGAGAAAAAAAAATAAGGAAAAAATAGGAAATGTTGTTGGAAAAGTATATAATGTTCAATCCTTTATGATATATTTAAGTTATATGTATTTGTTGCCATGACCTTTTATAGATTTTGCATTATATGTATTATATAAATGTGATGCCATGACACAGTGGGGACATGACTGCTGATTTCGGACGAAGATAATGATGTGTATTAAGACTTATGTTACATAATAAGAGGCATTATTGAATGTAAAAGTAGTTAGGTCATTGTCAAAATGTGTATATTTAAACAGTCACTTATATTCCTATGCTCAATATTGGGGATTTGAACAAAATATTATTAGATTATTAGATGTATAGATGGAAAAATGACAGCTTGCTTATTAGGAAATGAGTGTCACAATATAATGATGAGTCACTGGGAAGATAATATTTTTAGATAATAAGACATTGAGGTACATAAGTTGATAAATGTGTTAAATGTGTGTTAACGAGGTAGTATATGTAGGAGCCAGAAATAATTTATGCCTTCATTTCTTGTGATAATTATAGTAATAGATGCATTTACATTTGGGATTTTACAACTGAATGATATAATATGGGAGCTCAACTTATTAGGTAATTCTTTATAGCATAGAGAGCAGTGTGATCAACAGACAGTTAATTTTCTGTAGTACAAATGAAAATAGTTCTTTGAAAAAAAAATATGTAAAAACATCAAAAAAAAATTAAGACTATAATAATAAATAATATACACAAATATTTAAACATTATTAGAAATCGAAATTTATTTCTGAGCATGAACTACAGCAAATTATAAATACAATATTGGACTATGCCTATGTAAAGGTTTTATTTATATGTAGGTATATTTCTTTGATGCATTTACTAATATAACTATCTTAGATGTGACAGCACATCTGGCTCTACTTAATGACCTTTTTTTGTTTTTCTATGTTACTATACACCAGGGATGTCACGGAGCTTGGTAACAGTAACTGTTAATATATATACATATAATAAAAAGAACCCAAAAATGTTTGTTTTGACTACAGTTGAGCACATCATTCTCAGAGCCAAATTAAATACAATTTTCACTATTTTATTTTGACAATTTTTTCTTAATATTGTGTTTGTATTATTTAAATCGTTTAAAATATAAGGAATAGGAAGGGAAAATCATATCAATACAAAATACTTTGATCGAAATTGTTAAAAATGTTTTAAAGAATTGGTTGACTGATTGATCGAGTCCGGTTTTAAAGTTACGAAATATTTGAGAGTCTAAATAAGTCTTGTTCTACAGGTTTTACCTGGACGTAGAACTTTTGATACTAGAATACGATATTTAAGTAATACAAGAAACAACGCAGCAGCCTTTACATTAAAAAGACAGCTGTTGATCGCAGATTTCTTAATTTAGAACAAAAGCTCTATTTAATTTCTTAAAGGTTACATTCGTAACATCCCTGTTAAGCTATGAGAAGTAATAGCACCATAACGTAACATTCCAGTAATGTGCTGTCGAGAGTGTAGGTACTTAATTATAACATAGTCTATCATATGATATCTGTACATTTTGATGATTGAAATGTTGTCAACCTTTATTACTTTAATTAGTTAAAGAAAATCCTTGTTGAATAATACTTTTGTATTTATATACTTTTAACAATAAATAAATTCAATCTGTATACAGTCATATTAAATTTCCTTATCCTCACTATATTTCATGAATATGATATTTCACAGAAAGGAAAATTTAAGCTAACATTGTATGTCTTACATTTTCTTTACTTTATCTTTGATATTGCGCATTTCTGATTTGTATCTTTGCATTTCGTCCATTACTTGTGTTTTTTTCTCTTTTATCTGGATCTGGTAATGTTGTTTACTTTCATTGAATTTTTCTTGAATATTATCTTTTTTTTCTTGGAGCATCTCTTTAAGACGTTCCCTCGATGGCACTGGTTTAATCCAACCTATAGTTGTCAATCTTTTTATGGCATAAGTGGTGCCACCTGGAAGAATATAACTGTGTGTAAATAAAATTATAAATTATATCAATTGCGAATTGACTGCAGCTCTAAGAAATGTGTTAGTGTTGTAGCTGGGTTGTTCGAAACGTATCGATGATTGAAACGAAAACAAAGTACTAGTACTTGTTATAATTTTTTGCATTTGGTTTTCTATTTTCACCTAGGCCATAAAAACCATAATCATTATTTACTTAAGTGAAAATTATTTAATAATGACAATGTAACAAAATCAGAACTATATTCAATTAAAACCTAATTTGTCATTAGAGTCAAATCACAATTTTTTCGCAAATAAATAGACCGTATAAATAAGTGCGCCACGTTTTCTTCTTATTAATTTAAGTATGTACTGTCTTTGGTCACTTTTAAAGTAAAACAAGACAAGATCTTTTTTTTAGGGTAAGACAGGGCAAACGAGCGTACGGGTCACCTGATGGTAAGTGATCACCGCCACCCACGGCCCCATGTAGCACCAGAGGAGCTACAGGAGCGTTTCCCGTCTCTAAGGTAGATTTGCACCGGGGCCCAGCACTACCCAATGCGAAACACAGTGGCCGAAGCCACTACTTAACGCCGGTTTAAAATGCCGGGGGTGGTAATGGTCCGGTCGAGTGTGCCCATGCGTGTTGCCATTGCTGACAACGTGACTCTCTCACACGTACTTTCGCCTCTTACGACATCATCAGTACCAGGGTGATCCTATTCTAAGCCGGAATCACACGGCAAAATACTCTATATGATGAATACGCTGCTCAATGTATTATTAACATTATTGACAAATGTGCAAGACTAAAAAAGATAGGAATGTCCTGCGGGGGTGGAGGGCGAGACATACGACAGCATGGGACATGATTCTGTGCTTCAGCTCAAGCAACAATTGATTTTAAATCGCGTGGGAACTGCTGCAAGGTAGGCAAAAGTCCATTCCCTGGCTGCCCAATTTTTGATATTGATTTCATATACCAGAGCATAAAAAAATAATTAAACTAACATTTGTAATCACCCAATCAAGTATAGATCCTAGAACAATTTAGTATTCAGTCAGATGATGTCTCACTGTGCCACATATAAGTAAAATCCTCACAAGGCCTGTCGTGGCATAGGGGTACAAGCATGTGACAGTAAACGCGACAGGGGTTCGATCCTTACACAAGGAAATT
This sequence comes from Eueides isabella, assembly GCA_019049475.1. NCBI lineage: Eukaryota > Metazoa > Arthropoda > Insecta > Lepidoptera > Nymphalidae > Eueides > Eueides isabella. The sequence continues at coordinate 5,384,119 of CM032384.1, read as the reverse complement.
TAATGTTTTCATGACTTGGCTCTGGTTACAAAAAGCGCGGCATTGAATTCCATCACTTAACACTTCAATTAGAGGAAAGTGGCGGAACGGACGTAATACGTCTTGGTTCCCAAGATTCCCAAGTTGTCTGTCTACCTTGCCATGTACGGGATATAGCATGAAGCTGGAAAAAAAATATTTTTATTTTGCATATAGATAAATAAATAATAATGGGTGGGCAGAGATAACCTTTTCCGTTTCCTGGCTCAAAAACTAAGAATACCAAATAATTTAATAATTAATATAAATATTAAATAATATATTACCAACAGTGACTGCATATCGCAGTGGTGTCACCAATTTGTACAGAGCCAATGCAAGAGCAAAGTATCCAGCATGTGATTCCTTTAATGGTGTTAATAGTTTATCACTTATTCCAATTGATTCCAACAAGCTTATAACATCAACACCACTAAAAATAATAATTTTATAAAATATATTTTATTTTCTTTTGTATATAAATATATAAAATAAATGTAAATATATAATTGAATATAAATTTCAACAAAATATATTTTAATAGATTGTTCTGTGTGTTGTACTTGTTTTTGTCAACACAATGGTAGTGAATTTGACCATTTGATCACTCATTCCACACAGGGAAATGATTCCATCAGAAATATTTCCATTTGTTCTGATAGACAATTTTAATAGTGCTATTAAAAACAAAATCTTTATAATTATGTTACTTTTCATTAGATGGGCCAACTAAAATTTTCCATGTATATGAAAAATTTTAGTTGGCCCATCAAAATTTTTTTTATATTTTTAATGAAATATTATAATATACAAAATTAGTACTATTATGTATAATTTTATACTTTGTCACAAAAAAATGAGCAATCCCATGTGTGATGTAACAAAGTGAAATAGTAATTGGTTTATATGCCACTGTTATGAAAGAGTTTTCCTTATGAACTGTTATTAAGAGAATAAAATAAATTGTTATTTAAGGTTTAATAATTTTGAAACTTAATAAATACCTTCTTACACAGTAGTAAAACCCACCAAACCATAAAACTGATGTTGTCATGTGTACTGGTAGCAACACGTACCAATAATCTTTATACATTTGTTTAAATCTTTGAATAATTCCTGGTTTTTTCCCGGATCCCTGTGGAGGGCCACTGGCATTGGTGCTGTTATGATTAGTACATCGTCGAATCGGTTGTAATAGGGTGGGTCTAAGATCTTGAATTATTAAGGATTTATGCAAAATATCATTTTTATTTTGTATTTCACTACATGCGAGTCTAATAGGATAATTTGCTCTTAAGTTCCATTTTACCGGTTTGGTTATATTTTTAATAAATATGTTATGTCTGTATAAAACTCTAAAAGTAACAGCCATTTTAAAGTAAAAATATTTTAAAACAAAAATGTTTAAACTATACACATTTTGCGAAATAATAGGTCTTTTGATTACTTTTAACACAAGTATATAAAGGTTGACAAGAATCTGTCAGACTGGGGCACAATATTTGACTTGCGTATTGAGTTAACGTCACACTTGTCGTTGACAGGCCCACAGATGACGCAATGATACATAAGAATTTAGTAATTTAGGTTAGTCTCACAAAACTACCGTATTAAGATTTTAGCAGGTGTTTAATTTACAAAAAAATATATAATTTTAAGAGTATATTTATGTATTGTAAAAGTATGGATCAAAATGAATACAGAATAGACTTTCAGAAAAAGATATACTTTTTATATATGTGGTAGTTTATTATACGAATTTATATTTTACTTTGTTTTGCTTTTATTTGATTTATTTTATTAAGATATACATTTTATGTAAAAATAAAGAAATACAATGTTTTTACAACTCTATTTACAATAAAACTATATTTTTTAATTAAAATATCACAGTAAGTATTAAGATGTAATTTTCTTCGGAAACAGAAATAATTGCTTTAATGATAATAAAGTTACTTGTTTGATAATAAAATATTTGTTACTTTACATTGTAAACCCATATTATAACTATAAACAATAACAATATAGTTTTAGTAAATTATCATGTATGCATCGGCTTTGGTTACCGTAAAGATTTAGTCGGCTTACTGTACCTGACAAACCCCAGTTATGACCATCATATCGAAGAGTGCCTTCAAACATGCCATAACCTGGAGTTGTTTTTATCTTTAACATATATTCACGCCACTCAATTTTATCGTCTTCAGGTGAACTCATTTCTAATTCTGTTATTTCGAGCAATTCAAATACTTTCAATTGAGCACACTGGCTATGTCTTATTAACAGCATATTCATGTTTTGCACTAATTTTTCAGCGATATGAAGTGATTTTTCATTTGTTACTGATAATGAGTGCCCTTTATGACAACTGCACCAATGGTCGTCAATGTACGCTTGGGCACATGTTCGATTTTCTGGTATAGGTAAAAATAGACTGAATCCTCTGCTGTTGGATGGCATCTCTACGTTTCGTGTGTTAATCACGTTATTATGAATTCTTTTAATATCTATTAAATCAAGAAGAGTGTAATGTAGATCATATGGTGTAGTCAAGCGATGACTATTTAATTGTAAATTATTAAATGCAATATTGTAATTTTCACGAAATTTCTTCGGTGTTAATATGTAAACAAATGGTAAACGTTCCTCCAATCTACCTTGGTTAGTTGATCTGAGTTCACCCCATCTTATTCCATGATCACTGACGAGTATTATAATTGTTTCTTCCAAATAACCATGGTTATATAAGCTGTTAAAAAAATCATTATAGTAATTATCCATTACCATTGGGTAATTAGCAAAATCATGACTCATTGTTACTTCCCAAAAAAATCCAAACATTTTTGGAGATGTCACTGTTGAAATCAAATTTTCTATATATTTTAATAATACACTGAAAAAATATTTGTCATTCATACACAGAAACGAGTTCAAGTCTTTATTATTACCCACATTTTTTTCGGCTTCATTAAAGAAAGTATGAACATAATAGTCCGTGGGATTTCGTATAAATCCAGCTTTTTCATAATTGAAAGTGCCCAGGCTTGAACTGTCTTCACCAAAAGCTGTATAAAAACCAGCTTCCTTAAACCATTCCCATATAAATGGACAGTTATCAAAACTCGATTTTTCATTTGGGGTACATAAGAATTTTAGTTCCTTTTCTGATTTACCCATAAGCATCGGTATTAAATTTGGAAATGTGTTATCTCCAACTTTATTGTAACCTAAAAGTTCTACTGCCCCATTTTTCTTTAAGGTAGCCAAGGTATTCGGCATTGTTCTATGAAAATTAAGTCTTGAGACAGCATCAATACCCATAACGATTACATTATAGGATGTTTTATTGACTGATGTTTCTGTACTTTGTAGAAAGGATTGTTTTTTTTGTGCAAATAAATAGTATTGTTCGTAAATTTTACTGTTTTTGTACTCACAATATACATTAACAAATTCATCACTTACTTTTATAGCGTAAGAAAAATATTTGCAATCACTATATTGAACACGGTCATCATTGTTAAATAAAGTAATATCTTTTACAGTTCGAGGACGGTAGAATGATCTATAACAACACTTTACTGTTGTGTATCTGCTGATATTGTAATATTCTTTATTTTCAGGCCTTACCCAAATATGAGTGTTGTTGCTAGCGAGTAACGCTAATCTTGACTCCGGACATGGTATTATTTTAGTAGGATATTTAACATATTGCTTAATTTCATCACCAAAAGTTTTCAATGCAGGAATTATGCAACCTTCTGTATTTATTGTAAAACTTTGTTCAGTAAAACTTTCTATTTCCTTGTACGATATAGAGCTCCAAGGAAGTATACTATTTCCAATGTAAACAAATCGTGGTATATTGTTAATAGATATAATTAAGAAGCCCCCGCCAAAAAGCGTAGCAAAAAGAAATAAATAACGTATACGCGTCGACATGGAGGCGGTTTTTTCTCCAGCCGCCACAGTGATGTACTTCACACTGAAAGAGATAAATATTTCGTTACTTTTCATTGACAAGCAATTGTTTACCGTAAAATTACATTTTCCTTGCTTCAATGAACTAAACAAACTCAGACTTATGTAAGTAAACTGTGTTTGTCCCGTGACGCTGTCCCTATATTTCGTATTTATTTAGAAATCTATATATGTCAATTTTTAAAGTAAAGTGTAGATTGGATGTCAATTTTTAAATATACCATATCGTGAAAGGTTTTTTTAAGTAATATACTCTATTTCAACTTCCCGCTGTATCCCGCACATAGCAGAGTAGACAGAGACAGAAGCAGCATTGCGTGTTAAGTGGTGGAACTCAACGCCGCGCTTTGCATAACATATTTTATAAAATTGATCTCTTAATGTAGTACGTAATATATTAAATTAATTATTTTTAATATCACCATAATCAGAGTATAAATTTTATATAAAATTATATATTTATATAAGATTTAGGAATAACTTAATTGATGTAAAGTTAGTACATTTTGTGCTTCATATAGTGATATTTTGTGCTATTTTTGCTTTGTATTTCCATTTGTGGTGTACAATACAGTATATATAAATAAATAAATATTACATAAATTTAAATAAACAATCATTTTATATTTTTATATTTACTTTCATGTCCTTGTCCTCTTTACATACTTTAATATACATATATGAAGACCACTGTTGTAACTGAAATAGTCTTTTGTTTTGTACATAATACAATAATGCTTTATGCATTAATAATCTTGTTTTTAGGGTTCTGTACATTAAAAGCAAAAGTCGGTACCATACGGTAAATAACGACGGACAACTAAGTGATATTTTGAGTTGTCCGTTTTTCAAAACTATTTATTTCAAAATCGCATGGATTTTCATGTCGCAGGAATTTTTAAAAGGTATATCATAATTATTTAGAAAATTTATAATTAATCGAACCATCCAAGGCTCTGGTTAATGTGCTCTATGGCTCAGATTTCTATTAAATCATACGTTCCCATCAAACTTGTTCTTATGCGCATAAGAACAAGCTACCTAAATATATTTGTAGAAAATTATCACAATTTATACGTTCATTACGTTTTCAGAGCTTTATTCCACATTTGGCAATAAAAAATACTTATTTACAGAAAACGTAAAAATTTCAAGTCAGCGGAATTTACATCCACTGTTAAATTTACAAACAACACTATCTACTGTAAATCTTAAGAAAATTGCTTTTCTTAAATATTTTTATAGATATTTACTTGACACATGCACAATGCATTTCTAGAATTTTATTTTATTTATTAAAAATAAAATTATTGGTCTGTATGGTACTTACTTATAAATACAACAAAATACTTACTTATAAATACATTACAAATATGTATTAGCGGAGCAAAACGAACGACATAATAATTAAAATTTTACGAAGCAATTCTTTCAGCTGTTTAGCTACTATAACTATGTAGGTACGTGCTTTGAATATCAAGTATTTTTTTAACGTATTCGAAAATCAAGGATTTATATGAAATAATTCTGTATAAAAATGGCAAATTAACATGAAATAATTCTGTATAAAAATTCTGTATAAATGTCCAATATTCAAATAAATTAATTGTACCCAATAGAAAGGATATTTTGACATACATAAAAATACCTCTACATACATATGTATATAAAAATATATCGAATGTTAACATTCATCTCTATGATTTTACTTATTTTAAAGTATGTAAAAATAATACAAACTAGGTATAGTGGAACAAATAAAAGGCCCGATGAACGCTAACAAAAACAAGTTTATTTCTATCAAATATTATAGTATAAATCAAATAGGATAATGATTTTTTTGTGGCAGGTATATTATAACAGTAAATATACCGTCCATAGAAACACTATTTCTCAATATTTTTCTTCACTTTCTAACTACTTTATTGTAGCACCTACAAGGTACCCAATACTATGAATATGTAAAGATTAAGTATAAAGATATTTATGAAAATTATCAGTAGTTTATCTCATAAGGGTCTGATAATTTTTCCTAAGGATATCCAAATTATATTTATATTGATATATTTTAATTGTAACTATTGTAAAAATAAATAAAAACATTCACATTCCCAATTCACATAATTATGTTAGTGTATATGTCAATTTGTTATAATATAAGTAATAGTAATCGTTAATATTTATTCCATTTAACTAAAGAACAAGTGGAATTCCAACCGTACTAAGTTGTGATATGCACTCAGACTGCTAGACATTACAATACTGTTGTAAGAAATAAGTATATATGTTAGATTTAACTCTGCTAAATTTCTATAAAATAACAGATGTAACAATTCACAAAAAAATATAGTAGTTATCAGTACTAATTCACACGACAAGATTAATTATAATTTAGAGTTTCAGTTCGATCTTTTTCATATTACTCCACATTCATATTCAATTTGACGTATGAATTAGTTGTCACAATGAGTACCATTGTGATATGTATGAGCTAGGTATGTATGTACTCTACACAACCGTGATTTTATAACAATAAATCTATTACTACGTAAAAGTGCCTGTAGTGCCTGTGGCAGTAGATTGCGCGTTAGTATTGTCTATATTATTACTTAATTAATTCCTATATATGTACGTACATATATAAATGTATATGAGATATTGAATAGTCATGTTGTTTAACAGTTAAATTTTAACAGTTTTACTCTACAGCTATGAACCAACTTCTATTATTACTTTAAAGGTTAAAAATGTTTTAACCTTTATCACACTTGGATAACATTTAGGTAGAGTTTGAGAAAGTACTACTTGAATTTACAATTACGTATTTATAGATAATCAATTTATTGTGCTGTAGGCCTGTTGGTTTTATAGTTAATAAGTATTTTGTCACATATTCACTAGTTTTTAAAGGAGAAAGTAAGTATAATTTTAAATATAGGTAATGATTGTAATTTCATTAGAAATTGTTTTAGTAATGTTGACGTTATTTGAATCAGCCGTTCAAACTTAATTTGTAGATTTGAAATACATCTTAATTTTAAAATTTAAAATAAAAAAAAAAATTTTTTAAACGATAAACTAGAAATTGTTTAATAAAAGACAATAAAAGTTACTAGTAACCAAAAAAAAACAATTTCTAAATGAAAAAACGAATAGGTTGAGCAAAATTTTGTTAAAAATTGTATGCACTCGATGTTTGATATGGCCGAATATTATCACAGATTAATTATTTCATTTCTCAACGTTCTAACAACTTATATAATCATAGGCAATAGCAATATAATTTGAGCTGATAGTGATGTATGCAGCGACCCTGATCACCATACATATTCAGGCGGCTGACGGTACCTGCCAATGACCATTGTTTTGAGTCTCGTCGTAAAGTTGCTTCGAAAATCCCTTTACCTGGAACAGTTTGTATTACAATCAAAAACTCACGCCATCCTACTTCCTTCTGACTGGGTATTCCTGCAATCATTTCTGTAACTTCGATTACCTTATCTAGGGATAAGACGGCGCACTCTCTGTGCCCACGTATAATTGAATTTAAATGCCACAATAGTTGTTTTGCAGCTTCACGGGCTTCTAGACTGTTCGATGGAATTTTTTGACCTTTGTGGCAAGTACACCAGTGATCATCAATCTCTGCTGTGTTACAAGTGCGATTTCTTGGAACCGGTAGAAACAAACTAACGCCTCTATTTTGGAAATATGAGTTTCTGCTTCGTAATAAAATATTTTCATTTTTTATCGTATCTACGTTGACGAGATCTAGTAATGTGGCGTAAACATCAAATGGTGTTGTTAGGCGGTGGCCATTTTGTTTCATATTTTCATATGCAATAGAAAAATTGGCTCGAAAAGAATCGGGTAAGAGTATATGCATAAGTGGCAATCGTTCTTCCAATCGTCCTTGTTTGGTAAAACGAATCTCACCCCATCTGATACCGTGATCGCTAAGAATTATTAAAATAGTATCTTCTAAATATCGAGTGTAATCGAGATGTTTTAAAAAGTTTTCGTAATGATTATCCATTGCCATAGGATAGTTTAAGTAATCGTGACTCATTGTCACTTCCCAAAAAAAGCCAAACAGCTTGGAAGACTTTAGTGTATTTGTTAAATTTTTAATGTAATCTAAAAGTACTTTATAAAAATATTTACTACCCATACATATGTACGAATTGAAGTCTCTGTTGTTCCCGGTGTATCGCTCCGCTTCGTGCATAAAAGTATGCAAATAATAATCAGTGGGAGATCTACTAAAACCGAATTTTTCAAAATTAAATGTACCTAATGAAGCTGTATCTTCACCGAGAGCAGTGTAGTATCCAACTTCCTTAAATAGATCCCATATAAATGGACAATTGTCGAATGTCGCTCTTATATTAGGCCAACAAGTTTTCTTTAACTCCGTATCTTTCATACCAAGGAGAATTGGAGTTAAATTTGGAAATGTATTATCTCCAACTTTATTATATCCAAAAAACTCAATAGCACCTTTCTTTTTTAAATAGGCTAATGTTTTAGGCATAGTCCTGTAGAAGTTTAACCTTGATATTGCATCAATTCCTATGATAATAATGTTGTAGGCCGTTTGGTTTTGTGACGTTTCGGAAAATTCATCTTTATAAGTAACAAATGGTTTTTTAGTCGCAGAAAGAATGAACTGATCATAAATAGCCTTTTCTTTGTAATAACAAGTAACTCTAACAAATTCATTTAAAATTTCAATAGAACTTGTAAATTCTATACATGAATCGTATTTTACTCTGTTGTCTACGTCCATAGAATAAATATCTTCAATAGCCAGAGGTCTCTTAAAAGATCGGTAGCAGCATGATATGTTGAGAGACGGTACGTCGTAATGTCGTAAATTTTCTTCGTTCACCCATATATGAGTTTCATTAATATCGAGTAGCGAAATGTTAGATTGATGACATGGTTTTATGGATTTGGGAGGCTCAATAAACTTTCGTATATCTTCAGCGAATGGATTTAGGCCGGGAATAGTACAACCGTTTGTTTTTATCGTAAAAGTGTCATCCGAAGTCATGAAATCATATCTGTTAGTTTTCCACTGTGGTCTCATTATATCATTATTACTGAACAATGTATCTATTCTGTTGTTTATTAATACGAGTAGAAAACTGGTGCCAAATATTATGCCAAAAAGAAACACGTAACGGAACGCAGAGCGTGTTTTGCCAAATATGTGTATAGACATTCTGGAATATTAAAATATACCTTAAGAATTGATTTAGAAGATTAGAAAATATATTAAAAAATGTAAATAAGCAATGTAAAAAAATACTGTAAATTTGTAATAATTACAAAATAATATTAATAATGAATACAAAAAGCAATCGAATTATATCTCTGTAAACCACTATCCCTTTATAAGTATTAAAAATGTATTACTAAAACTTACTTGATTAATTATAATTCTTGTTTAATATACACTATTTATGTAACATGGTAACCACATGTCTTTCGCCGCCAAGTTTTAACACTGTACTTCATTATTGTTGTATGTTTAAAATTTAAATTCTGAATGCAAACACAAGTGTTTATCTCTTAGTAATAGAAAAAGGATATAGTTTGTATATACATTGTAGAATAATTTGCCAGAGACATGGCGTGCCAGCTGCGCTCTGAGCTCTGGGGCCAGAAGCGACCGGAGGCTGGAAGGAGCATGCGCGCTGATCTCGAGTGCGGTGTATCAAATAAGATTATAATATAACACAGTTATTTGTCTCAAGAGTCTTCTCATTGTGTAACTTTTTTGTCACGTTGACCACGGTCTTTGTTGAGTTATTATTTATTTTTTATTTTTCATTTAATTTTCAATTTATTTTCACTTTAAATTTATTTAACCTTTTTATATCTTTCTAATATCCCTACTTTGTAAATATGTAAATCTTTCTAATATCCTATCCCTACATTGTAAATAAGTAGTCACGAAACGGGTAAAATACTTTTTAATGTTAGTAGTTTAATATCTAAAATTATGTATCTTTTAGATGTTTGTGTTTTTTATGAATAAGTAAATTGAAAAAATAAAAAATAGAATGATTTTGAACTTTATAAATAGACGTAAAGAGATTTAAAACATACGAACCAGATTTTTTTTATTTCTGCAATCAACATGATTAATCACTAATTGTTTCAAACTGTTAATTGCCCTTTATCGGTTAGCTTGTTGTACTAGCTCGATTCACAATAGGGGAGACTACAGCTAGTTGTTACTTGTTACAGAAAAATATTATTGTTACACTTAAAAATGACGGTGGATCAGAGTACCCTGAACAATATTTTTTGGGTATAAAAGTAAATGGTATTTTTTAAATTTTATTGTCAGTATTTCTAATTTTAAATTTAATTTTATTAAGGCAAAGAATAGTTCTATACAAATTTATTAATATAATAGCGACCCCCCTGTGGCTTCGCTTGAATTATACAATTTTATTTACTAATCTCAATGACATTTTGTTCTTATAACATTATCATTTTTAAGAGAATATTTATAAATTCAAAACTAAAATTTCAGCCAAAATTTTGTAGCAATAGCAAATGTTGAGAAAACGTTGCGACAATATAACAGTGAAGTGTATTAAAATATGATAAGCCATTACTGAGATTTGCGCATACAAAATACAAACCCACAGACAAAAAAGACAAAAATAAAAAACACTATTTTCAATAAGCTTCATCTACAATATCTTTCATCTACAGACAGTGACCAGTTAAAAATTTATTAAATATAAGTTACTGTTCATTTGAAATGTTTTAATAAAAAATTGAAAGTCGGAAAGATGAGGTTTAAAGGGACGTGCTCCATTTCCAACAATTTGTTAATCATGTCCGGAGCTAATCAGACCGACATGCTAATTGCATGCTAAATGCTAAAAAATATTATATTCGTAGAGAAAATAGGACAATTCATAATAATATACTTAAAACCGTTCCAGATCTCCTCTCCGACCATATTTACTAATTCTCAATATTGTTCAGTATACCTACCTATTATTTCGTGATAATAGGGGTTTATAGCATATTGTATAATAAAAATAGAAAAGAAAAACAGTGTTGAAATGTTTTAAAGCTTAATTCACAATTGTTAGGTTGGCTTCCAAGAGGAGGAGTCAAGTATGAAAAAGGTGTATAGATTAAATTAAAAAATGATCTAGACCGAGTCAGTGAATTGTGAAATTAATTTGTATATAGTTTATTTAATATGAGCAATATTTTGAAAGAAATATATCTATTTAACTAAGAAATAAATAAAATTGAAGTCCGTCTGTGATTTTCAAAATAACGGTGTTCTTTTCAAATTTGTATATCACTCAGCTTCACGCACTCGCCAGGGTGGGAAGGCAGAAGGATCTTAGAACCTAGAGTTAAGACACTCCGTTCCACTTCTGTTCGCGACTTTCCGCCGAATTTGAAGCATTGAGTGTTGAGTGGCAGAACTCAACGCCGCGCTTTGCCACGTTACCAGAGCAAAGAAATGAAAACATTAAATATTTCATTTGAAAATATTAAATATATCATCTTCTCTAGTGGTGATCGAACTCACAACCTGTCGTCTGCAAAACGACAGGTTGTGACAAAACAGACACAAAAAATTATAATAACTTTAAAGTAAGCAACTTATAAATAGATTTTTAGAACTTTATAATAATTGACGATATACTAAGAGCATATGAGTATTGATAGCTATGCGACAAAAAAATATTAATTTTCCTTTCTCAGCTTCAGACGGAACTAGGGAACCTGGTGTTAAGACACTCCTTCTCGTCCCATACTCTTTTTCTTTCACACACTAGTCCCTTTTATTCTCCATTTTGGTTTAGGTATTTTTTCCTAAATTTACGTTAATAACATTATTTAAATATTCGTATAAGTACTTAAAGTAGGGTGTATTATGCAATATATTATATCTTATTTTTGCATTTTATGAAAAGGAAATGTGTAAAAAAGAGGCTATAAAAATCAGCCACCACTTTTGCAAATATAGTCACAATATTTCTTAAATATATATTTCAATGATTTTAACGGGCTTCAATTTCAAGTTATTTTTAGGATCACTTGGTTGTGTTTGTTCATCTGTCAAGACCATGTCTTGAGATCACGTGAAAGTATAAAGCTAATATTAAAATCAAATATCTTATATTTTCAGTTATGGAATTTGGCACGAACTGAGAAGACCTTAAAATATAAATAAAGGAAAAAATCGGAAAGATGAAAATTGTTAGGTACCTCATTCATGGAGAAATTATTACAAACTTATATTTTATACAAAATTAATGGTTACGCCCGCAAACACGAAATTTGTCAATTTTATTAGCCGCTAATTTAAAACTTTTCAAAATCTATAAGACATGAAATGTAGCTCTCTCTCTCTCTCTCTCTCTCTCTATATATATATATATATATATATATATATATATATATATATATATATATATATATATATATATATATATATATATATATATATATATATATATATATATATAACTTAAAAATGCATATACTCGCAAATAAATTCTATACATTTTACTTTCCAACGATAAATTTAGGATTAAAATCGATTTTGTATTTGAACCTTAGAACTAAGAACAACATAAAAGTCAATTCTTTAATTTCGTATGTTATACTCGTATATGAATATGCTATAAATTGAAGATAAGTACCGTTTTGAGATTTAGGCATGGGTTAGAGTATGATAGAGAAATGAAAATTATATAGATAATAATTATCTTATTCTGATAGTCCTGCAATACTTAAATATTAAACGTAAACAATGATGCAACTTACATCATGCCTTATTAATAATTTGGGTAAACCCTATAATATTATATCCCCCTGCCCCTAATATAAATTTATTAACGCGTGCCCGTGCCTCGTCCGAGGGGTGAAGTGCTCTAGTACGCATGCGTTAAGTACATCCCGCTGACAGACCTAGGGGTTAATCTCTTGTAAACTTACAAGTTCACTTCCTCTTTCTAAGTTTTACGTTAAACCAATTTTATCCAATATTTGATCATTAAAAGATATGAATGAGGACCACGTCGTTCACTCTCGAGGTAAGGATGTTATGCCATTAGACAAGTTAAGCTTTCAGTGCAAAAAATCGATAATTTAATAACTTAAGACTAACCTATAATAAAATCTACTGCATTCAACCTTTTAATAAAAACCAGTCAATGTGCGATTTAGCTTATGTAGTCGCCGTCAGCAATTATTAAAATTTATAAATTGTTTCTTCATATTATATCTATACCCATATTTATAGTAACTAATCGATAGCAAATAAGCTCAAAAATCTGTAAATTAGGATCATGTGTTTTAGAATCTGTTATTGAACAATCCTACAAACCTGAAGTATTGTGAAATTTATGTTAATGTTTCAGGTTTTGGTCCTTCTTTTCCTCACACTGATCCCGTGGCCGGGCCCATCGGTCTTCAAAATCACTTGCTCTCGTGACAATTCCAAAATCGTAAGGAAAGTTATTCAAAACAAGTGGATACCGGTGTTAGAAAGATTTCAGGTAATGTTTACGTTGACTTATATAAAATATAGTACGTGCACAGGTTGCTATGCTTGGTACTTAAAATTCAGAAAGCTTTATAAAAAGAAAAAAAAAATGTATGATATGATATTAATGCGTAATAAGCTTAAAACGCCGTAACTTATTTTATTTTACTTTTGATGTAAAGCATTATATTGTTAGCTAGCTAGCATTGTTTCACGCAATCACTACGTTGCCAATAAAATTTTACTACCTATTTATGATTTATAAGTAGAATAATTAAATATTTTGGCTTAATTGCAGACTAACTAGTATATAATGCACTATAAATATGTTATATGTGTGTGTGTGTTTGTGTGTGTGTTATATGTGTTAATTAATAAAAATATAGATATTTATGAATTGGAAATTGGAAATAAAGATTATTTGAGTCTCATATAGCAGGAATGGTAATAGTAGTAGTAACATTATATTAATGTAGTTAAAAAATGAAGCTTTTGAGTAAATGGCAGTTTTATATTAATTTCACGATTACAAGTGCTTACAAAATATTATTTGAAAAAGTAAAAAATATATATTATAGATTTTTATGTAAAAAATAACCACCAAATCTCAGATCTTCAGATCAGATTATAGACAAGTGTAAATAACCAGATATAATTGTACCTACATTAGATATATGTATATAACCATTTCAGGTGAAACTACCGTTGGAATGTCCCTTTCACCCAGCTCGCGACATCTTTGCGCCTCAGCATGCCGCCAAACTGCAGCATCGCTCCTCACAATGGACATGTGCCTTTTGCGGCAAGTCCTTTTACGAGGAACGACACCTCGACACTCACTTCGACCAGCGACACAAGAACCAGATTAATAAGGTGTTTTTTAGTCAATTGCTTTGTGCCTTAATAAATTCGCGGCTACATTAAGACTAGACTGACAGAAGACAAAAAATAAAACAAAATACCATTTACATATTTGTTTTTTTTTTTAAAGAAAAAAAAGATCATAACATATCAGGACTAATATGTAACAGGCAGAAGATGCAGTATGTCTGGCAGACTACTGCGACATAATGCGCTGCCAGGTGCTGGTAGCGCACGGCTTGCTCAGTGGCGGGAGCGGGCCGACCACGGACATCGAATTGTGGCAGGACGCGGAGGCGGCAAGAAAGGCTTTGGCACCAGCGGCTACTAGAAGCGTAGCCCGAGTGCCTCCAAGACGACGGCATAGAGCTAGGACACCGCCGCCTACGCCGGTAGCGGATTGCCCTAAGGCTGAACCTGATAATGAAGAACATGGTAAGATTACTATTATGTAACTCAAATAAAATATGACCACAATTTAACATTTGGCATAGACATAGTTATAATAAGTAAATTAAAAATAAGTAGAAATAAAGTATCATTTGTACAGCTTTAGGTGCAAAAAAGGTAGTTTATTTTAATTACAAAATGACAACTACTACAATTTAAATTTACTAACATAGCACGAACTGTTAACAATTTTAGAAACAGAAGACAAGAAAAGAGAAGAGACCGATGGTGACACAAACCAAACCGCGGAGCTCTGTGACGCAGATACTGTAGAGTCATCTCTGCCGCCTGACAGTCGGCAAAGGCGACTCGCGGACCTGCAGGCAGAACGCGCTGCTTGCGATCCCGCGCACCTACAGGGACTCAAGGCATGATCTCCTACAAAATTTAAATAAATATTTTCTTAATTGTAAATGTGTAATAATCTATGTTAGTTTTCACTTTAATATTTTATTGCAAACTTAAAAACTTTTATGTCGCAATTCCATAATTATTTAATGATTTTATGGAAGTGGAAAAACTGGTGTAAAGATGCAAAAGAATCCTAATTCAAAGAATATATTTTTTTACTTTTAGGTGCGTTGTGAAAAAGTAGTGCACTCCTGTATCGCAACTCTACTTTTACATCTCACACAACATCAATTTACGGAGTTAGAAGGTGTTATTCTTTGTACTAATTTCTTAACGTAGAATTTTCTTAAAAATAAAATAAATTGCACCTATAACATCTTGCACACTAGAAATTATTATATAATGATTATTTAATGAAATTGATAAAAATACTTTATAAGACCAATATAGTTAAAAAAGACCTGATCATAGTTTCTTAATAACATGTAATATTCATTTTAAGCCTTATTAGTAAACTTTTAAGTGTTCGATATGGACGCTAATAATATAAATAATATTTGCAATTAATATTTTAGATGAGATGCAACGAGCGGTCTGTTGGTACCTGAGCTGTGACCGTTACTGGGAGGACACGGCGCCGGCCGCGCGCGCGTTCCCGTGGCCACTACTGTTGGCGCTTGCCACTGGTCTTGCTCTAGCTCTGTGCATGTGCTATTACATTATATGGATTGTTTTCGAGTTAGTATTCCTTATGATATAGTAACATGGTGTATGCTATACATGTTTTGTTTATTATTTTAGAAGTAAAAAGGAAACCCGATACCTACCGATTCGCGTCGTCGCGTCGGCTGTGGACTCGATTCCTTTTTGGGGAAATAAACTATTTTCATTTATTTGCTTTAGTAACAACACGCAGCTTTTAATATCCACCACTCAACACACAGTGTCCCGAAAATAGAGTGATGCGTGAAGAACGGGGTGTGAAGAAGAGATTTCATTCCCCGTGACTATCTCTTCTTCACAAATTAGATTCTAGATATATATGGAGTAATCCACATATACTAATACGTAAGCTAAAAAAACTTTCGATTTTAAGGATGAAGATGTTCAGGTATTGTGTATATTTTTTATTTCTAGTCAGATCATAGAATGTATACGAAACATTTCAGCTCCGAAGAAGGTAGCGTGGCGGGTAGCGGGTCAGTCTCCATGACGACGCACTCGTCTCCGGCGCGCGAGCGCATGGCGCCGGACGACGCGCTCGCGATGGACGACGAGCACGACGACCACTACATATATGTGACCTACCCGCCAGACCTCAAGCGCCGCCTGCTCGAGAGGTACCGCAACCGCCTCACACTCATACTGCTCACGCCTTTCATTAGACAGACACGTGTTGATTAAATATTGCACAGACACACATCACAAACTATTGTTATTTATAGTACTATTTTTATAAAGTTTAATGATGATTTGGCTTTATTCTTAGCGTATGAAATAAAACTGCATTAGTTTCGATCTAGATAGTACGTAAATTTACAAACAAATGTTATAATACTAAGGTACCTATATGTATATCTATATATTACCTAGTTAGATAACTACTATATATGGTTATAGGCAAACTATTCATAATTCTATATAGATATAATACTACACATCTGCTGATTGCTTATCATCGTAATTTTATATTTCTTTTAAAATTATGTTCACTGTCTATAATCTTTACGTCATTTACATTTAGTTACCTGTAGGCTTAGATAGCGTTGCTTTATTTTCCTATTAGCTTTTGATATTAATTAGGAATGAAAAACCTGTAGACAGCTACCTATAAATTTTACTAGTGATTTCCTAAATATTCCATATTAACTAATAATATATTGTTGTTTTAGCTGCTACAATAGAACAACCCGACTTTGAGAATCATCCTATTGGGTCGTGCATGAATTCTAGAGTTACCTAACTTTAGAAAATCGCGACAGTCCGACATAGCCAAATATACTGTCAGCGACAACATTCTGTACCTTGTATATTATAGTTATGCTTAATTTGAAACTTTGTTTGCAAAATTTAAATATTGATTAAAAGTACAAACTACACTTGAAACACGAAAAGATAAAATGTCATTTCATACTGATTAAATATTTAATAAAAGGTAGAAATACCTATATAAATAACTTTAAACACGAGGTACAGATTGATTGTTAGTGGGAACACTTTCAATTTAATAATTTATTAGATTAATCAACTAGATAGATGTAAAAAATAGTAAAATAATTCTTTAAATTGTTTGATTTAGCTCCTACTCTTAAACTACTTTTAACTAAATAGAAGTAGTTTGCTTAAAACATCGGTGCCTATTTTTATATTTAGTTATAAGTTATTTATTTATTAGATACTGTAAGCGTTTTTGTAAGGATTTTTTCTTTATATAAAATTTGTTAACTGTATTGCTCTATGTTAATATGGGTAAAGTAGATATTATTTTTTATTGCTTAATCATAAAACAAGTAGCAAACTACGAAGTGGCATAGGTTTTAATAACGCGTACTTTGAAATATTTAACTAAATTGGGGAGTCTTTAAAATATAGATTTGTAGCCTTATTTGCTTTTAAAAAACGACATCTGCACAATGCGCAAATAAACTCAGGGTGTTATTATAATAAAGATCAACCGATTAAATTGTGTACAAATGTTGTAAAATCTGTAACGATATATGTCTGTTATATCGTTGATAAATATTTATCTATAGGTGTGTAAAGCTTATATACCTAGAAATAGTCTCTTCGAGATGAAATATATACATACATAAGCCTAATTGAACAAGAGAGTATTTTCAACGAAGGAAAAAATATCCTGTAACTTGTAAGGACGTGTCTAACGTATCTTTATGGACCATGTTATGGTTAAGATATTCCTTGAGAACATTTATTAGCTCTTAAAGTGTGCATATTTTCAAATCTACCATAAAATAATTGTTAGTGATATATACTTGACATTAATTAAAATAATTGAGATGACAAGTATAGCAGTAGGACAAGTGTCCCCAATATATTTAACTTTTTAATGATTATAAAGATGAGAAATTAAATTGGATAAAAGCTTGGATTATTTATTGGAATATCAACAAAATGTAGAGTAATTATTGAATGAAGGTTATTTTATCAATTTCCGTTCTTTTCGTTCATTTACTCGTTGCGTATTACCAGAACTTCGGAAGACAATTAAAAGACCATTAAGTTAATAGTCGCCGTTATAGACCAACGAAAAGAATAACAATTTATTACTTAGTCTCATAATCACAATCCAATTAATATTAAATATATTTAATAATTTTCATTTTAGAAAGGAAGCTGAAACGCGCGTAGCGAAATAAGCAGTTTACTTACTTAAGGCCTCTTGTATAAAAGCTATTATCAGAAATGGGTTGTTTGCTGAATTAAATGGCAGCTGGACAATTTTTTAGTTATCAATCAAACAATCAAATAGATTTAACTCAAGCATTAATTATTTTACAAAGGATTTAATTAATGAAATGAACTACTGTCTGTTTAAAAAATAAATTACTTTTCAAAAGTAAAGGCCCAGTTCTGATATTTGAATTGCTTCAATGAGACTGAAGTAACTCGTTTAGGTGAATTACCTAGAGTGTACGTACTTAGTTAACATTTTGACTCACGAATTATAATATTCTTGCGCACTCTTATTTTTTTATTTAAAATTGTGATTGAAGGATGTTTGTTAAATAAAGCTCTGTAAAACGTTTGTATTTATTTATTTCTGTACATAAAAAAGCGGCAGTCTTTGTCCTTAACATATATTATATAATAAAATATATAACGCAATATGAATTTGTATTTAAAGCCCTTATATTGTAAGCGGCTACGTTGTTAAAATTTCATGAATATTTAGCTCCTTTCCACAAAGAATTGCTTTCAATAACGCATTTGCAACCGCAACCAGTTGGACACGTGTCGTGTTCTGCAAACCTGTGGGGAAAGCATTGAAATTTACTAATTTTTTTTCAACTTATATCCTTACAATATTAAAAGCATAAATGATATAAGCACAAATAATATTTGATGATATACACAAAAGCTTAATTTGTTCCCATTTTTTCAGTTCAAGTTCAAGTTATTTGATGAGTAATATAGGGATTATATTTAAAGAAATATTCGTAATTTCATTCTCATTATCGCCAGCACGCAGTCTTAAAAAAGGTCAATAAATACTACAAAAGGTCAGTACAACGAGTAAGGGACTACGGTGTGTACCATATCATAACGAACGAAAACAAACCCCCAAAAAGAAGTGTGAAATTGTTTATATATTCGCGATTATAAAGAAGACACTCACCAGGCCAGCATGTGGTGCGCGTGCGCGACGTGCGAGCAGAGCGCGCAGGCGAGCGCGAGGCCGCGCACGCCGCGCGCGCAGACGGCGCAGCGCAGCGCGAGGCGGCGGCAGGCGGCGCAGGCGGCGGCGCGCACGGTGCGGCCGCAGCGCGAGCACTCCCACGCCGCCTGCGACCACGCCGCCTCGTGCCGCCCGCGCACCAGCTTCATTACCTTATAAACGCACCTTTATATTATATTAAGCTTTAATGGAATGACCGAACATGTGAACTTACTTAGTGTCACTTTTTTAGTTGATTCGTGGATAGCTATGTTTAGAGATAACTTTTGCGAACTATGTCTTGACTATGTAGGTAATATCTTATGTCACAAAATGAATTTCGTTAAAAAAAAATATATTAATTTTAATACAATGTTTTTGTACGTTATATTTGTCGAAAAATATAAAAATAATCAATGCTAAAATATAAAAAAAAAATAACATTCTAACCAATTTTACTGTATAAATTTTTAGAAAAAGTAATATGTAAGGAACAAAAGTTTGTAATTATCTTACATAGAGAATAACCACAACAAAAATAAAATAACAATTGGTCTTCTATTCTACCGCTGAACTATCTGATAAAATAAGTTCTGAACTGTTTATCCCGAATATTCTGTATAAACAATCCAGCAATTTGGTCCTTACATATCATATTTTCCAAAACTTTATACAGTAAAATTGGTTAGAACGTTAGTTTCTAATTTTGGCATTGCTTATTTTTCTATTTTTCGACAAATATAACGTACAAAGACATTCATTGTATTGAAATTAATAACCTACAAAGAAAATTATTATCATAAAAAAATAATATAACTTATAAATATATCTGCCATTCTGGTAACAAGGCAAACCGCTGCTTTGAGTTCCGCCACTCAACACGCAATGGCTCAAATTTTGCTCTGCCCACCCTGCTGTGTGCAAGATTCAGCATGACGCTGACAAAAAGACAAAAAACACATATATTTATTATTTACCTCAGTCCTCTTATACAACAGCTGCCACCTGTGCAAGATATCAGCATATACGCGTTTAAAGCAGTGGTACAGGTGTACAGTATTGTCGTCTATAACACACGAGGAGGAAGGCTCTGATTTGCTCGCACTGTAGTCTGTGTTCAAGTTTTCAGCTTCCGAACAGGAGTTACTACGTAAGATGGGTAGCGTCCATCCGTCCGTTACGATCTCGCTGTATTGGTTGATTGTGCTGTATGGTGAAGTACTATTGCCCTATAATCACAAATATAATAAACTACATTAATAATTTGAGGCCTGTCGTGGCGCAGCGGCACAAACGTGTCACTGTAACCGACAGGTTCTGGGTTCAATCCCCAGTCGAGGAAGTGAAATATTTAATATTTTCAATTTGAATATTTAATGTTTCATTTCTTCGCTCTGGTAATAAGGCAAAACGCGGCGTTGAGTTCCGCCACTCAACACGCAATGCCTCAAATTCGGCGGAAAGTGGGCAACGGAAGCGGAACAGAGTGTCTTAACACTAGGTTCCCGGGTTCCCTCTGCCTATCCTGCCCCGTGCGGGATACATGTGCTTCTATAATAATAATAATATACATTTTATTATAACTTACGCAGCTTGAAGTGCTGATAATGGATTGTGAACTAGAATTGTTGTTATCATTGAACACAGCAAACGCACACGTCAACATGGCCGCCATCTGCAGGTCCGAGGATTTAGCGTAATGTGATATTCTGAGAAAATTATTTTGAGATTTTAGTAAACCAGACATTTTTACATTCTTTCATTGTAGGACTTTAATTGTGAATAGTTTAGCTCTGTGATTCTACACGCAATGCCTTACATTCGGCGGAATAAGTCTAGGGAATCAAGTTTTCTCTGCCTACACTGGTATGTGCGGGCATCGTGAAACTGCAACAAAAAGGAGGTTCATAATTTGTCTACATTCGTCAAATAATGAAATTTGTTGGGTGCTGACACATTCTGTAAGTAGGTTACAAATGAAATAACGAAAATAATTATTTAACATTTTTTTTGTTATAATATAATAAAATATTATTTATGTAATACCAAGAAACAAATACTCAAGTGGTATTCAGTTCACCACTTCTTTTAGCATTGAAGTATTTTTAGTTATGATGGTGTCAAGGACATTAGACTCACGCCAATCAGATATGAAGATTAATGTTGCAGTTTTGAAGAGGCAGTGTGAGATATTAAGTTATATTACATTATACATAATGCCTCGGTAGAATATAAAAATATGTGTGATTTTTCACTAGTTTTACTAGTATAAAATTCTAATATCGTAACTTTAATAATCATACCACCTAACTACATTTGTGTAAAATTTGTAGGAGACGTTAGAAAGTTAAGAATATCTTCGCAAGCCAGACTAAAAAGAATACTTAATAGATAATATACTAACAATAAATATATACAATAAATATATACATATTCTTTTAAAAAAGTGGTGTGTAAATATTAGTTTACGTTTTCGGCGTCATTTGTAAAGTTCACGCAGATAAAACTCCATCACTCATGAGCTTACTAGCTGGTTTAAAAATTATAGCCTCGATATGTAAATATAGTTTAATTAAACAGCAATATACAATAGCGTTTTTGTTTCACTCAAATTAAAAGCAATAATAAAAGATAATAATTTACTTACAACGCCTGCACCAAGTTGCAGCACAGTGGATGTCCGACCCAGCCCATGCTCTCCTCGCTGGACATGAGGTGGTCCACGGGCTTGGACTCCAAGGACCTGGCAGCCAGCGCCGCGAGCCCCCATGCGTGCGAAATTTCCCCATCACCCTCCTCTGATGCAACTTTGGCGTTTCTTTCGCACATTTCTAAGAGAGTCTATATATTATTATATAAAATAAAAACTTATTGCGAAAATTTTGGCGACGGAAGAGTGTGAAATTTGAGACAGTTCTGATCTTTTATACAAGTAACCCGCTCGCGGCTTTGGCCGCTTTAAATTGGCGTGACTTTTTTATTTATTACCCGATTTAAATAAAACAAACATTTCATGTCCAGAGAAATGACACTTAAATCTGGTTAGCCTTTTCTGAGATTAGCGCGTACAAACGCGCAGACAAACAAATAAACAGAAAAAAAAATTGAAAATGATATTTCGGTCCCTTTTACATTAACAAACATCCTTATAAAATTGGATTTTATATATTTTTCATGTATCTATATAGTTATTGTCTGTTCGAACCCCAATTTCTCAATTCAAGTTACAAGGCAAAGCACGGCGTTGAAAACCACCACTCAACACGCATTTCTTAAAATTCAGCGGAACAAAGTATCCTAACACTAGTATATTAAATACATCATTATGTAATAGGAGAATGAAAATATTTTAATATTCTTCCAAGCGAAATTTAAACCTTAAATATGTAAAATAATAACACTAATTATAGAATTAATATTTTAAAATTTAACATAAAACAACGACATACCTACAGGATTATCAGCATTGATAACATATCTCTCAGCGAGCGTCCTGTTCAATGGGAAGAGATTGTTGGCGGCGTAGAGGAGCACCCTGGGCGGCGTGCACCCCGATATACTGCCGCGGCTGCGCATACTGCCGGCCCGACGACTTTGTGCTTTCTAAAATATAAGAAATATTATTGCTAAGTTTTTCTAGTGATTATAATGTAGTACTAAAATAAGTAATATTCATAGTAAATAACCACACCGGGATTAGAACCCGCTCCATTTTGAAAATAATTAATGCACCGTCATAATACTTACTCACTCAGCTTCACGCTGCATTCTGCGCATGGCAGGGTAGGTAGAGGGAACTTGGGCTAGTGTTAAGACACTTCATTCCACTTCTGTTCTTCACTTTCCGCCAAATTTGAGGCATTGCATGTTTAGTGGTGGAACTTAACGCTGCGTTTTGCCTTGTACCAGAGCGAAGAAATAAAAACATTAAATTTTTAAACAGAAATTTAAATATTTTATTTCCTCGAGTGGTGATCGAACCCACAACCTGTCGGTTACAGTTACACGCTTGTGCCGGTGCGCCACGACATGCCTCTATCATCATAATAAAATTGACGTTTTCAGGAAAAGAACACAACAAAACACAAAAAAATATTTAATGTCCTCAATAAATGCTAAACTAAGTACTACTTGAAATGAATTTGAAAATAAAATTGAAAATTAAATATACTCACCCATCTATCTTGAAAATAGAAAGTAGTAATTGAATTAGACGCGTGTCTATGATGCAATTGTGGGAAACCAGACGCGTTTGTCGGTGAGGGCGTAGTTGTCGCGTGAGGCGACACCGACGTAAAGTTGGCTCCAAACAGCCCTGGGGTCAAGGACAAAGATGACATTGACCTCGGCGTTCCAGTTTCAGGCTTCAAAGACAATCGCCTGGTATTTTGTGGACGGTTGAACACAACTAATGTACTGACTCCTCCCCATTTAGCTCCACATGTGCGCGGGAACGGTATGCACGAGTCGCCCGCGTTCTCGCTCTCCGATTGACTACGTTGGCTTGATTTTAACGAGTCGGAATCTTCGCTTAACTTGACTGGAATCTGATAGGAAATTTAAATTTAGTAATACTTGTTGTCTATACTTATACTCTTTAATAATTCGCTGTCTGTAATGGATGAAATATTTAAAAAATCCTATAGGGGACCTTTATTAATGTAATAGGATCCAAAATAGTGACTTTTTATATTTTATCTATGCGTATGTACGCGAATATCAGAAACGGCTAAGCAGATTTAAATGCAGTTTTCAATATTATGTTTTGAGATCCTTTTCATTATTTTGGTAACTTCAACATTTAGTGTTTGATTTATTTCAATCGGTTAAAAAAAAGTTACGTTGATTAAAAAGTTTACTTAAAATATTAAGTTGGACAAAATTGCTACATTTTTTTATACTCTACTCTACTCAGCTTCACGCTGTATCCCGCACATGGAAGGGTAGGCAGAAGTAACTTGGGAACCTAGTGTTAAGACACTCCGTTCCACTTCCGTTCCCTACTTTCCGCCGAATTTGAGGCATTGTGTTTAAATATTTCATTTCCTCGAGTGGGGATCGAACCCAAAATCACGACAGGCCTCATTTTTTTTTATGGAGCTGATATTGAAGTTTTCAAAGTAAAGATATTGTCTTAAAAGTGATATTATTAACAAGAAAGTACTTGAAATTAGCACTTGCAATTTGACGCCGCGGGCGTGTCGCTAGTGCTGAATAAGCTCTGAAAGCGAGTCGCAAAACTGAAATTACATTACCTCATCTATAGAAGTTGCTAATGTTTTAAGGCAGTGTAGCAAACACCTGTGTCCCTCCTTTTTCTTTCCGTAAGCAGTTCTATTAATTGATTGTAAAATTTTAATGGTGGTAGCACTATCTACATTTGTGCCTGATAGCCAAGAAAATTTGGGTATTGTCTGCTCAGTTACATTTCTTGGGAAGGTCACTTGGAGGTTGGCAGTGTAACCATTGCGTTCTGAGTGTATCTGGCATGTCCTTGTATCTATATTCATATCTGTCACCTCTATATTTGCCATTTCTCTGATCGATTCAAATTCTTCGTCAATTGAGGTAGTTGTTTTATGTACAATTTTATTCTAAAAAATAATTTTTTCTGTAGATAATGATTCAGAGAAAGGTCTACCATAGACTAAAACATTACATACCATTTGAATATCCTGCACTTTCTCATTATTTGAAAAATCATTCATTGAGCATACTGTTGATGTATAACTTGCTGCTAACAGATATAAAAAATTAAAATGATAAAGAAATATACAGAGTAGAATGGCATTTAAAAATTTAATAGCACTTACCTTCACTATTACTATCTTCATTTTCTGAGCTCTCAGGTAAATAATGTAAGCACATTCTAAGCAGCGATGGGTGCATTGTCCACAGTCTCAGTGTCTGGTCTCTGCCCCAAGTCACCAGTTGATAGTTAGATGGCAGTGTATTTGGTCTCCACACCATAGTTTGCACTGTGTCAGTGTGGCCTACTAATCTATGTGTTAAAGATCTACCTACCCAAATCCCTATAACTCCTGCTTGTTCTACCCTTGGTAAGCCACCCCATCCAACCCCAATAGTCAATAACCCACTACCAAACGGAGTGTAAATAGCTCTCCATACAGGAAAATTTGTTGTAATCACATTTTCTGGTCGCCTTGCATTGTTTATGTCAAAATATTTTATACTACCATCATGACTAGATGTAACAAGTTGATATTCATGGTGAGGACTCCAATCTACTCCATGAATTTTGCAAAGATGTGCAGAAATGTAATGTAGTGGAGAT
Source organism: Eueides isabella (assembly GCA_019049475.1). NCBI lineage: Eukaryota > Metazoa > Arthropoda > Insecta > Lepidoptera > Nymphalidae > Eueides > Eueides isabella. Next base: position 5,358,223 of record CM032384.1, on the reverse strand, counting down.
GAGCTTTTACGATAATCCCATATCTTTATATCACCATCATGGGCAGTGGCTACTAAATGAGACGCTACTTTATTCCATTGCACTTGAGAAGCCCCAGCTAAAAATATTATGTAAGTAAAAAAATATTAATAATTACAAAAAAATATCTTCTTATTAAAAATTATACTAGTTTAGCTTACCAACAGCACTTAAGGAACAAACAGGCTTTCTAGTGTCTCTCAAATCCCAGAGGTATGTAAATGTGTCTATGGAACAAGTTGCAATTATATTGTGATCCTGTCTGTGGAAGTGTGTATCACTGACCACCCTTGTATGTCCTCGAAGTGAACTTATACATGTCAAATCGTTTCCTGCTCGCCATTCGTATACGTCTACATGTTGATTACTCTACATGTGTTTTAGGACAAGAAAATAAAAAAAACATAAAGAGTAGTCATCATTTGTATAAATAAAAAGGAAAATTATAATTTAGTACTATAATTCATTATAAATAATATTATATTTACCGCAATCGCGCAAAGTTTCTGTCCCGGATATGTCTGACACCATTCAGCTCCAGCTGCATCATATTTACTATGGCGTGGATATTTCTTTACAATATCTCCACCATCATCTTCAAGACTAATAGATTTAATACCTAACCACCTTCGACCAGCCAAGAGCACGTTGTTACCCGAATAATCAACAGACATTGCTGTGGCCTGCAATTCTCTGTACTCCCATTTCATAATTTCTGAACTCCAATGCACTGACATTTTTAATATATTTTTAACTTACATAACAAAAAAAGCAGTTATTATATTATCTTAATTTAGCAATGTTATGAGAAACTAAAAAAAAACTTAATAGAAACCAAAACAAGACAATTTTTCCCCATATAAATTGACTTTGACAATCAGCTGATAAACAAACATAACTAAAAGCACAGATGGCATACCAATATCTTTGAACAAAAATAATCGTAAAGAAACGTAGCTACAGACATATTTTCCGAATTACTTACAAAAATTACTTTCATAAGTAATTTTTCATTTTGATTATTATTTAAGTGCCCCCTATATGTACAGTATTCTTCTTTAGTCACAATTTTAAGCAAATATAATCATTTAAAGCTTTTCGTTTTAATTTTTTCTACTGGCAAGTATATATGATATTAGTATAGATTAAATCGATACATTATCGTAATTCAAGTTGACGTTACCGGTTACTGTGAATAAGCATTGCTTGACATCTTACATCACTAGTATTATTTATTTACGTTTACCATTTTAAAAATGTACAATAAAAATTTGCGTTATGTTACAGTATAATAATATATTTTAATAATAAATAATTAGAATGTAGTAACAATGTAAAGATAAACTTGAAAATAGTCAAACATTATGGCATACTATATGAATAGGTGGCGATATATAACAATAAATAACACATTATTTCGCCTAGTTGCGGGCATTATTTTTATTTATATTTATTGTGAATATCTTATTTATTATGTAACACAAGTTCAAGTAATTTCTTTATTGACTTTTACAATGCTTATTTATACATTGATTTGAAATGTATTTTTTTATATATTTTTATTTTAGTGTGGATGGCCCGCTCTCCAAAATAATCCGACAAACAATGAACCTGTGTATGCAATGGTGTTAGCTGATACTCATTTGCTCGGCTCCCACAATGGCCACTGGTTTGATAAGTGGAGAAGAGAGTGGCAAATGCAAAGAGCTTTCCAAACTGCTTTAACTTTACACAGACCTGAAGTAATTTTTGTTTTAGGTATTTATTCAAAAGCAGCTTTAAACTTTTTCCCGCATAGCAGGTACAGTGTTTAGACACATTATTCCTCACTTTCCACAAAATTTATGAGATATTGCATGTTGAGAAGCCCAAGCTACAATTAGTATTAACTTATGAAGTTGGATGGTCATTGTGTATCAAAGCAAGAAAATAAAAATAATTTTAACATAATGTTGTTACATAAATACAATTTACTTTATTTTATTTTTTATTTATTTATAATAAACTGCAGCTAAAAAATATTTAAAGAATTATTTCTATACAAATAATATAAAGCTGAGGAGATGTTTGGTAGTTCCCAAGATTATTGTGCCGTGTGATTCCGGCTTAGAATACAATCACCCTGGTACTGGTGGTGTCGTAAGAGGCGACTAAAGTACGTGTGGGAGAGTCACGTTGTCAGCAATGGCAACACGCATGGGCAGACTCGACCGGATTCTTACCACCCCCGGCATTTAAAACCGGCGTTAAGTAGTGGCTTCGGCCACTGTGTTTCGCATTGGGTAATGCCGGGCCCCGGTGTCCATCCATTTTAAAGGCCGGCAACCCTCCTGTAGCTTCTCTAGAGTTACTCGGGGCCGTGGGCGACGGTGATCACTTACCATCAGGTGACCCGTACGCTCGTTTGCCGTGTCTCGTCCATAAAAAAAAAAAATTGTATATACATACTAATCTTGAGTAATGATATGAACTAAAAAATATCTGTAGAATTATGTTCTTAATCAAAAACAATATATACTGCATAATATAATTGGTTTTGATAAAACTACTACTATGGGGATGAAGTTGTTGTTGAAGGGGTAGGCTAAGCTCATCATATACCTCATAAAATTATGTTATTAACAGGTGATCTTTTTGATGAAGGAAAGTGGTGTTCTCAAATGGAATTTGAAGATTTTGTAAAGAGATTCAACACCATTTTTAAAGTACCACATGGTACCTTATTATATGTTGTAGCTGGAAACCATGACATAGGCTACCATTACAAGTAAGTTGAGAATTATTATTTATTACTAATTTTTATATAATAAAAATTTTAGAATTTACAACTTTAAACAGAGACTATTTTTTGGTTACACTTGTTAAAATGAAATATTCTTAATTACAAATTTAAGTTACTGATATTTTTTACAAATTTAAATAACTCAGATGTTAAGTTTTTGACTGATAATAAATCAGATGTTAAGTTTTTGACTAAGCATCAATCACAAGATTTATAATATGCTCAAATTAAATATAACTATTTCATCCATTTATCTACAAAAGAGAGCTAAATTAACTATATTTTCTTCATAAGTAAGGAGCTTGAAAGGAAAGTGAAGATGGCTGGACCTATTAAAGGTGATGTTTTTCGTAGGTAAATACAACAACTGGTAGCGTACATAGCATTATTAGAAATAAATTATTTATATTTATTTTAAATACATCATTTTCTTTACCTTTTCCATCAATGAAAAAATCCTTATTATTGAATGAATATTACGCAACTAATCACTAGATGTTGTTTATAAATCTTATAATATCTACACATGTAGGTAGAAGCTGTGTTAGCTAAGTAAACAGTTACCTGTGCTTTTATCGCATTACTTAGTAAATACATATTTTATGTTTAATAAATATAGACATCTAATGTTTTTTTTTTATAAACAAATGATGAACTATGTTAGTAAACATTTAAATACTTTTTAAAATTGTTGCTGTTATCATAAACAATTGGCTCTAATTTTTTAACTTTAACTTAATTAAAACATCATAAAGAACAAAAAGTCCTATACATGTTGTAGCTTATTCGTGTATATTTTTAAATACTTGTTAATTTTTAAATTTCTTTTATAAGGATAACTCCAAACTTGGCAAATAGATTTGAAAATAAAATGGATGCGCCCATCATTAATCTTGTCAGTATACGCGGAAACCATTTTGTTTTAATAAATTCTATGGCTATGGAGGGCGATGGATGCTCTCTATGTTCTCGTGCTCTAGCGGACTTGGACAAAATTTCAGGTGCGTAACAAGGTTATTTATTTTAACACAATTTCAAATAAATGTATCGCTCCTAGCCCAAGATGATTATTAATTCAAACAATCGAGACAAGGTTTTTTTTTATTTTTAAGGATAAGTTTTCCGCAAATGATCGATCTCCGCAAATCAATTATTTTGCATGTATGCACAGAAGTACATGCACAAATTATACTCAACCGTGTGTTCACAAAGTTCATAAGTATTTATCAGGCTTTGATTAAATTCAAAGTAATGATTATACAGATGACTGATGACAAAAAAAGTGTTTGAGGATTTTTTTTACTGAAATATAATAATTGACTATTTTTTCAGATTTATTAAAATGTAGTAGTGGGTCGCCGCTCTGTAAAGGTAAGACCAAGCTCGCACAATACAGCAGGCCTATAGTCATGCAAGTAAGTACATTTCAGGTACATTTGACTAATTTTATAAGATATTTTCTTTATTTTTTGTAATAAAATATGCTAATGGATATTTCGAAGGAAATTGCTTTGGAAACGAGTTTCATTATCTGAAGGTCAGGTTTTATAGTGTCTTTATTTATATAGGTGAAACCTAAACATCGTCTGCTTGGCCTTGTTATTTTACTTCAATTTACTATTTGTTATTGAAACTTAGAGGTCGGCAAGCAGAACCTAGTGTCAAGACATTCCGTTCTCCGCTTTCTATACAAAATTTAGACATAGCGTTTTGTTGATACTCAACGCCATTCACCAGAGTAGGGAAGTAAATACGATTATATCGAAATCCGTTCAGTAATTTCAACTATGTAAGTACACAAATTATGTTAGGTTGTATTACTGTTTTGGTATCACCTTAAATTATATCTAAATATATATGTAACACGTATAGGCAGATATTTATTTTGTTTTACTACATTAAAGATAATGTAACCCACATACTCCAATGTTGAGCGAACAGTAAAACGATGAAATTAATCAAATTATCGATAATTAATTGATCTGTTTATCCATGTTACGTCTGCACAATCAAGACGTATGTTGTACGTAAATGTCTTGTCACCTACTACTACTCAATAATAAACAGTGATAAATTAATATTGCATTAAAATTTATAGATGCACGCATTTGTGTTGTCTCTGGATACATATAAACTATGAAGTTAGATTTTTTAAAGTTATTCTGCTTTTCTTTTAACAACTTGATAAAATTTTCCATTAAGACACTTCGTTTTCCACCTTTCATTTTCTCTTGAGAACGAAAGAACCCATAGTGATCACGTTCACACTTGCACCATTGTTCTCCTTCGCTATGAGGGTGTATGTTTGTTTTAAATGCATATTGTAGCTTAATTAGTACTTTAATTAGACATGACTTTGAAATTATGACATTGAATATACTTTAAATTAACTCGTTTTGCTCAAAAATGTTTACAACACTACTTCTGTTCTCTGTTTAATAAATCAAGGACATAAGAACATAAACAGCAAATATAAAATACATTGTGATTATTTTTCAGCATTATCCATTATACAGGGAATCTGATAGTATGTGTCCAGAAGCCGATTCAGCGCCATTGCCAAATAGGAACACTCTGTTTATAGAAAGATGGGATTGCTTATCTAAGGAATCTACTGAATACTTAGTAGAAAATCTAAACCCTAGGGCGGCTTTCGGCGGTCATACACACCATAGCTGCATAGTTCGCCATAGTTTTGTACCAACTCGAGATCATAAAATCGAGTTTACTGAATACACTGTGCCGTCTTTCTCTTGGCGGAACCGATTGGATCCTAAATATTATTTGGTATGAACATCACTATTTTGTTAACTTTTCTGAACGTTTTTATTGTTTAATGTAAATGTTTTTGATTGTTTTACACTCAATTTATATTTTTGTTTGTTTCACGTAGTTAGAGATAACATAGAGATAACATAGTGTTGAGACACTCCGTTCCAACGTTTTCGTTAAATTTTTGGTAGTTTTCGTCGAACTTAAAGGCGCGTTTTGACTTGCTACCAGAGCAAAAAAGTGAAAATATTAAATAATTTATTTCCCCAGGTTGGAGTCGAACCTACAGCCTCATTCTAATATGTTACAAAAATGACATTTTTTAGGTAAATGAAATCGATAGTCGACTAATTGTGTTAAACTAGGTCGTTATAATTGAATGTCGTTGGATAGCTGTGTATTAATAACATAGGTCAGTTATAAGGTCGTGTATACACAAACTTAATTGCTAATTGAGATTTGTGCACGTATTAGTCGTACTCTTCTTATATTTTTCTTAAATAGTTTCACGCTTTACCTCATAGCGGGGTAGGCAGGGGGAACCTGGGTACCTATTGTTGAAAATCCGTTCTCATTTGGATACTTCTATTTCCCATCGAATTCTGAAGGCATTGTGTGTTGAGCGATGAAAATAATTATTAAATATTTCATTCCTCCGAGTTGGAACCCAGAGTCTGTCATATTTTCGTACGATTGTGCTGGTGCAATGGCTGGCTTCAACTATGCCATAATATATCGTATTTTTTTGTATTTATTTAATTATTAATATTAATATTTTCTTATATAAAAAAGTAATTAAAACAGAATTATTAAAAAGAGAAATTCCCTATCCAGGATTAAGGGGTCGATTATATCCATATTATATTAGTGCATTGGTTTATGTCACTATATTATATGAAGATATTTTGATTTATACCGTTTTATTTAGGGCCGTTTTATTACCGTTTTATTTCATAACATATTTATATTTATACCTATTTTATTTAGGTTTACATACCTAAGTTAATTTACATTAACTCTATGAGTAACATAGTGAAGTGCATAAGAAGTCGTATGGTATAATCATCGCTTTTTATGTATATTATGTAAATAAATGATATAGAATCTTGCCGTGGCACAGTGGCACGAGCGTGCGACTGCAAACGCCACTTATTGTGGGTTCAATCCGCACTCGGGAAAATGAAATATTTAATATTTTCCTTATTCACTCTGGTCGCAAGTCAAAGCGTGGCGCTGAGTTCAACTTCCACTCAATCCGCATTGCTTCAAATTCGCCGGAAACTGCTGAACTAAACGGAGCGTCTTAACATTAGGTTCCTAAATTCCTTCTGCTTAAATAAAAATTGATAAACATTATGAGGAATCTAATATATTATATGCAAACTTGCCCTGTATAGAAATGATGAACTGCAAATGCACTAACTAACTACTTAAAACTCGATATAAATATTTACATTGACCCCAGTAATTATAATTTATAAATGAACGCTTATTACCCTGTAGTTATCACTTTTATATTGTTGTTATCCTCCAATATAAACAACTTTATTTTCTCCATCGTAATTTGTATCGTGTTAGCATTTAATTAGGTTATTCAATCATCAATTTACTAAGCGGATGATAAAAAAACTGACTATACATATTGTGAGAATGGAAATTGCAGGAAAATGATATCTGCGGCATATGATATCTTTTCATTAAATAAATATTTATTTAATTATATAATTATTATTGTAGCTTGTCATTTATTTAATACAAAATAACATATATTGAGGAATATATAAGTATGAATCGTAGGAAAAAAATAGAAGAATTGGACAGCGTTATTTACATTTGTAGTATTGTAATAACAATCGATATGACCCTAATTAGTAAGTGTTTATAATAATAGATTAAAATATCCACGGTTATGGTTTTTTAGCTTCACGCTGTATCTCGCATTTGGTAGGGAAGGCAGACGGAACTTGGGAACCTAGTGTTAAGTCCGGAACTTAATACCGTGCTTTGCCTGTTTACCAGAGCGAAGAATTGCATAATAACTATATAATTAACTTTTATTTTGATTCTTGCCAGGTCTCCATAACGCCTGAAGAAGTACAAATGTCAAAATGTGAGATGCCGACCGAAAGCACAATGCAAATGACTGCAATTTTAATGTTAATCACTCTGCTTTGCTACTTGAAGTTCTTCAGTGCATCGAAAAATGCATTTAATTACAAACTGTTGTAAGTAAATAGTTATATATACGCCTATAGCGCAGCGGCGTAATGTCTGTCTATAGTGAGTTCGTTCGAGCCATATTTCGAAAATTGTATGGAAACTGAGAATGGAGTGTCTTAACACTAGGTTCACTTTGGTTCCCGTTGGTATCTGATTATTCTGTTATAGCCTTGCTCAACGTTTCTGAAACGAACGCTAAGTATAAAAAAGAGTAATTACCTTAAAATTATATTATTTTGATTTGTTATTTAGGAAAAATGTTTATTTGTAATGTTAGGTACATTACAGATAAACATTTTTAAAGTTATAACGTTACTAAAGTTATAACGATTAATTATTTTTACGGAAATTGGTTACACAAAAAACATGTTCGGATCAAAATTACTTTGAATTTATTTAATCGAAAATAGTTTTTTGTTTGCAGTATTTTTTTGGTTATTTGTTAATTAGGTGATGTTTGTTATAAAAAGTATTAACCACCTCAATAATAATGGATTTTTTTATTATATATAAGTTAAAGCTTATTTTTACATATTTTAAGTGTTATTTTACGCTAAGGAAATATCCGTGCGCGTTCAAATGTTTGTACGTTTCATAAAATATGATTAATTAATAACAATAATTTAGGCAAATACGTGTGAAATCTATTATTATAGTTGAACTTTAAACTCAGTTTCTTATTGTTATTGTATTTCGGTCATCGAACTTCTACATTTACCACTTGTTTTGTGAAAGTGTTGTATTAAATCAATTTAAAAAAAAAAATATTAAAATATTTTTTGGCTTAGTCATGCTCTTTTTATTTTTTTTGTTGAAATTGTATAAATAAAAATTTAATGATCTCGTTAAATTAACGAAACAGCATACAAAAATCAAAAGAGAAACACCTTACTTTGAAATGGCTTATGTCAAATATATATTGTGCCGTGTGATTCCGGCTTAGAATAGAATTACCCTGGTACTGGTGGCGTCGTAAGAGGCGACTAAAGTACGTGTGGGAGAGTCACGTTGTCAGCAATGACAACACGCATGAGCAGACTCGACCGGATCATTACCACCCTAGGCATTTAAAACTGGCGTTAAGTAGTGGCTTCGGCCACTGTTTCACACGTTTCGCATTGGGTAATGCCGGGCCCCGATGTCCGTACTCCTTAAAGGCCGGCAACGCTCCTGTAGCTCCTCTAGATTGCTTACTATCAGGTGACTCGTACGCTCGTTTGCCGTGTCTCGTCCATAAAAAAAATGAAATATAATACACATACATTTGTTTAACATAAATATAAATTAAGTAACTCAGGTCTTTTTTTCACTGCTTTCTATGGATTTAGGCTCAAATTATTTAGATTAAGTTTCAATTGGTCTGATTATACTGATTGTGGGTAGATTATTTTTGATATAATGTCTGACTGTAAACGATGATTGTTGTTTCAATCAATACTTTATTTAAAATATTACATACAATTTTTTTTATTTTGCCGCTCTATAGAACTAAAGATATAGCGCGGCTCTAAGTTTCGCCACTCATTTGGACCATGACAGGAGAACAAATACCCTTCATATTAGCTTCTCTCTGCTTATCTTGCTTTGCAGGAAAACGCGTGAATTTCAATAAGCAACAAACTGAAAGTTATCAGTACGTAACATTTGGCCTTTTTGGGTGTTAATTAAATATTTACAGCACGTGTTTAACGAGTGGTGAAAAATTTGTTACTTTAAATAATTTATTATTCCAATATGTGTGTTATTGAGTAATAAAATTATTTAATTTTTCTTATCGGTGTGAATTTCCTTGAAGTACAATCCATGGAATATGTTTATACTGGAATATTGTAATTGCTATAGATGATAAGAAAAATATTCTTATATAAGTTCTTAATTTGTTAAAAGTAGAATGCGCAATATTTACGTTTTTTTTGTAGTTTCAAGCTGTATTCCGCACACAGCTGATTAAGCAGAAGAAATTTGTTGTTCCTTTCGCTGCCATTAAAACGGTTCCGTTCCCCATTTTCCGCCGAATTTTATAGGCATAACGTGTTGACTGGCGGAACTTAACGCCACACTTTTCCGCTAAATGTTATTAAATATTAAATGATAAATTTCATAATCTATAGATTACCAATTTTTTACTCTCAGGCGCTAATGGGTACTGAATATAAATATGTATATATTTAGTGTTTTGTTTTTTAATGTCGTATTACTGGGTGGTGTGATTTGTAATTAATTTGACAAAAATAAATACTTCTTTTTATTATTTTTAATATATGTATTAATGTAAATAATAGGTATATATTTCGATAGTAAATAGTAATTTTTACAAACCAATTAGTACACACGTTATAGCAATTGTTATTTTTTGTATTTAGGTGTATGTGAAAAGAAAAATAAACTTAAGGCTATAAAAATTTAACATTTCTTGTTGAATTCCGCCACACGAAACACAATGCCTCAAATTCAGTGGAAAGTGGGGAAGAGAAAGAAATGTCTTAGTACTAGTTTTATAAGTTCCCTCTGTGTACCCGCCATGTGCTGGATACAGCGTGAAGCTAAAAAAAACTTAAAACAAATTAAAAAAAAAACAATTTCTAAAATTTTGAGTTTTAAAAATATAAATCTATTTTTGTAAATGTTGTTAAATTTAATTATCAGAAGCGAAACATTTTTTTTTCCTTTACGATATTAATGTAATATTTGGATTTTTTCAGATCCGGTAAGAAAGTTTAGAAGAAGAACATTTTACAGCTATTCATTATGATATTATGTAAATTATTTATATTATAAATTATTAAATGATATGTAGGTGTTTTTCTTTTTTATATAAACCTTTATTTTAATATAACAATAAAGTTAATATGATCAACTTTCACTTAAGAACCAAATTTAGCCGCATTGTGCTAACAGGACAGAGAAAGTAGGGTGGGAAGTAAATAAAAATATTTATATACTTATTGAGTATTTATTATATTTTATTATAAGTGTAGTTTAAAATTACAAACAATAACTTTATAGGAACGTTCATAATGCGTTGTGAATATAAAAAAGATATTTCTAAGTTGAAAATATTAAACAATAATACTGTCATATAAAACAAAGTAAATGCATTATATATCTATACCTCATGATGAATGTACCAGATAATACTGGTGAATTATTTATTATAACAATATATCTTGACGATATACGGTCTCTTAGAATAACATAAATACATATCTGAAGCACGTTTATACATATTTTTTTTACATAAAAGATAAAGAAAGTCAGTGATAATTTGCCTGACTACAGTGTTTTTAAATAAAATCTTAATTTACAATAAATAAAGATTACATGAGCTGAGGCCTGCGGCGATGTGATATTACTCTTTCACAGCTTCACGCTGTAGGGTAGGGTAAAAAGGTAGATGGAACTTGGGAACCTAGTGTTAAGCGACCGTTCCCTTCCCCACTGATATTAATTATAAAATTATATTATTTACAATTTAAAAGTTAAGTACTTTATGGAAAAACATCTCTAAAAAGCTAAATTAAGTTTAATCTATAAGTAGTTTGAAATTTAAATAAGTAATAATTCAGTGACAAATAATTTCGACATAATTATTCAGGTATGTCACTAAGACGAATGCCTCCTGGTCGTCGGTACATGCGCTCATGCATTGGCAGTTCTCCTACAAGGAATCTGTCTAAGGCTTTAGTTGCCATACTGGAGTGACCTGAGCTTCTGAAAGCGGTGCTCGCGTCGCGCCCTGCGTATTCTAGCATGATCTCATCTCCACCCGGATGCTATAAAAAAATGATTATTAGTTATACATTATAATACCATGTATATTTATATGATAAAAAAAATAAGAATAATAACAATACTTTTATAGATTAAAAATATTTTACAAATGTCTTTTACTTATTTTTTATGTCTTTTACTTATTTTTAAATTAAATAATTTCAACTCACTTCATAAAGAAAATCGGTGATATCGTACACGCGGTCGTATATCACAACCCAGCAATCTTTCTGCGTGTCATGTAGAGAAACTTCAGCCAGGGAAATGGTGCGATCTTTAGCTTCCGGAGTTCCAGGTTCAATTTTTGACGACCATTTGTTAGATTTGGTTTCCACTGACCACGGACTAACAAAACGTAGAGCAGCCATCGTTAATGCCATAAGATCTATCTCGGTATCCTGTTTCACGGCAAGTGGTGCCGACAGGCTCAGTTCAGGAGGACTCTGTACAGTAGCCATTTTATTCAATTGCCACTTCTACTATACTTCAATTCAATGCAATTTCTTTTCAAGGTGTTAAAGTATATATACAGCTGATATCTTCTGAAGAAGGTCAGCAACTGTGAATAATAAAAAAGTTTTTGTTTTAATTAATTAATACTTAAACATACCGAGAAATTATAATATGAGGCTTATGATTACCATAAAAAAGAGCAAGTTGGATAAAGTAACATAAAACGTTCTATGATGATTTTAAGAAAAATATACAAAAATTTTATTACTAATACGCTTGTTTACGGTTTACGGCTAAAATTGCTAATTTATAATATTGCCATAGGTATAATGATAAATAAATCATATTATTCTGACAGTAAAATATCATACCAAAGATAATTTTTTTGGCCTCAAGCTAAACAATGAACAACTTTAACCTTAGAGTAAAGTTTATCATGATGAACTGACGTAAATTATATACTAAAAAGATAATTTGGTAACAAGTGTTTAACCTCTGTATCCACTTCATATTACATGTACGGTGTGACAGGAAATTCGCACAACATTTTTTACTTAATTATGTTAAATTGTAAAAAATATTTTCAATCGAACACGGATATTACGAAATGATTGATTAAAATGAAATTTCAATTTGTCTATTACTACACTATCATTAAAAACTTGAAGCACGTTACAAAAACAATAATATTTACCTTATAAGTTCAAAAGGTCCAAAAAGCTCGTGTTATCTCTGCTGGTGCTCAAAACCCGGGGAATTACTATCACGCCAATTGTCACTGTACCACCACTGGTCGTATTTCAGGTAATTATTAATAGATTCAGGTAAACGCATGGAATCGTAAATCATTGCCACTATCTAATATTGACTGTTCATTTACGAGGAGGGAGTTGTGAATGAGGTGGCGGCAGTCCGAACGGCGGTTTTATACTCATTGGGCACGCGCCGTCTGATGTAATTGTGGCTTATCTTGCGAGCCCGTGCCCGTGCGTGCGCCAGCGCCGGATTCGTCGACCTGTGCCTCGACGCCGAAACTAGAATTGCCTGACTTACATATGCACAGTTCTTTCCAGTTTCACGTGTTGAGCCTTGTGAGTATGCGTTTATGTTCATTTAAAACCAAAATTTAAATGAATTGCCAATTTCGAAAATACTTTTCCAATTTTTAATGGAGGGTGGATCTCTTGAGATATGCCATTAATTTTTTTTACGCTGAAACATATTTTTACCCCTTGGGGTTAATATAATATGTTTTAGCGTAGAATATAATAATAATAGATCTTTTCAGTTATTTTAGTATGGAACTAGCTCTTTGTGATATATAGCGATATGAAAAATACTTCATATCGGTTATTGCTTTTCTCTAACAGAAATTGTCGTAAATAAGCTGTGTTTTGTAATATGATATACCTATCTCTTATTGTCGTACGAGATTTGTGACGTCCGAGGGCGGTGAATAAACCCACTGATCTTATATGATAAAGAAGACAATTCATACAACTACTTAGCTCAATAAATTTAACTATCATTTTCCAATTCAACCACTGCGATAGAGCTTGCGTCCATTAATGCTTTATAATATCTGTTAACATTATATAATTTAAAGCTTTTGCCTAGTCTCAACATTTATTCTATGGAGCTCATTTAACATTTGTAATACTTACTTACATGTCCAGGGGCCATTATGCATACTATCAAGCGCATGAAAAATTTGTAGAGCATATATAAGTAACATGTAAATAGTACAAGCGCAGCATTGACTTTCGCCACAAAAACGCAATGCCTCAAATTCGGCTTAAAGTAAGGAATCAAAGTGTCTAATGAAACGGAGTGTCTAATACTAGGTTCCCAAGTTCCCATGCAAAGTAAAACATGAAGCTAAAAACAATTACTCACGTTTTAAATTATTTATTCTTTAATTTTAACTAAAAAAAATGTGTGTGTGATAGGTGATTCTTCCACTCCACATACCCAATGACTTTGGATGAAGGTTAGAATAAAAAAAAGAAAACACCAATTTCAAGTTATTTGTGTTGTTTGCTTTACTAATTTGATTATATATAGGTACTGTTTCTAACCAATAAATATGTCTGATGAAACTGTTTAGTATATTACAAATAAAATGTCAATTTTCGTTCTGTTAAGTTATTTACTATTTTTCGCATGGTTTTCTATAAAGATGATGTAATAATGGTGTTTGTTTATGCTAGGCTGTAATTGCGTTTCTTCAAAATATTTTTTTTTGAACATTCCGCAAAAACATATTAGTTTTGTAATTTTTAATATATAAGTACGTAATGCCTCAAAATTCGCAGCAGAAAGTAGGGAACTGAACGGAGTGTCTTAACACTAAGTTTCCAAGTTCCCTGCCATGAGCGATACAGCGGATACATCGTAAAGCTGTTAGAAAAAGAAAAATCTAAAAGAAAGCTGTTAAAAAACCCAACTTTGAGGCCTGCCGTGCATATTCTATGTGTATCCTCTTTAGCCAGTATATTGCCACCTTGCAAATCGGACGTGTCACCTCCGATGATGTAAACATATCAAAATTTGGTTTAATTGGTGTTATTTATTTATAATCAGCTTTTTGTTTTTTAATATACATTTATATATTAAGCTCAACTAATACATAAAACTAATGACCATTTTCGAAATAATACTAAATGTAATTTGTATTGTAATTCACAATTCTACAATACAGCTCAAAATACTAATTTATTATTGGAAAATGGTAAATTAGTCTTTTACAACGTCAGATGTTATTATTGAGCTAGGTTTATTTGAAAACAACGCAATAAATTGAATCAATGTGATTGCATTCCTTCAATCAAAATATTATAGGATAGTTGCTACGTCAATTAAAGACAAAATGTACGAAAACAATAATATCATAATAAGTTTATATAAGTAAGAAATGTTTTTTGTAAACGTCACGTTGTATTTATATCGTCATCGATGTTTTAAATAAATAATTATGATAATATAACTTTCTTAAGATAGACAAATATGTTTTCTCATAAGAAAATACAGTCAAATAAATGTTGTTCATAAAATTATATCAAGGCATTCTTAAAAGTAAAGATCTTATATTTCTATTTTAAATTAGGTGTAGTTGACAGTAATTTACAGGCTTAATGAAAATTATACTGAAAATTTATTAAATATATATTTTTCACCGGTAATATATGTAACTTTTCATCAATAAAATTATATCAATATTGCATAATGCCACTTCCAGTGTATTTTAACTTAATTATTATTATCGCTTGACGTCCTTGTCATCTAAAGTTATTATAATATTTAAAACAAACTCCAAACTGATAGGATTTTATGAGACAGTTTTTGCCCTTTATCATTTATATCAACGTAAAATGTAAACAGTGATAAATTATTGTTATAAGACTATTAACCCGTATCACAAGTATCGCAAAGGATGACAAAATTAAAAGAGAAAATAAAACAGATATTATATTTTAAAAGTAAAACGTATAGGTATATATTTGAAGATGAAGACTTTGTTGCTTTCTTGCAAAGAAAATACCTAATTTGAAAGTTTGAATTGATGTTAATTGGTATCACCGTTGCTAGATGTTATTAATTTAATTCCTTTGGTAGTATTAGGTATGAACATGGTAAGGATACTTTTACATGTAAATAAGATAATTGAGTAAGTATCAACCAGTTATAATTAGTAAAGGTCATGCTTTGTGGTATTATACAGGATGTGAGTCGGAATATTTTGACAAAATATATATAATGCATTTATATTCACATAATTTACATACAAAGTTTTTGTAACACAAACACTTTTTGTGTAATTTAAATTAGATTTTTGATGTGTTTTAAATTATTAGTGTAAATTTTGTGTTGAAATCGATATTTAGGTACGAATGAGATTATTTGTTGATATGCTAGAGAAAAGATACAAAGTAATATTTTATTCAATTTCAAGCTTTATCCGGTTTGGTAAACAAATGGTTTCGTTCGTTTCCGCTTTCCGCTAGATTATTCGAGACATTTTATGAATCAATCATTGAGTGGCCGTTGGCGGCATTTGGTTATTTAAGAGCGGGGAAATAAAAATGAATTATAAATTGTTTTTGATATCTATCCATTACACAATCAGGCTTACAAGTAAACGCTACTTGCTGTGCCACGATGACCTCACAATAACAATGTTTTTTCTTAATTCTTAAATTAATATTAAGTTAGCATCATTTCTTGTCACACAAGTCAATTATTGAAATCGCGTGCGATCGGGATGTAATTGGAACGTCGTATCTGTAACTGGTAAAGGTCAAGTGTCCATATCGAACAGGTCGAGAACTACCAGATTGAACGTACTTTGAGTAGAATTTAAAATAATAGATAAGTTGCGGTTTCCGTTTAACACTTTATTTAAATGTTAAGTTATATTTCTAAGTACATATTTAAACTTAAAAGTATTTTTAGTAATTTTAAAGTGTTCATCCACCTCTTCTCTTCTAAAGGAATATAAAATTATAAAGATTTTTTAAATAAGTTTGTAGAAATATAAAACATAATTGCTGTAATTTTGTATTAGATTTAAATAATATTATTTTTATTATTATATAATATAGTAATTATGGGGTTTCTGGGAAGAACTCGGATCTAAGTCACGCAGTGTTGAGCACGTGAGTCGACGATAATATGACGCGTGGATTGATAAATCATATATTGTGTCTATCAAGATGAAGAAAGTGAAATATTCAAGATTCTGTAGATCTTGAACAAACAGTAACTGCGGCACTACTAAGAAATGATCCAAATATTCATACCAGAATAATAAAAATATTCAGGTAAAAGTCTTCAATTAAATAGCAAGCATTGAAATAGCAATCATTGTGTTTATATAATGAAGCTTTTAATTTTATATTATTATTATAAAATTAATTATTATTGTACTAATTGATATCATTATAGTAAGTCGTTATAATGAATGTATAACCAATTGAAGCACTGTTACTTTTAAATACATAGTATAGGATGATGCAATATCTATCTTTTACAACGTGTGTACTACCTGCGTGTGTCCCCGCGCTAGAGTGGGGATTCAAGAATTTCATTGATGCTTTGACCAAATGACATACACACAAAACTTGCGTCAGACTTATTTTGTATACGTTTCAAATTTCAACACGATACTAGATTTGCTAAAAATTTGAGGAAATTAATTTATTATTTATATACATTTATTTAAAAAAATGCAGATCAGTCGTAAATTACACATTTTGTCCTTTTATGTATTATTAGGAATTAATCCTCTTAAATACATAAAAAAAGGTCTGTCGTGGCGCAGCGGCACAAGCGTGTGACGGTAAACGATAGGTTCGATTCCCACTCGAGAATATGAAATATTTAAAATTTTCAGATTAAATATTTAATATTTTTATTTCTTCGCTCTGGTAACAAAGCGAAACGCAGCGTTGATTTCCGCCACTCGACAAGCAATGCCTCAATTTCAGCGGAAAGTGGGGAACGAAAGTAGAGCGGAGTGTCTTAACACTAGGTTCCCAAGTTCCCTCTGCCTACCCTGCCAGGTGCGGGATATTTATGATTTTATTGGAATATCGTTTTTTATAACTAAAATAGGTACCATGCTACTATTGAATTTGATTCCATCGTAATATTTATATTTGTAAATTTAAAATAGAAAACTATTTTGAAAATATTATCTGGAAAATATACAAATATATCTATTGACTTTAAATGTAATCACTCATTCTCATTAATATTACTAGGTGCCTCGTAGTAGGTACTTTACTTTTCCTTTATCTCACTCGTATTTAGTCTGAATGATAAAGCAAAAAAAAACAACAGTAGTTACTTATACAACATTATATTATAAGAGACATATTATAAAATTATTGTAATACTCTAGTGGAGCGTGGCTTCGTCCGTTTTTCCTCATACTTACATAAGTTAATACTAGAGACCTCCCGCGACTTCGCCCGAGTGGATACCCTACCCGACCCAATAATATCAACATAAGAAATATCGTAACTAAGTATTGCAAACCTCTAATGATAGGCCTATTGGTAGCTATTGCAATATACTCCTGTATACTATATTTAAGATATTTAACGATGTTTTTCCTTCCCCATAAACATGCAGATTTTTCGCTTAGGAAACATACAGCTACCCATGCATGAGCAAGCGACATACAGCTGCCCATGAGAAAAAACATGACGTGCCCAAATACAAGCCTGTTACCTTCAAGGTTTAACCATGCGATTTGTTCGGGGGGTCCCCAATCATCAACAACGTCTGCCAGCGTTCGGTTCGCATACTCCCCGCTACCGTGTCCGTGTCACCAATTTAACATGTAAATTATTTAATAAATAATTATTAAAAATTAAGAAAACTATAAATGGCTTAAGCATTTATAATGTTCAATTTTATATTAAACGTTTCATAAGTTTTTTTAGCTATTATTGAATTAAATTGTTTACAGTGCTATCACCGTGTTATTATTGTATTTTTATAAAATATATTACTCCATTAAATATCTAAGCAATGCTCTTGGGTTGAATAGTATAAATTTAATATTTTATTTGATTTTTTTTGTGTTTATTAAACAATGGTTGTGGAAGATATAAGATAAGATATTGTGGTAACTTCTATAAGAATACCTTCAAAGTACCGATTATATTTCAGTGACCATAATATCTTCTCTTATATCTTGATTAGAGCTGGTTAGAGAGTCTTTTCTTTAAATTCATAATTGGTCAGTTTTATATACTATTTATAATTACCGACCAGTTTCACAATGCTTACAATTTTTAATATTCATAACTTATTAGTTATGCTTATGTTTTCCTGTACCTTTGTCCCTTGTACCTCGGTCTACTCTTATGAAACTGAGAAACTGCAATTCATTGTTTTAAAAGTAAATATAGTATTAAATTTAGTTCTTTGCATTCATGCACTTATTTTGCACATAGCAAGATAGGGAGAAGGGTCTTGGAAACCAAGTTTAAGACACTTCGTTCCGCTCACTACCTACGCTGAAATTGAGGCATTTCATGTTGAGTGGTGAAACTCAACGCCTCACTTTGCCTGATACAAGGGCAAAAAATCAAAGTACTAAATATTTTCTTGCCTTGAGTGGAGATCTCAAACTTATTTGAGATCTGATGTTAATAATATTGAAAAAATCCCATAAAAAATTGTGGTTTATTAAATTTAAGTATTTAAGTTGCGCTATTATTCAAAAATTGTTTAAAACTTTTCTCCACGACCAGTTGTTATCGATATATATACACGCAATTTTATGTTTTCTGCTAATAACATTATTTTTATCAAAGTAAAAAGAAGCCAACTGACGGCAATGACGTATACTTGAAATTAATTATTTATTTTTCTTCTGGCGCACATTTTGTAAAATATAATTTTGTTTGCTCTATAAATAAGTTAAGCAAATGATTTAAAATGATTATTTTTTTTCTGCTTTATGCCGCACATGGTATATAGGCACTTGAGAACTTAGACTAGTGTTAAAACATTCCGTTTCGTTCCTCACTTTCCGCCTAAATTAAGGTATTACGTGTTAAGTGGCGGAGCTTAACGCATCGCTTTGCCTTGTTACCAAATATTAAATATTTCACTTTCTCAAGTGGAGATCGAGCCCACAACCTGTCGCGTTTACAGTCACACACAATAAGATTATTTAACATATTATATTGATAGTGTAATTCGAGTTAAGAATTGTTATTGATATATATTTTTTATGTGTCATTATACTTATATATTATTACAATATGAAAACAATTCAAGTATGGAAAAAATGTGTCGTCCAAAAAAGAACAAGCCACTGACTAATCGTTAGTAGTAGTAGCAATAGCTGTAACAAAATTATTTTGTAACTTTCTTGAAAACGTAGTCAAAGAGAACGGAGTGCCAAAAGCTACTAGCTAGGAGGAGAGAAGAGAGGACTGGTGCATCTCTTCTCTCATACCAATCCAATCACTTACTTAATTCAACCTCTATCTTATACATAGTCTCTGATGGTCGTCACGTTTTTTCCGTGACCTTCCTTCAGTATCATTGATACTGTGCTCTCGAAGGTCACCCGAGGTCTCTTCTTAACTCTCTCACTACGTGCATTTGCGTCATACATACCCACTGGTAAATAAATCTATATTTTGGCTAGAAACAGTTTTATGTCTATATATTATGGTGCTTACTTTGTATCTAGTAAGTTTTGCTTTTAGTAACAAATATTTAATTTACTTTCGCAGATTATAGCTTATCAAAAAACATTAACATACTGGTAAGTCCAATTTATTGTCAATTCAGATTAAACTTCAACAGGTACTTACTAATTTAATATGTATATGTAAACGGTAATTAATATTTTATCAAGCAATTATATTAAATAAAATAAATATATTTTATAAATTAATATATTTTATAAATTAATGGATCGCTGCTGTGTGGTTGTGGTGTCTAATTGTAAACGGTGGTTGTGGGTTCAATCCCCACTGGAGAATAGATCATACATATTTACCTTTTTTGTGTTGAGCTCCGCAAGTTACACTTGCAGAAAGTGAGAACAGAGTTTCTAAGCACTAAGATTCCTCAGTCTACTTTTTCTTACCCATTCGTAAAAATGAAATATTTATAAATTGATTCCATAAATTACTTACAATACATATTTTTTTTAGCTTTAGGCTCATTTACTAACATTTATTCTATCCCAGCAATAGCAGGGTAGGCAGATACTCCCGTTTTCCCCTTTCCACCGATATCTTTATGCATTCCATATCAGGTATACAACGCCACGCTTTTCCTCGTTACCAGAGCGAATACATTAAATATTTCTCCTTCCTGAGGATCGACCCACAACCTGTCGCTTTTACGTCGCACGCTTATTCACCTGCGCCACGACTGGCCGCTCAATACATACATTTAATAATACTAATACAATAATACGAGGCCTGTCGTGGAGCAGCGGCACAAGCGTGTGACTGTAACCGGTAGGTTCTAGGTTCGATCCCCAGTCGAGGAAATGAAATATTTAATATTTTCAATTTAAATATTTAATGTTTCATTTCTTCACTCTGGTAATAAGGCAAAGCGCGGCGTTGAGTTCCGCCACTCAACTCGCAATGCCTCAAATTCGGCGGAAAGTAGGGAACGGAAGTGGAACGGAGTGTCTTAACACTAGGTTCCCCGGTTCCCTATGCCTACCCTGCCTCGTGCGGGATACAGCGTGAAGCTAAGGAGAAGAATATAATAATAGAGAAAATAAAGTATCATAATACTAAAATAATTAAATGATCACTAGACGCTAATAATAATGTCAACAAAAGTTACTTAAAAAAAGTTAATAAAAGTGATATTTACAACATTTTTTGCTTAAAAAATCTTTGTCTATAATTTCATCTCATATGCTACATCGACCATGACACAGTAACTATGAATTATGTTATCATTTGATCTGTTCAGTTCCACATCAAAAAACACGAAGCGGAATGTTTCGCACGTGCTTTAGACTCACGTATTTTCTCTTTAACATTACTATAAATATGAAGCTAGGCGGCTTTCAAATGAAGATCTAATAATTTCCATTTATGTTAGAAAGATAAATGGAAATCTTTTGTCCACAAAGTTATAAAAAAATTAGAAGTCTTCTATAAGACTACATACATATATGTTTTCACCACATTCGTACATGTATTCATAATTTATTGATAAAAACACTGACGTCAAGCACAAAATCTCTAAGTGTCTTCGAAAACATCGTTTAGTAATGTTTTTTTGTAATAATCACAATTTTATCAATTCATCTCAATAACTTTTTGCTAGTCTTATTTGTTTTCGAAAAATATATTATATAGAATAAAATATATAAATTGTTTATTAGCGTATAACAATAAATGTGTGATCTCGAATTTACTTGCGACAAAAAGATATAACAATACATAATATGGTCTATAAAATCAATTAAGGCTACTGTATAAGTACCTACTGTTCGCACAGTGACTGATATTTATGGTTGTAGATTTTATTTCATTGACTAAGGAATTCAAAAACTCCGTTAACCTGTAAGCCCAGAAGTGTCCCAAAATTGGTTTAAGACTGCCTTTCTATAGAAATTGCAAATTGCAAATCTTGTTAAAAGATAAAAATACTGAAGTTTTCCGATGAGATTAAATTATTTAAACAAAAGATAAAATTATGCAATAAACAAAAAAAAATATAGCGTCTTATCAATATTTATATTAAAAAAGTCACTAACGTATCTCTTCTCAATAATAAACGTTACCTACCTGATAAATATTCGTGCGCGAATCACGTTTTTTAAAGATTCTTATTTTTTTCCATCGATTTTGGAGCTTCTCTCAATTTTAACATTGTATAATTATGGACTTTAATATTTTTATAAGTAAAACTAATCTAATGAAAGACCTGAGGACCTTGATGAAAACATAGTTTTTAGTTCCTGGTACGAGGGACAAATCTCGCTCTAGCCCGGCAAGGTAACACTAATGTGTATGTAATATACCGATCTTACTTCTTCTAGAGGTAGCCTAGCAACCGTATGTTTATCAAAAGAATTATGACAACAAGATACACGAAATAAATGTATTTTTTATCAATTTTGTAACGCCTATTTACAATATAAAATAATTACTTTAGTGACAGTGAATCAATTCAAGCATGTGACTTTAAACGCGACAGGTTGTGGGTTCGTTCGTTGTTAAGGATTTGCATTTACATCTTTTTATGTGAATCTAGCACCAATTAGAAAAGCCGTATAAGGAATTTAAAAAAAAGTGGTTATCAACTCTTAGTAACACTTGGATAGCCATGTTTAAACAGATTACTTAATGTTGATTATTTGCACTCGCATGATTTTCAAATGGTTATATATATAAAACTGATGCTTATACTTTTTTCAATCTCTCAATGGTTTCCGGTAATATAACTAAGCCTTAATTAAATGTTGCCATCATTTGACTTTATTGAAATGCATTTTTCTTTCTTTTCTTAAAAAAAATACCCTTAATAATTGTCACTCTTCATTATATTAAGGACCCGTTATTAATACTTAGACCGTTACAAATTATTTATTTAATGAAATTAATAAATTATAATAGTAATTTAGTTAGTCGATTTTGTCACGTAAATGTTTAACACCAGCTGGTGTTATATAATCTATAGATATAAATACATACTTGTTAGAAAGGACATAGACAATAAAACACACAAAATAATACATTATCTAGATAACAATATATTTTGTTGTCAACTGCAAACTTAACAACAGACTACAACATAGATATTTCAACATAATAATAGCTCGAAGTACATGTAGAATTTAAAATATATATAGTGAATTGTACCAAATTCTAGCTAAAGTTTTGCATATCATTTATAATATAAATAATCTCATATATCTTGTTAGATAAACTGTCGCGTTGCGCCGAGGACAAAACAAGAAAATTAATTTGGACGGCATAGAATATTTAGGAATATGTCCTTGCTAATACCGGATAGGTCTTAGTTAATATTGAGGAAAGTGGATTTAGCGATGACTGTAAAAAATAACTAGCACGAAACTGGTAATTAATTCAAGATGGCGGAGGTTTTTTTTAATATAATTGGTATTAGTAATTATGTTTTGAGTAAGTTAATCGAGATGGCGCTTGACAACTGGCTTTATTTATTTAGATACATGTCATATATATACATTGTAGCGGTACACTCGAATATTGATAATGTTTAAACTAATTATAATTATAAAAATACTTCAAATTTGCTACTACGAAACATACAATAAATAATATTTATTAAATTGTCTCTTACGTACATTGCTTTTTTGTTACACAGTTCTTTGAATTGACATTTTAAGCTTTGGAAAATACTATATAAATAATTTATAGTGATAATAATATAAAGGTATATACAGAGAATAATATATCATATCAATTTTAAAATTCGTAAAGTTTTATATTTAAATCGTTTATGACTGATAGGTTTTTAATCTGACCACAATATGATTTAATAAGCATTCTAAATAACATAACCAACCTATATTAATAAACTATAACTACGAAAATCCATTTATATGAAGGTACAGATGGTAGATTCAATATAAGTACATACATATTGTATTCTATGTAGGCATATTTTGTTACCAAAAATACGTGATCAGTAACTTATAAAATATAAACGACGTGAAATTGTGATGAAATTTTATTATATTCTAAGTTTAAAGCGTAGGTAAGTGAAATGAGCGTACAAAGTGGTTACATATTTATATAAGACCATTCATAAACTCCTAAACATTTTATACAAGCAATGTCATAATTATAAAAAAATGCTTAGTTTAATTAAGACACTGATTATTACTTTAGAAACAATTTTTCTTTAATATGTACTCATATATACGTATTTAAAAATCTTAAATTGGTATTTGTAGTTATTCTCACACACGAGAATAAGTTCAAGGACTGTACGCTTTTGGCACTAACTTCATGAAATATATCTTTTTACAATACATTCAAATATTATATTATATTTACAACTTACTTTGAAATATTTACATTATTAAATGCTGTTCAGATACAACAAATAGAGGAGATACACTATATAATTTACAAGGTACATGTGGGACTGCCTAATAACGGTTACAATATAGGTATCTACAGCATCTGTACAGAGTTGTAGCAGAAAAGCTTTAGCGAAACACACTGAATATCTACCTATATGTATTACAAACCACGTTTAACATCCAATAATAGGTATATCATATATGAACTTACACTTAATCTATCCACTGACAATACATTAAATGTGTTTTGAATTTTTTTGACTTTTAATATATTGTTGCTATATTAAATATTAGGTTAATCTCCTATTAGAAACTGTTTTAAATTTAACATATGTACATTAGTCACTAGCCAGTAGATAGATTAAATCGATGCTTTATAAATAGTATATTATGACAAAAGCTTCTAAACAATTTTAAACTGAATTTCTATTATATGTATGTTTTCTTACACAATAAAGCCGATTCTGACTATATCTAACAAAAAAATAATGCACACATTCACTTATAACTACTTAATATTCTGTTATCATGAGTGGGCTAAAATCCCTCTCCGCCATAAATCCCTTAACTCACCGCTTATCTACCAATGGAATGATGTTGACGCAATTTTATTTCCTAAGCAAACTGAGATCCTCATCTTAGTAAGTATCAATCAATTCATTGCTATGAAATGATGTATAAATATATAGATAATTCTATATAATTATTGTACTATAGTTTGCTTAGTTACGCGCCTTGCTGCAAGCTCTGCTCTACTGATGATGATCTACTCCTACTTACCGTCAACAACGATCCGATGAAATGATCCAAACCAAATGCAACTTTGATGGCACATGGACCGCTCGATTTGATATGATTTTAATTATTAATTTTATTTATATTCTTTACAATGTTTAATTAAAATATTGTTGTGAATCTAAATTTAAATCCGCAGTCTTAGGATTGCAAGACTGAAGTTGACGAAGTAAGTGAAAATATCAGTTTCATTATATTTATATTTACCATATATAAAAGAATCCAACATTTATATTTCAGTCAATTTTATTATTGCCTTCGCTATCAAGTAAAGAGTTGTATATGGATATATTTGAAATAACGACAGCATTGCAATCCGTTTAGCTTTTTTGAAATTATTGTAAAGTTTTGATTAAAAATGACGCAAGTGATCAGATGACATCACATGATATGTAATGTATGCGTCGAAGCTTTAGTCGCCGTCTAGTGACCAACTACTAGGTAAATTTAAACCAATCTATAATCTTTTGTGAATAAGATACGTAGCACCATTGCCAATCTATTAAATATTACCTCAACTATGTTATTCTCATTTTTACAACTCTAGTTCTATTGGAGTTAATTGCGGATTGTTTTAAAGTGCCTAAATCTTCAGTATTTACTTGTGACTTATTCAAATGTTAATTAATTTAATAAATTACAATCGTTAAAAGTATGAGATTTCTTATAAAATTCAGTCACAGACTACCGGTAAAATTGGTAATACTACACTCTAGAAAAGAATTTCAAAAATTTAAAGACTACCCGTAAAATCCCGGTGGATTAAGTGGGACGTTTTTGAAGAGTCATTTGATCTTGGGCAGTGTACTTGTTTTAAGTTTCTGCAATATTTTCTCAACGTTATTTTTATATTTAAAAATTTATATGCCTCCCTTGTGCCATTAATTTTGTATAGCCAATATTTTTTAAACCTGCCATTCTTTTCAGTCCGTTGCAACGTCAGGATAGGATCTGTTGTTTTTTACATCATCTATTTGGATGCATCCTCTGTAGAGTGATCATAATTCAACGTCGTAATCACTCGACTCTATTTCGATAACTCCTACTTAACATGTTTAAACGAGATATTTTCAATTTATTTTCTTCAATTTCAGAACATACAAAAATCATGTTTGTTTCTATCTCGATACCCTTGATGTTATACAAACATTTGAATATTAATAAGTAGGATATAGAATAGTGCCGAGTTGTTACCGAGAATCTATTCAGAAGAGCATGTGACAGCGCAGGTTGGAGTTGGCTATTCCGTGGTGTGCGCGGTGAGGTCGACCTCCGACGTCGCGGTGCCCAGCGCGGCCGGAGGATCGCTGGCGGGGAGGGAAAGTAGATGTTAGGCCTCCAAAAAAATTAAAGCCGTCGGCTTTGGTTCCAAATTCGATTTCTTTGCTTCAACTACCAAAAACTCGATTTCCTGAAATGTTTGAAAGAAAAATATATTACACCACCAAATATTACTTTTATTGATCGAGGTGCAGCGGCACTGCACCTATGCGATGGTTGAGAGAGCATTTTGTACTGGAGGAATAAGTTAAATTGGTTGGTAAGAAAGATAAGTGGCATGGAGGCGCAATTGTGCGACAGTAAACGCGACAGATTTCGATTCCCTATAAAAGGAAAAAGAAATATTCAATATTTTTTCAATAATCACAACGCACTATTCAATACTCAAGAAATCGGCAAGAAGTGGGGTACTGTTTCCAAGTACCCCTGCCTACCCGGTATGTCCGTAATAAAAAAAAACAAACAAAGTCACAATATGACAAAAATTGAGCGGTTGAACTGGGAAGTATAAGCACTTTTTTTAATTTAATTTGTATTTACCGGTTTATCCCTCTGCGCAAACGATTCTGCTATAAGCCGAGCGACTTCTTGGTGCTGCATACCTTCTACTCTATGCCCATCTACCGCCAGAATTAATTGTCCTACCTCCAAGCCACCTGCCTCATACGCTGATCCATGCTCCTGAAATATAAATAAAACATACCTAAATTACTTTACTATTACAGATGCAAGGTCTAATTAAAAATAATTAATATAATGCAATATTGAATTTTAGAATAAGTTTCAGATCTTACGTGAATATTAATTATTCTGGGTAACGGATGTTTAGTGTTGGCACCACCTTCGATCGCGATGCCAAGGATAGGCTTGGTCTTCTTCACGGTAATATGCAGGTTTCCATGGTGGTCGGGGACAACCCGCGCCGCTCTGCCTTCGTCGATCGTCCCTTCCCCATGTTGCAGGCGCTGCATAGACTGGTGCCTGCGGATCCCACCTCGATCCTCAAGTAAAGCACCACCTTCTTCTTTCATGTCGAAGCTACGTGACAACTTGTGGGCCAATTCCTGTCGATATGACTTACTTAAAACGTTCTTTATCTAAATTTCGATTGGTGGTTTAACTTTGAGTAGTTACTTTACAGAGGTTCTTAGTTTTGATTGTTTCGACATTTCTAGATTTATTTATAAGATTTTTTTCATTTTGGTCCCTAATTATTTACCACATTCACACTAATATTATTGCACTACGCTAAGACAGCAACATTATATCAGCCTCTAATAACAACTGAGTGCTCTAACTAAGGACAGTGTAGCTGGGCGGCATAGGGCAGTATCTCGCGAAATCTTTACTAAATACGTAGCCTCACTCATACAACCTTGTGCCTCTCAGTTACCAAAATGTTAATGATCTTTACGTCAAATGTATCGGGAAGCTGTAAGTGTGATGTGAGCTGGAGGCTTGGAAACATGCGTTTCGATCACTCGGTGGCGTGGTACAAAGGTTATTTTACAAGTGTAGGTATGTCTCATGAAAAATATATTAAACCAATTAGCGCGCCTATACAGCGGCATCATAAAAAAAATGTTACGAATTGTTATATTTTAATAGAACATAAAGCTTACGTATGTGAAATTTATTAAGGTAAAACAAATAAAATTGTTATTTTCGCCACCATGCATTAAAATAAAGAAAGATTAATTACCACGACTGATTTGAACTTTTACGTACATACGTACAAACAATATAAAGGTGTAATGAATTGCGGAAACTATTTAAATTGAAATTAAATAAAACTCATGCAAGTTACCCAGGAATAAGATTACTTCTACTAACTAACTGATGAAAATAAATAACCGAAAAAAATATGTGCGTTACTGTACTGAATTCGAACAAATAAATTTGACATAAAAATAAACACCGAAATGAAGTGCAACGACAAAAGTAGTGATAACATAAAAATAACTTCTAACACCAAGCATCGTTCGGTTTAAAAAGCGAGAATTTGGAATAGAAAGTTTAATTTTTAGTATCGTGCATAAAGAGATTTTTCAATGTGCTAGGACAGTTTGCCGATTTGTCTGTCGGCGGGAGGCCGGGCCACTTACTAGAGGTCGTCCCCAGTACCATGATTTTACTTTCTGCGTCCAGCCACCGAGTGATGAGCGCAGCCCCTCGAGATAGCCGCACTGAAACATCACACTAACTCAGCGCCAGGTGCTCTCTCCTCCACGGGCGGAAATTGATCGCTGCCGCGTCATTGCCCACGCGCACTATGCCCAATTTTGCCCAACGCCCCGTACCCCAGTGCCAACTATCCATGTATTCACAAACTCTAGACTACTAGTCACACCCTAATATAATGCAGGACTTTTAGGGAAACTAGAGAATTTAATAGTCTAATTATAATGTTTTTGTATGAATATGCCAATGATAGTTTGGCTTAAAATTAGCACTCACATTCAACCCAATAACATTGCACACATAGCGAAATCTACTTCTAAAATATCATATGTATTCAAGTTGCTGGCCAAGCTATAAAAAGATTTTAAATTCATTTCGTTATTATTTAAACTATAACGTTAAAAATATGCTAAATATAAGGAATATGTTTGTACATGTACACTTATGATGTTACACGGTACATACCTGATCCTTTTATCGATTATACAAGATGCATGAAACAAAAAATATAAAAATGTAAATAAATACCATTGAGGATACTTTCATACCAGCACAACTGTTTTAAAATAGGATGTTATCGACTTACAAGTGGCAAAGGATTAATCTAAACGATTGAGATCTTTAAATATTAATATACAGAAATTTTAAAACCTATCGCTGCTACGAAAACTTGAGAGAGTTTGAGTTCAATATATCGGTTTCATAATCGAAGAGAATCTATCTTGATATGACGTGATAGTTATTTTATCCAATATCTTTCTCAGGATACTGGCTGACGGCGTACCTCGTTAGTCTTTTCTATAAACATCGCGATACTATCGCAACACGCGCCCGCTGCGATACCGCGCCGCTCGCAATTGCCAGGTGTTTTTGTATTTTATTCCCACAGAAATGCATGTATCTACATATATAATGTAAATGCTTGATCGCATAGTTGTGCTTAAGATTATTTCTTTTATAAAAATACATCTGACAGCTCTACGTGGAATGATATTTTAAGCTCGCTTAAACAAATTCCTAAGCCCTTATGTGTTTTTTCCATTAAAATAATAGCAACATGCCATTATTTTTCATTAACAGTTTGACACATATTTTTATACAGTAAGCTATAATTATTTAAATAATGAGCTTGATTTATGTTCTTTTTATTGATACCAAGCAATTGTGCCCTAGTTCCCATGGTCCTTTCCAAGCTAGAGTTGCATTTAACGAGGCTCTCTCGACTCGGGATGTAACGGTATCTTACTTAAGTTTATATACTAGCGACCCGCTCGAGGCTTCGCCCGCTTAAATTACACTATTTAAATCATTAATCACTATTACTTGTTAAATAATATTATCACTTTTAAGATAATATGTATACATTTAAAACCTATTAAAATAACACAAACATAAATATTGAGGGAAGATTGCAAAAATATAATAGTTAAAACTGCAGTAAACCTGTGTAGACGTTTCTGAGATTAGTGAGTCGAAACGCACCAACAGAGAGACAAAGAAATCACTGTTTTAGGCCATATTTCTTTAATAAATATCCCCTACGAGGACATTTCAATACATCTTTCATATACAGTCTGTGATCACTGATAAAAATCAGTGACCAGTTACAGAATTTTCTAAATTCTGTACAATTTTATTGACATATGTTTATGATGAATTTTCTAACACCGCGGTATTCTTGGGATTAACCATAGATTCGAAATTTCGTTGGGGCCCCATCTCTCTTCTCTTGTGAGCAGACTGAGCTCTGCTGCTTAAGCTGTTTAAAAAGTGAGATACTACTCGCACCCCGCAAGGTTTTGTGTTTAATTTATTTCAATTAGTTCTTAAATAAAACAGGTATATCAATTTCAAGGACCTTTTTTGAAAAAAATGCTACAGTAGTAAATAAATAATTATGCAATGTAAGCCGGCGAAGCCGCAAACGGTACATGAAAGATCTTTTTCACTTTTTTTAAGGGCTTTAATTAATTTAATAGGGCCCAATTTTTTTTATTTTTGCCTGTGTGTTCGTACGCACTAATCTCAGAAAAATGCAGTTTTAAGCTAACAAGATTTAAATGTAGTTTTCACTGTAATATTTTGGGAACCTTCCCTCACCATTTAGTGTTTATTTAATTCAAAAATTAAAAAATACGTCAATTTAGAATATTAAGTTCCACAAAATTGCTGCAAAACTTTTTTAAAATAGCTGAAATTTTAGTTTTCAATGTTTGAACATTGTCTTAAAAGTGATAATGTTAGTAAAAAAAGAAAGTAGTTAAAGTAAGTAAATGAAATAGTGTAATTCAAGCTGGTGACAAGCTTAATTTTGATAGGTTTGGTAGGCAGAACATATTACACATCTATATAACAAACATAATATTGCTTGAAATATCTTTGTTCCATAGTATTTTGCCTTGCTCTAATCAAACGTTTATTACTTATTAAACCGTTATTATATAGATAACCTCGGACGTGAGTTGACTATGCTCAAATAACGTTATCTTAACCACAATGCGTAGTCAATTATGAATGATAGTTCATTTTTTTATCTCTGTACCAATCAAAACATCCGTTATTCATTAAGAACGAAATTTGTAGATGTATGTTAAAAGGGGGAATATTGTAGTAAATAGGTATAACGAGAATGTCAGGTTTTTTTGGCATTTTCTGGGCCATACGATAAATTACCACATTCGCCGGAAAAAATATCAATACAGAAAAAATAAATTCTGATATATATATATATATATATATATATATATATATACATATATATATATATATATATATATATATATATATATATATATATATATATATATATATATATATATATATATATATTTATATATTTATATATATAATAACAACAATATGTGTGTATATATACATTTATATGTGTGTGCGTAAAAATGTACAGAATGCAATTTTTTTAAGCAATAGGTAGCTAATGTAATCAACGTGGGCTCAAATGAGACCAAATGAGTATTAAAAATTCTAATTTAAGAGATTTATTGGGCCGTGAGAAAAACGAGGACAAAACCGAGGTATTTTAAACAATATAAAAAGATATGATTAGCTCTTGATTTTGTAAACATTGTAGATTCGTAGAGTAAGTAGTTGTTTACCTACCAAGGAACAGATTTCCCACCTTTTTCATTATAATATTTCAAAATAGTTAAATATATGTTTAACATCAACAGCGATAAGTGATTTAAAAGAAAACAACGTACATTTACGCAAAAGTATTTATTAGTAAATATCTTAACTGTCATATTCAACAAGGAACGTTTTACATTTAATAATTCTTACGACAGAATTCAAGAAGTCTGCAATTACAGTGTTGTTAAACAAATCAAAAACAACCTAAGATTACCGTAGATACTATATAAATATATTTTCTTATATTAAAGCACTCTAAGATTGTGAAGGATTTGAGACGCATCAAAGAACTTATCAAGTTACAATATCCGGTTTATCCAGTTTTAGGTGGATGGATGGAACCGTGGGAACTTTTGGCCACTTAAAAAGTGTTAAATATAAGTAAGTACTACCATGTTCTCAGTACTTGCTAAGTACTTAAAAGAAATACAACTTCTATTTTTTATTTTTTTCTTACTTATCAAATGGTGTACCGTAGTAACGCCGAAATATGGTACAAAATAACGGGATTTAGAAATGATGCTTAAGACAAGCACCGACGCATGATAACTTCTATGACGATATTTGCATTCATATCATATCCTTTTTGTTTTAAAATGATTTTATTGCATTTTTTTAGGATTTTAACTTTTGTATGATTTTGGAGTGTTAAAAAAGAAAGATATTAGTTATATATATTTTTGTAAAAGACAAATATATTCTGATCTATACCTAAATATCACTAATACACCAATTATAAAAACTATTACCGTCGTTTCGCTATAGCAAGGTGTGTATAGACGAGCTACCCGTGACACCCCGGGCATAGTTCTAAAGTATTGAGCATACTAAAACGTACAAAGCATACCCATAAAATATTTATATTTATTGAGGCATGTCGTGGCGCAGCAGCACAAGCGTGTGTGACTGTAAACGACAGGTTGCGGTTTCTATCCCCACTCGAGGAACTAAAATATTTAATATTTTCAAATTTAATATTTTAATGTGTTCATTTCGTCGCTCTAGTTACAGGGCAAAGCGCGGCGTCGAGTTCCGCCTCTCAAATTCAGCAGAAAGTGGGGAACGGAAGTGGAACGGAGTGTCTTAACACAAGGTTCCCATGTGCTCTCTGCCTACTT
Source organism: Eueides isabella (assembly GCA_019049475.1). Taxonomy (NCBI): domain Eukaryota; kingdom Metazoa; phylum Arthropoda; class Insecta; order Lepidoptera; family Nymphalidae; genus Eueides; species Eueides isabella. Next base: position 5,325,102 of record CM032384.1, on the reverse strand, counting down.
GAATAAAATATTTATTTTTGTACATATTATTAAGAATTAAAAAAAAGATTTACATGAAATATATAAAACATACTAGTTTAAACGAGTTAAAGGAGTAATTGAGACAATTACTCCTTTCGTTTAAACTATTATCTTTTATATATTTCATTTAATGAAATACGTAAAATCCTTATTACATAACACCTGGTTGTTACACACACCTTAGCATTGTATCCAGCTTAAGCGTCTTGTAAAGCCAGCAATATATCCAACTGTGATTTAGTGACAATCATGTGTATATTTAGTTACTCTGACCGCACTGAATATGTTACATAACAACTACTTTCGCACAAATTCGTACATAAAATATATGCAGCTTATTTACTAGTAATGTAAATTGGAAATGTTATTTTCTTTTTATTTGAGTTTATATTGAAGGATTTTGTTATTTTATATTTTTATGTTAGATTCTCGCATCTTTCTAGGAGTTGTGGTCGTAATGCGTAAATGCTGTGGAGATAATTTACAATTCCGAATATTCCATGTCGAGTTACATACAAGATTTACGATTATGAACATTTTATGTATCCAAAACCTATAATTTCCTGGTATATTATATTACTTCTACATTAAATATCACATTAAGTGTCATGGACATAATTTAGGTGAAAATGGCTCAGTATGTAAGTGGGTGGTCATATTTTCTTGCTTGCCATAAGTATACTTCGTGCTCCACAGCACATGGATAGCCATTCGAGACCATCGTAAACTCGATTCGCACAGCCTTGTTTCGTTGTCGACAGTCGATTGTTGAGTACCGAGTACCGACACCGACTCACCGAGTAGTCGCGTACCGGTCACCGCTCGATACACACGTATTACTATTTATATAAAATACTTCTTCAACTTGTTTACAAATAAAAGACGCTGTGAACTCCCAGGATAACCGTGACAGGTGAGCTATCTTACACTGAGTTTAGATTATGCGGTGTAAAGATTTTACATGAACTTTGATTATAAATGGAAACATGGTCTACTTTTGTTGCACTCCGTGTTACCTGGATTCATATTTAGGCGTATTGTTGATACTATGTCAACAAGCCGATCCGTCCTCATTTAAATTTTCTTGTATATATTTGTTTACTGCATTGACGGAAATTGGTTTGACCTTATTTAGAGCTGCTGTATCGATTTTCGTTGGATATTAAGTGACGATTTGCGTTAACTAGACACCAGTGCATTGACGATACGTCATGCCTCAGTTGTCACATCTCAGATTGATTATTCTGGCTTGATCTCAACATATCCTTTTTTGGTCATAATCTTTATATATGTATATATCTGTATATGTGTTTATTGCTTTTATTTTTTTTTTGGTGACTACTTTCAATAATATCTTTTCTGTATGTACCTACATTTGTCTCCCTACTGACTATCTACTGAGAAAGCAATAGTTTTTTTTAATATTTATAATCAATAATGCACATTAATTGGAGTATTAAATCAACTTTTAGATAGATGCTTTATCAGCAAGAATCAATTTGATAAAAATGATATAATAAGAAAAGATAATTCTGATTGCTGATAATGATGTCTTATAACTATATAAAAACTAAGTATATTTTTACATTTATGCGCGTTTACGAGATGTTGAGTACGATTACGGTGGTCAATTTGTTCTTTTCTGTTATGAGGCTAATGTTACATTGTAGATTATTTACTATGAAGTTTGTTCTTTGTGCGCAGAGGCCGTAAGCCTTCCGGCCCGTTTGGGAAAGTGACAATGTTCTAAAATTATATTTCCACTTTAATCAAAGTTCTGAGTCATTGTATATTTTAATTTAAGAATTTCATAACTTTATAGCAAGAATCACATTGTTGATCTTTTTACAGCTCGTATTTATATTTTTTGATAATTTTACTATTGTGTTGAAAATGACACCTATTTTTTTGTTAATTGTGTTACTTTACTAAAATGTTAAATATTATTGATATTTTCATACAGAAACTAATTTATATTCTGTTTATATAATTATGTAATAATCATGGTTCTTGAAATAGATAAAAAAACACTTGAATTTAATCATATAGTTATCTTATTAAACACTCATCATAAACTCAAGTGAGGTTAGATCTAATAGAATAGATCTATCGTATTGAGTTATACTTGTTTTTAGGGTACCGTATCTCAAAAGAAAAATGAAAAATGAAGCCCTTATAGGATTACTTAGTTTTCTGCCTGCCTCATCATCTGTCAAGATCTAGGTTCCATTTATCTCGTAATCGCGATTCCGGTCCCTAGGAGCGCAGATTTTTTTAAATCTAATGCAGTTTTTTCTTTAATCTAATGTAATCAAAATATATTATCGTTTATGTATCATTTGTATGTGTCAAAGGCGCATTTTATAATCCGCTGTATTACATAACAGCGCTTCAGATTGAAAAACGTTTCTGTTTCTGAATTAACGGTCACCTTACCTTACGGTTCCATTTTATTGTTATGAACGTCGACCACCTTCTTGCGGCGGTAAATAGGACTATAAAATCTACGTGATGACGATGCATCCACTTCTACTTGATCGCAACGTCAATTAGGCCTTTTAACGAATGCGATTTGTTGTTACATTACAACGTAAAGAAACGAAATTTTGGGCAGATTGCAATCCGCCTGAACGTTGAGAAGACGCATTACAAAACAACGAGGCCTTTTAATCCGAAACGCTGTTATGTAATATTGTGGATTTTACGATACGGCTTCGACATAAGCAAATCACCGCGTAATCAAAACCTATCCTTCCTCTGGTCCTTGCGACCTATAATTAAAATATAATGATTACAAAGAAGTGAGAACTTATAATACAAAAAAAAAGGAAAAGCCCGAAAAAAGGAAATTTATATTTATAAGTACTTGTAGTTCAATTCATACAAATTAAGTTAAACTACCTTCTATACGAGAACGAATTACATACATATTAAGAGCGAAATATAATAAACTACCTTTGGAATATTGAAGCATATGTAGCTAAATGGAGCTAAATAGTTCTTGTATTTTAAATATATTTTTTAATGTAATAAGAATTGGTATATCATCATCACAGCGTTACAGCGTCATTTAAAAAAACTACTTATTAGTTTTGTTATACTTATCTACGGAGAAGTTCGTACTGAAAGTATATATAAAAAAACCGATTGCTTCGTTTTTTTTATATATACTTTCAATAATATACCTGCGTTTGTCTCCCTACTGTCCATCTACTGAGAAAGCAATCGTGATTTTAATATTTATATTCAATAATGCACACTAATTGGAGTATTAAATCGCCTTTGCTCAGGCTTATTAGCCTGACAGAACGCATATAAAAGAAAACAAATCAAACCACACAATCAAAGAGAGATTTCGTGTAGAATCAATTTGTGAAGGAGTTTCTTTCGATCGTTCGTGTAATTAGCACTGTAACACGAGAGAACGGGTTAAGGCTGTACTTCACTGGAGGCTATGTTGACCGAGATATATGACACTCGTGTATGTGATACTTGCTGTAACGTGATTCTTGACGTGGTCTTGAAATGAAATGAAAAGGATAATGTGATAGTTAATGTTATTTTGTTTTGTTATTAGGATTCGTATTTACTGTTTGTTTTAATAAAATATCATAATAAGAAGACGCTCTGTTTTACCGGAAAAAAAATATTGAGTTTGGTGTACGTTCTATCCAAATAAGTTTATGTGTTTTACACATGATTACATATAAAATATTTGTTTTTAAAAGCATAACTGGTACATGTTCTGTAAAATATAGGTACGTATACATAAATGTACGTCGTGATAATTATCATATTTACCGTGAATGACTAAATAAATTGAGGCATGTCAGGTGGTGGGTTTGAATCCCACACGAGGAGATTAAATATTTATTTTTTTCATTTTTTCGTTCTAGTAATAATCGTGGCTTTGAGTTGAGCCACTATACTCGCAATGCATCAAATTCGACGAAACGTCGGGTGCGGAACAGGGTGTCTTAACACTAGGTTCCTAAGTTCTCTCTATTTATCGCGCTATGTGCGATACGACGTGAAGATGAAAAAATAGAAAAAAAGTGAATGAACCATATTCATGTGGATTATAATGATATATTTTAAGGTCCAAATGAATTTATTTGAATATAAATTAAATAATTATTCTAAATTTATTAAAATATACCGACATTTAAATAGACTTGTCTTAGGAATACAAAAAATATTTATAGCATAGCGTTACACTTTACCGTTTAATATACAAAATACCTAAGATCGCACACGACGCTACCGTCTATAATCCCGCTACTCAAACACACTGGCCATTCACTCGAACTCATGTAGGTACTATGTCCATATTATTATATCTTAAACTAGCGCCCCACCCACGGCTTCGCATGTTTATTTACACTATTTCATTTACTAACCTCAATTATTTATATATTTTAATAAAATGATTACTTTCAAGACAATATCTATCCATTGAAATTATATCTATACATTGATAACTAAAATGTCAGCAAAATGAATAAAAAAATGGTAGCAGGTTTACCGAATTAAATATTTTAAATCGACGGAACTTTTTTATTTCGAGTTTTCGAAGTTTTCGAAAATATAATAAGTGAAAAATCCTTTTAAATCTGGTCATCCGCTTCTGAGATTAGCGCACACACAGACGGATAAAGAAATTGGACAAATAAATTTTAAAAATGACCATTTTGACATTACCAGTCTTCTCCAATAAGTGTTTTTTTAATATATTTTCCATGTACAGACGTGACTGATTGGCTACAGATTTAATATAAGTACATATAATCATAACGGGACTCGGAACAAGATTTCACTTGGTTAGTAATTTCATAAAAGTGAGGAAAGTGCTTGATAAAGGAAGTCTTTAAAACTTTGTTCATATATTATATAAACTAATGGTATATACATAGGCTCAATCATATATGTATGTTCTTAGGCTCCAAGTTCACAAACTGCTTTAATAACATTGTGCATTAACTTCATAAAATCTTGGAGTTCTTTTTAAATTTACTTAGATATTTCTAATAAGTAAATAATAATTTATAAATAACACAACTAAGAAACATTGTCTAAGACAAGAATAGATTATTTTCTAAATCGAATAAAAGAAAATCGGAAGAAACTATTTCACATTTATTGAAGCATGATAATATTGAAAAAATGAAAGTGGCGCAAGTGAGGCGGGAAAATCGCAAAATAGGAAATATCAGGTAACGTCGAACACGTATTGCATTACGTTCTTCCTGATTCTGACATAGAAATAAAGATTAGGGGCATCTAAATATAACAATCGATCAATTAGAGAAAACACGAACAAAAGTAAATATGTGCATATAAAAATATGTTCCTGTTTGTATTGACGTGGAATTTTATTTACATTTTATCTCTAATTATTAATTATATTACAAATGACGCGAACTGGATGCCGATGTGCCTGCGGGCAGAGTTGAGTATTAATTATCTACTGTTTCCACATAAATATTAATATTATATTTTGAAAAATAATAAAAATAATATCTTATTAAATCAGTGCATTTGTAATTTTAATAATTATAAAAAGTATAATAAAGTATAAATGACAATACAATTTAAAATATACATGTCGAAAATACATTGTAATATAATTTGTATTTACTACAAAATAATATAGGTACTGTAAAATATTTTAATACCTAGTGATAAAATCTAAGGGTGTCAGCGCGGTGACCCCGGAACTCGAGTCTTGGGAACAACCGAGCTTTTATTAGGTCTGAGTTAGCGGAGTCTGGTCTGAGATTCATCTCGCTATTATTAATAGCTAGACGCTTGACACAGAAAGATATTGATGACTATTCTTCTTAATAGCTTTTAAATGTGCTAATATAATTCTGCTTACAGTTAAGTCATAAATTGTAAATTATTGCGAATATATTTATTTAACATACACTATCAATTAATGTTCTCATTTATAAACCATGGCGTGTGAGTTCTATCTATACTTTGAGGTATTCTACGTTACTAAGATTACATAATATTATCTAACTGGATATATAAAAATAACAGTTTGAATCGTTTTGCTGTAATATAATTCAAAATAAAATTAAGTTACATCACTATTACGCAGACATACTTATATATGTTGGTACCACACTTAACCAAAATGAAGTCGAAAGTCCTTTGTTAAAAGTCGTGAAGTGAAAGTGGAAAGGAGATTTAATTGGAAGGAACTTCGACTGTCACGTATCGCGGGCTATTAGAAATGCCTTCATAATGCTATAAGACTGTCTTATTGTTATAGTCCTTATAAGCGCTCTGGTAAAAGTATTAGCATATCAACGCGCTCCTATTACTTGTTAAATCTAAATAGGAAGTTGTATTTACGTTTAACGTTTATGCGATCGGCATAATAAAAATATAATAGCATCATTAAGTTTTTATGCATTTTGTTAATCAATTTAGTATCAGACAATATTCTTATATAAGTATAAACATAAATTCTTCTATTATATAAAGTTTATTTTTTCAATTTTCTTTAAAATATTTCTTCTAATAAATAATGAATAGAGTATGTCTGAATTGATGATACTTAATCACTCAAGCGATTTAATACCTTTGGCAGACAGTTGGCAGGCCAATTTTTGGCACATTATATGGGCCTAATGATTTATAATTGCATAAATTAGTTTATTTTAGAGCGAGTACGAGCTGGGGAGGCATTTATTAATAAATAAAAGTAAGCAAAGACAATCTGAATATAAATTTTATATAATTATACAACATCAAAGGGAGAGGAGTACAAGTCAAGGGTTAAATTAAATGGTAAATTGTAATCCGTATAGCGTGTACTACATTCAGCCTCGGGCTGTCTTTTAGATAATCCTACGTAGACTTACAGGTTACGAGGCTATAACTACAACTATATGTTTACCTTTACTTATTAAGTACGCATTTGAGTATATACTCCAGCCACTTAGAGATATTAAATGTAAGCTGACAGACCGACGCGTGTCTATCCAGAAAATGACAAAAAGAAATCAAAATCACTATGGAATAGTTTTTACTGTAACTTTGTTACAATGTTAACAATTCGGAAAGTTTATTTATGAAATTAATTGTATGTTAATTAAATAACACGACTAGATATCCTTTATAACAAAACTGCAAAAAAATAAACCTAATAAAGCAGAAATAGCGGTTAATATTATGTACGCCTAATTATTTTATATTATTAAAAATACAAATTAATTCTATGGTATTGGTTCTATATACCTAGAACTACATCGTCTTTGTACAGAAGAAATATGTATTAAAATTCTACTTTCTATTGCGAATATTTTCCCATTGTCATCGGAAGCGTCGACGCTGCGCACGCGACGGCTTCCGGCACATCTAGACTCTTCTCATGCGAGGAAATACCAGATACTAGATATCGCAATCATTTACATACAATAGACGTGTTTTAGAAGTAGTACACACAAAGCTATTATTAAATTATGATTCTTTTTTTCATTGTGATATAAATAATCAATTAACATGGTACGATGGTTTAATGTTTCTCTAAGGTTCTTATTTATTTTAAAAACTTGTTCGGTAACTTAAGCCAATATCATTTTTAAATTAATTCTGCCATGCATTATATAATACCTACTTTTACATTTTATTGATTATCCTTTAGTGTAACTTTTTGAGTTATTTTTATATAAATTTGTTTGTTTTTTATTAATTATATTTAAAGAAAGGACAAGAGATTTCTAAAAATTACTATAAGAAAAACTAAAATTTCTATTTAATATTTAACTATTATGTTTTTTTGCAAAATATAATATTTTTGTTCAAAAGAATATGATAGTCATTTCCAAAAATTTTATCAAAAAGTTATAAAAAAATACAAAACAGAAAAACCTATATTCGTTTTTAGATTCTTAGATTACTTTAAAGTACATGTAGATGCAAGAGTTCACCTCGAATTCAATCAAATCAAAAATCAAAACCAAAATATTTTTTATTAAATTAGGCTACGATGCAAATGTGCTATTACAAGCACATTTGCATCGTCAAGTTTCTAAAAAAATAGCTTACATTATCTGTGTAAATGTGTAGTTATAGCAGTGGATGAAATATTATATTATACGAATAAAATAAAGTACTATCGTACCCATCTTTAAATGTATTACGTGCTCAATCACACTACGTGGCAAAGCTAACGAAATGAGATGATATGGAAGACCCAACCAGAATGTCATATATAAGAAGAAATTTCATATATTCACATGACTTTAAAACTCACACTGAGTTAATAATTCATTTGTATCAAAGATTACGATAAAAATATAGTTCAATTTGATTTTATGGTGGCAACATCAAATTTATGATATTATATTGATTTATAATTTAACTTAAAATTCAATTTCAACTTTTATTTCTAATCATTAGGCATTAGTACAAGAAACATAATAAGTATAATGAGACTCATTAACATGACAAAAGATCACAGTGATTGTTCTCATTAAAGAGGTTGTATCGACATCGACCCTGAGTCACGCGGCACAGACAACAAAACTAGCACAAATATTAAAACGCAGTACTTTTGCAATTAGATGTAAAAAAACAAGTATATATATTATGTAGATCTCAATTAAAACATGACATCTGTAAGAACTGGCAGTATGGAAAGAATTAAGGTATTTTTTTTTTTGTTTAATTGAAATAATTTTATTGGTATCTCTTTATATAGCGACTATAAATTTTGGTGTTTGATTATTTTTTAAATTGGTAAATACAATGAATTTAACTTCCATTGATTAAATATGAATAATGGAAATGTTATACATTAAAGAATATATACGTAATTATTTAAATTTAATATCCGTTATACTTTGGGTTCGTGTAGCCGCTTCCTAACATATTCTCCCACAGACGTCTCACTTTCTATATTGCTACATAGTATCCGAATGAAATTAACTATCTGATCCTTTAAGAATATAATAAGGGTAATTAAATTTTATGTCGTTAATAGGAACATATGATATCGTCAATAGGAACATATGATATCGTCAATAAGAACATATGATATCGTCGTCACTTAGTGGTTAAGAGAGTCGAGCCAAAACTTTTGTCCAAGTTATATAAACTTAAGTTATTACTTGATTCAACACCAAAGTATCAATAGAACGATAACAATAATATGTAAATTTATGTACCTTTAGCCTTTCTAAGTTAGATCACACACAATCGCAAGATCTTAGATGTTACGGAAAAGAAGTAATAAAGATTTTCTAGTAACACTATCTCTTTTAAAGAGAATCGGCGTTACAAGAAATTGTAGTCAATCATTGCAATTGTATCATTATTAAATCTTCAATTTGTACCATATATGAAAAAAATAATATACATTCAGATTAATGACAAGATTGACGTATTAATGATTTATTTAAAGAGCACTAGTGTCAAATTGGTAAATTGTGGTTTCGAAAGCGTCAAATGAAATAATGCTAGCACATTTAGCTACACTTTCGCCGGAGAAAGTCAATCGTGCATTAAACATCTTTGTTTTAGTGTCCGAGATAGCAGAACAGTGGTAAATTAACAGGTTCCAACTTATTATTGATTTGTAATAATATTTTACAAATTATTATTCATAAAGTATGAACAGTAAATCTTTTCATACATTATATACATTATTAAACTTATTATATTAAAATCGTATAATAACTGAATTGTTAGATCATAGTTCGCTACGGAATTAATTTAGTGTATTGTTTAACCTAAATAAAAAGACAAGATCTACTGAAACAATGGTCCTGACAATGGCAGTTGGCACCGACAATCGCCTATGTTTCATTGTTGCAAACGATTGGCTGCATTGGCATTGGCGCCCACGCTCGCTGCGCCGGCGCCTGCGTAACGGTACAACTTTTATTTAGCAAAGTTGTACAAGATTTCGAAATTTTTACTGACCATCCTATCTTACTCAATACTTTGCTAAGACTGTTATTAAGCTTATTGCGTTGCTAATATCGTAATGAACTAGAAGTTTCCATTGAGATTGACAATGTCAACAGTATTTCATTATAAATGCTAGTATAAATCCTAATATAAGATTACATAATAATATTTCTCCCAATAGATACTTATGGATATGGATAATGCTTTAGAATACACTATTCACAGATCAGCTGTTAAACAATTTTTTTTTGTTGCAGGTTGTTTGTTGAACAACACGACAATATTCAATTTATAAACATGGAGAGCTGGTTAGATGATGTGAAACGAGTCAGAATACCTCGGCCTAAGTTCGAGCGCAAATGCCCTGTGGAGCCCCCAAAAGATTACCTTGAAGATTGTAGCGACCTCAGTGGCAAACGACATCATCGTGACAACAAGGATTTAGTAAAGGTTACGGAGGAGCTTAGACGGACACTACAGGAAAAACTATAACCCGTTTACCATCATTTGAGTTTAAGAGACTAACTTATATTACCAGAAAACTTAATTACTTTAAAGTTTGATTTAGGCGGCTTACGTTACAGTAAGCCTATATATAGGTGAGTTCGTAATAAGCACAGCACGCGCAATGACCGAATAAGGTCATGTAATAATATTTTTTATTTCCTGCTTATTAAAAAGGAAGATAAATTATGCTAAAATTTTACTTATGGTGTTAACACAAAGACCGTGAATATTATTTGTATTTTTTTATGATATTGCCACTACTTTATGTTGTCACTGATATGTATTGTTAGTTAGAAATTTAACAAGTATTATAAATTAACTTATACAATTGGACAATTATACTTTAAGACATTTAAATTAAGTTATCAACAATATTTATATTAAATTTTGATAAATAAAACTAAAACTAAAAAAATGCCGCTTTGATTAAAATATAACTCACATATTTTTATATTTATCAGTATATTAAAGTATGTGAGTTAAATTTATTGATAATATGACGACATTTTTATTTTGATGGGGCTGAAACTGCTCTCATATATAATGATAATATAATTGAAAAAAGAATGACTAGTTTTTAAGACTGATTACTAGACCTATTTTAAGATTATTGAAATAAAATAAAGAAATCATTTCGTAATTTTGTTTCAATATTTCCCAGTAAGACACCCACATTTTGCTGACTATTTAAAAACATAAATAAAATTATTTATAAATGGGCACAGCTTCATGCACTATATTTGTAAGTATGAATCACAAAATAATTTATTGACCTTTATATTTGTAAGTGAGTAATAAAAACGTGAACGTTTTCGAACCATTCTGTTATGGGCATACTTACTTCATATTAGTCACTAACAAAAACGAAAAAAAAAATACTACCTTTATAAATAGAGGCGGGAAATGGTTTCCACTTCCTACTTTTACTAAATATAGTAAAAATATAAACCTAATACTCGTAATTCATTACTTTTATTCTAAGACACATGAGTTATCTTTCTTTTTTGTAAGTAAAATAAAATTAAAAAATAACTTTTAGAACATTATAATTCGGTCAACATTAATTTATTTAAACAAAATAGTTTCTTAATGTTATATATTCTATAATATTCCCTTCGTTTTCAAAAAAGTGTATACAGCGTGTTCTTAATACATGTATTTGTATTATACTGCCGTAATGAATTTTGCATCAATTCGCATTTGTTGAAATTCTTTTTAATAAAAGTCATGAATAAGAATGTTGAAATGAATTAAGTAAGAGTCATTTGTACAAACTCTTGGAACTAGCAAATGAGAGTGAATGTATTAGACAGTTGGCTTACCGCCAAGCTTTACTGCCATAGGTAAAGTGATCTACATGAGCGACATCCATTTTTCTTGAAACATGCTCTGTGTTATTCTAATAAGACCTACAAAGTGTATTACGAAAGCCACAATGTGACTCGATGGATGAATGTTTGTGTTACATTTTTTTAAGAATAAGAAGCAATACTTATTTTACTTTTATTAATACTTTTTTAACTTTAATTTTTATTTGTTTTAGTTGTACTTGAAAACAATGACTATCTAGGAAAATGTGTAATATTGTTACAAGTTGAAGTTTATAATATAATTTCTGATAGATTTTAGCTATTAGACGGAAAAAATAATAAAAATACTGTGTTACGGAAAAAATAATATGAATACTGATAAGTTACTCTGCAGATATGCAATGGAGGAAGAAATTTTAGTTACTTTTTATTATAGTACTTATACAAGTTTATAGTTTCACATTCCGATTGTTGAACTTTATTCCGATTGTTTAAATGTAACCGTAGCTCATTACATTTATAAGTCAATTGAAGAAGTCTGTTGAATATATTTTATACTTATACAGAATATATTACTTACGGCTTCGTCGTAATGCTGTGTGTGGAGAGCAGTGGTGCTGCCCTCTCTGGAGTTACATGGCGAAGAATGTCTTCTAGAACGCCTGCCTTCCTCCTCGTACTCCTGCATGTAGAGCAACTATTACTAATTGACCGTTTATAAATATATATTCCCTAATACACCTAAGGATTAAAATACATATACATGCACACAACAAGACACCGAAACACGACACATGCAGGAAAGAAAATTAACAAGCACTCGAGGGAAGGAGGGAAACACATTCAAGAAGGTTAGAAAGTTCAGTGACACCAACTTACTCCTGAGTGTCTCGTAAGTGGGCACACAATAATCGGTTTTATGCCGAAAACAGTAAAGATTTCAAAGATATATAACAGTGTGAAGCTACGAGAGACCGCGATCAAACTGAAGGGTGAGGGATGATCAAGAGTCTCGACCGTTCAATTGATTTTTGCAGCTATTTTTGTGCGGCATAGTTTTAAAGATTAAAAATACCTAAGTCAAAAGTTAATGGAGTCACCACAAAATTTAGTAATAATGTAATATTAGCTTTATTTTAAGTATCTTAAATAATATGAGATTCTTACTTCTACAGTGTTTATGGGTCAAGTTCAGAAATCTTTTTCAAATGGAAAAATGGAATAAGTGGCTCTGGAAGACGTCTTTGTTAAGATACTCGTATATTGCTTTGTGATCGAAATTGTGTGGTTACGAATTGACGACATTTTTAATAAATTAAACGTAAAAAAATACAGTAAAATTTGGTATAAGTAAAAAATTTAATTTGTCTTGATTCTATAGAGTAAATTGATAAATTTACTATAGTAGACCAAAATGTATGAAAGAAGAGATTGTAGGACGCCATTCCCTATATAACATACACTAGTTTAGCTAATTGAATTAGCAATTAATATAAATGGTTCTTTTTGTATACTTATAAATAAATAGATGTTGGTGTGTGTGACAAGTGCGAAAGAAGCAAAGAACTTACTAAAGTGGTTTGGTCAAGTTGACTGAGCGCATAATGAATAAACAATAAAACACTAAAAATCGTTAAAAAAAATAATGAAAGCCTCTGAAGATAGTGTAGAAAAGTTAAGTGACTATCTTAAATGTTAAATAAATCATCTATCCATTTTTCAGCTTCACACTGAATTCCGTTAGATGATCCGTTCCGTTCCCCACTTTCCACTGAATTCGAGACACTGTTTTTGCAATAGAGTGGCGGAACTCCATGCTGCGCGTTGTCTCCATTTTTCGTAGCTACATATGTAGCTACAAAAAATGGAGACAACGAAAAAAACAAATAGGTTGAATTAGGCGAATAATTGAGCCTATGTTGTAATATTTAGCATTCAATACTGTCTATCAAATATACCTCTAGGTTCTACTATGATAAACTCTTAATAATGGTAAAAAGGACCAGATATAATGTTTTAAATAGCCGTTATATTTAGTAGCAGTTAAAAATATTTTACTAAATATAACTTATTTAGTAAAATAATTTTAACTATATTATAAAATAATGTAAAAGTTTATTAAAAAATACTTTATTTAAGACTACACAATTATGACAACAATTCTAGAGAAATAGAATTTTGTATCATTCAATCTTTATTACAATTAGAATGAGACTCTGAGACATTATTATTTTGGTTTTTCATAAATGTCTCCCATCGAAGCTTTTTAACTTTACTCTGCCTAAAATATATTAAAATATTTTACTCATCTTCATGCTGTATACCGCACAAAAGTCAGGGTAGGTAGAGGGAACTTGGGAACCTAGTGTTAAGACACTCCGTTCCACTTCCGTTCCCCACTTTCCGTCGAATTTAAGGCATTGCGTGTTAAGTGGCAGTATTCAACGCCGCGTTTTACGTTACTTGTGTGTTTTACGTTACTCGTGTTGAGCGAAGAAACAAAAACATAAAATATTTTAATTGCAAATATTAAATATTTCATTTCCTCGAGCGGGGATCGAACCCACAACCTGTCAGTTGCGGTCACATGCTGCTAGTAAAAGTGAAATTATAAATTAAAACTAGATGATATATAATAACATCTTCAAACTTTATAATTGAAATACAACAACACAAGGAAAACAATAAAAAGATCTTAGTTATCAATTTAGTGCAAAAGGCACATGTTGTGAAACTGTTAGTTATATAATGTAGGAAACGAAAACTAGACGACATTAGCATGTTTCGTATAAGCGGACTAAGAGAGGGAAACTTCAGTTAATAGGGCTCGCGCATAACAGTGTTAAGTTGTAGATTAATGTTCTTTTTCCTGAAAACTTTATATTTTTTTATTATTATTAAATCAATTTGATGAAATATAGAAAAAAATTGGCATCATAATTTTCATAATGACAGAAAAAAATATATATTTTAAATAAGTTCCAATAGATAAATTTTAATTTTATATGTTGCTTATTTTAATTTTAATTACTTTTGGAGAAAATAAATATTATTTTAATAATTAAGATTTTTAAAGAAAAACTTACTTATTTTTAGAGCTGCAAAATTGCAGCTCTATTATAGACAGGCACTTCACAGTTACAACGAAGTTTTCAAATTAAAAATACGTTATAGTACATAGTATTGTGTCATATTAATAATAATTTTTGTGTACATTTAGTGCATATATTTGCTGTACTTTAACAATATATTCACAAACTTTAATTAATTGCTGATGTATTAGATATATAAAATATAAAAATAAACGAGAAGCTTTTAATGTTTATTACAAACCAGTTGCTGTAGACAGTTTTATTATGCATTATGCGTAAATAGGACAGTGGAGACGCATGTCATACCTCATAATAAACTGACTTGAGAACAATAATAACAGTCATACAACTAAGAACATCACTAAAAATTTTCTAAATGCGCAATTGATGATTTTGCTTTGCTACTTATTATTATATTGCTAGCTCTCTTTTGTGATTATTATTTTTATGTCATGGCAATACCTTCGCCATGGCATGTATGTCCAGTTGTATGTAGTCGCGGAAAGCGACGCGACGTCGTCGACGCGACATGCCGTCTAACCGGTAGTCCGGCGTGCCGAGGACTGCCGACTGACGCTGACGCGGACGTCTTCATCAGCCCATAGTCATAAGTTAGGCGCACAGAAAAATTGCCCGCGCATATGCCATCATTTTTCAATTGAATATGAACAATTTGAACACATTTTCTACGATTTGTTCGTGCTTATTGACAATGTTCTTTCAAGGTAACTACTTCCGCATGTTTCAGAAAATAGATTCAATGTGAAATGTTGTTAAATATAATGGGTTTTTTTGCCACAATTAAGGAAATTGTTTCAGGGTATTTAAGTCGAAGTAGAAATACTTATTTTAGATTTGACCGTTTAAATTGGATATAAACTTTTGAAAACCAGTTTAAATATGAAAATAAATAAAAAAGATTTTGTGGTTATTGGTATGATTTGTTAGAATCATAATTCAGTTAGCATTTACTACATACACTACTTAACCTACATTTAACTATTAGTTAAATAACTAGCTGACATACAATCATTATTAAATTAAGAAATAAACTAACTAAAATGTAAATGAAATAAAGAACTGAATTAAATTAAATAAAGATATTAGGACGTTTTTTATTTCTCAACTAAAAGTGCATAAAACACAATTTCTTTAAACTTTTTGTCTCAAAAGAAAGGAGGAAGAAGGCTATTACTTTAATAAACGGATACCTTACGTTCGCTAACCCTTAAGACAAGGGGAGCAAAACCACTTATCTTAATGATACATCAAATTTGTGGCGCGGATCATGTCTCTTTTGACGTCATTTGGCCACTTGAGACTGCTAATCTCTAATCAAATACTTTGATTTAAAATATGCTTTAAATATGAAATTCGATCACCAACAACATATTATGATTTTCATCAAGATCACAAAACAAAGGCGATAGTCTAACCTAGTATCCGAATTAGTAGAAGCAAGCATTTTATTTTAGTAACATTTTTATTTTGATATTTATAAATTCAGAAGAAATATAAAAAAAGAAATCATATATATTTTTTTCAACTTTATTACGTAGGTATTGGTTTCCAAACACCCATTCAATAATATTTGTGTTCTTTAAACATTATGGTAAATACGAGTACTCTTATGTAAACATCATGATTTTTTTTCCAAATTACGCGTGACACGGTAAATAGTTATTGTCTAAATGTAATATTATTCTATAATAATAAATATTCATATTTAAAGATGACAATGCAATATAAAATACCTACGCATATAATTTCTCATATCAAAATTAGTTAGAAATATAAATAATATCCTAAGTCAATCAATATAATATATATTATATTATACACAAAGACAACATGACAAAAAAATTAATTAGGGCTCGTCCGGGATTTGAACCCGGGACCTCTCGCACCCGAAGCGAGAATCATACCCCTAGACCAACGAGCCGATACTCCAGGGTTGTAAAATGAAGATTTGTTTAGAAAGCATTAAAGTAAATTGAAATTGTATATTTTTCAATATGTACTTGTAGTCCCCAGACAAAGCAAACCGACTATTCATTCATTAAGTTTTAATACACATTGATTTCAATATGCATATATTTTTTTTAGATTTTTTTAAGACTGATTTTAAACGTTAAATCTAGACTAATCTAATAGGAAGATAAGGAAGTAGAATGTATTTGTTGGCCGCTATCACCGACTGTTTTTTTTTAATAATAGCCAATTTGATATTAGTGTCATTAATTAAGCAATAGAAATTTTGCCAGATCTCCCTCTTTTGGGCTTTATATTAATGGAAATAACGGCCAAAACTGCAAAGTGAAGTACTACATCTAGCCGTTATACTCATGCAAGGCACGTGAATTAAAATCCAGTGGTCATGTCGAAGTGCCACTCCTCTACATACGTATAAGTAGATGTCAAGACGATCAAAATATGAGTGCAATTTTTAGTATCAAATGTATAGATACGACGTAGATGTGTATACAAATTTGTGGTGAAATTAAACACTTTGTATACGACAGTGCAGCCACGTTTAACATAGCTTTACTAATTCAAGCGTTAGTTGTAATTTAAAAGAATAAACGTAATTGTGGGGTTGCAAGTGACACCCAGAATACTGCTGAAAATAAGGAGTTGAGAAGAAAAGTGTCACAGGTAAAATTAAAGTGAAGGTAATTCTGGCAAAATCACCTCGGGCGGAGGGTCCAGCTCGTCGTCCGGCGGCGGCGGGTCTCCAGGGCGCCACGCGCGCCCGCTCCTGCCCCACACAACACTTTGTCTTATATCTTACATCAACGATGAATATCAAATTAAATACCTGAGCTAATATATAAAGCGGTTCCAGTATCTTTCTTTCAGGACCCTACGACGTTTTTTGGTTAATGTGAATAGTTTTAATTTACTATCAAGTACAATATATTTTAAATGGAATTATTCACTATTTCATGTTTTTAATAACTTAAAGTACCTATGTAAATATAAAGTATTAAAAATGGCTAAAATGTGTTTTAGAATACACTATAGACTAACGACTTTACGAGCAGTTAATTCAAAAGAACCCTTACAGTTGCATGATTACCCTATAAAACCGCTGGTGACAATAAATGCGAACGTTTATGCGTCTATAAAACAATCGATTCCGGAGCAGAACAAAAATATTGGCGCTGAGCCAACGACACACATATCTTGCTGGAATCAAGTTATGAGATGCAATGGCCTGACTTTATAATAATTAAAAAATATTAAATGAAAACAATTTACTTCAATTAAATTATATATTAATCGAATTTCCCCCTATTTAAAATGTCCCTAAATCGGTCACCTGTAAGCTTGATCGTGGGGCGGGAGACCCAAGCCGGAGTCTTCGGAGGGTGAGCGATGGTCGACCACGAGAGGCACTTCTGCCGGCACCTCCTACAACAACAATCTCTACCTCATCCTAATATATTGTATAAAGACGTTCATGTCGAATGTTCATAGAAAATCGTTATAATTTTCATTATATAATTTATTGGGCTTAAATTTCTGGCGAATTTCTTCCATAGCGACACGTAATAATTATAATTAAGTATAATAAACATTTCCGTTCGACTTGTGTAAACCAAATGAATATATAATAAAAAATACCGCCATGGCGATTTGTTAATGCTATGGTGAATGACAAGTTCTGTACAAATTTGACCTACCAACATTTTCTAAGTTTTCTATGGTAACACAAAGCTTTAAACAACAACATAATTATTACACAAATACATATTACACATCAAATATGCTTCGTATGCAACAGAACTCAAATATCTAATGTCATAAGGCTGAAACATAAAACTTGTAACGCGATAGGATGTAATAGAAATAAAGTTATATGCCTTAATTTATAAATACTTAAAATGATTTATAAAATATTTAAATTGACATATTTACTTGAAGTTTTTAAATAATCCGTATTATGAGTATGTATATAAGATATATAACATCGTATCACGTCACTATATGGACATGCAACATATGGACGCGTGCGGCCGAAGCACTTACCGGGTCGTGAAGTTCGTGCATAGTTGAAGACGGCAGCATGTGTCTCTCACTCGCCCGCTACGAACAATTTCAAGCCTCAGGTATGTACATGCCAGTAATACACTATTGTATGACATGATTTTAATCTCAACTAACCCAAATGTAATTTTCTATATTAATATATCCTATCTTCTCCTTTTTTTTCAGTGTCAAAATCTCTTAGGGTTATTTACGTTATTTACAAATTTTAAATGAAACAATTTTAAAAGACCTTATTACGTTATGTACAAATCCCAACATTTAATAGACCTTTTTGTTAATTCTATAGTCAATTCCATTAGCATTTTTTATTTCAATAATATAATTAGTTATACCGTTTGGGAAAAAATCGCTAATTAAATGAGGAATCCAATTGAATAAAATTTCACCGCTCAATAAACGGTATTCGATTTATTAAAAAGAAATTACTTTTTATAATTGTTGAATTATTAAATGTAAATTTAATATTAATAATAGAAGTAGGATGTCAGGATTTTTTTTATTTCTTAATTTATTTTATAAAATATTTTCTTCGGTTTGCTATAAATATATATTCGAATACATTATTCTATACCTCTTTATTCATATTTTGTACATGCAATTTCTATAGTACCTAAGCGTTCAGCTGAAGTAAGTTTGAAAAATTAAACGAGGAATGATTTTGTAACAATTGCTGGTAACCATTGTTCTCAGGGAGTAACATATTTTTTTACATTTACTCGAACACCTTAACATTTCCTCCGATATTTGCAACGACACATTTAAAAAATATATATAATAATTTTGTTACTTAAGCTCATTTACAAAAACAATAAAATATTACAAGATCTCATCTGAATTTGAAATATTCTTGCGAAGGACTGTTTATTATTCCAATAAAATAAACATCTAGAAATTTTGGGCGCATATTTATCTGCGAGCGCGAATTCCTAATTAGAGAGCTTGCAAACTTGATATAAGAAAAATTTGATTTAACACAGCTAATTTTTACCTAATAATAAAAAAAAACTTATATTAAATCTTGAGCTACTTCATTTAAACGAAGTTTAAAATAACCGAGTTAGATTGTAAAGTCAATTAAAATTTCTATCATTTTTTTTATTGCAATTAAAGCATTCTTAAATTTACTTGTAAACTTCATTTTATTATAAATAAATATACAATCAATATATAACTATGCAATGAGTAAATATACATATTAACGTGTGTGTGTAGTAGAAACATATGGAAGAAATTTCTTTCTTTTTGTTTTATTTATTATGGCAGAAACCTAAAGCCCCCCTCTCCACATTTCACCGAAATAAAAGAAACTGAGTGTTTTATATTTGGTGGAAAAACTCATCGTCGTGCTTTTTCTGTTAGTGCGGGAAAATGATCCATTGCCCTGAGTGGGGATCTCACCTACAATCATCTAGTTTGTGATTAGATCTGCGTCGCGATGGCCTCAATTCTATTCTGTGTCTTTGGTTTTATTATTAAATAAATAAAAATATATTCACTTTGTAAGATTTTTTCTCAACACAAAAATGAAACAAACTATTACATTAATGTATATATATTGACACATTACATTGTTTTTATATTCTACATAATAAATGAGTCAAAATAATACCAAAATATTATTTAGCCAGCCTTGTTCTTTTTATAATTCCTGAAAGTATCAACGGCACAAACTTATTATAAACACTGAGATTATCACTATTTATAATTGTGCGCGATTATTTAGATGGCATCAAATATTATTTGCTTATTCTATAATTATTTATGTATGTTTATTATAAATACATCTGTAAGTCAAGCTGTCAAAGTCCTACAGTCTTAACTGTAGATTCGAAAATTACTAAGCATTCCTATATGTTTATGCGTAAATAATATTCTCTCAATATCTTAATCTTTAGACAATATTTCCTTGTTTAGTATAATAAATTATATACATTGACAAAACATCCTGATTGTCTAATCACATGTAGAATTAGTAAGAATGTGACCAAAAGTCAATTTACCACTCACTAAGGTGTATATTTTTGAATAATATTAACAAAAAAATAACTTTTATTTATTTACAAAAAACTTTCTTTTTGTAAATAAATATCATTAAAAGTTTTATAGATAATTAAACTGAACCACAAAAAGCA
The DNA here is from genome assembly GCA_019049475.1 of Eueides isabella. NCBI lineage: Eukaryota > Metazoa > Arthropoda > Insecta > Lepidoptera > Nymphalidae > Eueides > Eueides isabella. Next base: position 5,304,060 of record CM032384.1, on the reverse strand, counting down.
ATTACAACTACATAAATCTAAATTAGAATTTTGTGTTATTACGGTCATTGTTAAAAATTTAAAATTCTTGCATGGAAGTAATATTTTAAATACATTATATTTTTTTTTACAATACTAAACTAAACTTTTTAAAAAAATATCCTCATCCTCAAATATTGTATATTGTGTTTTAATTTTTATTCACAAAAAAATATTGTGTTACTTTTATAAAGAAGTATAGTTCAAAAGCCTATGTTTTAAATTTCTTTATTTTGTTTATAATCTGTCATTGTCGTCAACACAAGAACTCTGATAGCTTAGTAGGTCCAGGTGTTATCTCAATATGTTTATTCCAATTTAAATCATAGCCAACCTGTACTTGAATAGTCAACTTTTACTAAAATATGTCTTGTACAAAACCTTTTTCATATAACGTTAATAAAATAAAGAAATTCAATAAGCAATAACGTAAAAATGTTTTGCACGAAATATTTATTTTGGTACAGAATATCTTGTATAATATTTATATACCTTTATATGAGGATCAGGTCCTTCCTCTGGACGACGGTATACCAGCTCGTCGAAACGCGGCCGGTCCTCCGGAAGCAGAAATTCCCGGATTTCCGTCAAAAGGGAATACTGCCAACAATAAAAATATTTTTAAGTATGAATTTAGTAATATCTTCTTTGCCTTTTTTAATTATATAACAATGAAGAATGTCGTTATAAACAATAGACATTTGAATAATTAATTTAACTTTAAGAGGTTTTTAAAACTTTAATGAAATATATATTTTTAATCATAAACGACGTTTTACGTATTTTGTTTGTACGTTAACTAAGAACAACTAACTGTACGTACCTCATATTATGTATCTAACTGTGCGTAACAAATATTAGTACCTAAATTAATTAAAAGTATTTTTTTTGTTCTAATTTCTGATATTTTGTAAACAGCAAATCTTCTTATAAACATTTAAAAATATATAAACATTTAAATATATACCTATTTTATACTCTTGGTATTTCTGAAGTTAACTGGAGAACGAAATACAGATTCAATTACTTAATGAAAATAGTAACGACTGCTGTTCTCTAGGAGTATATAACACGTTGACCAATTTCAATTCTCAAATCAAAGATAGTATCAATTTTTTCTAAAATGTAATAACATTTTTTTATATAGACACGGTAATAATCTATGTACGAGTCTCTTTAATGTCTTTCCAAACGATAATTCTAACGAATTGTCTTTGGGTAATCCAATCGAATCCAATCGAATTGTCTTTGGGCAATCCAATTTGTAAAAAATTCCCTACAGAAATGCTAATAACATAAATAAGTTATAACAAGCGTGTAAGAATTTCGACGTAGCCTCATGAGAACGTATGGCTTAGTTGGGCAGAGAACTTAGACGGTTTACCAGAGGCGCGGATGAAAAACGTTACCTTCGTTTTTTATTACCTTTTAATATTAGTGGGTTCTAGTGACACCATAGTGAAAAAATGAACTCGATTACAAAAACGATTAAAATTCTTACTACCTAAAAATATTTTTGATTATTAAATAAATACTTTAGATATAAATAACCCGCGTATACTGAGACTTCATAATTATACCAATTAATCATTTGTTAATTAAAAAAGCAAACGTTATTTTGTCTTTAATGTAATTAAGGAGTATGGGAGGGAATATTGCGTTTTTTCGCGGTTTCTTAATGTTTACGACAGCAAATAAACGTAATTGAGGGTAAATTGCCTATTCATAATTCGCTTAAGAATAATGAGAAAACATCAAGGTGAATGCACAATGTATATTAAAATTGTATATTAAAATTACGTTTATATGTTATATTTTCAATTGTATTATAAAAATAGAAGTATATCAGACATTACGCTCTACACTTTATCACGCATTTACAAATTACAAACAAATTTGTTTCTTGTTTTAAAAAAATACTTACTTTTTGAGGTGTATCAAGCAGGTCCCTCAAAACTGTAAGAAAGGCGTCGGATGTAAGGCGTCGAGACGCATATTCTTCCATATAATAAGCAAGAGCCGGAATATCACTTTGAGGTAGCAACGATTTTGCCTTCTGTTCGACCGCCGTTGCTGCAGCGCCTCTCCGTTTTCCCCAGCCACTTATTCTGAGATAAAAAAATAAAATAATTCAAACATAAAATAACGCTATAATTATACGTTTAGACAAACTATATAAAGCAAATAATCATTTTATTTGCTTTATATATAGTTTGTCTAAACATATTCCTTTTACCAATAATACCAGTTAATCAATTGATACGTAGCACTAAATGTACAGGGGAACTCGTTAGGTAAAATTCATCGTTCTTACTTTTTTCTAAATCAGGATATATTTATGTTTAGATATGTTATATAACAAATAAAAAATACATAAATTTAATACAGTTGTATCGAGTGAAAATTATGTAAATAGAATCCATTAGAACCACGCGTATGAACAACATCAAAAGACAAGTCGCAACGTGATAAATGATGTATTTTTAGGTAATGTTACTGTAGAATTTTCTACATCGAAACAACTGAGAAAGGGTAGGTTCGGGGGTGGAAGTTGACGTTACTATATCATATTCAAAATAACTAAATACATTGCCATAAAACTGTTAATATAACAATTAACAACATTTGGGTAAATATTTTTTGAATAATCCAACTTCAGCTACAACACTGTATGTATATTATAGTTAATCTAAACATTAAGACTAGTACGCAACAACGACGTAAATAATCATTTGATACGACTGAGCTACGTGCTAATAATATCAAACGTAGCTTAATTGATTGAGATTTTTTTATAACAATTTGTAATTGTTCAATCATTTTTTTTTTAATTATGTGTTTTACGGTGATTTCCCTATTATTGATTAAAATACATATTGTAAATTATATATATCGAATGATATAATATTATGAATTAAATATAATAATTTTTCAAACTTTTTTTATCTGATGTACGTACATATTGAATTAATCATTTTTTAAAAACTATTTACTACTTTATTACAAAAATCTGCATACTTTGGAGCGGCATCTCGTTCTCCGAAAGCCGTACAGGCATGTGGCACTTTTCCAACATCACGAACAAGAAGAGACATTCTTTTGTGGTATTTGAGTTGTGCGACCGCTTCGTCGTGCGTTACGTCTACGAACGATTGACCATTGACTTCTAGGATTTGATCGCCCACCTGTTTAAAAAAGGTACCGCTACATTATATTTGTTCGCATTTTTTGACAATATGACGTGAGTAGGCTCACCATTTCATATTGTCAAAGAATTAGAGAATGAGTATTAAGTTAACTTACATAATATGAACAAAGAACAAACCATATCCATTATGGATTATTACGTAAAAACTGCAACCACAAATCACTGTAAAATCACTACTTAAAGGCAAGGTAAGAGTGACAGGTTGTGGGTTCGACCTAGGAAATGAAATATTTAATGTTTTCATTTCTTCACATTGATGACAAGGCAAAGCGTGGCGTTGAGTTCCAGCACTCAACACGCAATGCTTACACTGGGTTCCTGAGTTATCTCTTAATAACCCTGCCATAACCGAAATACAGCATGAAGCTGTGATAAAATAAAATAAGTTATTTGATAAAATAAGCTATTCTGTAGAAGATTTTTTATTATTAAGCTATTCTGTAGAAGATTTTTTATTTACATATTTCTAAGATTATAAAATGGTTATTATTGTATTTTTATTTATGAAGAACAAAACACATTTCATTTTGTGTAGAAATTAACGCCTCATACAATTGTCCAGTCTCACGATAGCATCAGAAATCGATAACCAAATTTTACCCTGTTTAAAGTTTAAGGAACTCTACATTGCCTCCAGTTAATGTAAACTGAGCATGCTTCATTTTTAGCACAATAACCAATATTTTCAAAAAATATAAAACTTAAATATTATTAACATTTTACCAAGAAAAAAATCGGCGTAAATTGTAAAGTAATATAATGAAAGCCCAAACTTTTTAAATATTTCACATAGTTACAATGGTGGTTGTCAATTCTAGAACTTTCCGACGAAAGAAACAATGACGAACAATAAACTTCATAAATAGTAATAGCTCGTTTAAAAAGCATCAAGTTTCCTTTATCCTTTACGTAAAACTAGGTCAATGAAGGCTATTGTAGCTTGATAAGCTAATTTTTCCTTGCCACAAGGATAGATGGAGTCGTGTCAGAGCCACATTATGTAATGCTCAGCATTTTATTTAGGTTTGACATGTCAATCTACGAGTATAAGATCAAGTCATATAACCAAATTTAGTCCTTTGCAATATATTTACATATTTTTTAAATGTATAGTCGCTGATTGAAAAGCAGTTACGATATATATTGTTAATATACTTGTAGTTAGTGTTTTTTTCTTGAACTGAGCCTGTCATGTGAATTATCTAAATAAAGTGCGCGTCGCGTACTCGTAATGAACGTAAAAAAATATGTACATATTTTTTGATTTTATTTAAAAATCGATTGAAATAAAACAAACACTCTAAATATTAACAAAAGTTTTCTAAAATCTATATTATTTTTATGAATCCTAAAAGTGTGTTTGTTTATTTTGGTTAAGAGTGTTTGCCGGCCTTTAAGATGGATGGGCACCGGAGCCCAACATTACCCAATGCGAAACGCAGTGGCCGAAGCCACTACTTAACGCCGGTTTTAAATGCCGGGGGTGGTAACAATCCGGTCGAATCTGCCCATGCGTGTTGCCATTGCTGACAACGTGACTCTCCCACACGTACTTTAGTCGCCTCTTACGACACCATCAGTATCAGGGTGATTCTATTCTAAGCCGGAATCACACGGCAAAAACCTGTCACTGAAGCCTGTTCACATCTATTTTATATCTTCCATCTATAAAAAAATCTAAAAATCTGCACCAAATCAAAAAGAGCACGTATGTCCCAAAAAAAGACTTACGTAAAATTTGTGACTCCTAGTAATAAAATTTCATACAACCTATTAACCCCAAAACCCCACCCTTAGGGATCAAATTTCGCAAATTCCCGCCATAGATAGCATGTACGTTCCAAATAGAATACCTATACAAACTGTAAGACTCCAAGTAGTGAAAATTCATGAAATAGAGCCTCAAAAGAAAATTCATGAAATAGAGCCTCAAAAGAAAAAGTTACTCAATCAATTTCAATCAAATTCATTTTACAAAGGACAACTTACCATAAGGCCAGATCGTTCAGCCACTGAATCTTTATCCACACCAGTTATATAGATACCAAGACTATACTCCAGCCCTCCTCTGATCATCAGTCCTAGAGACTGCCCAGGTTCGATGCACAGGTCCACCTTCATAATATATAAAAAAATGTAAGTTCCGATATTACTAATTCAGGTTTAGTAAGAGAACACTAAAATGTAGAACGTGAAATTTACAAATTTTAGATACACATTTTTTCAACTTCATGCTGAATCGTCGTCATTGTCGCTCATAGCAGGGTAGACAGAGGACTTAAAATCTAGTGTAAAGACCCTCCAACAGTATTAAGATACTTCTATTTTTTTTACTTTCAGCTGAATTCTTGAGGCATTGCTTGTTGTGTAGCGTAAATCAATGCCTTGTTACTAGAGGGAGAAAAAATCAATATAAGATATTTATTTTCGCTGAGTTAAACTCGACGGCCTCATATACACATATATATTAATATTGTGGCGTTCTATCTTTAACATTTAACATAATTTAAGTGCATGTTAACAAAATATGTCTGTATTTGTCCAATTGTGTCAAAATTAAATTCAATTTCTCGTATACAATACAATCGTTCAATACAGTAACAAAGTAAATTCGACCAGCTACGCAGTATTCAGTTATATATATATATATATATATATATATATATATATATATATATATATATATATATATATATATATATATATATATATATATATATATATATATATATATATATATATATAACTATATATATATTCAATGATATTAAGCGTGTTAATAAAAAATGGACCATATTTATTTAATTTAATCTCGTGTTAAAATCGTATGAGATAAACCGGATCGGTACCTTGAAACGTCAAAGATCAATACCTGTGTACCAGATCGCCATTGGCATGATTACAATGCCAAATGACAAAATTGCTGAACAATGGATTTTTTTCGAGTACATCACATATATGTATATACGTGTAACAAATTGATAAAAAGTTATACATAAAAATATCTGTTATTTTGTATACACAAGTTATTTTATGTTATTTACTCTCTAATAATTTATAAAAAATAAATTTGTAATCAAAACGCAAATAACATAGTTAAGAAATTCGTCACATACTCGTACATACTCATATTTGAATGTCTTCCTCCATCTACAAAACAGCTATAGTCAATTTAAAAAATTCCGACCAAAAAGAAATCTCTACCTTATCTCAGTAAAATGGTTGTAGCACTTAAGGTTTGGATACAATTTTCATAAAACATGCCCGATTATATACAATTTTCAAGAACCATAGCAATGAATAAAGCTTTTGATACAAAAAATCGAACTTAAATCGGTTAATTTATTTAAAAGCGAAAGCGCCATGAACACACATACAGACGGGCACGGATAAGCTATAATTGTAAAATCCCTCTTTATCGGGGCTTAAAACATAATTATATTTACAACGTATTATTATATATTTATACGTAAAAACACATTCATCAATACCTATTGATTTCTCGAAATAGTGAAACAATAATCAATGGAGTGAACTTGACGGACCAACAGTAGTTTACATTCCTAGCTCACATTGTTATCCACCGCAGCACAGTGTTTACAATTCTCTCGGATGTATCAATGTTTGCCTATTGTCAAGTTTCACGGACAATGTACCTTTAAATTTGTCTATAGCTCTTTGTCACGTTGAAACGCAAATTACGATTTTAGGACGATTAGCTTTTACCTGCGATTCCGCATTGTTGAATGGAAGGAAATAACTAATACAAGCTAGAAATAACTAATTCTGAAATTACGTGATTTATAGTAATTAATATAGATAAAATACGTGCCCGCCGCCCGTGCCCGCTGTGGCCAAAGATACCGTGTACCGAACTTGCCGTGACAATCACTTTGCTCCCGTATATTATTTTAAATTGTAATATCTTCAAAAATATCCATTTTGGGCGCACAACGTATCTAACTTATTTAATTGGATAAGTATTAATACTCTACCGTTTAAAATACTTTCGAAAATATAGCTTTATTTTTTTGTAATTAGTAAAATATAAAAGTGATTACAGTTAATTTTCTTTAAGAGGTACACTTATAGTTTCGCGGACTTTTTAAAACCATTAAAGATTAACAAATCCGCCATACATGGTTTTTCGTAATAAATAGTATAATAAAAAAATATTTTTCCAAATTGATTCGATGAGTTCCCCAGGTTACGGTGTTAATCAAACAAACAAAAATACTAACTTTTCAGTTTTATAATATGTATATAAATATAATTACGTATATGAATAATACAATAGATAGTTATCCGATATAAATCGAACATAAGTATATTGTGTAATGATGCGGACATGACAAAGTAATATGTTAACCACAACTAAGCTGTCCTGAAATATAATTCATCACACGATGTTTGCGTGGGCCTATCGAACGTGTTCTACATATTTATCTTGTCACAGCACATTTTATTAGTCTGAGTAATTAATTTCGAAAAGCATTAGCTTGCAAAAATCTTTAAAGACTCATATTAAATAAATCTTAAGCTGTGTTTTAATTAAAGTATTCAATATTATTTAATGTTCTTTTTTCTTGCTATGCAGATGCAGTGTCGACATTTTTCTTTATCTATACGCACATTCATCATCATATTTAGTAAAGTGAATATAATTTTGATATATAAAAATGTTTTTAAATCTATTGTTAACTTCTCTTGGTAAACGAAAATTAAATTATTCGTAATTGAATAAGAATTGCTGGCATTTAGATATAAGGCCGTGGAAAATGGAATCACGTATTTTGAGCTATGCATGAGTATCTAATAAGCCCTTGAAACGTGACCTAGATACCACCTAAAGAAGCATTTAAGATGCTTCTTGGCTTATCTAAATACTTCCATTCAGTTATGTGTATGTTGAATACGTAATACTATAGATGTCTAATAATTAAAAACTTTCTTTACATTCAAATATTAATCACTATCGTCCCACATGCGGCCTCGCCCACATAAATTTATTGTTATATTACAGCGAAGATGTATAATATTTTTACATAAGTTGGAGCCTATGTATTACTCTGATGTTACATAAAGTTTCATCCAAAGCCGTTCTGTAGTTTATGTAGAACAACCATCCATTCTCACAAACTTACATTCGTAGGATTATTTTATCTTTATAAGTTCTATACATTTTTTTTTTAACAGAATGAGAAAATACGGTATTCATATAGATTCGGCACGTCTCTCAATAATTCTAATGATTACACTGTAATTCGAACACATTTACCTCATTTTCGTTGTAGTCTGTTCTTAAATAATAGTTAAATTAAAAAACTTGCTATAATACACAGGCAGTAAGCATATACATAACATAACATAACTAGTGCACAATCTTATTTAAATAAGTTGTAATATTAAATTTATCTCAAACTTTTCAAGAATTTGGATTTGTTATTTGCTTTGTGGGCCGACGGTCATCAAACTTCCGGAACGGAATTTAATTAGGCTTAGGTCTTTGACAATATCAAATAGAAGGGTGATAGCTCTGCTACGGACAAAATGCTCATTTTATCCCTTTTCCCTTTGACTTTACAAAATGAGTTACACAATAAAAAACATTTTTATAGTTTTTAAATATTAAAACCTAAATCTCTAGATCTAGAAATTATATGTAAATATATTGAAAACTAACCCTTCGTATGCGGTCTTTACTTGTTGATCGTAATGGTCGCAGTGGCGGCGGAGACGCCGGTCTGCCGTATCGATCCATCCATGAACAAGAGCCTCTGCCCACCAACGCACCAGCAGTTCGGACCACCATGGTTAGCTGTCGACAGGACTTCAGCATCTGTTTACAAAAAAATAATGCGTTAAATATTTGATATTAATTGATATTTATTTATAAAGCCTAATAGAATGATTCTTATTTCTGTTTATTTTGATAAAAGATATATTTATATAATTGGTATCGGGTACAAGACCTCGCTTGCGTGTTTCCGCGTTTGTTATATTGACATATGCAAGGACGCCATAACTTTATTTCCGTAAGTCGGTATTAAATGCTATTATGAATCTTTTTACATGACCTGTCGTGGCATTTTTACAGGCACACGCTTGTATCCCTAAGCGTGTGATTCAAAAAGCGACAGGTTGTGGGGTCGCTCCCCACTCGAAGAAGTAACATATTTAATATTTTTAATTATATTCAATATTTAATATTCAATATTTTCATTAATTCGCTTTGGAAACAAGGCAAAGCGCTAAGCATTTTGTACATAATAACACTGATCAAGTGCGATACGGACTCGCCCACCAATAGTTAGGTGCGAATTTCATGGTTGTAGCGCAACAGTTGTATAATTTATAATTTTACCAACTTAAATTTTCGGCGTTGAATTCCGCCACTCAACACGCAATGCCTTATATTCGGCGGAAGTGGGATACAGAAATGTAACGGAGTGTCTTCACACTAGGTTCCCAAGTTCCCTCTGCCTACCCTCCCTAGTCCCTACTCCCGTGTGCGTGATCACACACACGCACACACAATATTCCGCACATAGAAGTTTAGAATGAATCTGAGATCCTAGTATTAGAATATTCCGCTCCCGTTTCACTTATTAAAACATCGCATATTGCGTGGCGGAATTCAAAGCTGTACCCTGTACGTCGTTACCAGAGGTTGAAAATGAAAATATTTAATACTTTTATTCGAAACTATTTTTATTTGAACTACAACTATAAGATGTAGCTATTTTTATGGTAAATAAAATTATAATTTTTGTTTGCAAAATAGGTATAAATTTCACTTTTCGGATTTTTCCCTTTACCTGTATTGATAATAGTTCCCAATTATTTCCTCATTTCAATACTGACAAAAGGCTACTAGTGACTGATGCAGAAGAAATAGATTCAATGGATCTATTTTTGGTTTTTTGTGCCTAAAAGTTTATTTATTTCTCAAAAGTAACATTTTACCTAAACTTTTGAGGTACGAAACACTAAAAGTATATTTTGTTTCCTTACTTTTAATTAGAAATAATAAAATGTATAATAATTTTGTATAGATAAAGAAAAAAATCATTATCCCCGTACTGGGAATAACCACTTTTTATAAAAGAATTTATTTTACTTTAAAATAATTGGAGAAAATTATTTATCTAAAACATACAAATTTAATAACAGGAACTAATATACAAAAAGTTACTTTCTGAACATACTTATGTATGTACATGTGATAAAGGCAACGAATGCTTATCATAAATGTTTATATTCATGCTATAAAATTATTGTTGCTATTCGATCCCCGTTAAACTAATTTTATACCGCCGTAACGACTGAAATTACGCGGCACGTTGGCTACGATTATATAAGTTGTTTACTTAAACGGTGTTATTTGCATAATATTACTGCTGAAAAAGTGTGGAACGCAATGTGACTTTTCTCTTTGTCTATTATAGAGAAAAACTTCGGTGCAGCGAAGAGCTATTCAAACGTTTGGTTTGTTTCGTTTTTTTAGAAATTTGAGTGGCATACAAATCCTAAATTGTCTAGCCTTAAATTGAAATTCAATTTATTTATTTTTTTTTCATCTTCACGTTGTATCCCGCACGAGGCAGGGTAGGCAGAGGGAACCCGGGAACCTAGTGTAAAGACACTCCGTTCCACTTCCATTCGCCACTTTCCGCCGAATTTGAGGCATTGCGTGTTAAGTGACGGAACTCAACGCCGAGCTTTACCTTATTATTTTAATATATATAATATACAAAATATTTTATAATAAATATACATATGCCATAAAAGAAATATATAATAATATAAAGAAAAGGACTCATTTATTTATAGCTTTATAAATATTTTGATGTTAGGCAGATTTTTAAATTATGAACTGAAACTTTTCAAAGCAATAAAAAAACCAACTGCCTATCCGTTTAAACGAATCCACAATGCGTTTGAAAAAAGTTTGTACAAACGTGAGCTAAATTCCTCGTCTCTTGATTAATGATGCGTAGACAATGCACCGTAGCTCCACTGTATTCAGCACAAAAGCTGCGCGGTTCTGCCGGCTTCCTATATTGTTTGCATCCATATACTCGTATATGTACACATGTACACATATAACTTTAGTTTGGTATAGAAAAATATTTGCATTCATGTGTAGCAGTTTTTAGTCATTTAAAATTTAATCTCGTAACAGTATTATATCTTGGATAAAGTATTTATATATATATATATATATATATATATATATATATATATATATATATATATATATATATATATATATATATATATATATATATATATAAATATGCAGACATACGTTAATGTAGCGATGCGTTGTCATAGTAATTTAAATTCACAAGAAGAAAATTTGTAGTAATAAAAGCAACGGCTATGTTAAATTAGTTCCCCAAACATATCCACATATACTGCTTTTTGAAATATACGAAATGACCTACAAAGACTAAAATACAACGATATAAAATAACAATAAAACAGACTTTGTCGTTTTATTACCTTCTACTTGGTAAAATTTAGATGTTGTCGCCTTCATTTATATTTTATAACAAATATTTATCGTAATCTGTGTTAAATTTGTATATAATAATTATTTATTTCTCGACACAACGTACTGTATACAAATCATTGGTTAATATTCAGGTACATAACATTTTGCTTACAATCATGGGAGATTGACGCTTGTACAAAGCTCTGAGCTTGCTTTACTAGTCACCAGGTTCTCATTCACAGAAGGAATCTTGTACAGGTGTATACCGATTAGTTTTAATGTTGGTGAAATACAAGAAATAAAGAAATAAGTACAACAAATGCTATATAGAATAAAAAATACAAAAGATAAAACAAAAAGATTAACAAAAGACACATAAAAAGAAGTACATTAAATATATTACTTACATGACTATAACTAAAATTATTATTTAAAATTATAAACTTAAACAAAGAATATGCTATTTATAGTTTATAGATATTAAATATAGCCCTTAGTATTCATTACCCGGGATAAAATGAGACCATACTTGGCGTATTTGCGTGCCCCTGTTTGGAAATCTCTAGATATACTGAGAGCTTTTAAACTATTATTCCCTCACAGAAAACTAGAAGAACACGCGAAAACACTTCCGAATTATGCGAAACCAAGATTCCACTATTTTTACACTGAATTTCACTCACACAGTCACGCACTTGTTGATTATAACAACAGAACAAGTACATACTTATCTTAGACATAGAGAGTTGAAAAAGCAAGAAATTTTATATGGTACGAGTTAAGGAAAACTGTCAAATGTAGGAACATCAAAGATCTCAAAGACCTGGTGACCCTGGTGAGAAACTTAAGAGCGATGAGCCTCTTCTAATGATAAACATAAATATAAAAAGGTCTAATTTATGACAACAAGAGCTTTACTAAACAAGTAAAACCTGCCTTCTTCAAAACATGACATTTATCTGGATAAATAGTAGAGAAACTTGACATATATCTATTCGATATTCTTTCTTCAGCACCCAAGGACGCCACCCTGGATTCACGAGCTACCACTATTATAGCTCCGTCCAACTTATGAGTTATAATAGGGTTTTCCTTCTACTTATCCTTCTCTCTCTTTCTACCTGCCCTATTTTTCTTTCTCAGGTTTTTCCCCGTAAAGGGATTTTAGTTTTGGACGTGAGATAGCAGTCGTTCCATTTAAAAACTCTCACACACGACCTAATAAATAAAAAAGCAAAAAGGGACTAAGTACGGTTAGGATGTCGCCGCTAAAAAACAAGCAGGGACATCGCAGTGAGACAACTCATCTACGCGCTTGCCTACAGCAATCATTCTGGGAACAATATGAAGAGTTTATAATCATTATATGATAAACTTGAAATTGCGGAGCGGCAGAAGCTCATATACAAACAGTGCCCGGGATAAAACGATGCAAGATATCAAAAAATCTTTGCGTCAAAGATCTCCAAGGTACGCTGCTCTCTCTGTAGTCATATTTCTGTGAAGGAGAGATGGATAAGCTACTTCCAGGAGCTGCTGAACTTTCAGTATCCATGCAGTCTTCATTGTGACCAACCGCCTAACCTCTGACTTGTTGCACCAATAACTCTTGAATAAAACATGAAGAATGCAAAAGTGGTGGTAGGTGTACATGTGGCTTTTTTAAATCTGCTGAAGGTGACTGTGTGCTTCGTCAGTGTATCGTATAGGCATTGATCCAAAGGCATCTGAGGCATATACTGAGATTATCAGAAATATGTACTACAACTCCGCTTCTATGGTTATGACTGCTGTTGATTAAACCTTTCTAGATTACAGATACTGATGCTAGAGAGTAAATTGAACCCTGTGGAAGGGTACGTTTGAGAACGGCGTTCCTAAATTAAATGTATCAAAGACCAAGTACATGAGTTGCGGCTGTCCGAATTCGAGCACTAACAATATAGGTCCTAAACCAGCCGTTCAGTGGGATAAGTTTTGGTACCTCGCATCGATTATATACGAATTTGAAGCCATCGATCAAGATATCCAAAGCTGGATAAGCGCTGCCTTGACCAAATGACAGGAGGTGACTGGTGTAGTCTGTGATCGCAGCATATCAATCAAACTCACGGGCTGATATACAATAGCATCAATCGACCGGTTTTTTTTTATTCGACAGCGAATGCTGGCCAGTACTTACTATCTTGGCACTTAGCGTAGTCTTGGAGTCAAAAGATAAGCTTTAAGAGCCTCACGTCAGATGGTATAGCGACTTTACGCGCTGGCCTAAGAACTATGTAAGATGCAAGTGCCTTGGAATATCTGTCCCTGGAGTGAGACCACCTAGACGCCCAAGGAAGCGATGGTTGAATCTTGATGCAGGACATAAGAGCCAATGGTCTAACCACCAAGTACGTTTCAAATCGTGCAAATCAGAAATTAAGTAGAAAGGCAGACCTTGCCATGGTACGCAGGATTAATTAAATTAAATTAAATTAAATTTAATTAAATTTATTTCTTTACTCGGTATTGTTCGTTATCATTGAGGCATTGCGTGTTAAATGGCGGGAGTAAGCGCCGCGATGTTGCCTTGTTACCAGAGCTAAGAAATATAAATGCTAAATATTTTAATTGAAAATAATAAATATGTCATTTCCTCGATTGGGCATCGAACCCACAACTTATCTCTTTTACAATCGTGTGACTTGTGCTTGTGCCTCTACGCCACGACAGGCCTCAATTGCTTATTTTATGATATCATTTTATAAGATTTAATTAGAGTTAATCTTATATATTTTTTTCGATAATCCTATTAATAAATCGGTACTCGTCTTCGGTCAAAGAAACAGCAAACTGAAGTTATTGATGCGAAAAATGAAAGAGGACGTGAATTGAACTTTGGCCTTGTATCTTAGATCATAAAGTATCGTTGTTGATTGCCAATACAAACAAGGCCCTTTCTCATTCAAAGTAATTTCTTTGGAGCAAACATTATGATTAGAAAATACCAGGATTTGGCAATAAAATTGGCTATCCCGAAAATAATATTACTTTTACTAATATGAAAATAAAATAATATTACTTTTGTATTTTTTCTTTTATCTTCAAGTTTTGTCGATTTAATTAATCTCAACAAGAAGAAAGAGAGTTACATGTTGTTTTTAAGTGTTGAAACATAAAGTATACTAAAAAGACAACTTAATTTTTTATATAAATATGAATATTTGTAATATTAGTTTTAAACACAAGGTATAGAAATATATGGTAGTAGGCACCACTCTATTCCTTTTGTGGAAATTTTCGGTCGAGTTTCAGGAAAATACTAATTACACGATTTAAAAAAATAGGTACATATTTTAGTCCGATTCAAATGTTTAGATATATATATATATATATATATATATATATATATATATATATATATAATATATATATATATATATATATATATATATATATATATATATATATATATATATATATATATATATATATAATTTACTATTCCTTTTTTAAACTGTATATTGCAAACTTCATGTCATAATCGCGACAGGTTGTAGGCTCATTCTTAACTCGAGAAAGTGAAATATTTAATATTTCATTTCATGGTAACAAGGCAAAGCGTAGCGTTAAGTTCCGCCACTTAACACGCAAAGACTCAAATTCATCGGAAAGTAGGGAACGGATGTCTTACGGAACACTAGGTTCCTACGTTGCCTCTGTATGCCATGTGCGGGATACAGCGTGAAGCTGACGTGACGTGACGTAAAAAATCACATTAATATTGAAGTTAAAAATAGTGACCATTGAAGTTCTTTAATAGTCTTTAGTGACTGGTCCAAAACCATTTGATGTTGCGCTCATAATTACCGGAGATAGCATTCAGACGCGGCTTAGAACGCCTCCGCGCTAAGTGGAGTCATTTGGCCTTGCCTCAGAAAAACTTGCCAACGGCAACAGGTTTTAAATACACTATAGAATTTATTTTCACAATATTTTCATCAAAACATTTTCTTATAGACGTTTTATGCATATATAATATATATTATGTTTATTTTTCGACAACAAGTGCGGTTTTATAGTAAATCTAGAAAGTAAACAATCGTGCTCTACTTAACATATTTATTTTTAATAAACTAAAATATGTTCAATGTGCTTATATAAACTTATATATAATTGATTTTTTAATTATAATAGAAATAATCTATTCCTCGTGCTGCTAGTCGTAAAGTCTCTATTTACAATTGTTAGAAGCTATCGATATAAATAATTGAGAACGCCACAAATAGGTATAAAACAGAAATAGCTGGGTTAAGGTCAAACGTCAAACAAAACAGAGAATTTGTATCAAGTATACAAAGACACGAATTTAATATTAAATTGCACGCGAGAAAATTTTGCAATATTCATAAAATTCAGAAATACCCTCATACATTATCTATTAAAGCAATTCGCTTGCAAGATAAATACATAAAAACATAATCCATTTTATATGAATAAAAATATTTACTTTCGTATCTTGATCTCCTAAATTGATAATAAATATTGAGATTATACATATACTCCTGAAATAGAAATAAACAAAAAATATACTATGTATGCAATTACCTTAAGAGCATCCTCATGAGATATCCCCGAAAAGGGTGTTCCATTGACCTGAAGAATAGAGTCCCCAGGGCGAAGCCCAGCTCGTTCCGCCACTGATCCCTCTTCCACTCTTGATATATATACACCAACACCTGCGATATGAAATAATAATATATGTAACGATAAATTTTGGTACTAATATATTACAGGGTGTGTACAATGTTATGATAACGAATGTATGCAACTTGTTTTTGTATATGTGCTAACTTCAAACCAACCAACTAAAAATGTTAAAACATTATGTATGTTTTGTTTAGGTAAACAACATTATTGCGAAGTAACAGTCTACTAATAGAGAAAAATGTATCGAATTGATATAATGTAAAAAAAGATTAAAGAATTATAAACAACAAATTCTGACATAAAAAGAAAGCCTTGAGGAGGCAGTAAAAATTTTCGAACGACGTAATTCCTTACTAAGCCTGGAAAGGCGGATAGATTAGTGATTTGTAGAGAGCCGTAGTTCACTGATTACAAAGCTCTGCAGCCGCTCCTAGTATTTATATAGCTCTCCTATGAACGGTTGTCGATAATATGTGCTTCACGTAGCATATCCTACGTCAATTAATGTTTATAACTTAATTTTAAGTATCTATCTATCTATCTATATTTTATAATTTTACTATATTTATTACAGCGTTGAGACATACTGAAAAATTACAATGATTTTTTTTCTGTGGAAATCATAAAAATACATATAATACATGGAATAAGTAACAAGGTCACTAGATAAAAATGGTTGACTATATAGTCCCTATAATTTATAACAAACTTAATTAGTTTTAAACATAAATATGTGTATGAAGAGACATGTAGCAATGTATATATGTATGTATGTTGTATGTAAGTATGTAGGTATAGAATGTTAATGCTTTATTTAAATGAGAATGATAATCAAACAACTCATCAAGTCTACTAACTTTTACCTGCTTCCTTCCCACCCTTGACGCAGATTCCGAAGCCGTGGGAATCTGCGGGATCTCGGCTCATGGTTACCGTACGCGTGGTGGGCTCCGCCGGCGGCGGCGCCGCACCACCCGACGAATATGGCCGTTCCCTTTCTCTGTCACCTCGATAAATGGCCTACGAATAAACTTAAATCATGTAAAGATTCTAAATAGATATTAAAACCTAATATCACTAATGTTATTAAATTATTTTTAATTAAATTGTAAAGACTATCCGCGCTTAATTTTTAAGATGAGTTTAATTACCCTAACTATTGTGTTATGTACCTGTTCTTGATTTAAAACGCCTGTTTACATTACTGGTCCTTATCCTAATTAGTATTATTATGTGTAAGAATACATACTTACGTAAAGTGACACAATTTTTTGTAAATTGTACAGTTTCTGTCTACTATGTCTTATGAATCATTGAATTCACTTTATACTTTAAAAAATAACAAAATCTGTTGCATAATAAATATATGAAAATTACAAAATAGATTATAGGTATATAAGCTGGCCCAAGCAATAATACGGCGGTAAAAGAAACATAACTCGTACTAAGAAAATAGAACTTGAAATACAATACAAGATGTCTTATTCAATTACAGTTACATATTCAAACTTACACACTCATGTATCTGTAGTGACCTATTTTGTGCTCGACAATATTAAACTTGTTTGAAACAGTAAAATGAGGTAAGTGCGCAAAGTAAGTAGTTCCCGTCGTTCTTTTTCAAAATAGTGCCAAGAGTGTCGCCTGTGCCAGATAGGAGAAACTCTACAATATACAACTGCAACTAAAACGTTCTTCCATTTGTTTGTAAAGTCCCAGATGAAACAGTTCTAAATCTTTTCTCCAGCGGAAATCGCAAACAATATCGTGAAGTGAAAACATGAAGCTATCCGGCTATGTAAGAAAACATTGCGAAACTTTAAGACTGTTTATAAAGCTATTTACTCAGATAGCTTCTGTTTTCCGTAAGTCTTCATTTCATTTCAAGTTTGCTTATGTTTCACAACTTAAATTATTTTTGAATTGTTTATTATTTTTACTGTTCTTATTAATTAATAATTTACATATTTAGTCTATTATAATTTATTTTTTATACCACAAAAGCTGTATCCTGCATATAGAAGGGTAGAAGTGTAAGGCAACTTGGGAACCTAATATTGAGACACACCGTTCGATTCTCCTCTTTTCACTGAATTAGAGGCATTGCATGAGTACTGGAGGACTTGATATCAGAGCAATGAAATGAAAATATTACATTTCCTTGAGTGGTGATTGAATTCACAACCTGTCACGCTTGTAGTGGCTTGCCTCTGCACCAAGGCAGGGATCTTATTTAGGCTCTATTCTGTTATAAATTTTGTGTATCTATTGTATAGTATATAAAACTGTACTCATAAATTTAGAAAAAAAAAGTATGACATTATAACGATAAGTAAAAGTACAAAAACTTATAGACTTTTATAAGGAGTATATCCTCACTTCTGATCAACAAGTGAGCTCTCGTGATATCTTCATCAATCAAGGCTTGCTGACAGCGCACATGTACTTTGCAACGGTGTCGATCACGCCACAAAAAGGTTTAAGAACTTCCTAATCGTTCCCATTGTAACACCACCATCGACGTACCACTAATAAAATTTACCTCAACAAGCGTAGAAATACTCAGAAAATAATGAATAAACTGCGTAGATAATTTAATTTGTTCAAATCAAAATAAGTTGACGTGGATTAATGGGAACACGTTTATTTAGTTGTTTTTAGTTATCTTTTAATTGAAAATAAATTGTCATTATAAAATTAACTTCTTTTATTTCAATATGTGAAATTTATATGAGATAATATTACTACTAAATAATAAGTGATACTATTAAATAATAAGTCAGCGTGAATGAGTCTTAAGGTAAATAAATATAAGTAATAAAATATTTTGTTCAATACTCATAAACTGAATACTAGAACACTGTTCATGTAATATATGTATATATATTTAAAAAATACAGTCCTAAAGATAGGGCTAAAGATATTTTACACAGAAATTATGGATTATTAATGAAATTATGGATTATTTATGGATTTTATAACATAAATTTAAAAAATATATTACCTCATAATTTTCTTTAGAATCCAATGTGGCAACCAAATAAGGCACAACACAACTTTATTATAACGCTCGATACAGAAGCACATCACGCACTGTTTTATTTTTTTAAGCATCCATTTCTATTACACTTTTACTGTGGCAGTATTGATTAGTGAATGAATTGTTCGAGAATTAGTTCCTAGAAACGAAATATTCATTCACTGAAATAGAATAAAAGTCTCAAACCATGTAGCATCACGGAAATTTTAACAGGTGACCCCTTTATGTCTGTTTTAGCAAAAACCCAATATACTCTAAAATTAAAATTTAATTAAATTTCTGTACCACAAGATAAAAAAATAATAACACTGTTTCAATCTGTAGGTTATTTAAAAATGTGAAAATGTAAAAATTGATTAAGCACGTTATCGTACTATGGTTCACCGTCAACTGACAGTAATGTTTTAGTGATGGCTATAGCATGTCGAGCCAATTAGTGGCACACCCATAAAGGCCCTGGCTTATATGTATATTATATTGCCAAAAAATAAGTATATACATATATTATAAGATAGTGCAATTCAAATGACAAATACATGCAACACGCAATATGTAGAAAATACGGCGAAAAGTGGAAAACTTGTGTATTAAGCCTGCTACTCCTGTATAGGGGGGAATATGCGTGAATATAAAAAAAATAAAGAATGAATAAAATTTACATGCAGTACTAAGTTAACTAATTAAAGAAATAAGAAGTAAAAAATATTTTGTATTAAACGTATTTGAATGGGTCGTGACACGTAAGCGCAAGGGTCCTATCACACTATATTCTTTCTTTTAACACTATGTTCCCAGGTTCCCTATACCTACCCTGCTATGTGCATATTACAATGTGAATCTAAATCAGTAAAACTTTACATAATTACACAAAAATAGCGATTTAAAGCTACTGTTTTTTTATTACATATTTCCTTAAAGGATATTGCATATTTGCGTGTTTCTTATTTTTTTCTTTATTTTTTGTTAGCATTTATTTATTATTTGGGTATCTCTAATATTTTGTCCTTTTAGAATTGAATGATGAATGGCGGAATTTAATTTTACACTCTTTCTGAGCAAATCTGTAGAAATACATGTTTTATATTTAATATTAACTGTTTATGAAACCTAAACAATATAAATAAAGCAATAATAATGCTATTATGATAATATTTTATGCTCAGTCTATTTTCATGCCTCTTAAACGCTGGTCACTGCTGCCATGAATAACTTAGTACTATCGACTGAAGCCGCTCGCCTCAAATAATTTACACAACACAGCCTTAACAAAGCTTCTAGATTCTAGAATTTAGCTATAAAAGAGAAAACAAATACCAGATTCCACGTTGACAACAATATTGCGTATTTACAAAATACAGCGGTTCCTGATAAATATTTATATATATATATATATATATATATATATATATATATATATATATATATATATATATATATATATATATATATATATATATATATATATATATATATATATATATATATATAGATATATATTAAATATAAAGTGGAAGTGTTTTATAAAATAATATATAAAAGCTCTATTTTCTGTCACCACGTAGCTATTGTATATATTATTTTGAAAACATAGCTATTTTTGTTTTTTTAAATAATATTATTTTAAGGATAAAGTTTAATTTGTTTTCTTTAAATAAACTTAACGTTCAATTCACTGAACAGATTTCTATACTTTTCTACAAGAAAAATACAATTATCTTTTACAACGTTTCTTGTACCGCATCTTAAATTACTAACATATTTACGAACAAACTAACATGATGTGTTGTGCTGCTAGGGCTGCTTGCTGGTGAATGTCGTCTTGCGGGGAGCGGCGCGGGCAGCGGGGCAGGCAGCGGTGCTGGCGGGTGCGAAGGCGGCAGAGCTTTGCCCAACGCCGCCGCACCGCCCTGCCCGAACAACCGTAGCACTTGTTCGGGCGATATAGGCCTCTTTTTGCCATTTGCACTGAGATGATTCGTGCTATTTCGTAAACTAGCCGCACCTGTTTTAACATTAATTATTAAATCGTTATCGATAATAAACTTATACATTTTCTATTTCACTCTCTCTCTTTCTCTCAACTTCACGCTGTATCCCACACATGGCTGGGTAGGCAGAGGGAACTTGGGAACCTAGCGTTAGGACACTCCGTTCCACTTCCGTTCCCCACTTTCCGCCGAATTTGAGGCATTACGTGTTGAGTGGTGGAACTCAACGCCGTGTTTTGCCTCGTACCAGAGCGAAGAAATGAAAATATTAAATATTTAAATTTCAAAGATTACATATTTCATTTCTTCGAGTGGGGATCGAACCCACAACCTGTCGGTTACAGTCACACGATTGTGCCGCTGCGCCACGACAGGCCTCTTCACTATTTTGCAAAAGTTTTTTTTTTAATAAAATCACTCTTGCTGTAATAATATACTATATCTATGTACTATATATATGTACTATAAAGTGTTCTAATGATCAACGGCAACATAAAAAAAACAAATGTGTTTATATTTATTTTAATTTCCTAGAAATTTGCTCATTATTTAAGGCAATACTTATTTTATTCCTCATTTTAAATGGAAAAACATAAAAAGCTGGCACACAAGTAAGTAGTGTAGTAATAATCTCGTAACATTTTGCTACGAGCCTTAACCTCAATTTCATTTCTTATGTATCTAATAAAAGTTAAGCGTCCTTTATTTGGAATTGCAATTTTTTCTCAAAATTCTATTTGACCTCCCTCTCAATTGATTAGTTTTATGTATAACTTTATTAATGTGTTTATTAAAACAACCTACGAAGATAAATCTAAATTTATAGCTTAAGAAGAAATATAAATTTTATTAATTATATTTTTAGTTTAGTTTTGTAGTGAAGGCTATGTTTGATTCATTTAATTTCAAATATTATAGAGTAAACCTCAATTGTAACAAATACAGTCAAAATGCTCCAGTGCACTTGGCACATGGCAGGGTTAGCAGAGAGAACTTGAGAACCTAGTGTTAATACACTACGTTCCCCACTTATCGCCGTATTTGTGGCATTGCACGTGAGTGGCGGAACTCAACGCCGCGTTTTACCGTGTACCAGAGCAAAGAAATGAAAACATTAAATCCCCACTCGAGGAAATGAAATATTTAATATTTCCAATTTAAATAAATATTTAAATTGAAAATATTAAATAATTCATTTCCTCAAGTTGAGATCGAACCTGCAACCTGTCGGTTACAGTCACACACTTGTGCCGCTGCACCACGACAGGCCTCTAAGTCTTTAGTCGAGTGCTAGTTTATAACTATAATCTCATTACATTACAACTTAAATAAAACCTAAAAACAATACTGACGGTACGATAGTTAGTTTTTTAGTAGGTATATATTAAGACTTTTTCCATTCTCTTTAATATTGATGGAATTAAATAATGCAATAAATTATAATAATGCAATCCTCAGGCTGTATTATAAATACTATGTTTAATAATTATCATTTATATAATTTAGTTTATTGTACGCAACATAAAAGTTTTAAGCGATATATTTAAGCAATAACAGATGTACTTTGATTTCTTCAAGAAAATATTCAATTTAAGTTTATGAATCATACGTATCGATTGTTGTTACAGCGCCGTTTACTTACAATTTATATTTTTAATGCAACTCGTCATTACATCCATGTGTCAAATTGTTATTGAATTTTAGCGTTGGGCAATTTGGCGAGTACACATACGTTGCATCAATCCCAATAAAATATTGACACTTATATGTCGGAAAAAATAACTGACTGAATGACTACTACCCACCCTTCTTGCTTTACAGAAGAAACTTACATGTATTAATACTTATAATACATACCAAAGGAAAGGAAAAGATTATCGACTGTATGCTACTATGTGTACATTTTTAAAACAAATACAATTGTAATATGTAAAGGATTTATTGCAAACTTCTTTTAATTAGGTTAAAAATAGAGATGTAACGTATGTAAGGGTTTGTACCTGCATTGTTAGTTATCGTAGACGAACCAAGATAAGGTGTCCTCGACAATTTTCCTCCTTGATAATGATGTTGCGAATATTGTGCATGGTGGCCATGGGAAGACGCCGGCCGCTCTACTATCGTGTAGGAAGTGCCAGGCGGGGAGTAGTACACGCCACCACGCGCCCGCGCCCGCGCGTCCTCCGCTTCGTAGCTTGTGTGCCGATTGTCCTGTAACCACTGGTTGAATCCAACATGCTCACAAATAATACTTTCCTATAGGGAATGTTATTATTTAGCTTAATTACCTTAATTTCTTACTTGAGTTTTGTGAGGGCTATTAAGTTTACGTCGAGTTAAGCGACAGCATAAATTACCTTATGGAATATAATATATATTATTAATTCAGGGACACAAACATTTGACTGTAAACGCGACAGCTTGTGGGATCGATCCCCAATGGAGCAAATTAAATATTTAATATTTTCATTTCTTCGCTATGGTAATAATTCAAAGTGCGAAAGAGAGTAGCGCGGAGTGTCTTAGCACTAGGTTCACTAGTTCCCTCAGCCTAACTTTCCTTGTGCAATCGTTACCTTTATCGTCAATTCAAAAAATATAAATAGAAACAACGACTATGTTCTAAGGTACCTGACATGATTAAAATAATGTTTAATATAGTTTGCACTACAAATAGCTGAACACAGTTGAAAGAACTTTCAGTCATTCATTGTTACATTTACCTGCTGCGAGCGCGAGTGCCTCGCGAGGTGGTGCGCGGGCGGGTGCTGGGGGGTGGCGGAGCGCCAGCCGTAGCCCTGTGTGTAAGGCGGCGGCCAGCGCGCGCCGAACTCCGCCAGTTCGGAACCCTCGCCTTCCCCCGACCTCATGCCGGGGGTCACCGATCACTCTACGATACAATACCATAAAACTTTATTTTTTTATGCACTCATTTAAAGTTTTAATTTGTGATAAATGCACATGCCATATCTTTTTAAATGTCGTATAGCGTTCGATAAGTGTTCTTTGCAAAATTCTGCAATATTTTTATAAATATGACTAGTTTACAATAAAGAAAGGCAATAAATTAACGGGAGTATACTTTTTAGCTAGTAAGTTGGTATAAGAAAAAGTAATTTGCGAAGGCGCGTGGCACCTGGGCGCGGTCCAATTTATGAGCCCGCTTACCTGCGCCAACACAATCGCAGCACCAGTAAATTTAATTTTTATCTGAAATCTTCAGTTGCTTTAAGTAATATAAATTTTGTTTGTATTTCAAAATTGGCTAAGGATAATATAAGAATATTTGGTTTCAATAAAGGTATTAAATTTATTTGTTTTTTTTTTTTCTGTGAGTATAAACTTATTTTTAAGCGGAAATTATCTACAACAAATAATATATAGATATTATCTACTTACTTAATTTAACAAACTATATTGTTATAGAAATCTAAACTTGTAAAAAATATACGTAGCACCGTTATAGTATATACGAATTCTTACTGAATTCGTAGAAATATAAATAAGCAACTCTGCCATGAACAAGTTCGTGGCTGTACAGCGACCACCACACGTTTACTTCCGCTCGTTTCACTAATGAGTTCAAGTTTCAAGGTACTTCAAGTTTGCCGACTTCCCTTGACATGCTAACTAAGCACGTTGTTGTTATATTATTTCTTGTTTTAATGTTCGGTAAATCGTATACTAGAGATTTTTTTGAAAATAGTAATAATACATTACATCAGTCTTAATTTAAAAAAATCTATTACGACGGTTGATTTGAAACATTTTCAATAAAACGATGTTCACATCTAACTACGTTCAAAATTTTATACGTTTCCTACACAAGTAGTCTGTTGCTATTTAAAATATTTGATATTTGTAACGAAAATATTATTTGAAAATAAACAAATACTTTACTACTATCTATATCAGAATCTTGCAATTGCCTAACCAAAACCGCTAACAAGGCTTTGTGCCCCTCTTATTAACCTTAAGTATAAACGTGTTCAAGATTTTTTTTGCGTACTAATTAGAGTTTGATGGCTTAATGAATTTCCACACTGGCCGTCACTTCCGGCTTCACGTTTTACAGTTATTCAAGAGCACCATTTCATAGTTAATTTTGAAGAATATATTTAAGTTTAATAAATAAACTTAACCAATGAATACGTAACATAAAATCCTTATCCAAAATGCATTTAAACGGGCTAGTTATTAATAAATAAAAATGCTTTATTTATTCCATTGTATAATTATTATTGACGTATATTTTAATGGTAATTCTCTTATATAATAACATAAGATTTTTCCCCCTGCATCTTATAAATTTCTAGATGACCGTAGTAACTATAGCAAGATCGACATAATCTGTCACCCACTCTTTCTCATCAAAACTTTAATTTTGTTTATAATACTACTTATATGTGAAGCCCTGTCGTGGTAAAGTAGCACAAGCGTGTGTCTGTTAACGAACTAGGTTGTGGATTCGAGCCTAGGACCCTACTATAACAGTATCCAGAAGCATTATATTTTAATTATTTTTTTATTTATTTACAGATAAGACGAGGTGAAAAATAATTTATATAAAGAATATTATTTGTGCGTAGATTATATCTGTAAAGACCAATATTTACAATGCCAAAAATTTAAGAGCAATAGCACACGCACGCGCAGCACGTCTTACAAAATTGTCTAGATTTAGAATAAAAGCTTAGAGAATGTATGGAACTAATTTATGTACGACTTTTTTTTTATTGTTGATAGGCAAGCATTTGTCCACTATCTCACCTGGTGGTAAGTGACGATGCGAAAGAAGGTGGAGCATGATTGCCTAGGTAGTACCTATTCACTCGTTCCTTCAAGAGGGCCAGGTTATACTTGTCGGGGAACAGTTCAGTTCCACTCCTTAGCCGTTCGCATTAGGAAAGTGGAGGCGAAGCGCTGCGCACGAAAAGGTGGTATATCGACGACGTATGGGTGAAATCCCTGCCTACGTCTACTGTCCCGCAGATAGAAATTCATTTTAAGTCATGCAGCGCTGCTGCATACTCTCCGAAATGTATCCTGTAGAAAATTGTCAGGCAAGCTACTTTTCGGCGATGCTTAAGGCTTTGCAGCTATGCCTCAACAATCGCTGAATTGCCGATGAGCTTCTTGGCGCGATTTTCAATCGAGTATAAGGTCGCTAGCTGATATTTAGATCCGTCCTAAAGGTGGCAGCAGTACTCCATACTCGATCGGACTTGAGCTTTATAGAGTTGAAGAAGCTGTCCCGGAGTGAAATACTGCCTAACCTTTGATAGGACACCTAATTTTTTAGCTGCAGTTGTGGCCAAAGACTCGAACCAAACTTACAAAAAAAGAGCAGTCATACACGCAACATGTACGACTTGCAGAAAAGAGTGGTCCTAATCTAATAAAAATGGCTATAATTAAAAAAGAATTAAAATCATACATTAAACCTATAGTCAAAATACTTTATGAAATACTATTTTCATGACGAGCCTAAGGTAGGCCTAGCTAGAGGTATTGCAAATATAATGACATATTTCAAGACGATTTTAACTGGTCAAGTAATTTTTAGTGGCGTAAAAACGGTCAAGAATATTCCAAAAGATACAATATTTTACGAATAATACCGTTTTAATCTTCTCTTAAATCTTCTATGTTCACGTGATTTTATTTTAAAATAGCAGAAAATAAGTTATTGGTATGTTAAATATAGATGTACAGACAATGGTTAATTATAATCATTACATTTATTTATGTACTACGCAAGAAAGAAAATGCAGAAAATATATATTGACTGAAAAATGTGTACAACGGAAAACTTCTTTCTAAGTTAAATCTCCACCAATAATCCTTGAATGAAAAAACTTTAATTAAATATAACGATTTGGTTGTGGCATCAAAATAACTATTAAATTTACAATAATAAACTTACATACAAATATACTTAGCATTTATTTATATAATTATACGTATATAAAAACGCTGATACACTTACATAAACAAACAAAAATAATTAGATATACATAA